>OY979709.1:41783773-42983773 GCA_963855925.1 Inga laurina | reverse complement strand
AATGTATTGACTATATATCACACTATTGTCAAACGACGATTGCAATGTTTTGGGATTAATGTATTTGTAAGCTATGCTACTATGCCATACTTTTCGACTAGTATTTCACAATTTGTGTATGGTCAGCCGTTGATAGACATGTTTCTATTCAAAGTATGTCTTGTGTTATGTCCGCTATGTGTACTTTATTCAGTTAAACACTGTAAATGTTTTTTTTTTAATGAAATTGAATGTGACTATGCTTTGTTATGAATTTAAGTATGTAGATTTTCAAATTGGGAATTTCATCGTAACATGTAAGTCCATTAATTGTTTATAATATGGATACTAATGGTGTTCATCATTTTTCCCTGTGAATTGATTACAACGTTAGTGCATATGTTTCACTCTTTATTTTATATAGTGAATGGATTTATGACCGGTGTTGTTGTTGCTCTCAATGAATAATACATTTAGCTCTGAGGCATAATTTGGGGGTTTACAAGTGTTGTGTACTGGTGACTGTATATCTCTATACCTATTACCTATTCTCGAAGTGATTGCATCATGGATTGTGAAAAAGGGTACTGTGTGGGCAGAACATGTATGCTTTCATTTTGGTTACTGCTACCAAGGTTCGATTGTAATGGTGAAACGTAGGACCACTAATTCGTTCTATGATGTATGAATATGAGTTCTACTTGCTTTTCATAATTCATGCATCATTTCCCTTTGCTAAATTGATTAAGTGAACTAAGCAAGAGGTGTTATTATATGGTACAATGTCCATGTCCATGACACTTATCATGTTTTGAGTTCACATTCATCATTTAAATCAGAAGTATGGCTAATATAAAGAGTAACACTGAATGAAATAATGCGCTCCTTATGAACAGTCTATGTACATCTTAGGTAATGCATTTTTTACACATTTGTATTCCTTTTTCTAAACAAAATTGTAAGCCTTTTGTTTGCGTTGAATATTTAATCCATTCACTTATAAATGTAACATAATTGAGTTATTTCTTTATAAACAGCATGTACTATTTTTTTATGTCATGTTTCAGTTATTTCTGTACTTCTTTAGAAGAGCTTCATATTTAAGAGAAGGGAACATTTTTATCTTTCAATAATAATATATAATGAAACATCGTGGTGGTGTATTTTGGATCATTTAAAATTTTAGTACAGGGTGTTTAGTTAATTTGTAACTCAACTAGAATTTCTTGGGTTCTGGTAATTACTCTTTAGTTATGCGAATTTGTGCTTTTTTATTGTTCTGGTGTCATTCATCCAAATCTATTAAGCCTTTGTGTTCTCCCAAAAAAAAAAGAAATTTTTTAGGTTCCATACAATATGTTTATATTTTCGTTTGTCTATGCTTCTTTCACTCAAGCGTTCATATAATCTTAGTATCTATGATTTGACCTAAATGGCCATGGTGGGATGTTAGGTCTCAAACCGACCCAAACTCTTGTACCAAAAAATAAAATAAAAATCATGGGTGGTGTCTTTATAAAATGTCCTGAATGAAATTATATGTCTACAACTTTGTAGTTGAAGAATATTATATAGATATTCATATTATGTAATTCATTATCTGGTGGGAATATTCTATAAAAATGATGACACTAATTTTTTTTTGCCGGAAAAATGATGATACTAATATGCTATAAATTTGTGTACTGTTAAACAGTTCCAACTGTAGTTATTACTTTTTAGTGTATTTGATTGAGCTTTCTTTCCCTACGGTGTGTGTTGTTTTTTTATTTAAATTCTTGCAGGTGTCCCTTATGGCATTTCGTTCAGTATGGTTTTTCACACTTGTCAACAGATTTATGTACCACCTACCATGGATTTCAAGTTGTTCATGTCCTAATTACTCCTTTGGTTTTAAATGTAACACAAAGTTCAATTTTTGGAGAACATTAACAAATCCAAATAAATTACTTTGTATTATTTATTTTTATTGTATTTATTCTGCATTGTTTGGCTTGACCAATAAACTAATGTACAATATATGAATACAAAAACATTTGATGTCTGGTTATGTAGCTTAGTTAGGTTACTGAATCTTTTAACTTAATTATAAACAAGTTTATGTCTATATATAGAATGGGTTAAATTATTGTTAATGTGCATGGATTTGGTTTGTGTCATCAAATTGGTGATACATTTAAGACTTTTCTTTTTTTTTTTATTTATGAGTAATTAAGACATTGTTTGTGCATGTTAATGTAATGGTATATCAAGTACTATCCTATATTTAACCACTGAGTACAATTAATGATATTGTGGGCTGTATATGTGTCCATCACATTCAACCCATCAATACAGTTATTATCGTGTGTTTGATCTTGTGACTGTGGCACTGTATATGGCGCATGTTGAAATATTATATACAATTGTGCCTGGGTTTTTGAGCGTATAAATTTGTGATATGGTAGATAGTGACTGTGTTATATTGTGGTTGTGCAGGTTCCCTATAGGTAAGTCTTCTGTTTACAGTAATTATTTGTTTTTTTTTCTTAGAATGGATATATGGATTAGGGTTTTATGTTAGTGAGTAGTTTACCTATCTTTTATTCTATTTTCATTAGTCTCAATCTTTAAATTGTTGGTTTTTCCTATATTTTGATTATTTGAACGTTTTCCTTACGTCAAATGTTGCAGAAATGGCACTACCTATAAATTCTATTAGCGCTGCTTGTGATGATGGATGTATATGTGTTTCCGTTGTTCATGTCTTTTGGGATGTGGTGACAACCTGCTATGGTCCAACTAAAACACTTAATTTTATGCTAATGGATCGGGACGTACAGTGTAATAGACATTATAAGCTGGTATTGAATTATTGTTATGGTAGATTAATTGCGTTTACTATGGTCCAAATATAATTTGATATGTATTGTTTGGTTTTAAAATAATATTGTTCTGTTTGATTACAGCTGGATAGAATCCATGCCTTCATTGTCGACCAAGATATTTTCATCTGTTTCACAAGCATGGTTAGGGAAGGTGGACGATATTACTTTAACGGCTTCACTTTCCTCAAAGATGATTGTAGTATTAAGATTATTGATCATCTATATATTATTGCATTCAATAAGTGGACATGGGTCATTTTGTATAGAGGGTGTGACATACTTGTGAATACTTATAATGCTGATCCTATGTTTACTTTACTATATCTGGAACATGCTATTGGATGTCTGACAGGTTATTTAATGTTTGTGCACAAGGTTGTTGCTTAAAATACTATAAACAATTATAGTTTGTGTTTATTCTAATTCATGTTGTACTTTATATATAGATGTTGCTGGGTTGATATCAAACCATGGTCGTTACCTTCTGTTTGAAGAGGGAGAGTCATTTTCATCAAGCTTGTCTTTCTGGTTGTTTGATCTCAGGTATTATATTTCCTAAAATATCTGTTGTATACTATATCATATTTTTGTTAGTTTGAACTGTATACATACTGACGACTTTATAGTTATTGTATTAGGGGTAACAGCATTTGGTGCATTCTTTTCGATGATGTGGCTGATTTGACCTGGCAGAAGTTAATGTGTTTTTCAAACAAAGTGACTTTGTTGCTAATTCAATTATGTGTCTTTGTGAAATTAAACAGTGAGCTAATATTACCACATGTTGCATAAATATGATTTATATATTTCACATCATCTTCATGATCATGCATTTTTTGTGTATGCTGATTTAGTCACTGTCATCAATTTGCAGGAAGAATTTATCTTAGTAGTATCGCAACATAACAAATGTTATTGTCGATCACCTTTGTTTGGATCATGTTCAATACAAATATTTGTATGGCTGTAATAAGTAAATATTTGCGATGGATGACAACTCATTATATGTTTATTTTGTGTTGGAAATATTGGTTTGTATCCTATTGATCTATGAGTTTGTTTGTATTGACTTTACTTCTGCTATATACTATCATCCAAGATTTTAGGATGTATTATCTGAGATTTTTAATTAAGTATCTGTGCTTTTCGTTTTTGATAACGGTGTGAAATCAAAGTCACTGTCTCTCTGAATGTAGACTATTTCGTTCATCTATATATTCCAGACATAATTTCTTGTGATACGACTTTTTGTATTGTAATGTATAAATTTCAAAATTAGTTTAATTACTAAATAGTGTGTATAACGTTTGTTTTGAATCCATGTCTACCAACTCTTTGATGGAAATTTAGTCTTTAATGCTTCAAAAGTGACTTTTTAATGGCTGCAAACATTATAGTGGCCGTTGATATTTGAACTACCATAATCAGCTAAAATATGTTTATTTACCAAGTTAGCGTTAGTAATCAATGTGTAGTATATTACATGTTACAATCTGGTTTGATTCATTTAATGTAGTAAGGATTACAATGGTGTGCGTTTTGTCTATAATTGTGCTTTCAAAGAGTGTATTCTCTTTTACCTCTTTGAAAAATTGTTTTTATACTTGCCTAATTATGTCTATGGAATACATTCTATTAGATATTGAATATGTACTACATATGTTGAGTTATTCTATTGGTGGATATGAGTTTATGTGAATAAAATGATAAGGGGGACTGTGACGGAATTTTCAGTCGCTCAACCTGAAATTTCTTCTGTATTCAATTGTAAAGGTCAGTGTTCCCATTAATTTACGCTCATTGACTACATTGAGCTCTCTATAACATTGTTAAATACTAGATAATTTCGGTTGCTAAATATTTCAAAATTTAATTAATTAATATATTATCTTTAAAAATAACCAATCATCAAAAAATTAGGAGAGTATATTCTCACATATAAATATTTTACAAGTATCATTTTAAAAAATGTACAAAGGACATACAATTAAGGGAATTTAATACCTACCATTCCTATTGTGTCCCTTTCTAACAATTGTTAGCTTTTGTAATTAGTGAACGAACAATTATGTGATGGGCTATAATTTATGTGATGTAGGTATGGTCTTCCTTGATTTTACCATCAGGAAATGATTCTGATTATATGTTGCATAGTTGGAAGATCGATAGCTCTATACATTACTTAGATGTGCACATGGACTAATTACCTCTGCTTTCAATTGACAAAAAAAATTTACCTTTGCTTTGGGCCATCAGTGTTGTTCGGTACTCTTGGAGGTTTTGGCTATGTGCAATGAGGAAATAAACGTTATTACACTTCACTCATTATTTATTAAAAATAGCAGCAACACAAGAGAAGGAAACTATATTAATAATATTTCAGTTGTCCATTATAGTTTCTCAACTAATGGCTCTATACAATATGTCTTATGCATAAACCACATAGAATGTTTTAGCTTAACATTATTAAGTTAAAATGCGGCCTCATATTATATAGATTTAACGGTTTAAATAATTATTTAAAATTTATTGCTCGAAAATTTTCAAAGGGCTAATAGAAGTGCTGGTCTATTTTTTTTTTACAAGTAATATATGGATAAAACTTTTGGGTTGGTGGACATAAATTGATCCAACTAGTAATATAGATGTACTGATATGAGTAGCGTTACTGCTCCATCAGTTTAGAGATATATGCTAATATATATTGTCATTTTTTTATAAATCTAAACATGAAATTAAATTGCTTTGCATTAATTATTTCTTTTTATCGGCACAACTAATTAGCTTGATTAATACACAAATAAATATTCTAACATAACAAACTTAGGATATAACTAAATATCTTTTTATTGTATATACATCAATTGAAAATACAAACAATTATAGCTTAAATTTTGAATCGAACGGAGTATTATTCGTATAATTGATGAAATGGATCAAAATGTGGTCTTATTAGATGTTTTTGTACTTCAATTGTTGAAGATACTGCATACTATTCAACCCATATGTATTAAACTCTGAGTACAAAACAAATATAATTATCACTATAAATTGTACAAGATGTAGGAATTACGAATGCCAATGACAATGTGTTGTATCAGCTGTCTATCTCAATCAAATCAAAAGGATCATTGTTTTTGTACAGCCTGTCATACAGCCAGTCCATCTTAACATCCCACCTACATTTTATACAATACGGTACGCATGTTTGGTCCCTACAGAAAATGTGTTTCTCAAGTGCGAGAACCTCTCGATGCATTTTCCATGCAAATGCTTCTAACTATGGCTTCATTATACTTTTCATGTGTTGCAAATCGTGATTATTTATAAATAGTGTCTTGCATGTGTTGCTTTATGACGGTACGATGTGTTTTGGAAATGATTCTAGTTTCCTATGACCAGTAGTGATTGTTCAAATGTAGCTGGTTGATAGCCTCTTTTAGCTGCTTTATGTATAAGTTTAAGGCCATCTAATCTTGTATCTCCTGTCTCCAGGTATTGTTGCATCCCATATATGCACATTAATTCTGGGTTTTCACAAATTTCACATTCACGTAGGAATAATATCCAAATTCTACCCCAAAAGGGTGATATATATTTCGCATTGATGCATTCATGAAAAAATGGTGGAAGAAGCTAATTTTTTCATTTTGGTGCATGTACTGCGTAACGAGTAGTAATCATCCAGATGAAAATCTACCACCATAATAAGAATTGTTAGTATGATGTCTCTGGTGTTTCCAGCAGCGTACATTGAGTGTTGGTGTCAGAGATTTTGCATTACGGTTCTACGAAAAAAAAAATTACGGTGATGCTAATATTGATGTATGTATTGTATGGATGTGTCTCCTAAACCTTTTTACTTTGTAAATAGCACATTCACACAATGCTAACATCGAGGTGGACGTGGACTTCAACATGGACCCCACATTTTTTAGTAGATATGCGTAATAGCTTCACTTTTGGTTGTCTAAAAGCTTTCCTTATACACAAACTAGTGCAATTTTTTTTTCTGACCATTGGAAGAGAATTTACAGCACGTTGAAACGTTTCATAAGTTCACTTATGGATAGTATTATAGAAAATGTCTAAATATGTAAATGTAACTAACACAAATCTTGACTTTTGTTCCGATCGTGGATGATTTGTTTACTACTAGGTCGTTCATGTACTGTAACATGATCATGTGTTGCGTAAATATATTTGACTTTAATATGTAGTTATACATGAAATGTGTCTCTATAGGAATGAGCTTCCCTGGTCATCCAAAAGTTGGGCAAGGTGAACTCCTCCCATCTGGGCTGTCCAGATGGGATCTGCATAATCCAGAATTAATTTTGTTTACTACTTATTTTTTGAAATAAAATTAATTTAATTGGTACAGAATATAAAATAAAGATAATATCTCATCTGTCATTGTTTTAAACAACGATGAATTTATTGAACAATAAACAGTTTAAAAAAATTACATATCGACCATCCAGCTCCTGTTGGGATAGTCCAAATGGTAAGAGGTCTTTGGATAGGAACCAAAACGGGTTCTATCTCTACATAGTGGTTAAATGCCTCCTTTCTGAAACTGTACTTCAGTTATCTGATGATAGATTAAAATGCGGGGTAGCAATGCATATTATGGTTGATGATTTATTGGTTATGCTGAATTGTAATTTATAATCAAGTTGATTTGGAAAGAAAAAATAAAGTATATGTCAAAGGTAACAGTTACATATTTGTTTATTTTTGAATAATAAATAATCTAAAAAAATTACGTTTGTAATAATATATTGTATTATCGTTTGAAATAGGGGTGTTCATCAATTTCCCGTCCCGACCTTCCCGTCCCGATCCCGAGTAAATCAGGACGGGATTTTCCCGTCCCGAAAATTTCGGGATCGGGAAAAATTCGGGATCGGGATCGGGATCGGGATCGGGAATGGGATTTCCCGATCCCGACTTTTTCCCGATCCCGAAAATATATCTATACACATATGTATTTTTTAAAAATATTTAAGAAAATAAGACTAAAGGTAAAATAAAATGTGAAAATCCCTAACACCCTTAAGATAATATCTATTCTTTTAGTTTATTTAGTTAATTTAATTTATTATTTATTAAATAGTTCTAATTTTTTGTTCTTATTTTTATTCTTTTTGCAGCTGAATCGACAACTTTAAGCATGTATTGGACTAATTATATATTTATATTAGACTTATTTGATACAATATAATATTAAACAAATTATATATTTATACTAGACTAAAGGAAACACAACAAAAAATTTAATATAGAGATTTTTTTTTTTAAAAAAAAAGCAAATCCGGAATCGGGAATTTCCCGATCCCGATCCCGAAATTTCCCGATTTTCGGGATTGAGAAATTTTCTGGATCGGGATCGGGATCGGGAATGAAAATCATTCCCGAACCCTTCTCGGGATCGGGATCGGGAATGGCATTTCCTAATCCCGATCCCAAACACCCCTAGTTTGAAACCAAATTAACATTGTATGGATATTCGTAATTTTTTTCCTTTTTTTGGCTAAAAAATCTAGCATATTACTTATCGAGAATTGTCTATTCTTGTGGTTTAGTATGATTGTCTTTTTGCTGCACATAAATGTAATTTTTTTAATGTTGTGTTGTTGAGTTGTATTTGTTATCGATCATAGCGTCATATTATTGGGTAACATATTAATATAATGCCACTTGTACGCGTCTACTAACTGATATTATTAATTTGAAATTTACTTTGGTTGTCATAGTGCTATGCGTTTATTGTCCATATGATAATGGGTATTTTGTTTGAATGCTATGCCTCTGTGTATGTAGGGGTGCTGATGGATGTACAGGGGAAGGACTACATTAGTTGTCTTTTTAATTTTAATTTGTTGGTTTTATAGAACTAAAATATTTCTTCTTTATAAAGTTGGAAAATTTCTACATGTTTGTGTGACTGATTGAGTAGGACACTCGAATACCGTACAAGTGTTAGTTTCCTTTAAGATACCATAATGGAAAATAAGTGGAACAACATATGAACTTCATTGCATATTGATTCATGCTCCAATACGTTTAGCATATTTATATGCATTACAAATCATCCAGTAAGACAGAGAATTGTAGTAGATAATGGTAACAATGTATTTCAATTCGGTGTTTCCAAAGATTAATGTTCATGATTAAGGAGGTAAAGTACATTATACACCCACAGTACTTCACGGTTCAGTGCACACATGTCACAGCTTCTTTTGCATGATACATTATCACAAAAATCGTGCATCGGAATAGGAATGATATCAAGGTGCATGTTCCATGACAGCAGCTCAAGTGGCTGTTTTATTTCTACCCTTAATGAATTGATTGTTGTTGATTTCAGCATTTCTGTAATCCATTGTATTGCATCTTTTGCTGTTGTATTGTCCTTGAAACTTTGCCAGTTGGATATAACTAATAGAGAATGATGTTCTGTGCCCCTTTTTTGCAGCTTCTTTGACCAGTGCCAGACTGAAAATGCCTGTATCTCCTGATTGCTTATAATTCTACAGTCCTTTCCTAAATAAAACTTCCAGATTGCCAAGTGAAAGAATTCTAACAGAAATGCGGATTCCTGAACTGGCCTTAACCAGTCTAGCAGGTTTATATTTTTTAAAGAGGCATTTTTAAAGAAGATCCTGGACTCACCTAAGGCTTTAAGTTCCTGACTTGTGTTTCTGAGGCGATAGTAATCCTTCAGAATCCCTTCGACGATGAGGAACATGATGGTTAGAAGCAAGTCCGTTGGTAGATCTATCAGGCGACTACGATAGGTAGTCATTGTTTGTTTGGTGTCTTCCTTGTAACCCCCACCGTAATTATATCTGAAATAAGTGATTAAAATGAAATAGAGACCAATTATAATCAAATAACATTTACTAACCCATCTCATGACAGGGTTTTCACAAATACCTTTTGAAATCATTTATAAACGTGGTCTCATATTCACATTTCGAATACAATTACTATGCAAAGATAAATCACATTCATATAAATATCAAAGTATACAACGTAATCATCCCGGCAATCCCGGGTATATACCTTCGCTAAAGATACACAGGGCATAATTGCCTATTACAATTCTTTAAATGGGGATTACACAATCTTATCTCAAATTCATAACCCTATATTCAACCGAATCATATACAATCTTCACAACTCATTGATAACCAACTACCAACTCTCATCTCGAAGGAGTCCTAGCCGCTCCCTCCACGAGCCACTTCCCTATCTAAATTGTTGGTAGGGGAGGGTGAGATTTGAGGGAATCTCAGTAGGGAAACATTATCAATATGCAGGCAAGATAAGTGTTTAATGTATGACATGCTTGCATCACATAACTCATGCACACATACAATGACAAATCTATAAGCTCAATGCTTCGAACGATACACATATGGCCAAAGTTTATATTGAAACATAGCTTCAAATCATTCATACATGTTCCACATAATCAAGCAAAGCAATAACATACATCAACACATTAATATAGTTATCAGAGCATGCAGGAGAAACAAGCTCCCTACCTTAACACTTTTATGCCTTGAAACGTGTGCCTCAATCTACGTGCAAACAGCTCGGGGCTTCATATTCGATCATACAATGTCAAATATACTATTTAGGCACTTCCATAGTATTTCTGGGGGTTATATGAGGCTATATTGAAAATTTACTAAAATGCCCCCGAGAACCCGGCCCAACCCCACCGTACCGGTCCGGCTGTACTTTTCCTGAAATTTTGTCATTATTTATTCTATCATATTTCTGGCCAAAGAATCCATTTCCAAACTTGAAATTATCAAATTCAATGTCCATTACAAAATTACCCTTGGCAGCCCCACTTTAAGGGTTTCAAAGGTGTTTTCGTAATTTTGTTTTTTCGGCCTTTTCTGAAAAAGTGTCCAACTGTAACCCCACCTAATTTTCGCTCCTGAACTCAATGGAATAATCAAATCATTGCAAATCCAACTCTAAGATCCATTTCTAGAGCTGGCCGAAATTCTCAAGTATTCCGGGGAAAATTGGGGTTTTTCAGTTTCGGCTCTGTAAACGTGTTCCTTTATACTCCTAACTACTTTATTGACTATTTCATTAGGTTATAACTACCATTTTAGTACCAATTTGGGCATCATAACAGCCCCACACACCCATTTTCCATTTTTGAAACCAATGACAATCCGGCAAAATTTCACCAATTAAATTGTCCTCAGCAACCAGAATAGTCAATAAATAAGAGTTTGGAAGTTACCTCAAGCTCCCACTAGCTTTTCTCAAGAGTGGATGAACCCTAGCTCACTAAACAAAATGGCACAAATTATATGTTCATTTTGAAGTTTGGGATGTGAACTTTAAGACTGAAAAGTTTCAGAATTTTTAGACACCATTTGGTCATTCAAAACATTCACACAAACTGACTGCCCATAATAGAGTTTCACTGGACAGAATTTCAGATTTTGCATCTTTGCTTCCAATGGTCCTATTTTCATACCAAACATCATTCCCACATAAATTTTTACAAGGAATCCATTGGAAACACCAAATCAATCAAATTCATATCACATTGACATGTTTTCACAACAATCTCAACATGTCAACACAATTCACATTTCAAAACCTAACATTGGAACTTTTCCATTCCAAAGTTCCAAACCAATTTCAATGACATCAAAACACACTATGACACCCTTTCCAACACAATACCCAATTCAATTCTTCCCTCTATTCTAAGTCAATTTGGATGTTAATCCACAATTGAACTTAAATACAGGGTTTCGGCGCTGCTTACAACACACACGAATCACATTCGAGTGACAAATCACATCATATTCTCCAAAAGGGTTATTTATCACTAACCACATCCACTTTTGGAGTCATTAACCCTTAATCACAATTTGGGATCTTGCTAAACTGGGGCTTAGCAATCCACTAATCTCAGGCTTATTCTCTAAGCTCAAGTCTCAAAAGTCAGGGTATTACATTCCTCATATGAAAGGTCAATGGGTAGGTATATTATGTTGAACAAATTCAATGGTAAGAAGATCTGTAGTCTTCTATGCTGTGACGAGCGTTTTAAATAACATCTCATTTATCAAGCTGGATTGAAACCGCCGCACATGTTCACACAACGTGACAATGGTTGAGTTGTTGAATTGCTTTGAATGGAGTGGATTACCCTGCCTGGATTAATAATAATTTTTTACATATATTATTCCAGAGATTTTCTTTATTTTATATTTTGTACACATTAGAATTTTTTTTACAAAAAATAGGAACTAAAAAAACTTAGATCTGGAACTTCTGGATCTCATCTAGACAATCCATATGGGAGGAGTTCTCCCTGCTTATTCTAATGATGAAATGGGAACCCCATTCTTAGATCTTTAAGTTGTGGCATGACATCAATTTAGTAATTTAATAATCCACTATTTCTTTTTATAGTTATGAAGGTTTATTTTTTACGTAAGATTTATTGTTATCGACGGTGTTTCTTTTTAATTAGCATGAAAAATTAGTACATTTGATTAATGTCCTTATTTGGTAAGTACATTGGATGTCTGATTAAAGAAGACAAATGCCTACCGAACTTTCTCCATGTTACACTATTAAATGATATTCAACGTAGGAGCCATCAATATTATTACGTGCCATACATTAATTTGTTTTTTTAGTATACATTGATAATTTCAATGACTAAATTGAAGTATAATCCTTATGGGACCACTATACTATATTTTTCATGTGTTCTTTATGTTTGACCATGTTTGATTCAATCTTGGCCATTTTTCCTTAATCCTCCATGATGAAACACTCGACAATTGAATATAATAGGAAACGCTATAATTGAAAATTCTATTTTGATATGTAAATTATAAAGTAGGAGTTGGGTGTTTGTACTATGGTAATTAATTTTAAAAGTTTTCAGGTTACAATACTTTAGAGTATTGATGCAATGATGTGTAAGTTCCATTTACAGATTGTTCTCATAGCACTAACAAAACTATATAACAATAAACTATTAAATATATATTAATATATTCTTACTGACTTTATGTATTGCTTAAAATTGCATGCATTCGTTTGGATCACATGTTTAGTTAAAAAAATTTAGAATAGTGATTTCACATGTCTTGCCATAAATTTTCAGTCATATATCATTCATTAACCCTACATTTGTTATGTAATTGATGTTTAACTGATAAGGATACATTATACATACGAGCATTGTATTGTATAGATTGTACCTACATTACTTCGTTATACATTTGTATAGTTGATGCTACGTTGATGTGACATCTTATTTCGTTTGCCGAGTTAAATCTGATGTATGATTAACTGACCTGATATAAATAATGTCATTATGTATGAGAAAAGCAAAATTAAGAAATGGTGATGTAATTACAATATATATTTAAGTTACTACCTGATTCATTAATAAGAGAAAGACTACCTATAAATATGCTTAAATCACTGAGTAATAATGAAAGATGTTATGGAAACAATTTCAAAGAAAGTCTAATGCAATATGATATGTTTCAAACGATTTCACAAATAGTAGCCTATGTAGGCTAAGATAACAATCATAATTGAGTTCCATAAGAAGTAAATGCTGATGCATTTTAGACACATTTTCGTATTCGACAATTTCAGTTTGATACAGACACAGTAAATGTTAGACAGTCATTGCTTCCTATGAGGTATTTGTAGTTTATGTGTCTAGGCTCAATGGGGTGGGTTGATGATAACCTTTGTAATGCCCCAAATTTTGATTAAGGGCTAATGATAGTTATTGAAAATATTTTGTGAATTAAAGTTGATTTAAGTCCCAAATTAATTATTGGAAATACCCAACACTCTGTATTTTAGCATAATTATGTGACAAATAATTATTTGGGCTAAATATGAGGGGAATGACGCAAGGATGAAGAATAAATTATTAAAATATGTGTTTTGTGGCAATTTCGGTAAGTTTGCAATAATTAGGGAAAATTGAAAGTGTAATATCCCAATTTCTGATTAAGGGATAATTATGATTATTAATGATAATTATGGATTTATTGGAATTATTATGTATTTTATGACTATTTTAATTAATGTCATAATTAGTGGAAATTGGAAATATTGGTGCATGTGAGTGGTATTTAAGATCAAGGGTTGTGATTCCTTGACCGTGGGTTGGAATCCTATGTGTTGTGATGTGGTGAGCTCATTGAGGGAATGAAGGAGATGCTGACATGTGGCATTTTGGTGGCCATTGGATATGAGCACATGAGGACAAAGGACAACTTTTTGCTCCTCCTCTCCATTTCTTTCTCTCTCTCGTGCTCTCTCTCTCTTTTCTCTCTCTCTTTCGCTGAACAAGGAAGAAGGAAGGAAGAAAAGTTTGATCTTTGGGTAGGTAAATCATCTCCATTGCTCAAACACCATTCTTAAATGTTGATCCTTGAATCATGGGCTTCATTTTGGTGTGTATAGTGTGGCCATTTGGTGCTGATTTGTGCTACACGAAAATTTGGAAAGTGGTGGATCAAAGAGTCTCTTTGGAGAAGTTGATAAGGTGAGTAAGATCAATCTATCTATCTATGTTTCATACCATTTGAAGTAGTTTATAAATTCTGGAAATTTTGGCTTGAATCCGAAAATTGGATGCCACTGTTCATTTGGTATGTTTATGGCATAAGAATGGCACTTTGGAATGAGTTTATGTTAGATAGATTGATTAGAGATTGAATTATGATGTTAGGATGAAATGGGAATTTTGATGAAATTGTTGCCCAAAACCCAAATCATGATAATGGAGTAAGATTTTGATGATTCTGAGTATTCCATTGAGTTTATGGGGTGTTTTTGTGTGGGAATGGCTTTGGGTTAAGTTTTATGGCCATAGGAATCAATTGGGCAAAGGTTAAGGAGAGTGCCTCTGTTCTGCGTTTTCTGCTATCTGAGGGATTCACTCGAGCAGGGAGGGGTCTGCTCGAGTGAAGGATGAACATCACCCGAGCAGAGATGGGTCTGCTCGAGTGAGGGATGAATATCACCCGAGCAGAGATGGGTCTGCTCGAGTGCGGTAGTGCAATTCTCGTTTCTTGCTTTCTGTGTTCTTATTGCACTCTCTGGGTTATAGCAAGCATAGCCTCACTCGCGAGTGAGGGATGAACATCACTCGAGTGAGGATTTTGTGCTCGAGTGATGAGTGTATTTGACACCTAAGGGCTTGCTTCTCGGGTTGTCACTCGCGAGTAGGTGCACGGGTGTGCCTTCTCACTCGCGGGTATGGGCATCGTGCTCGAGTGAGCCGTGTGTGCTCGAGTGAGCTTGTGCTTCTAGTGTAGGATTGTGCTCTCGGGTGTGTGCTTTCTGTCTCACTTCCTCTTGTGCTTGAGGTGAATTCCGTACCTGTGCTCGAGTAAGGATTTTGTGCTCGAGTGATTTGTTTCCTTGAAAGGTGTTGTGCTCTCGGGCAAGTGCTTTCTGTCTCACTCTCTCTTGTGCCCGAGTGCTGTCCGTACCATCACTCGAGTGAGGCCGTCTTCACTCGAGTGTCCGTACATCTATGCTCGAGCATGGTCATCTGTGCTCGAGTGAAACCGTGTAAAATCTCAGTTTTGTGCTTCCAAAAGGGGATCTTTGGGATAGTTCTTCCTACCCTTTAGGAGTGTTGTTAGGGGTATTTAATGTCTCCAAAAGAGCAATAATGATAACCAATTAAGCATTATAAAGTGAATTAAGTCTTGGAATAGAGAATGACTCTTCGTCCCTAATTGTGAAAATAGGATTTGATATTTGCCTTCCTCGGGAGAGACCGGCGCTAGGACACGTCCGGAAGAACTCAGGTAGTGACTTTTCTCTCATATCTTGTATGATGTTTTGGTATGCATATCTTATCATTGAACTTGTGAAATGTGTGCCATGGTCCATTACGGCGCGAGCAGGTCAGCGTGAGCCGTATAGGGAGTGACAGTGGTCATCTCTAGGTCGGCCGTTGGACTGCCGTCGTAATTGACATGGATCTTTGTGAATCCGACCCGTGGGGGCGGCGTATGTGAAAACCAGCCGTGGGCTGTGTGTGTGTATCTTGCCTATGTGGCTTGCGAATATGATATGCTTTATATGGATCCCATCTGTGGTGAATTATACTGTGTTGACTGTTGTGATGCAATACAGCGTGAGCAATCGTCAGGGATGACATGTGTCATACTAACCATTGCCGCTGCAACTGCCATTGTAGTTGCTTGTGTGAATGATGATTTGATTACATGCATTATTGTTGTACATTATATGATTGACTTGTTACTACGGGGATTCTTTAGAATCTCACTCTCCCAAAATTAAACCTTTTAGACAGGGCCGAAGGATCGAGTGGCAAGCGGGCGACGAAGAGTAGTTAGAGCTCCTGTTTAGGAGTATATTTTGGAAGTTATGGTTATCATTGTATATTTTGGACTTGTAGTTGTAGATTTTGTGTAATCCCCAAGTTAAGGGTATTGAATTGTGGCTTTGTGCCTTTGTAAATCCCTTATCTAATGAATGGAACCCGAGTGAGTCGGGAATTTATTTGCACTCTGATATTTGTAAATGGAATCCACCTGTTCAGGCCAGTATCATTTTGTATTGAGAATTTGAGACCATTGTGAATAAGTTTTGAGAAATGTTTTTGCAAATCCGATTTTGGGGCAAAAGAGTATCTTATTAAGTCCCAAATTTCATTATGGTCTCTAATTACAACTTAATTATGAGTTTAAGAACTTAATCTCGGCCTAAGGTGGGAAGGGGGTTACAGAAAGAATGGAAATTATTGGCCAATTAGTCAGTTATTAATGAAGAAATTAATTACTAACTAAGAAGAAATGAGATGTGTGACTAAATGGCTAGTAGAGTGGTTAGAGTAACTAATTCGTTACTTTATGAGAGCCAATGAAAATGGGACACTTGACAAGTTGATACGAGGTTAGAGTAGTTAGGAAAAGTCAAATAGAATATTTTAATATTTCCTTTTCTCTCTCTTTCCATCATTTTTGCTGATTGGGCATGGGCATGGAAGAGTGTTCATTTCTTTACATTTCTTTATCTTCCTTCTCACTCTTCTCTCTTATTCTCACCTTCATTTTTGGTAGCCTTAGATGCTTAGGAGAGAGAAAAAAAAGCTTGATATTAAGGTAAGACAATGACCCCAAATACAAAAACTCTCCTTTAATCTTGTTCCTTGAATTGAGGGCTCCATTTTTATGGTTTTAGATTGTCCATTGGTGGTGTTTTAAGCACTCAAGAAAATCTACTAGTTAGAGAATCAAGGAACACCTTTGAGAAAGTTGTAGAGGTGTGTAAGAGAAACCCTTCTACATAGGTTTTATGGTATTTAGTTAAGCTTTGAATTTCTGAACATTTTGCCTTATTTTTGAAATTAGGGTCTTAAAGTGTTTGGTATAATGTGATCATGGAAATGGTGTCTTTCTATGTGTTTAGAATAGATAGAAATGGGTTTGAGGTTGAAATGGCAAGTTTGGGGATTTTGGGGATTTTGTGCTGGATGTTGCCTAAAACAAAGCATGATAATGGAATAAGAATTTGGTAGTTTTGATATTTCCATTGGATTCCTTATGCAAAATTATGTGGGAATAGTCTTAGATTAGAATTTGGGATCATGGTGATATGGGTCCTTGTAACGCCCCAATTTTCGATTAAGGCCTAATGATAATTATTGAGGATAATTATCGGATTAAAGTGAAATAATTATGGGTTTGGTGGCTATATTAATTAATATGCCATAATTAGTGGAGATTTAAAGAATGAAATAGTTGGGCAATTAGTTAGTGATTAATAGAGAAAATTAATTACTAGCTAAGAGAGAAATGAGAAGTGTGATTAAATGGCTAATGGAGGGATTAAAGTAGCTAATTGGTGGTTTACCTTTATGGGAGCCAATGAAGAATTGACATGTGTCAAGATGAGAGTATGAGAGAGGTAGAGAAAAGTCAAAACCCCCCCAATTGTTTAATGTTTTTCTCCCTCCCTCCCTCCTTTTTGTTGGATGAAGCATGGGCTTGGAGAAGGAATCATCATTTCTTCTTCCTCACACACTCATCTCATCTCTCTCTTCACTCCATTTCTGCGCCATTTTTGAAGAAGCTAGGAGAAGGAAAAGCTTTCAAAAGGTAAGGGGGAAATGTCTCCAAATGCTCAAACTTCCTTCTCTAATATTGATCCTTGAATGAAGAGCTTCATTGTGATGGTTGTAATGTGTTCATTGGTGTTAGTTTGTGACCTCAAGAGATTGTGAAAGTTGGAGAATTGAAAAGTCACTTTGAGAAAGTTAAAGAAGTAAGTGAAACCTATCTACCCATCTAAGTTTTGTGCCATTTGAGGTAACTTTGAATTTCTGGGATTTATTGGCCATTTTTGAAAATGAGTGTCATTGGTTATTTGGCATGTTAAAGGTATAGAAATGGTATATTTGGAATGTGTATGGATAGATAGGATTGATTGGGAAAGAAATGAGTGAGATTGGAAAGTTTGGAAAGTTAGTGTTTAGTGTGGCCATGGACCAAAGCATGCTAATGTAGTGGAAATTAGGTTGTTTAAATGGTTTTATTGGATTCCTTGAGTGTTTTAGTGTAAGGAATAGGCTTGATTATTGATTTTGGAGCCATTGGTCACTCTGGTAGAAAATTGGAAAGGCTGCCATTGAAAGTCTATTCTGGGCATTCTGTTTGTATTGGCGTTTTGAATGACCAAATGATTTCAGAAAATTGTGAAATTTTCCAGTCTTAAATTTCACATCCCAAGCTTCAAAATGGACATATATTTTGTGTCATTTCATTTAGTATTCTGTGAGTTATGATTGTCCAAAATTTGGGATTGAAACAGAACTCTGTTTTGGGGTAGTGATGCATTTTGTGTAATTCTTGGAATTGTATGGTGATTTCCAGTATTGGTTCATATTTTTCCTATGAAGAGGACTGAAATAGCTTTCAATGGGCTTTGGGATCACCTCATTTCGATTTTTCTATAATTAGTTATGAATTTCCGAAGTTGCCTTGGCTGCAGCAGAAAAGTCTTGGCTGCAGCACAAAAGTTTCTATGCGTGTTTTGGCCGCGGCCAGAAATTCTTGGCTGCAGCCAGAAATCTTCTGTGCGTGTTTTGGCCGCAGCCAGAGGTTTCTTGGCTGCAGCCAACCCCCTGTTTTCAGCACCTTGGGATTTTGAAAAGTGGTTTCCAACCCAGTGTTTCTCAATCCTTTAGGGCCTTTATTAGAGCCAATTGTAGCTTCTCAAGGGACTTTAATGATAACCAAATCTAAGTGTTGAAGAGTCATTTGAATATTGGAATAAGTAATAACCTATCATCCTTAATGATTATAGGATTTGATATTTGCCCGGAACATAGAAGGCCTGTGCCTGCTCAAGGAAGGAAAGACAAAGGTAGTAACACTTTATCCTATATCATGTGTATTACATTGCTTGTTTGCATTAGTCATCGATTACAGTGAAAGTGAAGGGGACGTGGCGAAAGCCTGGACTCGATTACAGTGAAAGTGAAGGGGATATGGCGAAAGCCCGGACTCGAATATAGATAAAGTAAAGGGCACGTGGCGAAAGCCCGGTCTCGAATATTGATTGCTGCATTGTGATATATGTGACTTGCTTTGTATATATGCATCATATAAATAAACTGTTGCTACTGGGATTCTCTAGAATATCATTCTTTCCAAATAACATTTTTAAACAGGGCAAGTAGATCGAAAAGCAAGCAAGTGGATAAGGGCGATTAGGGCTGTCAGCGGTAGTCTTAGTTAGATATTTTGGTTGTATATTGAATTGGTTATCATTTTGGATCAATGTAAATATATTGTATAGATCATAGTACTATAGTTTTGTGTAATCCCCAGTATGGATACTGAGATAGGCGATGATGCCCTGAACAATATTTTGGATTAAATGTTATTATCCCGGTTGAACGTCGGGAATTGTGCTGATACTCTGATATTGTATATGTAACAGACCAAACAGGTCATTTGTTTTAATGAATGAAATGAATGGAGATCCAGTTGTACAGTTTTCGCAAAAAAGTTTTTAATTGTTCTGGATTTCTCATTCGATTATTAAATGTGATTAAACACTAATCCCGGCCTGATTATCAAAGGGGGTTACAGTCCTCGCTCGAGTAACCTTGTCTCACTCGAGTGCAAGAGTATTATGCACTATGAACTCATGCCTCAGGATAGCACTCAGAGCCAATTTTTCAAGAGTATGTCTTAGCACTCGCGGGTGTTAAGCCGTCACTCGAGTGCTCTTCTCCTTTGAAAGTTTCTTTTGCTCTTGGGTGAGCATTTCTTGAACCTCACTTTGTAGAACTTGGTGAGCATTATGCTGTTACTCGAGTGTGCTTTTCATGAGTCAAGTGCAAGTTCATCATCACTTGAGTGAGGCCTTCTTCACTCGAGTGCAACAGTGAAAAATCAGCACTTGTACTTCTAAAAGGGGATCTTTGGTATAGTTCTTCCAACCCTTTAGGGCTTTTATTAGAGACATCTGTAGCTACTTAAGGGACATTAATGATAACCAAATATAAGTGTTGTAAAGTCATTTAAGTATTGGAATAGAAAATAACACTTTATCCCTAATTATGAGTTATAGGATTTGATATCTGCCTTGCTCGCGAGAGACCAGTGCTAGAGCAAGCACGAAAAGACCAAGGTAGTGACCTTTCTCTCATATTATGTATGATGCTTGGTATGCATGACTTATCATTATGTTGTTGTTGTGAAATGCATCGTATGAAACTTTGTCATGAAACCTTGATGCTGTGAAAATTTTGAATACGAAATGTGCCATAGTGCATTATAGCGTGATCAGTCGTGGGGGGTTATGTGTGTCACACCTACCCCTACCATTGAACTGCCATTGTAATTGTCGAGGCTGTGTTGTGGAATTGTGAATTCCCACTATGAGAAATATGCCAGTGTGGCTATGTGATTGTGAAATATGTCATGTGGACACCGTTGTTATGAAATATGTGAAATGTTTTGTATGGAACCCAGCTATGGTGAAATATGTGATATGACATATGTCATTATGCATTACAGTGTGAGCACTTCAGAGTGAGCAGTCGTAGGTGGTGATGCGTGTCACACCTACCCCTGCCGTTGTAATTGTCGGAGCTATGTTATGGAATTATGAATTTTCAGTTTAAGAAACATGCCAGTGTGGGTATATGATTGTGAAACGTGTCATATGGACATCATTGTTGTTAAATATATGAAATTTTTCATATGGAATCCAGCTGTAGTGAAATATGTGATGTGACACATGTCTTTGAGCATTACAGCTAAGCACTTCAGCATGAGTAGAAGTAGTGGATGATGTATGTCACACTTACCCCTACCGTTGTAACTGCCTTTGTAAATGATATTGTTTTTTCTGGGGTGTTATGATTTGCTTATATGCTTTGCGGTGTGCATACTATGAGTAAATTGTTACTATAGGGATTCTTTAGAATCTCACTCACCCATAAAACAATTTTCAGACAGGGCCAGTGATTCTAAAGAGAAGCAGGTGACGAAGGGTAGATAAAGCTCCAAGCTTTGAGTTTTATTTTTAGATAATTGGTTATCATACTTTTGACTTTTGGACATTTTGTTGGGAATTATGTATATGTAAGAGATATTGAATAGTATTTGTGTAGTCCCCTTGAATGGGAAACTAATTGTGGGCGTTCGTGCCCTATAAACCCTTTAGATGATTAATGGAACCCGAGTGTGTTAGAAAATTTTATTGCACTATGATATTTATGAATGGAATCGAACTGTATGGGCCATTTGTATATTTGAAATATGGATATGAGACCATATTGAATAGGTTGTTGAAAAGTTTTTGAAAACCCTGTTTGGAAAATGAAAATTTTTAATAAGTCGCGATTCATCTTGTGGTCCTTGATTCAATATAATTACGTAATTTTGAATGTAAATCTCAGCCTTGATATGAAGGGGGTTACAACCTTGGTTATATTACGGCAGCTCCTGATGCAAAGTTGTCCTGCACATCACATACCAAAATATTTGATTGCCAATGGCTCTTTTATTTATGTGAAAAATTAGGAACTCATTAGTGTTGACACTTCGATATTTATTCAATGTATAGAGATCGTGATACCGTTGATCATTGATGTTGTGGCAAACTGAATTATTATCATGGATATCATGTCTTTGGTTTTCCGAAATTGTTTGTATGAAGTCTCTGCTACATTATCTACGAGCATACACATGATTCTGGTTCCTCTGTTAAAATTTAGTTAGTGGTATTCTAAAAAAAATTATCTTGCTTATAATGCACGCTCTTATATACCACAATATATATATATATATATATATCAATTCACATTTGCCTTAGATTTGACAATTCGAGCTCGAGATGCCTTGAATGATTCCCCTCTCTCGCTGAGTTTAAAGTGTCGATTCTCGTGCACCATTCAAGCACATCTTAAATTATACATAATAATGGCTTATTTTTATGTATTAGGAATAGTAGTATTATCAATCAAGTTGTATTACAAACAACATAAATCAGAAAATCACAATACCTAACAGATAGACATCTAATGTATTTGCATTTTTTAGTGTATGGAGTAGTGACAAACTGAATGCATTGTGTGGAATGTCTCTAGACTCACACAACAAAACCTTAGTTGTTTCTCTAAGTACCATGATTAATGGATGGTTAGATACCCTCATGTACGTGTAGGTATTATACAGGTCAAAATTCATGAAATAGTAACGCTTTCCTTCTTTAACAATGTTGCTGAATTTTTGGATTATGTTGTCATCAACAATGCCAGCATGGATTTTTGTTAGCTGTGTTATGAATAGCTAAACACCATTAGATTGTAAAATTATATTATGAGGTTCATTAGCTGCTCTCATTTACATCTATGTTCAACTGCGTTAGTCTACTATTTGGATATAAAGTGCATTCCTCATACCTGCTATCCATTAGAATGAAATTCAGGAGCATTTCCACTTTTCCATTAGTGTGTACTGGTTCCGTATAAACCCTGATTGCTTATACATGTATTCTTTTGTCGCAATAACCCTGGGCTAAGTCTTTCAGCCAAATCTCTGCCTCCGTAGACATGATGTGACTTGAACAGTAAGTTAGAGTTATGTTATACAAACAATATACTTGAATAATGTAATGACAACGGTTGAGTACTTGATGTACTTCTTGCAAGGTTTTATGTTGGTACGTCTATGAACGTTCCTGGACTCCATACTATGAGGTGTATCGCGAGTGTTACCGAAGCAAGCTATAATGGTTATATATATATTGTAGTAGTAGTAATGTGTCTAATTGCATGACGGTTGCTCTATTTCATGTGTGTATACATTTAATTTGTGATGTAGTGGGTGTTGTCTATCTTGGTACCATAACTAACTTTACATGTTCAACTGTAGGTTTGCGGTTATTGTGCTTTTGCTGATCGTGGGTTTGGCAGTCACCACTACAAAAAGGGTGAAAGGTGACACACATTTTATAGCTCTTCTTTAAACAAGTGCCACAACTTCCCTTTTTATTTTTTTCCCCTATAATTTTTTTTATTTTGGGTACTAGCTGTGGCGCCTTGTAGGTTAGGGGCCACAGTTGGTAAGACCAAGTGTGGCGCCTGCCTAGGCAAGTGCCACACTAGGGGCCACACCAGCAGCTGTGGCACCTGGCCCACCAGGCGCCACGCATGGCCGCCTAATACTAGCTGTGGCGGTGCCACATCTGATGAGGCAAGTGTGGCACCTGCCTAACTTGCCCATTTCATAAAAAAAATTTCAAAGTGGATAGTGTAATCCATCTCCACTAATAGAAATTCTCCTCGGCCCAACTCTTATCTCTTAATTATTTCACTTCCCGTGCAATGGTCGCGCGTCCACCCCCTATTCGTTCTCTTTTTGACTACTACTTCACTTTAATTATTCAACTACTCTCTTCTCCATTAAGCTACTTTCCCTTTCTCATCTTCTTAGTGCGTAGATCCGTCGCCCCCTCCCTCCATCTCCTATCATCTTCACACTAAAAAACATACCCACACGCTCACACATCTTCATCAGCGAATCTATATCTTTGTTTTAATTTGTTCCAACTGCCATCCCCATTCCTGTCCCTTTCCTTGTCTTTGTATTGTCTTCCACTTTTAGTCCCCACTCCATCCAGTTGGTCCCAACTGCTCAAATTTCCTCCTCCTCCTCACTCAAGATTGCATCACCAACGGGCAACGTGGTCCCCCACTGCATTGATCAATTAAGCTGTAAGTTCAATGTGCTTCTTTTTTTTTCAGGTTGTTCTGCTTGTTTTTGTTATCACACGCACGTGTATATATAAATATATATATATATATATATAGATATATATATGTTGATTATATTATATGATGTGCTTTTTTTCTTTTTATGACACGCACGTGTATATATATATATGTTATATACATTTATGTTCCATTTTATAGAGATAATATAAACACAAAATCATTAACTTAAACTTGCAAGGTTTAAAGAGGTTAGAGGTTTTGTTTGTTTTTTTTTAATGTTCTCTTTCAAAAAGAGATGTTTAATTCCTTATGAAATTTTGCCACTTTTTCAGAATTCTCTAATTTTTGGGCATTTTTCTATAATTATAATTTTTGTTGAACTTGTATAATTTATCTAGTAGTTAAAGTTTAGGTTGTTACAATTATGTTATTTTACTATAAGAAATTTTCAAGATCAGTAGCGAAGATTGAAAATGAAAAATACATAACAAATTGTATATTATTTAAAAAATAGAGCCAGGATGTAGAGGAAATATAGGGGTTTCGCTTGGGACAATATATATAGGACATGTTTGATTTCTTGTTTTCAAAACATTTTTTTGTTTAAAAAAGTTGTTTCAAAATGTGTTGGTTACCTGTAGTAAAATATAACAGAAAAATCTGAACATATTTTTTTTTTCAATGGGGTGAACATAATTTTTTTTTGTTACTTTTGTTCTACAAAAATTAAAGAAGAGACTAGGAATATTATATTTTCATTAAGGAAAATTATGTAAATATAGAAAATCATTCTTTCACCCTTCATTTCCTCCAAGTATGCTATTAGGAATTTAAACTATTTTCACATTATGTATATATGTGATGGGGTATGTTGAGATTAACTAAAATAAGGAGTTCATTTTATTTAATTGAATTTTTTTTCCAAAAATTTTATAATATATATCAATATAAAAATTATTTTTTTAATAAATATATTATGTATAAATTTTACTATTTTTGTTTCATATATAAAGTTTTCTTAAAGTTCTAAATTCCAATATGTAAAGCAAAATTTAAAGCGAACTTAATTCACCTAATAAAAAAAGAAATTTTAAGTATATTTAATATCTTTTTAACTAGATTATTAACAGTGAAAAATATTTTTTTTATAATATGTGTGTCTAGTTCAATTCCCTCTTTATATGTATGTATGTATGCATGCATGCATGCATGCATCATATTTATGACTACCCAAGATTGATTGGCAATATAATGTAGCTAGTAAAAAATAATTTTTTTTTATATTCTCAACATTGAGTTGAAAATGATTTAATTAATGTTGGAATTATATATATGCTTTCCTTTTTATTTTATTTTATTTTCTTTCTTTTTTTTCTGAATCATATTTTTTGATTTAAGCTAATTAATCATATTTTATTTTATTATATATTGATGTTTTGTACACATTATTATTATTAAAATAATAATTTACAACCACTAATAATTTATTGACTTTTTTATGTGTAATTTGTGTTTGTAGTTTCAGCTCATCAGTCTATTGAAGCTTCTATTTAAGGTATATTTTTTAAATTTTTAGCTTACAAATGTGATTTTAGTTGAATTTAATAATAGTTAGTTATAATTTGTAGGTGTTCTAATGATTGTTATGGATTAGTTGCATAAGTAAAATAATTATTTATATATTCTTAACACTTGTATTTTATTTGTTGACTTGTAATGTTTTCTAATTTACCTATGATATGTTGTGGCAAATATGGTTTCTTTCGTTATGAGTTGTGAAAAAAATATTATAATGCCTGGGAATAATGAATGGATTATTTTTCAATTAAAACATAGGGCTTAAGACTTAGAAAGCTTCAATTTTGAAGATTTCATGTTCAGAATTTATTTTAAAATTGGTAAGAGAGTATAAAAGTAATTAGTAAATGCAATAGTCATATAACTAACCGCGTACTTATTTTAAAAATAGATTGAAGGCATAGATGGATCGTAAATGTAATATCCCAATATGTACTTAAGGGCTAAATGTACAGAATAGATGGTGGGATTAGTGACAGAATTACCTCTGGAAATTTAGTTATGACTTTAGTTAAATTTCACATGCAAAATTGGCAACTAAATATTATATTGCAAGATGATATTTTATAAGATCATCTTCTTCTTCAAAAGGTCATGATTCACATATGAAAAGGGGGAAAAGCAAGAGAAAAATACATATTGGCTATTAAATATGACATATAGAAGCAATTGGACCAAGTTATAAAAAGATGAGGACTTGGTCAACAATCTCATGCTAATTGGGGAATTAACTTTATTATTCAAGGAGATATTACAAAAGATCATCATCTCTTTTCCTAGGCTTCATTTTCGTATAACATGAGGCAAGAAATAGAAACAAATATATGACCAATTAAAAGGAGAAGACTTGGTCAACAATTTCCTCTAAAAGTAACATATGTGAGGAGGTAAACTAAGATAATGGTAGAAGGCTTCTTTTAACTCCTTTTGGTCATTATTTTTGGTCAACAATTGTGGGCCAAATAAAAGAAGATAACTTGAACAAAAAGGGCCACATATTCTTATGGCATCAAGAAAGAAAGAGAAAAGATGAAGCAAAGGATTATTGGTACATATCTCTTGCAATTAAAGTGCTCTCTCTCTCTCTCTCACATGTGCTCAACTGACTTAAGCTCTACAAGAATTCTTGACTATTTAATTAAAAACATTCTCTCATCTTATTCATTCATTTCAAGTCGGCCAAGTGCAAAAGAAAAGGAGAGAGAAAGGGCAAGACCGAAAGTAAGAGTCAAGGGGAACAAGAAGGAAAGATAAGCTATTTACACCTTCAAGATCCCATTTCTAGCTCTAAAGACCTGCATGAAACTTGTTCCTCTCTTCCTTATCTTAATTTCTATGGTTTTTTGTTTTGAAGAAGAGGAGTTTTCAGCCACCTTGCAAGAACAAAAGTTGAGGAATCAAGAAAAGAACACAAGAAGAAGCAAGAGGTGAGTAAGAGCATTATGTTGATGTATATGATGCTTTAATTGGCTGAGTTGTGGTGGGCTATTGTGACAGCCCTAATTTCTGTTTTTAGAGTATATTAGGGATCATGAAGCTTTCATCCTATATATGTGCTTATATGTTGGTTTGGAGGCAAATGAGCTAAGCTTAGTGATTAGATAGTGAAGTGGTTGTTTGTTGTGAAATACCCTAAAATTCTACCAAAATAGGACATGGAGAATGAGTGGGAATTTGTTCATTTTGATGTTACCATTGTGTTCTACACGAAAATTGTGTGGAAATAGGGTTGGTTGTTGATTTTGGAGCCATTGGACACATTGGTTGAAAATTGGAAAAACTGTCAAGTGTAACTCTGTGCAGGGCAGTCAGTTTGTAGGGACATTTTGAAAGGGAAATTGGTGTCTAAAAATTATTAAACTTTCCAGTCTTAAATTTCACATTTCAAGCTTTAAAATGGACATATAGTTTGTGTCATTTCGTTTTGTGAGCTTGGATTTCTGGTTGCCCAAAGTTTGACGTCAAAACTGGACTTAATTATGGAGCAGTGTCGAATTTTGTGTAATTCTGGAATTATGTGGTGATTTCTGGTAATGATTCATATTTTTCCTATGAAGAGGAATCAAATAGCTTTCAATGGGCTTTGGGATCACCTTATTTTGATTTTTCTAGAATTAGTTATGATTTTTCAAATATGCTGACAAATTCTGGCAGATTGGTCACCTATGCGAAAATTGAAGATTTTATGGCATAATATAATATTGTGGAACTTTAAGGTTAGAAATTGGCCTTTTAGGTTAATTGATCACTTTAGCTCCTTAGTTGACTTGATTAAATGACCATAGTGATAACCAACTCAAGTATCATGAGTTATTAAAGAAATTAGAATAAAGCTTTAATCTATCGTTCTTGGCATTGGTTATAGGATTTGACATTTGCTATACTCGTGAGCCTACTATGTCAAGGAACGTCAGGAAAGAACAAGGTAATGACTCTTTCTCTTATACTGTGTGTGAAACATTGTATGTATGTTTTTCATGCATTGTGAATACTTTGTGATACATTGTGATGCTTTGAGATCGCAGCGAAAGCGGATGCATAGTGATACTTTGTGAATACATAGAGATCGCAGCGAAAGCTGACACATAGTGTATACAGCCATGAGTGCTGTCGCATGTGGTATGAGCCATGCATCATTGTGTTGCTGCTAAACGTGATCTTACATGTTCTGTGTTTATATACTGTATGAGTGATTTGTTACTACTGAGATTCTCTTAAATCTCATTCTTTCCATTGACTAACCTTACAGACAGGGCAAGTGGCTCCAAGGAGAAACGAACGACCAGGAGCGGCTAGGACCTTGTAGGGATATATAGTTTTGGATTGTAAATATTATTTTGGGATATAGTTATGTAATCCCCAAAAAGGGAATCTTGTAAACTCTTAGTACCTATATGACACCCGGGGTTTGCCGGGATTTTTGTTGTACACTCTGATATGTATTAATATGATATAACTACACAGGGTAATTATATTCAAAACATGAACTTGAGATTAGGATTGGGAAACGTTTTGAAAGAATTTGTGAAAACCCTACCATAAGGTGGGAGTTAAAATGAGTTATAAATTATCCGTCAGTCTCCAATCCATTCTTATTAAGCGTTTTGGATCATAATTATGTTTATCAAGGTAGGGGGTTACAGTAAATGGATGTTATCTAATCGGTGTTCAAGGGAATATATAGATGGGGTGAAAGATTTTATTACATTTTTAATCAAGCACACAAAAGATCCTGATAAAATCTTGTGTCCTTGCTTATCTTGTTATTTTGGAAAGCGGATTAGTCTACTTGATTTATTAGATCATTTAGTGTTTTACGGTATTGATCAAACATATATACGATGGACAAGGCATGGTGAGATGAATGATGCATGTAGTGATCGGGTGCATACCACGAGTGGTGCTTCAGATGAATTTGATCAAAGCATGTTTGATGAAGATGATTGTCTTGAAGAAATGCTAAATGTGGTTGAAGGGGTGCATCATAACTACCCTAACGAATTTGAGAAGTTGAAAGGTGATGAAGAGAAACCATTGTATGCCGGTAGTACTAAATACACAAGATTGCTCGCAGTGTTAAAGTTGTACAACTTTAAAGCTCGATACGGATTGAGTAATTCCGGTTTCACCGCACTGCTTAAATTGTTGCAAGATATGCTTCTAGAAGAAAATGTACTTCCTACCAAGACATACGAGGCAAAGCAAATTCTTTGCTTTACAACCGGCATGGGATATGAGAAGATACATGCATGTCCTAACGATTGTGTATTATTTCGAAATCAGTATGCAAAGTTGGAGAAGTGCCCTAAATACAATGCATCTCGCTATAGGAAGAAGAAAGGAAAGAGTTCTTTGAAGGTCCTATGCTATTTTCCCATTATTCTGAGATTCACGCGACTGTACAGTAATGCAGAGATTGCTAAGTAGTTGACATGGCATGCAGATGAAAGGATTAAAGACACGAAGCTTAGGCACCCTATAGATGCTCCTCAATGGAAAAAAATTTATCATGAGTACCCTGATTTTACGGATGAAGCAAGGAACCTTCGCCTTGCACTGTCAATTGATGGAATTAACCCACATGGTGTTCAGAGTAGTACACATAGCATGTGGCCAGTGATATTGATGATTTATAGCCTTCCTCCATACTTGCTCAATATCCAAGGAAAAATCAAGGATAATGTCAATTCAAGGTTGGATTTGGTGAACTTGGGAATTAGAGAAGAGTTGACACCGATTGAGTAAGGGCATCGTACCTACCTACCGCCAGTGGCATACACTCTGTCGAGGAAAGAGAAGAAATTGTTTGGTGAGTTTCTGTAAGGAATTAAAGTTCCTGAGGGCTATTCTTCAAATATAAAGAACCTTGTATTAGTGAAAGAGTTGAAGTTAAAGAACCTCAAGTCTCATTATTGTTATGTGCTCATGTAAAATTTCCTACCGGTTGGTACACGATCCATTTTACCCAAAAATTTAAGAAACACAATCACTAAACTTTGCATGTTTTTCAAGTTGATTTGTAGTAAAGTGGTAGATTCAACTAAGTTACAAGATTTGTAAAGGCTGATTGTGTGTACTCTGTGTGAACTTGAAATGTATTTTCCACCTTCTTTTTTTGACATTATGGTACATCTAACCATACACTTGGTCAAAGAGATTCATTGTGTGGTCCAGTGTACTTGAGATGGATGTACCCAAATGAGAGATTCATGAAAATATTAAAAGGGTATGTGAAAAATAGATATTGCCCATAGGGTTGTATTGCTGAAAGGTATATAGTTGAAGAAGAAGTGACTTCTGTGCTGATTTTCTATCAAATGTTGACCCTATAGGGATTCCCAAGTCTCGTCATGATGGGCGAAGATCAAGGAAAGGAACAATTGGAAGGGATGTAATAACGATATCAGCGACTAAACGGGAGCAACCCCACTTGTATGTGCTACATAACACTAATGAGGTCAAACCGTATGTAGAAGAACACAAGGATGCTCTTCGATTGGTACATGGTGAAAGGAATGAAAATTTGTTAACAAAAGAACACAATAAACAATTTTCAGGCTGGTTGAAAAATCGCATTAATGATGAGCTGGAGCGGAATCCTGATTCAGTTTCGGAAAAATTGAAGTGGCTGTCAAAGGGACCGAGCTTAAATGTATTATCTTATAATGGTTATGCAATCAACAGTTACACATTCTATACACAAGACCATGATACACAAAGAAGCATGATGTAGAATAGTGGGGTAACAGTTGTTGCTGATTCTTGGCATAGATCCAGTGCTAAAGACATACACCCTATATATGCCTCAATGTTATACTTTGGTGTCATTAAATGCATATGGGAGTTAGATTACTCTATGTTCAGGGTCCCTGTCTTCAAATGTAAGTGGGTTAACAACAATAATGGATTGCAGATAAATGACTTAGGCTTTGTTCAAGTAGGCCTTTCTAAGGTTTGGTATAAAGATGATCCTTTTATTTTAGCAGCACAAGTAGAACAAGTGTTTTTCATTTCGGATCCTGCTAAAAAGAATTGGTCTATTGTACTCCCATCCAACAAGAATTGTCAAGAACAAGTTGATTTTGAAAGTAATGAAAATTTGAACATCAATGATGATGATCCTTCGTTTGAGAATTTGTGGTCAGTAGATATTGGTATAGATGCAAATGCAAATGAAGATGAAGATAGAGATGGACATGGACCCGTATACGTGAGACATGATCATGAAGAGGGAACTTGGGTCACGAGAAACACATTTCTCAATCCAACAGAGTTCTGAAGAATAAAATTTTAAATCAAAGCAGAAAAAGGAAAAGATAATGAGTGCCTTGACTTGTTTTACTTGTAAGTACGTTTTTATAAATTTCAAAATAATTTGCTTTTGTTGACATGGTTGACATTGTACACTGATGTTTTTTTTTTTTTATTTTACTTCCAGGAGTATGGACTCACCACACGATGAAACTGATGATGTTACTAAGAACATTGGTAGACGAAGATTTGAGGCGAACGTAAGATGTGGCAGGACAGTTATGGCGAGATTGATCAAATTGAGAAGTAAGGGAATCAAGTTACAACTGGAGTGGAATGAAAAGGGAAACCCGTTCGGCAAGAATGTTACCTCATTAAATAACTTGATTGGGACTACAGTTTGGGATAGAGTCCTTATGACAGTTCAAAACAGGAAAATGGAAAACAAAAATTATGAAGATGACATCTGGGATGAAGTACAAGTAATACATTAATTATATTATTGTTCGGTTTGCTTTATTTCACTTAATTTCAATCTTACATATTATATATGTTTTTATTAATGTTACAAAGCATTTTTATTATTGATGATAATCTGAAGAACTTCGTGTTAAGAAAAGCCGAAAAACATATGAGAAAGTTTCGTTCTAATCTTGTCAAATACTACTTGAGGGATGATGATGATAATATCATTGATACACCACCTTATCCATTATACGAAGGAATCATCACTCAAGAAATGTGGGATGAGTTTATCAGAACACATACAACTCAGGAATTCCTGGTAATATAATTTGTTTGACTTTCCCTATTAACGGTAATGTATGTATTTGTAATTAACATTTATATATTAATATGAATCATTTTGATCTAAATAGGAGTTGAGTGAGAAAAATAGAGGTAACACGACAAACATGGCATACCGATACACACAAGGACCTGTTTCATACACACAATTGAAAGAAAATTGGTACGAACTAATGATTATTTCATTTGTAGATAAATTATATGAAAATCATTTAACTTCAACTAAATTTGCTGTGCAGATAGAAGACTCAAGTTCAGATATTACACAGGTTCCACGACATGATCTGTGGGTAGCCAGTGTCACAAATAAAGAAGGTGAAATTTGTAGTGAGGAAGCAAGAAGAGTAGCCAAATATTGTATAAGTATTGGATTATGCATACAATAAATAATTGGCTTTACTTATATTAACTTCATTTATATAATAACTAATATTGTTGTAATTCTTTTTGTGATAGCGACAAATGACACAAGAGGATCCTATGTTGGCGAGTTATGTTGTCCGGGACGATTTGTTGAGCAGAGCGCTAGGAGTACCCAAGTATGATGGTCGTGTTCGGGGTACTGGTTTTACTGTCACACCATCAGCATACTTCGAACGTCAGAAGCGCTCTAATAGAAGTGATGTTTCCCAGCTACGTGACGAGATTAGTAGTTTCAAGTATCAAATACAAGAACTTCAAGAACAAATGTGCTACAAGGAACAACGAGAAGAACAATTCTTAGAACAAATATGTTTGATGCAAGAACAGAATGCGTTGTTAACAATGCAAATACAACAGTTCGTGCAGTATAGGCCAACACAAAATGTTTCCTTATGTGATAGCCCAAGTTTCAAAGATAGTTGCACTTCCTTGCCTAAAGTCCCTTTTCCTTTGGTAATTAATTTCTTCTCTACTTAATTTTATGTTACACTATAGTTTAGTGAACTATAATATATTAACTCTATTTTCTATAGGGTGAATTTCAATGAAAGTTATATGTAGATCAAGCTTTCAAGCACGCGGTTGCAGTGGGTGTTGCCTACAACACTGATAAAGACACACTGCACAATTCACCGTTGACCAACAACACACTCCGAGTGAGGGTAGACGTCTGCACGAATGAAGACACCCTCTTACCGATCCTGTCTCGGGATGAGCAAATAATGGTGAAAGATGTTGTAGGTGGCTATATTGCTTGGCCAATAGGTCTTATCGAGCCATATGAAAAGGTTGTTCATTTACAATTCTCTGCACTTTTCATTCGTACTTCTATCAAAAAATGTGATTTAATTTTCTGATTTTCACAAGGTGGACGGTCTAAAGAGAAATAAATCCAACCTTATAGTAAGATCTCAAAGTGTTCGACAACATAACCCAAGTCAAAGCATCGGCTAGCCAACAGAGCAAAAGAAGACCAACCTCATATCGCGATCAATTAGTATCAATTACACCATAATTGATCAGTGTAGGACTGGAAATACATCTTGAAAGATATATCTACAATGTTGGCGGTCTGGTTGATTATGTTACTGTCAAGGTCGTGCACGACATATGTACTCGAGATTGGGTTAGTGCTTCAGCTATCAACTTCTGGATAAGGTACTTGACCATTATCGTTTATCATTATTATTAATATTTCTCATTCCTTTTCTTTTGTTTTTCATGACACTGTTTGTTTTATACCAGACATTTGTTCAATGAGATCTTAATAGATACAAACATGGTCCAATTCGTATTTGTCAACCCTTTTCTTCTTGGCTATCATAGGGGTAAAGTAGATATAAATGCACAGTCTAATGACCTAAAAGATTACTTTAGAAAGGGAGCGACACCGACTACTCTATTTTTAGTGCCATATAATGCGGGGTAAGTTATTAGTGGTACAATTTTTGTTTTTATTGTTTAACTTTTATCATACCATTATTGTTGAAACAAATTTTTTAAAATATTTTAGGCGCCATTGGATATTGATAGTTATCAATCCAGCAGAACCTTCTAGCCCTCAAATTTGCTATGTGGATCCTCTAAGAGATGGTCTTCCACAAAACCATTCTGATATGTTATTATTGTTCAATAGGTAAGCATACGTGCGTATGTGTAAATAATTGCATATGTGATTGAATAACCAAAAGTAATCAGTTTCTATTTGTTTTGTTAGCGCTTTGACTGCATATCGAGCCTCTGTGTTCTTAAGCTATTCTAATGCTGCTGACCCTTACATTAGCTATCCTTGGAAGAAGATACTGGTACTGATATATGAATTAACTAAAACTTTGTAAGTAAACAGTTTTTATTCATAAACAGAGTTAAATATAATATTGCATTATATTTTTGCAGTGCCCTTTCCAACCCAATGACAATGATTATGGGTATTACATAGTGAAATTTATGAAGGATGTAATTACACATGATCAGGCATTTATTCCTCAAAAAGTAAGTCATTTAGTTGCACTTCATACAGTGTTTTAATTAAATTTAATTAGTGCCTGATAATTACGTTTTGCTGATTATAATTCTTTTTAATTTGTGGCTAATTGTATATATGTGTAGTATTATGAAGATCAACATTGTGACACTTTGACTGACCATTAGCTTAATGAAGTGATCGAGGAATGGTGTGAATATGTGTTTAGGCAAATCTCTAGGTAGCTATGCTATTTAATTTATCACTAGATGCTGGCCTTTGTTGTGTTGTTTCTTGGCAATTGTTGTGTCATGCATACATGTATTCAAGTTGAATTTGTTGTATAATTCATTCACGTACAATATATTATATAATTATTTTATGTACTACTTTAACTAATTAATCATCTGTTTGTTTCATTTTAAAGTTATCTATCATTGTTGTTTGCTTTACTTCATCCAGCTGTACTGTAGATATAGATACAAAATGTTTATTAGACCATGAAGTGTGCAATACTGCAATTATGGGAGACATGAAAAAAATAGAAAAAAAAGAGTTCCTATGACGCTTGCTTCTTTAAACAAGAACTACAGGAAGTACAAAAAAAACCAAAAGAAAAAAGAAAAAAATTATGACCCTCTTGTGGCGCTTGGTGAGGCAAAAGCCACAATAACGGCCCAGAACGGTTTTGATCCGGATTGTCTTCCCCATATTTCGGATCCCTAATACCTGAATAGAGATCCAAACTTAGACCTGGCTCTTCTCCAAGATTTTGGATCCCTAAATTTGATTAGAGACCCTAACGTGTCCGTACGTCGTGATCTTCAACCTATTTGAAACTTAAACGATGAATTCTACTTCGAATTAAATCCAGAACAGAAATTGCGATGCCAGTGGCGGAATTGAAAACATAAACATATCGCATAAAATCGAAACAATTTCACTAAATCACATAAACATACAACACTATCCAAAAACGCATAATAACGTTGAACATATTCCTTTTATAATTAACATATTCGGATATTTTCTTATAAACACATACATATACCCAATATATATCACATGTATAAGAACATAAAATCAATTTAAATGCACAATTAACCTGGCTCTGATACCACTGTTAGGATCAGCAGGCACAGCGAAAGACTTTTAAAATTTTTACCGATCCTAATCGAGGATTTATCAACGACGTTTAAACCGAGTTAGAAAGATTCGTACCTTTTCGAATTCATTATTTTTTGATCTCTAGGAACCAACATGTCAGGTCTGCTCCCTTTACTAGTATCCACACGAATGCTCTCCAACAGAGACTGCATGCTAGCGCCTCCAAATGTCTCCTTGGGTTTCCCTTGCGGCTCTGAATTCTCATGCGTGTATGAGTATATCTGCTCTATCAAGTTTATAACTTATTAGGGCTATATTCGAATTTCAAAATTAATCTTTATTAATTTCGAAATTAATTAACAATTAATTATCTTGATGAGCTAATTAAATAAATTCAGTTTAAATTAAATTTGTCCAACAGTTTTAATTTAATCTATTTATTTAATCCAAATAAAGAGCCATTAGATTTAAGTTATCTTCATAAATTAAATCTGAGATACTATATCACTATTATGTTAGTTATTAAATTTAATATATCTTAATAGATTAAATTTAAAAGTAACACAATATAATAATATCATATAATACACACACACACACACACATATATAAGGTATGTATTTCAAAAATATATATCTATATAATATTATTAACGAATTTTATATTATAAGATATGGCAGTGGGCCACTAACTGTACTGACCCAAAAGTCGCAAGCGGCCTCTAGCAAGACATTATGACTACCCAATTTATATGAGGATCGTTAACACGATGCAACTTTTCATACAACCATGTCACATCCCTTTTGTCACACGATATATCGGTCAAGGATAAGGCATGGATAATGTCATCCTCTTGTTCCTGACAATTACTTTCTCAATTCCTGAGTAGGCTAACAATAGAAATGGAAACTCATTTCCATTGTAGTATAGCCATACATTTCTCAGACTCACTCATCGAGAGGCCCAGTAATAACTCTCTACTAATGTGAGGGACAAATTTCATCTTGATCATTCATATTCCTCTGCATGAAAAACCACTAAGCCCGATCGTAGCCTTTATCATCACCTGGTCAAAAGTGACTTTTGACTAGTTTAAAGCTTAGCAACTCTAATGTGGGAATCCATGATGACCTCAGGTCTAAGGGCATTGTGACGTGGTTATACATAAGAAAAGCTTATGACTTGATCCATGTAGCTTTCTCATAGTGGGTCGGTGTAACCCCCTACCATAATTATATCTTAAATACGTGATTAAAGTGAAATAGAGACCAATAATAAACAAAACCATTTTAACATCCCATATTCACGATAGGGTTTTCACAAATTTTTTTACAAATTTGATTTACCTGGTCTTATGTTCACATTTTGAATACAATCACTTCACGCAAATAATTACATTCAATAGATAAATCAGACTGCACAATATAATAATCCTAGCAATCCTAGGTTCACATCTTTACAAAAGGGTTTACAAAGGGCGGTATGCAAAATGTAATAAAATCATAAGCCTTCCAAGATGGAGGCATGCAAAATGTAATAAAATCCTAAGCCTTCCAAGATGGAGGCATGCAATAAGTAATACAATCCTAAGCCTTCTAAGACAGAGGTATGCAATAAGTAATACAATCCTAAGCCTTCCAAGATAGAGGCATGCAAGAATTGATACAATGTATGAAATTAAATCTAGAAAGTAATACACTTTATTCAGAACTGTCAGAGAAAAGATCTCTCCGTGTGAGAGAAAGGCCTCTGATTGTCAGAGAAAGACCTTTGATTCTCTTCCTCTCTTTCCCATTTGAGCTTGGCATTGATCTCTATTTATAGGGGAAAAATATGTGCTACAGTACTGCTACAGTGATCTGTCAGCTGCTACAGTGACTGTCGGCAAACAGCTACAGTGTCCAACGGCTCTACAGTGTTTCCGTCACTACAGTGACTTCCATCCACTACATACACAAACTCTTCCGTTGTATTCACATCCACAACCTTACATTCACCCGTACACCCTCCAGTAACTCCACTAATGGTAACCAGGACTTTTGGGTATTCACAACAATCATATTGCAGTATCAATTTTCACAGCATTACCCTCACCCATCCGGGACTTTTAGGTCTCAATCACAATATCACATTGCCATATCAAGTTTCACGGCGTTACCCTCACCCACCTAGGACTTTTGGGTATTACATAATGTCCACGATAGATTTATATTAATGCGTGATAATTCTCACAAGATGACATCACCCACGGCTATATACGCAATGATACGTAGCTTTTTCCACTTGTACACATATCACATTGCAAGAATACCTCGGCTTCCGCTGCTTTCACAAATACGACAACTTCACGTTGTCTCACAAATACACATTGCCCTTCAAACATTCACATCACAGTTCACATTAACAACAACACACATCGCAGATTCTAATTTTACGCACCGCCTTTTGGCCTGGGGTCAACACCGGTGCAACCAACCTAGTGGCTAGCCATGCTGGCCATGTCGGGGTAGTGCCCTCAGAATAGAGAACCCCCGATCATGTAGTCGAATTAGCCATCAGCTGAACTAGCTCTGCTCTGCTACACAACCATACCCCAATCCCAGCTTATTCATAATTGTCATAGATTCACAATCATACTCCACCCTCATCCCCTTTTACCGCAATAAGACACAGTCTTTACCCAAACTGTTGTTAGCGACTCAGGGACTATTGGTGTGGCAGTGTACACACATAGCCATTCTAGCTCACAAATAGTATATCCACCATCATACCCTACCCTCATCCCCTTTTACCGTCGGGAAGACACAGTCTTTACCCGAACCGTTGCTAGGGACTCAGGGACTATTGGCGTAGCAGTGTATACATATAAGATCCACAATCACACCCCACCCTCATCCCTTTTTACATTCGGGAAGACACACAGTCTTTACTTGAACCGTTGTTAGCGACTTAGGGACTATTGGCGTGGAAGTGTTTACACATAGCCTTTCGGCTTCAACAAATAGTCAATTCCCCATAAACTACAGCCCCAGTAGAACGGTCCTCCCACCGAAATCACCTGAAGGGTCACAGGTGAAAGACTCACGAATATCCGTCACATCCTGAGCCTATGCCTACTAGGCGTAGCCCACCGGACCAACCCGATTCGGCCCACTCTAGGAGATGGACTCACAATACACAATCACGACAAGCTGGAACCAGGCATCTTAATAATTTCACCATCAACACCATAAATTCTTTGCACATACTAGGATCCTTCAAGATCCCTTTTCATAAAATAATTTAGACTTCAAAGTTGTACTTCTCGAAGCCATCACTAACATATTGCACTTTCTGCAAACATCACATTACCACGCTTCCATTGCACACTCTGAGGTCTTTCTCCTCATTTGTGCTTTAACAATGTCAAGTTGATTTAATAAGAGTCCTATAAGAACCTTCCACTATACCTGATAGCACTCACAATCCATATCTATCTGTGCCAGACCTTGGCCCAATTCAACTTGAATCATTCTGAGCCATATGACTTCTTATCTCAAGAAAACCTATTCACTGTAGGATTCATTACAATACACCATCATTGAGAGCCAACACTTCTGTAGCGCTAATCTACGATTCAACATTATGGTGGTTGCACTCCATGGTTTGTCGTCAAGACGGCTGCACTTTAGGGTTGTCATCACGGTAGCTCCACACTAGGGTTCACCGTCACGTTGGCTCCACACTATGGTTCCAGAACTCTCCGTAGGTAGCCTTTTGCGATCAGATTTCCCCATAGGTAGCCCTCTTCGATCCGAACTCTCCATAGGTAGCCCTCTCCTATCAGAACTCTCCGCAGGTAGCCCTTTCTAATCTGAATCCTCCGTAGATAGCTCTTTCCAGTTGGTTATCTCAAGATGGTATCATTGTAACATGAATTTAGAAGCCATTCACACATTCCATTCTTTGCCTCAACCTTGATACCTTATCTCTTAATTATTCATGGTTCTATCAAAACCATCCTTAGGTCAATGGCACATTCCAATTTCATGCGTCAGGGCTAAAATCTCACCTTTCCATTTTTCTTTCTTCCTCTATGCTTGGACGTCTATGGGAGATTGAGGAGAGAGAGTTGAAATCAGATTTTTGAGCCAAATGAGGCCTCTTGGCTGACCTAATAGGACATGCCCCCTACAGAAACACATTGATACTAACTATCCAGAAAAGATGGTACCTACCACTCGATATACGAGCTATGTTAATCAAGTTTTTAACTAACAACATTGATTCTTTTGCTTGGTCCCATGCAAATATGACAGGTATAGACCCCAAGGAGATAACACACCATTTAAATGTCAACCCGTCATGCAAACCAGTCAAACAAAGCATCATAAGTTCACACCAGAAAGGAATCAGATCATAAACAAAGAAGTAAAAAAACTCTTAAGTATTAGGTCAATTAGAGATGTTCATACCCTAACTAGCTTGCTAACATAGTGGTCATACCAAAAAAGAATGTTAAGCACCGAGTATGTATCGACTTTACTGATTCAAACACAGCATGCCTGAAAGATTCTTTCCTATTGCCGCACCTTGATTCTTTGGTTAATGCCACATTTGGACATGAATTATTGAGTTTTATGGATGCTTATTTTGGTTATAACCACATCCTAATGCACCCTAACAATAAAGAGCAAACGACTTTTTATAACTGAATGAGGTATTTATTGCTATAAAGTTTTGTCTTTCGGGAACCAGATATTTATTGCTATAAAGTTATGTCTTTTGGGTTAAAGAATGCAGCAGCAACCTACCAAAGGTTGGTTAACAAGAAGTTTGTAGGATAGATAGGTAAAACCATAGAACTATATATTGATGACATATTTGTAAAGTCCCTTCATGCAAACTAGCATGCGACACACCTTGAATAAACCTTCAATTTACTTCATAAGTACAACATGAAGTTAAACCCAGAGAAATGTTCATTTGGTGTTAGCTCAGTGATGTTCCTTGGATATCTAGTATCACACAGGGGGATCGAGGCGAAACTGAGCTAGATCAAAGCCATACTCGACATACCATCCCCAAGGTGTGCCAAAGATGTCCAGAAGCTGACAGGTCGAGTAGCAACCTTGAATAGATTCATTTCTAGATCGTCCGAGAAGTGTCACTTGTTCATTGACACCTTAAGGAAGAACAAGAGCTTCAAATAGAGCAAAGAATGTGCAAATACTCTCCAATAGTTAAAATAGTATCTGACCAACGCACCATTGCTATCAAAACCAAAGGAAGGTGAAACACTGTATGTTTACTTGGCCGCATCACCTAGAGCTGTTAGTGTTGCTTTGGCCAGATATGCGGAAGGTAAGCAGCACCCCATCTATTATACAAGTAAGGCCCTCCTAGACACCAAAACCATGTGCTCTCTACTTAAAAAACTATCTTTATCACTTGTTTCCACATAAAAAAAGCTTCGCTCCTACTTTTAACGTACCCTATTACGGTAGTAACTATTTACCCTTTAAAGAACGTATTACTTAAACTAGACCTATTTGGTAGGTTAGTCAAGTGGGCTGTAGAACTAAGTGAATTTGATATAACTTACTTACCAAACAATGCAATAAAATCCCAAGTCCTAACAAACCTTATAGCTGATTTTAGCTCATATGATTAGGACTTTTTGTATGTTAGCCTTGGGGTCCATAATCAACAATTAACCAAGGATCGTTCTCTCTTCTCAAGGAGCTTTTTATTAATTTCTAAGTAATCTAAATGCCATGCAAATGTAATGAAAAAAAGGGGCAAATTGGTTTTGATTTTTGTTGAAAATAGGTAAATGCAAAACTTAATTAAAATTCTAAAGCTAATATTTTTTGGTCTTTTCAAATAATGAATGGAATGAGTCTTGAAAGCAAAGTTAATGGCTTTCCAAGCTTCTTAAAATATTTTAGGAGTTAATTTTGCATCAAGTCAAATTGAAAACATCAAGCAATCACATTGAGTCCAATTTATCTAACTAATACTAATCCTACGATTGCATTCATTGTCATCTCTTAGATAAATTGTTAAAAACCACTTGATGTATGTTCGAAAATCATGTAATACACTTGCTTTCTCTTAAATGAGAGCACAATTGTAACACTCAATATGAATTAACTCAACTACACACCATTGTAATCACATACAATGCATAATCTCATTAAAACATAAGGAAATAAATTCAATACATAATCTAAGAGCATCAAAGCAAAAATTCAATACAAATATTAACCAATAAGAACAAATGAACACTCATCCAAGTCTCACAAACATGTACCAACTACATTATCAAACTAAACATATCACAATTAATACATATAATAAGCTAATGAAAAACTAATAAACTCCCTTTTATAGCACATTGAAGCTCTAGCCACCTTCTCTACTACCAAAAATCAAGAGATTTAGCAATCCATATGCATCAGAGGATCCACATTAGCTTCACAAACCAAACAACCAGAGAACATCAAGAAAGTACCGAATCTGGAAGGAAATGAAAGAGGAAGTAGTCTGACAATTGGAAGAGTAAAGATAGAAGAAGGAAAAGTTGAGGTTGCTGATCTTGGAGTGGTGAAGAGTCATCAGAACTATGATTTTTTTTTTGTGATTAGAAGAGGTAAATAAGAAAATAGAGGAGGAAGGAAAAGTTGGTGTTGAACACCCTGAAGCTCGAGCCTCTCTTCTGACTCTATCAATCAACCACGAGTATAGCTCGTCAAAGGAGGAAGGTGGAGGTGGTGAACGATGATGTGGTCTCTGGTCTGAGTTTTCCAGAGATGGAGGAAGGTGTGTCATGTTTTTACCCTATAGTAAGCATGAAGCTAATAGTCTGACGCCTCCTCTCAGTTCCTTTTTGGCCTCACCGTCGACGGTGATGCCTTCGACCCTTACCCTCCTCTCTTTCTCTTCATTATACCTTAAGCTCAACCTCTCTCTCTAAAAGTTTTAGCTCAGTGTCAACAATGGGAAAAAGAGACGGTGGCAATAGAGAGGAGGACGAGACGGTGGTGTTAGTGGTGGTGACAATCTCTCCTCCTCCTCCTCTTAAGCTCTAGCCAAGCTTCCAATTTCAACTCTCTGCTCTCTCTCGAAGATTCAAGCTCATGGTACTCCAACACTGTCTATTCAATCGCGTATGTATTCACCCAGAAAGAAGAAGACTTGGTCAAAACCTATTTTGACCAAGGACCTATCTGAAATTTTCAAAAGTTCCTAATAAGGGACTACAGTGTAATTTTTGAAACATTGGTAGGGTAGAAATGTAATTTCCAAAACATCTGGGTCCTTTTATGTAATTTTCTCTAACCCTTTTCTTCATTGATTTGCAGTTTTCAGAAATTCTAGGGACCTTTCTTGTAAATTTCCCTAGTTCTCAAAATATTAATTCTGACCCTCCAAAATCTCAAATTTTCTTCTTAAACACCTATAATGCAAGATTAAGTATAAGGTAGCATTAAAAGTTCAAGAAACCAATTGCATGAATAATTAACAAATTAAAACAATTTTGCCCCTAATTACACTTAATTAATACAAATGTCCCTAACTCAAATTAGTGCTTAATTATGCAATAATTTCCTAAAAATGAATTAAAAATCCCAATTTAACTGTGAAAAAGGCTATAAAAATATGGTTCAATCACCAAACATACACTTAGACACTAATAAAGAATTACTATGTCTAAGGGATGAAAACCAAGAGTTAAAGTGGACATTATATATGGAAGGTTCATCAAATGTAAAAGGTCTGAGTGGTGACACGATACAAGAGTATGTATGTTGTGGTTTCAGAGCCACTAATAATAAGCCAAAGTACGAAGCTTTGATTAAAGGTTTGTCACCTATGATTTCCAGTGATCCACCTAAGCTTAGGTATGGTACAGTCAATAATCTAATGTGGGATTGGAGGTCACCTATTTTACTGTACTTGCAGGATGACGTCCTCTTAAAAGACAGAAGTGAGTCTCGTAGGGTGAATGTCTGAGCCGCCGGTTCTATATTCTAGATAACAAACTATACAAAAGATTATATGCAGGACCACTATGAGGTGAGTCAAACCACAAAAGGCTAGTTACATACTAAGAGAAATTCACGAAGGAGAGTGTGAAGACCATATAAGGAGCAAGGGCTTGGCACTTAAGATGCTTAGATCTGGGTATTAATTGGCCCACCTTGCATAAAGATATTGTTACCTTAGTCAAGAAGTGTGATATATGTCAGAGGTTCACCAACCTGATGCACTAACCACTTGAAACGTTACATACCATCACACCAGCTTGGCATTCATGAAGTGGGGAATGGATATAGTTAGAAAACTACCCATGGCTCTAGGGAAGGTTGTTTACATGTTGGTACTAACATACTACTTCACCAAGTGGGTCAAGGCAAAATTATTAATGTAATATCCCGAATTTTGAGACTTGAGCTTAGAGAATAAGCCTGAGATTAGTGGATTGCTAAGCCCCGGTTTAGCAAGATCCCAAATTGTGATTAGGGGTTAATGACTACAAAAGTGGACGTGGTTAGTGATTAATGAACCCTTTTAGAGAATATAAAGTGGATTGTAGTCGCTTGTGTTATGAGCAACGCCAAAACCCTGTATTTGAGTTCAATTGTGGATTAACATTCAAATTGACTTAGAATAGAGGGAAGAATTGAATGGGGTATTGTGATGGAAATGGTGTCATGTTGTGGTATTTAATCATTGGAATTGATTTAAATTGGATTGGACACATTGGTTGCAAAACTGGAAATGCTGTCCAGTGTGAATTCTGTCTGGGCAGTCTTCTCGTGTGGACGTTTTCACTAGGCAAATGATGTCAGAAAATTATGAAAATTTCCAGTCTTGAAGTTCACATCCCAAGCTTCAAAATGACCATATAATTTGTGCCATTTCATGTTGGGAACTGGGATTTATAGCTGTCCAAAGTTTGAGGTCGAAAATGGACTCTGTTTTGGGCAGTGATGAAATTTGTGTAATTCTGGAATTGTGTGGTGATTTCTAGTATTGGTAAATATTTTTCCTATAAATAGAACTTAAATAGATTTCATTTGGCTTTGGAATCACCTCATTTCGATTTTTCTAGAATTAGTTATGATTTTTCAATGTTTAGGCAGAAAAACTGTCATAAAATCCGAAAATGGGATTTATGACATCAGCATAATAAAACATGACATCATCCTAATGTTGTTAAAACACTTTTTATTCATCTTCCTTCCTCCAAACCGACGCCATATTCAGCTGAATGAGAGAGAGAACGTTTGAGATGTCTAGAGAGAGAAAGGAGAAGAGAACTCGCAAGGTAAGCCGATTTCTCCGATGATCTAGCTCCTAACGCGTATCACTCTACTCCTAAGCTACTCCTTTATGTTTTTTTGAAGGTTGGAAGTTCAAAATCTATTGTAGAACACTTAGGGTTTCAGCCACCTTGAGTACAAGCTAGTGGGAGCTTGAGGTAACTTCCAAACTCTTGTATATTGACTATTCTGGCCGCTGTGGGCAATTTAATCGGTGAAATTTCGCCGGATTGCCGTTTGTTGTAAAAATGGAAAATGGGTTTTTCTAGGGGTTATGCTGCCCAAATTGATACTAAATGGTAGTTGTAACCTAATGGAATAGTCAATAAAGTGGTTAGGAGTAGAAAGGAACGTGTTTACGGAGCCGAAACCGAAAAACCCCAATTTTTCCCTTAAAACCTATATATTTCGGCCAGCATTGTAAATGGGTCTTAGAGTTGGATTTTCAATGATTTGATGATTCCATTGGATTCAGTGGACGAAAATAGGTGGGGTTACAGTTGGGCACTTTTTCGGAAAAGGCCGAGAAAGCATAATTACAGAAACGCCCCTAAAACCCTAAAAGTAGGGCTGCCAAGGGTAATTTCGTAATTTGACATTGAATTTGATAATTCCGAGTCCGGAAATGGATTCCATGGGTGAAAATATGTAAGAATAGCCCATGTCAAAATTTCGGGAAAAGTACAGCCGGACCGGGTACAGCGGGGCCAGGCTGGGTCCCCAGGGGCATTTTAGTAAATTTTCACAATAGACTTATATAACCCCCAGAAGCACTATAGAAGTGTCTAAATAGTACATTTGACATTGTAGGATCGAATATGGAGCCCCGAGTTGCTGGCACGCAAATCGAGGAGAAAAGACTGGAGGTAGGGGACTTACCTTACTTGCATGTATTTGATATCTTTGCTTGTGTAGTGATGTATGTGATTGCTTTACTTGATTGTGTAGAGCATATTTGAATAAATGAAGCTCTATTTCTGTTTTGCTGTGGCCATAGTTTTGTTACATGAAACGTTGAGCATGCAGAAATGTCATTATGGGGCATGCATCTAGATAAAGTTAACATGTCATACACATAGCATCTATCATGCATGCATTATGGTATCTGTTTCCTACTGAGATTCTCTCGAATCTCATCCTCCCCTACCAACATTTTAGACAGGGAAGGTAAAACGAGGATGGAGCAAGCATCCAAGGGCGATGAGGACTCCTTCGAGATGAGAGTTGTTGAATATATGGTTGTGAATTTGAGATGAGATTGTGTAATCCCCATTTGAAGAATTATAATGGGCAATTGTGCCCTGTGTATCTTTAGCGAAGGTATGTACCCGGGATTGCCGGGATGATTATATTATGCACTCTGATATTTATATGAATGTGATTTATCTTCGCGTAGTAATTGTATTCGAAATGTGAATATGAGACCAAGTTAATTAGATTTTAGAAGGTATTTTTGAAAGCCCTATCTCATGGATGAGATTTTAAATGAGTTTTGATTATTATTGGTCTCTATTTCATTTTAATCGCGTATTTCGGATATAATTACGGAGGGGGTTACATTTTGGTATCAGAGCTGCAGTTCCTGGCAAGTAAAGGATTTGCTGGGATAGTGGCAGTAGTTGCTACCTTAGGTCATAGAGAATGACTTTGTTTGTTTGTGGTATACACATTAAGGTCCCTGCTGGTTGTGGATATATGTGATTTATGGACTGTGTATACATTATTTGTGTTGTAGATATGGTGAGTCAGTATGATTCGCCCGAGAATTTGAGGTGTAAACCCAGAGGTGGAGGTAATCAGACTTATCATCTGATTTGAAAACCGAGGAAAATGGTTTCCTAGGTATTTGATATTGAAGTTCTAGGTATCATAACTAGCCTAGATGTTGGGTAAGTAACCTAAGGTGGTATGATGTTACATGTAGTGATGTCATACTGAATTTGTATGTTTAAAGTCCTTAAGACCTAGGGGCTGATATGCCTTAGGCTGGCAGAGATTTTTTTAGTTTATGCTGGAGTGGGTGATGCTCCGTGGATTTGAGGGAAGTGATTTTTCGGTTCAACTGAGGTTGAGGTTTACAAGATGAACTGTTATCCAAGGATCAGACTCAATAGCTGGGCTGATTCTTCGGAGGTTGATATGACCTATATGGTCTGTGGTACCAGGATATGGTACTAGGTTGGAATTGAAATGTGCATCAGGTATCCTGAGGTTGCTAGTGTTCATCTAGCACAGGGAAAAGTGATTCTGTGGAGAATTTGAATTTGAAAGAGTTATCTACGAGGATTCGAAGTGGAGAAGGCAACCTAAGGGGAGTTCTGATCGGAGAGGGCTACCTACGGTGACACCTGATCGGTTAGGCTATATGTGAGTCCTGGGTGAAATGTGAGTAACCCAGCTGCCTGCCAGGCTCAGTGTAAGGGCCGGCCAGCGGAGCCTTGGTACGTAGTTGACCAGGGAGGTGGGCACTCTAAAGGGGTGTGACAATATAAAAAAAAATTTGTGACAGCCGCCGTGACGATAAACCCTAGTGTGCAGCTGCCGTGACGACGAACCTTAGTGTGCACTCGCCATGATGTTGAATCGTAGAATAGAGCTCTGGGAACGTTGGGAGTATGGGATCTCAACGAAGTGCTGGTTGTGGCTTGAATGATTCAAGTTGAATCGGGCCAAGGTCTGACGCAGATGAATATATGTTGTGGATGTTGTCAGTTGTAGTGGGAGGTTCCTATGGGACTCCTGTTCAATCAACTTGACATTGTTAAAGCACAGATGAGGAGATAGACCTCAGAGTGTGTAGCGGAAGCATGAGAATGTGATATGTTTGGGAATTGTGTTGAGCAGAAGCTTGAGGTTACCGTGAGAATGATGTGTTAATCATGGCTTCGGGAGGTAAAACTTTGAAGTCCAGATTATTTTGTGAAAAAGGGGTCTTGAAGGATCCTAGTTTGGTGAAAAGAATTTGTAAGGGATGGAAATATTAAATGCCTGGTTCCAGCTTGTTGCAATTGTGCATTGTGAGTCTCTCACCTGCGGCCGCATGGGGTGATTCCTATGGCGGAGGACCGTGCCTTTGGGGCGGTAGTTTACGGGGGACAGGCTATTTGTGAAGGCCGACGGGCCATTTGTGAAAGCCGGATAGCTCTATGAGTTATAAGGCTATGTGGATGCACTGCCACGCCGATAGTCCCTGAGTAGCTAGCAACGGTTCGGGTAAAGACTGTGTGTCTTCCCGGCGGAGAAAGGGGATGAGGGTGGAGTGTGATGTGGAAGCCGAAAGGCTATGTGTGAGCGCCGCTACGCCAATAGTCCCTGAGTAGCTAACAACGGTTCGGGTAAAGACTGTGTGTCTTCCCGGCGGAGAAAGGGGATAAGGGTAGGGTGTGATTGTGGATCTACTATTGTGAGCCTGAATGGCTATATGTGTGCACTGCCACGTCAATAGTCCCTGAGTAGCTAACAATGGTTCGGGTAAAGACTGTGTGTCTTCCCGGCGGAGAAAGGGGATGAGAGTGGAGTGTGATTATGAATCTGTGACAGTTGTGAATAAGCTGGGACGGAGGTATAGTTGTGGAGTAGAGCAGAGCTAATTCAGCTGATGGCTAATTCGACTACATGATCGGGGGTTCTCTATTCTGAGGGCACTACCCCGGTATGGCCAACCTGGCTAGCCACCACGTTGGTTGCACCGGTGTTGACCCCAGGCCGAAAGGCGGTGCGTAAAATTAGAATCTGCGATGTGTGTTGTTGTGAATGAGAACTGTGATGTGAATGTCGGAAGGGCAATGTGTATTTGTGAGACAGCGGGAAGCTTTCGTATGTGTGCAAGTGGCGAAAGCTACGTATCATTGTGTAATACCCAAAAGTCCCAAATGGGTGAGGGTAACGCCGTGAAACTTGATACGGCAATGTGATATTGTGATTGAGACCCAAAAGTCCCGGACGGGGGAGGGTAATGTTGTGAAGGTGAATAGAGCGAAAGCTGAAATGTTTATGTATACAGCTGAGGCTGTCGTTTGATGTATTGAGGGTGTGGTGTTTTGGGGTTACTTCCGAAAGGGGTAACTAGATTGAGATGAGCAGGGTGGTGGCCTATGCCGCCCAACTGCTAAGATCTTATGATATGGCTCATAAGTTAGAGCCTCCAGATATCAAGATGCACTAACCACTCATGAATTAGGGGGCTTGCGATGATTGTGGTTATGTTATGATGGTTTGTGGCAATCGTATGTGGAAGCGATTGCATCTGTTTGGCAAAAAAAAAATATGGTGATTTGGTTTGTGTGGCAATCGTGAAATGGGCCGATTGCAGTTTGTGGCAACTGGGTTGCATTTATTGTGTAAGATTCTTTCGAGAATCTGAATTGTGATGCACCAATTGTGGGGGTGGTCTAGCAAAGACTTTCCCAAGATAGACTAATTTGTGAAACGGAAGCCGTCATGAAGAGGCATCCGAGTTTATGGTTTATGTGGTGCGACAAATTTCGAGGCCGAAATTTATTAAACGGGGGGAGAAATGTAATATCCCGAATTTTGAGACTTGAGCTTAGAGAATAAGCCTGAGATTAGTGGATTGCTAAGCCCCGGTTTAGCAAGATCCCAAATTGTGATTAGGGGTTAATGACTACAAAAGTGGACGTGGTTAGTGATTAATGAACCCTTTTAGAGAATATAAAGTGGATTGTAGTCGCTTGTGTTATGAGCAACGCCAAAACCCTGTATTTGAGTTCAATTGTGGATTAACATTCAAATTGACTTAGAATAGAGGGAAGAATTGAATGGGGTATTTTGATGGAAATGGTGTCATGTTGTGGTATTTAATCATTGGAATTGATTTAAATTGGATTGGACACATTGGTTGCAAAACTGGAAATGCTGTCCAGTGTGAATTCTGTCTGGGCAGTCTTCTCGTGTGGACGTTTTTACTAGGAAAATGATGTCAGAAAATTATGAAAATTTCCAGTCTTGAAGTTCACATCCCAAGCTTCAAAATGAGCATATAATTTGTGCCATTTCATGTTGGGAACTGGGATTTATAGCTGTCCAAAGTTTGAGGTCGAAAATGGACTCTGTTTTGGGCAGTGATGAAATTTGTGTAATTCTGGAATTGTGTGGTGATTTCTAGTATTGGTAAATATTTTTCCTATAAATAGAACTTAAATAGATTTCATTTGGCTTTGGAATCACCTCATTTCGATTTTTCTAGAATTAGTTATGATTTTTCAATGTTTAGGCAGAAAAACTGTCATAAAATCCGAAAATGGGATTTATGACATCAGCATAATAAAACATGACATCATCCTAATGTTGTTAAAACACTTTTTATTCATCTTCCTTCCTCCAAACCGACGCCATATTCAGCTGAATGAGAGAGAGAACGTTTGAGATGTCTAGAGAGAGAAAGGAGAAGAGAACTCGCAAGGTAAGCCGATTTCTCCGATGATCTAGCTCCTAACGCGTATCACTCTACTCCTAAGCTACTCCTTTATGTTTTTTTGAAGGTTGGAAGTTCAAAATCTATTGTAGAACACTTAGGGTTTCAGCCACCTTGAGTACAAGCTAGTGGGAGCTTGAGGTAACTTCCAAACTCTTGTATATTGACTATTCTGGCCGCTGTGGGCAATTTAATCGGTGAAATTTTGCCGGATTGCCGTTTGTTGTAAAAATGGAAAATGGGTTTTTCTAGGGGTTATGCTGCCCAAATTGATACTAAATGGTAGTTGTAACCTAATGGAATAGTCAATAAAGTGGTTAGGAGTAGAAAGGAACGTGTTTACGGAGCCGAAACCGAAAAACCCCAATTTTTCCCTTAAAACCTATATATTTCGGCCAGCATTGTAAATGGGTCTTAGAGTTGGATTTTCAATGATTTGATGATTCCATTGGATTCAGTGGACGAAAATAGGTGGGGTTACAGTTGGGCACTTTTTCGGAAAAGGCCGAGAAAGCATAATTACAGAAACGCCCCTAAAACCCTAAAAGTAGGGCTGCCAAGGGCAATTTCGTAATTTGACATTGAATTTGATAATTCCGAGTCCGGAAATGGATTCCATGGGTGAAAATATGTAAGAATAGCCCATGTCAAAATTTCGGGAAAAGTACAGCCGGACCGGGTACAGCGGGGCCAGGCTGGGTCCCCAGGGGCATTTTAGTAAATTTTCACAATAGACTTATATAACCCCCAGAAGCACTATAGAAGTGTCTAAATAGTACATTTGACATTGTAGGATCGAATATGGAGCCCCGAGTTGCTGGCACGCAAATCGAGGAGAAAAGACTGGAGGTAGGGGACTTACCTTACTTGCATGTATTTGATATCTTTGCTTGTGTAGTGATGTATGTGATTGCTTTACTTGATTGTGTAGAGCATATTTGAATAAATGAAGCTCTATTTCTGTTTTGCTGTGGCCATAGTTTTGTTACATGAAACGTTGAGCATGCAGAAATGTCATTATGGGGCATGCATCTAGATAAAGTTAACATGTCATACACATAGCATCTATCATGCATGCATTATGGTATCTGTTTCCTACTGAGATTCTCTCGAATCTCATCCTCCCCTACCAACATTTTAGACAGGGAAGGTAAAACGAGGATGGAGCAAGCATCCAAGGGCGATGAGGACTCCTTCGAGATGAGAGTTGTTGAATATATGGTTGTGAATTTGAGATGAGATTGTGTAATCCCCATTTGAAGAATTATAATGGGCAATTGTGCCCTGTGTATCTTTAGCGAAGGTATGTACCCGGGATTGCCGGGATGATTATATTATGCACTCTGATATTTATATGAATGTGATTTATCTTCGCGTAGTAATTGTATTCGAAATGTGAATATGAGACCAAGTTAATTAGATTTTAGAAGGTATTTTTGAAAGCCCTATCTCATGGATGAGATTTTAAATGAGTTTTGATTATTATTGGTCTCTATTTCATTTTAATCGCGTATTTCGGATATAATTACGGAGGGGGTTACATTTTGGTATCAGAGCTGCAGTTCCTGGCAAGTAAAGGATTTGCTGGGATAGTGGCAGTAGTTGCTACCTTAGGTCATAGAGAATGACTTTGTTTGTTTGTGGTATACACATTAAGGTCCCTGCTGGTTGTGGATATATGTGATTTATGGACTGTGTATACATTATTTGTGTTGTAGATATGGTGAGTCAGTATGATTCGCCCGAGAATTTGAGGTGTAAACCCAGAGGTGGAGGTAATCAGACTTATCATCTGATTTGAAAACCGAGGAAAATGGTTTCCTAGGTATTTGATATTGAAGTTCTAGGTATCATAACTAGCCTAGATGTTGGGTAAGTAACCTAAGGTGGTATGATGTTACATGTAGTGATGTCATACTGAATTTGTATGTTTAAAGTCCTTAAGACCTAGGGGCTGATATGCCTTAGGCTGGCAGAGATTTTTTTAGTTTATGCTGGAGTGGGTGATGCTCCGTGGATTTGAGGGAAGTGATTTTTCGGTTCAACTGAGGTTGAGGTTTACAAGATGAACTGTTATCCAAGGATCAGACTCAATAGCTGGGCTGATTCTTCGGAGGTTGATATGACCTATATGGTCTGTGGTACCAGGATATGGTACTAGGTTGGAATTGAAATGTGCATCAGGTATCCTGAGGTTGCTAGTGTTCATCTAGCACAGGGAAAAGTGATTCTGTGGAGAATTTGAATTTGAAAGAGTTATCTACGAGGATTCGAAGTGGAGAAGGCAACCTAAGGGGAGTTCTGATCGGAGAGGGCTACCTACGGTGACACCTGATCGGTTAGGCTATATGTGAGTCCTGGGTGAAATGTGAGTAACCCAGCTGCCTGCCAGGCTCAGTGTAAGGGCCGGCCAGCGGAGCCTTGGTACGTAGTTGACCAGGGAGGTGGGCACTCTAAAGGGGTGTGACAATATAAAAAAAAATTTGTGACAGCCGCCGTGACGATAAACCCTAGTGTGCAGCTGCCGTGACGACGAACCTTAGTGTGCACTCGCCATGATGTTGAATCGTAGAATAGAGCTCTGGGAACGTTGGGAGTATGGGATCTCAACGAAGTGCTGGTTGTGGCTTGAATGATTCAAGTTGAATCGGGCCAAGGTCTGACGCAGATGAATATATGTTGTGGATGTTGTCAGTTGTAGTGGGAGGTTCCTATGGGACTCCTGTTCAATCAACTTGACATTGTTAAAGCACAGATGAGGAGATAGACCTCAGAGTGTGTAGCGGAAGCATGAGAATGTGATATGTTTGGGAATTGTGTTGAGCAGAAGCTTGAGGTTACCGTGAGAATGATGTGTTAATCATGGCTTCGGGAGGTAAAACTTTGAAGTCCAGATTATTTTGTGAAAAAGGGGTCTTGAAGGATCCTAGTTTGGTGAAAAGAATTTGTAAGGGATGGAAATATTAAATGCCTGGTTCCAGCTTGTTGCAATTGTGCATTGTGAGTCTCTCACCTGCGGCCGCATGGGGTGATTCCTATGGCGGAGGACCGTGCCTTTGGGGCGGTAGTTTACGGGGGACAGGCTATTTGTGAAGGCCGACGGGCCATTTGTGAAAGCCGGATAGCTCTATGAGTTATAAGGCTATGTGGATGCACTGCCACGCCGATAGTCCCTGAGTAGCTAGCAACGGTTCGGGTAAAGACTGTGTGTCTTCCCGGCGGAGAAAGGGGATGAGGGTGGAGTGTGATGTGGAAGCCGAAAGGCTATGTGTGAGCGCCGCTACGCCAATAGTCCCTGAGTAGCTAACAACGGTTCGGGTAAAGACTGTGTGTCTTCCCGGCGGAGAAAGGGGATGAGGGTAGGGTGTGATTGTGGATCTACTATTGTGAGCCTGAATGGCTATATGTGTGCACTGCCACGTCAATAGTCCCTGAGTAGCTAACAATGGTTCGGGTAAAGACTGTGTGTCTTCCCGGCGGAGAAAGGGGATGAGAGTGGAGTGTGATTATGAATCTGTGACAGTTGTGAATAAGCTGGGACGGAGGTATAGTTGTGGAGTAGAGCAGAGCTAATTCAGCTGATGGCTAATTCGACTACATGATCGGGGGTTCTCTATTCTGAGGGCACTACCCCGGTATGGCCAACCTGGCTAGCCACCACGTTGGTTGCACCGGTGTTGACCCCAGGCCGAAAGGCGGTGCGTAAAATTAGAATCTGCGATGTGTGTTGTTGTGAATGAGAACTGTGATGTGAATGTCGGAAGGGCAATGTGTATTTGTGAGACAGCGGGAAGCTTTCGTATGTGTGCAAGTGGCGAAAGCTACGTATCATTGTGTAATACCCAAAAGTCCCAAATGGGTGAGGGTAACGCCGTGAAACTTGATACGGCAATGTGATATTGTGATTGAGACCCAAAAGTCCCGGACGGGGGAGGGTAATGTTGTGAAGGTGAATAGAGCGAAAGCTGAAATGTTTATGTATACAGCTGAGGCTGTCGTTTGATGTATTGAGGGTGTGGTGTTTTGGGGTTACTTCCGAAAGGGGTAACTAGATTGAGATGAGCAGGGTGGTGGCCTATGCCGCCCAACTGCTAAGATCTTATGATATGGCTCATAAGTTAGAGCCTCCAGATATCAAGATGCACTAACCACTCATGAATTAGGGGGCTTGCGATGATTGTGGTTATGTTATGATGGTTTGTGGCAATCGTATGTGGAAGCGATTGCATCTGTTTGGCAAAAAAAAAATATGGTGATTTGGTTTGTGTGGCAATCGTGAAATGGGCCGATTGCAGTTTGTGGCAACTGGGTTGCATTTATTGTGTAAGATTCTTTCGAGAATCTGAATTGTGATGCACCAATTGTGGGGGTGGTCTAGCAAAGACTTTCCCAAGATAGACTAATTTGTGAAACGGAAGCCGTCATGAAGAGGCATCCGAGTTTATGGTTTATGTGGTGCGACAAATTTCGAGGCCGAAATTTATTAAACGGGGGGAGAAATGTAATATCCCGAATTTTGAGACTTGAGCTTAGAGAATAAGCCTGAGATTAGTGGATTGCTAAGCCCCGGTTTAGCAAGATCCCAAATTGTGATTAGGGGTTAATGACTACAAAAGTGGACGTGGTTAGTGATTAATGAACCCTTTTAGAGAATATAAAGTGGATTGTAGTCGCTTGTGTTATGAGCAACGCCAAAACCCTGTATTTGAGTTCAATTGTGGATTAACATTCAAATTGACTTAGAATAGAGGGAAGAATTGAATGGGGTATTGTGATGGAAATGGTGTCATGTTGTGGTATTTAATCATTGGAATTGATTTAAATTGGATTGGACACATTGGTTGCAAAACTGGAAATGCTGTCCAGTGTGAATTCTGTCTGGGCAGTCTTCTCGTGTGGACGTTTTTACTAGGAAAATGATGTCAGAAAATTATGAAAATTTCCAGTCTTGAAGTTCACATCCCAAGCTTCAAAATGACCATATAATTTGTGCCATTTCATGTTGGGAACTGGGATTTATAGCTGTCCAAAGTTTGAGGTCGAAAATGGACTCTGTTTTGGGCAGTGATGAAATTTGTGTAATTCTGGAATTGTGTGGTGATTTCTAGTATTGGTAAATATTTTTCCTATAAATAGAACTTAAATAGATTTCATTTGGCTTTGGAATCACCTCATTTCGATTTTTCTAGAATTAGTTATGATTTTTCAATGTTTAGGCAGAAAAACTGTCATAAAATCCGAAAATGGGATTTATGACATCAGCATAATAAAACATGACATCATCCTAATGTTGTTAAAACACTTTTTATTCATCTTCCTTCCTCCAAACCGACGCCATATTCAGCTGAATGAGAGAGAGAACGTTTGAGATGTCTAGAGAGAGAAAGGAGAAGAGAACTCGCAAGGTAAGCCGATTTCTCCGATGATCTAGCTCCTAACGCGTATCACTCTACTCCTAAGCTACTCCTTTATGTTTTTTTGAAGGTTGGAAGTTCAAAATCTATTGTAGAACACTTAGGGTTTCAGCCACCTTGAGTACAAGCTAGTGGGAGCTTGAGGTAACTTCCAAACTCTTGTATATTGACTATTCTGGCCGCTGTGGGCAATTTAATCGGTGAAATTTCGCCGGATTGCCGTTTGTTGTAAAAATGGAAAATGGGTTTTTCTAGGGGTTATGCTGCCCAAATTGATACTAAATGGTAGTTGTAACCTAATGGAATAGTCAATAAAGTGGTTAGGAGTAGAAAGGAACGTGTTTACGGAGCCGAAACCGAAAAACCCCAATTTTTCCCTTAAAACCTATATATTTCGGCCAGCATTGTAAATGGGTCTTAGAGTTGGATTTTCAATGATTTGATGATTCCATTGGATTCAGTGGACGAAAATAGGTGGGGTTACAGTTGGGCACTTTTTCGGAAAAGGCCGAGAAAGCATAATTACAGAAACGCCCCTAAAACCCTAAAAGTAGGGCTGCCAAGGGCAATTTCGTAATTTGACATTGAATTTGATAATTCCGAGTCCGGAAATGGATTCCATGGGTGAAAATATGTAAGAATAGCCCATGTCAAAATTTCGGGAAAAGTACAGCCGGACCGGGTACAGCGGGGCCAGGCTGGGTCCCCAGGGGCATTTTAGTAAATTTTCACAATAGACTTATATAACCCCCAGAAGCACTATAGAAGTGTCTAAATAGTACATTTGACATTGTAGGATCGAATATGGAGCCCCGAGTTGCTGGCACGCAAATCGAGGAGAAAAGACTGGAGGTAGGGGACTTACCTTACTTGCATGTATTTGATATCTTTGCTTGTGTAGTGATGTATGTGATTGCTTTACTTGATTGTGTAGAGCATATTTGAATAAATGAAGCTCTATTTCTGTTTTGCTGTGGCCATAGTTTTGTTACATGAAACGTTGAGCATGCAGAAATGTCATTATGGGGCATGCATCTAGATAAAGTTAACATGTCATACACATAGCATCTATCATGCATGCATTATGGTATCTGTTTCCTACTGAGATTCTCTCGAATCTCATCCTCCCCTACCAACATTTTAGACAGGGAAGGTAAAACGAGGATGGAGCAAGCATCCAAGGGCGATGAGGACTCCTTCGAGATGAGAGTTGTTGAATATATGGTTGTGAATTTGAGATGAGATTGTGTAATCCCCATTTGAAGAATTATAATGGGCAATTGTGCCCTGTGTATCTTTAGCGAAGGTATGTACCCGGGATTGCCGGGATGATTATATTATGCACTCTGATATTTATATGAATGTGATTTATCTTCGCGTAGTAATTGTATTCGAAATGTGAATATGAGACCAAGTTAATTAGATTTTAGAAGGTATTTTTGAAAGCCCTATCTCATGGATGAGATTTTAAATGAGTTTTGATTATTATTGGTCTCTATTTCATTTTAATCGCGTATTTCAGATATAATTACGGAGGGGGTTACATTTTGGTATCAGAACTGCAGTTCCTGGCAAGTAAAGGATTTGCTGGGATAGTGGCAGTAGTTGCTACCTTAGGTCATAGAGAATGACTTTGTTTGTTTGTGGTATACACATTAAGGTCCCTGCTGGTTGTGGATATATGTGATTTATGGACTGTGTATACATTATTTGTGTTGTAGATATGGTGAGTCAGTATGATTCGCCCGAGAATTTGAGGTGTAAACCCAGAGGTGGAGGTAATCAGACTTATCATCTGATTTGAAAACCGAGGAAAATGGTTTCCTAGGTATTTGATATTGAAGTTCTAGGTATCATAACTAGCCTAGATGTTGGGTAAGTAACCTAAGGTGGTATGATGTTACATGTAGTGATGTCATACTGAATTTGTATGTTTAAAGTCCTTAAGACCTAGGGGCTGATATGCCTTAGGCTGGCAGAGATTTTTTTAGTTTATGCTGGAGTGGGTGATGCTCCGTGGATTTGAGGGAAGTGATTTTTCGGTTCAACTGAGGTTGAGGTTTACAAGATGAACTGTTATCCAAGGATCAGACTCAATAGCTGGGCTGATTCTTCGGAGGTTGATATGACCTATATGGTCTGTGGTACCAGGATATGGTACTAGGTTGGAATTGAAATGTGCATCAGGTATCCTGAGGTTGCTAGTGTTCATCTAGCACAGGGAAAAGTGATTCTGTGGAGAATTTGAATTTGAAAGAGTTATCTACGAGGATTCGAAGTGGAGAAGGCAACCTAAGGGGAGTTCTGATCGGAGAGGGCTACCTACGGTGACACCTGATCGGTTAGGCTATATGTGAGTCCTGGGTGAAATGTGAGTAACCCAGCTGCCTGCCAGGCTCAGTGTAAGGGCCGGCCAGCGGAGCCTTGGTACGTAGTTGACCAGGGAGGTGGGCACTCTAAAGGGGTGTGACAATATAAAAAAAAATTTGTGACAGCCGCCGTGACGATAAACCCTAGTGTGCAGCTGCCGTGACGACGAACCTTAGTGTGCACTCGCCATGATGTTGAATCGTAGAATAGAGCTCTGGGAACGTTGGGAGTATGGGATCTCAACGAAGTGCTGGTTGTGGCTTGAATGATTCAAGTTGAATCGGGCCAAGGTCTGACGCAGATGAATATATGTTGTGGATGTTGTCAGTTGTAGTGGGAGGTTCCTATGGGACTCCTGTTCAATCAACTTGACATTGTTAAAGCACAGATGAGGAGATAGACCTCAGAGTGTGTAGCGGAAGCATGAGAATGTGATATGTTTGGGAATTGTGTTGAGCAGAAGCTTGAGGTTACCGTGAGAATGATGTGTTAATCATGGCTTCGGGAGGTAAAACTTTGAAGTCCAGATTATTTTGTGAAAAAGGGGTCTTGAAGGATCCTAGTTTGGTGAAAAGAATTTGTAAGGGATGGAAATATTAAATGCCTGGTTCCAGCTTGTTGCAATTGTGCATTGTGAGTCTCTCACCTGCGGCCGCATGGGGTGATTCCTATGGCGGAGGACCGTGCCTTTGGGGCGGTAGTTTACGGGGGACAGGCTATTTGTGAAGGCCGACGGGCCATTTGTGAAAGCCGGATAGCTCTATGAGTTATAAGGCTATGTGGATGCACTGCCACGCCGATAGTCCCTGAGTAGCTAGCAACGGTTCGGGTAAAGACTGTGTGTCTTCCCGGCGGAGAAAGGGGATGAGGGTGGAGTGTGATGTGGAAGCCGAAAGGCTATGTGTGAGCGCCGCTACGCCAATAGTCCCTGAGTAGCTAACAACGGTTCGGGTAAAGACTGTGTGTCTTCCCGGCGGAGAAAGGGGATGAGGGTAGGGTGTGATTGTGGATCTACTATTGTGAGCCTGAATGGCTATATGTGTGCACTGCCACGTCAATAGTCCCTGAGTAGCTAACAATGGTTCGGGTAAAGACTGTGTGTCTTCCCGGCGGAGAAAGGGGATGAGAGTGGAGTGTGATTATGAATCTGTGACAGTTGTGAATAAGCTGGGACGGAGGTATAGTTGTGGAGTAGAGCAGAGCTAATTCAGCTGATGGCTAATTCGACTACATGATCGGGGGTTCTCTATTCTGAGGGCACTACCCCGGTATGGCCAACCTGGCTAGCCACCACGTTGGTTGCACCGGTGTTGACCCCAGGCCGAAAGGCGGTGCGTAAAATTAGAATCTGCGATGTGTGTTGTTGTGAATGAGAACTGTGATGTGAATGTCGGAAGGGCAATGTGTATTTGTGAGACAGCGGGAAGCTTTCGTATGTGTGCAAGTGGCGAAAGCTACGTATCATTGTGTAATACCCAAAAGTCCCAAATGGGTGAGGGTAACGCCGTGAAACTTGATACGGCAATGTGATATTGTGATTGAGACCCAAAAGTCCCGGACGGGGGAGGGTAATGTTGTGAAGGTGAATAGAGCGAAAGTTGAAATGTTTATGTATACAGCTGAGGCTGTCGTTTGATGTATTGAGGGTGTGGTGTTTTGGGGTTACTTCCGAAAGGGGTAACTAGATTGAGATGAGCAGGGTGGTGGCCTATGCCGCCCAACTGCTAAGATCTTATGATATGGCTCATAAGTTAGAGCCTCCAGATATCAAGATGCACTAACCACTCATGAATTAGGGGGCTTGCGATGATTGTGGTTATGTTATGATGGTTTGTGGCAATCGTATGTGGAAGCGATTGCATCTGTTTGGCAAAAAAAAAATATGGTGATTTGGTTTGTGTGGCAATCGTGAAATGGGCCGATTGCAGTTTGTGGCAACTGGGTTGCATTTATTGTGTAAGATTCTTTCGAGAATCTGAATTGTGATGCACCAATTGTGGGGGTGGTCTAGCAAAGACTTTCCCAAGATAGACTAATTTGTGAAACGGAAGCCGTCATGAAGAGGCATCCGAGTTTATGGTTTATGTGGTGCGACAAATTTCGAGGCCGAAATTTATTAAACGGGGGGAGAAATGTAATATCCCGAATTTTGAGACTTGAGCTTAGAGAATAAGCCTGAGATTAGTGGATTGCTAAGCCCCGGTTTAGCAAGATCCCAAATTGTGATTAGGGGTTAATGACTACAAAAGTGGACGTGGTTAGTGATTAATGAACCCTTTTAGAGAATATAAAGTGGATTGTAGTCGCTTGTGTTATGAGCAACGCCAAAACCCTGTATTTGAGTTCAATTGTGGATTAACATTCAAATTGACTTAGAATAGAGGGAAGAATTGAATGGGGTATTGTGATGGAAATGGTGTCATGTTGTGGTATTTAATCATTGGAATTGATTTAAATTGGATTGGACACATTGGTTGCAAAACTGGAAATGCTGTCCAGTGTGAATTCTGTCTGGGCAGTCTTCTCGTGTGGACGTTTTTACTAGGAAAATGATGTCAGAAAATTATGAAAATTTCCAGTCTTGAAGTTCACATCCCAAGCTTCAAAATGAGCATATAATTTGTGCCATTTCATGTTGGGAACTGGGATTTATAGCTGTCCAAAGTTTGAGGTCGAAAATGGACTCTGTTTTGGGCAGTGATGAAATTTGTGTAATTCTGGAATTGTGTGGTGATTTCTAGTATTGGTAAATATTTTTCCTATAAATAGAACTTAAATAGATTTCATTTGGCTTTGGAATCACCTCATTTCGATTTTTCTAGAATTAGTTATGATTTTTCAATATTTAGGCAGAAAAACTGTCATAAAATCCGAAAATGGGATTTATGACATCAGCATAATAAAACATGACATCATCCTAATGTTGTTAAAACACTTTTTATTCATCTTCCTTCCTCCAAACCGACGCCATATTCAGCTGAATGAGAGAGAGAACGTTTGAGATGTCTAGAGAGAGAAAGGAGAAGAGAACTCGCAAGGTAAGCCGATTTCTCCGATGATCTAGCTCCTAACGCGTATCACTCTACTCCTAAGCTACTCCTTTATGTTTTTTTGAAGGTTGGAAGTTCAAAATCTATTGTAGAACACTTAGGGTTTCAGCCACCTTGAGTACAAGCTAGTGGGAGCTTGAGGTAACTTCCAAACTCTTGTATATTGACTATTCTGGCCGCTGTGGGCAATTTAATCGGTGAAATTTCGCCGGATTGCCGTTTGTTGTAAAAATGGAAAATGGGTTTTTCTAGGGGTTATGCTGCCCAAATTGATACTAAATGGTAGTTGTAACCTAATGGAATAGTCAATAAAGTGGTTAGGAGTAGAAAGGAACGTGTTTACGGAGCCGAAACCGAAAAACCCCAATTTTTCCCTTAAAACCTATATATTTCGGCCAGCATTGTAAATGGGTCTTAGAGTTGGATTTTCAATGATTTGATGATTCCATTGGATTCAGTGGACGAAAATAGGTGGGGTTACAGTTGGGCACTTTTTCGGAAAAGGCCGAGAAAGCATAATTACAGAAACGCCCCTAAAACCCTAAAAGTAGGGCTGCCAAGGGCAATTTCGTAATTTGACATTGAATTTGATAATTCCGAGTCCGGAAATGGATTCCATGGGTGAAAATATGTAAGAATAGCCCATGTCAAAATTTCGGGAAAAGTACAGCCGGACCGGGTACAGCGGGGCCAGGCTGGGTCCCCAGGGGCATTTTAGTAAATTTTCACAATAGACTTATATAACCCCCAGAAGCACTATAGAAGTGTCTAAATAGTACATTTGACATTGTAGGATCGAATATGGAGCCCCGAGTTGCTGGCACGCAAATCGAGGAGAAAAGACTGGAGGTAGGGGACTTACCTTACTTGCATGTATTTGATATCTTTGCTTGTATAGTGATGTATGTGATTGCTTTACTTGATTGTGTAGAGCATATTTGAATAAATGAAGCTCTATTTCTGTTTTGCTGTGGCCATAGTTTTGTTACATGAAACGTTGAGCATGCAGAAATGTCATTATGGGGCATGCATCTAGATAAAGTTAACATGTCATACACATAGCATCTATCATGCATGCATTATGGTATCTGTTTCCTACTGAGATTCTCTCGAATCTCATCCTCCCCTACCAACATTTTAGACAGGGAAGGTAAAACGAGGATGGAGCAAGCATCCAAGGGCGATGAGGACTCCTTCGAGATGAGAGTTGTTGAATATATGGTTGTGAATTTGAGATGAGATTGTGTAATCCCCATTTGAAGAATTATAATGGGCAATTGTGCCCTGTGTATCTTTAGCGAAGGTATGTACCCGGGATTGCCGGGATGATTATATTATGCACTCTGATATTTATATGAATGTGATTTATCTTCGCGTAGTAATTGTATTCGAAATGTGAATATGAGACCAAGTTAATTAGATTTTAGAAGGTATTTTTGAAAGCCCTATCTCATGGATGAGATTTTAAATGAGTTTTGATTATTATTGGTCTCTATTTCATTTTAATCGCGTATTTCGGATATAATTACGGAGGGGGTTACATTTTGGTATCAGAGCTGCAGTTCCTGGCAAGTAAAGGATTTGCTGGGATAGTGGCAGTAGTTGCTACCTTAGGTCATAGAGAATGACTTTGTTTGTTTGTGGTATACACATTAAGGTCCCTGCTGGTTGTGGATATATGTGATTTATGGACTGTGTATATATTATTTGTGTTGTAGATATGGTGAGTCAGTATGATTCGCCCGAGAATTTGAGGTGTAAACCCAGAGGTGGAGGTAATCAGACTTATCATCTGATTTGAAAACCGAGGAAAATGGTTTCCTAGGTATTTGATATTGAAGTTCTAGGTATCATAACTAGCCTAGATGTTGGGTAAGTAACCTAAGGTGGTATGATGTTACATGTAGTGATGTCATACTGAATTTGTATGTTTAAAGTCCTTAAGACCTAGGGGCTGATATGCCTTAGGCTGGCAGAGATTTTTTTAGTTTATGCTGGAGTGGGTGATGCTCCGTGGATTTGAGGGAAGTGATTTTTCGGTTCAACTGAGGTTGAGGTTTACAAGATGAACTGTTATCCAAGGATCAGACTCAATAGCTGGGCTGATTCTTCGGAGGTTGATATGACCTATATGGTCTGTGGTACCAGGATATGGTACTAGGTTGGAATTGAAATGTGCATCAGGTATCCTGAGGTTGCTAGTGTTCATCTAGCACAGGGAAAAGTGATTCTGTGGAGAATTTGAATTTGAAAGAGTTATCTACGAGGATTCGAAGTGGAGAAGGCAACCTAAGGGGAGTTCTGATCGGAGAGGGCTACCTACGGTGACACCTGATCGGTTAGGCTATATGTGAGTCCTGGGTGAAATGTGAGTAACCCAGCTGCCTGCCAGGCTCAGTGTAAGGGCCGGCCAGCGGAGCCTTGGTACGTAGTTGACCAGGGAGGTGGGCACTCTAAAGGGGTGTGACAATATAAAAAAAAATTTGTGACAGCCGCCGTGACGATAAACCCTAGTGTGCAGCTGCCGTGACGACGAACCTTAGTGTGCACTCGCCATGATGTTGAATCGTAGAATAGAGCTCTGGGAACGTTGGGAGTATGGGATCTCAACGAAGTGCTGGTTGTGGCTTGAATGATTCAAGTTGAATCGGGCCAAGGTCTGACGCAGATGAATATATGTTGTGGATGTTGTCAGTTGTAGTGGGAGGTTCCTATGGGACTCCTGTTCAATCAACTTGACATTGTTAAAGCACAGATGAGGAGATAGACCTCAGAGTGTGTAGCGGAAGCATGAGAATGTGATATGTTTGGGAATTGTGTTGAGCAGAAGCTTGAGGTTACCGTGAGAATGATGTGTTAATCATGGCTTCGGGAGGTAAAACTTTGAAGTCCAGATTATTTTGTGAAAAAGGGGTCTTGAAGGATCCTAGTTTGGTGAAAAGAATTTGTAAGGGATGGAAATATTAAATGCCTGGTTCCAGCTTGTTGCAATTGTGCATTGTGAGTCTCTCACCTGCGGCCGCATGGGGTGATTCCTATGGCGGAGGACCGTGCCTTTGGGGCGGTAGTTTACGGGGGACAGGCTATTTGTGAAGGCCGACGGGCCATTTGTGAAAGCCAGATAGCTCTATGAGTTATAAGGCTATGTGGATGCACTGCCACGCCGATAGTCCCTGAGTAGCTAGCAACGGTTCGGGTAAAGACTGTGTGTCTTCCCGGCGGAGAAAGGGGATGAGGGTGGAGTGTGATGTGGAAGCCGAAAGGCTATGTGTGAGCGCCGCTACGCCAATAGTCCCTGAGTAGCTAACAACGGTTCGGGTAAAGACTGTGTGTCTTCCCGGCGGAGAAAGGGGATGAGGGTAGGGTGTGATTGTGGATCTACTATTGTGAGCCTGAATGGCTATATGTGTGCACTGCCACGTCAATAGTCCCTGAGTAGCTAACAATGGTTCGGGTAAAGACTGTGTGTCTTCCCGGCGGAGAAAGGGGATGAGAGTGGAGTGTGATTATGAATCTGTGACAGTTGTGAATAAGCTGGGACGGAGGTATAGTTGTGGAGTAGAGCAGAGCTAATTCAGCTGATGGCTAATTCGACTACATGATCGGGGGTTCTCTATTCTGAGGGCACTACCCCGGTATGGCCAACCTGGCTAGCCACCACGTTGGTTGCACCGGTGTTGACCCCAGGCCGAAAGGCGGTGCGTAAAATTAGAATCTGCGATGTGTGTTGTTGTGAATGAGAACTGTGATGTGAATGTCGGAAGGGCAATGTGTATTTGTGAGACAGCGGGAAGCTTTCGTATGTGTGCAAGTGGCGAAAGCTACGTATCATTGTGTAATACCCAAAAGTCCCAAATGGGTGAGGGTAACGCCGTGAAACTTGATACGGCAATGTGATATTGTGATTGAGACCCAAAAGTCCCGGACGGGGGAGGGTAATGTTGTGAAGGTGAATAGAGCGAAAGCTGAAATGTTTATGTATACAGCTGAGGCTGTCGTTTGATGTATTGAGGGTGTGGTGTTTTGGGGTTACTTCCGAAAGGGGTAACTAGATTGAGATGAGCAGGGTGGTGGCCTATGCCGCCCAACTGCTAAGATCTTATGATATGGCTCATAAGTTAGAGCCTCCAGATATCAAGATGCACTAACCACTCATGAATTAGGGGGCTTGCGATGATTGTGGTTATGTTATGATGGTTTGTGGCAATCGTATGTGGAAGCGATTGCATCTGTTTGGCAAAAAAAAAATATGGTGATTTGGTTTGTGTGGCAATCGTGAAATGGGCCGATTGCAGTTTGTGGCAACTGGGTTGCATTTATTGTGTAAGATTCTTTCGAGAATCTGAATTGTGATGCACCAATTGTGGGGGTGGTCTAGCAAAGACTTTCCCAAGATAGACTAATTTGTGAAACGGAAGCCGTCATGAAGAGGCATCCGAGTTTATGGTTTATGTGGTGCGACAAATTTCGAGGCCGAAATTTATTAAACGGGGGGAGAAATGTAATATCCCGAATTTTGAGACTTGAGCTTAGAGAATAAGCCTGAGATTAGTGGATTGCTAAGCCCCGGTTTAGCAAGATCCCAAATTGTGATTAGGGGTTAATGACTACAAAAGTGGACGTGGTTAGTGATTAATGAACCCTTTTAGAGAATATAAAGTGGATTGTAGTCGCTTGTGTTATGAGCAACGCCAAAACCCTGTATTTGAGTTCAATTGTGGATTAACATTCAAATTGACTTAGAATAGAGGGAAGAATTGAATGGGGTATTGTGATGGAAATGGTGTCATGTTGTGGTATTTAATCATTGGAATTGATTTAAATTGGATTGGACACATTGGTTGCAAAACTGGAAATGCTGTCCAGTGTGAATTCTGTCTGGGCAGTCTTCTCGTGTGGACGTTTTTACTAGGCAAATGATGTCAGAAAATTATGAAAATTTCCATTCTTGAAGTTCACATCCCAAGCTTCAAAATGAGCATATAATTTGTGCCATTTCATGTTGGGAACTGGGATTTATAGCTGTCCAAAGTTTGAGGTCGAAAATGGACTCTGTTTTGGGCAGTGATGAAATTTGTGTAATTCTGGAATTGTGTGGTGATTTCTAGTATTGGTAAATATTTTTCCTATAAATAGAACTTAAATAGATTTCATTTGGCTTTGGAATCACCTCATTTCGATTTTTCTAGAATTAGTTATGATTTTTCAATGTTTAGGCAGAAAAACTGTCATAAAATCCGAAAATGGGATTTATGACATCAGCATAATAAAACATGACATCATCCTAATGTTGTTAAAACACTTTTTATTCATCTTCCTTCCTCCAAACCGACGCCATATTCAGCTGAATGAGAGAGAGAACGTTTGAGATGTCTAGAGAGAGAAAGGAGAAGAGAACTCGCAAGGTAAGCCGATTTCTCCGATGATCTAGCTCCTAACGCGTATCACTCTACTCCTAAGCTACTCCTTTATGTTTTTTTGAAGGTTGGAAGTTCAAAATCTATTGTAGAACACTTAGGGTTTCAGCCACCTTGAGTACAAGCTAGTGGGAGCTTGAGGTAACTTCCAAACTCTTGTATATTGACTATTCTGGCCGCTGTGGGCAATTTAATCGGTGAAATTTCGCCGGATTGCCGTTTGTTGTAAAAATGGAAAATGGGTTTTTCTAGGGGTTATGCTGCCCAAATTGATACTAAATGGTAGTTGTAACCTAATGGAATAGTCAATAAAGTGGTTAGGAGTAGAAAGGAACGTGTTTACGGAGCCGAAACCGAAAAACCCCAATTTTTCCCTTAAAACCTATATATTTCGGCCAGCATTGTAAATGGGTCTTAGAGTTGGATTTTCAATGATTTGATGATTCCATTGGATTCAGTGGACGAAAATAGGTGGGGTTACAGTTGGGCACTTTTTCGGAAAAGGCCGAGAAAGCATAATTACAGAAACGCCCCTAAAACCCTAAAAGTAGGGCTGCCAAGGGCAATTTCGTAATTTGACATTGAATTTGATAATTCCGAGTCCGGAAATGGATTCCATGGGTGAAAATATGTAAGAATAGCCCATGTCAAAATTTCGGGAAAAGTACAGCCGGACCGGGTACAGCGGGGCCAGGCTGGGTCCCCAGGGGCATTTTAGTAAATTTTCACAATAGACTTATATAACCCCCAGAAGCACTATAGAAGTGTCTAAATAGTACATTTGACATTGTAGGATCGAATATGGAGCCCCGAGTTGCTGGCACGCAAATCGAGGAGAAAAGACTGGTGGTAGGGGACTTACCTTACTTGCATGTATTTGATATCTTTGCTTGTGTAGTGATGTATGTGATTGCTTTACTTGATTGTGTAGAGCATATTTGAATAAATGAAGCTCTATTTCTGTTTTGCTGTGGCCATAGTTTTGTTACATGAAACGTTGAGCATGCAGAAATGTCATTATGGGGCATGCATCTAGATAAAGTTAACATGTCATACACATAGCATCTATCATGCATGCATTATGGTATCTGTTTCCTACTGAGATTCTCTCGAATCTCATCCTCCCCTACCAACATTTTAGACAGGGAAGGTAAAACGAGGATGGAGCAAGCATCCAAGGGCGATGAGGACTCCTTCGAGATGAGAGTTGTTGAATATATGGTTGTGAATTTGAGATGAGATTGTGTAATCCCCATTTGAAGAATTATAATGGGCAATTGTGCCCTGTGTATCTTTAGCGAAGGTATGTACCCGGGATTGCCGGGATGATTATATTATGCACTCTGATATTTATATGAATGTGATTTATCTTCGCGTAGTAATTGTATTCGAAATGTGAATATAAGACCAAGTTAATTAGATTTTAGAAGGTATTTTTGAAAGCCCTATCTCATGGATGAGATTTTAAATGAGTTTTGATTATTATTGGTCTCTATTTCATTTTAATCGCGTATTTCGGATATAATTACGGAGGGGGTTACAATTAATATAGGTTCAAGAACATGATGTTATTCACTGTGTCTGGAAGAACATTGTTTACAAGTTCAGACTACCAAAGAGATTACCATAGGTACCAGTTCATAGGGCATAAGCTTAGAAACTTCTGCAAAAAATGGGCAATAAAAATCCACTTCTCCACCCTACTCAACCTTAAGTCCAACAGACAAGCAAAATCAAGCAACAAGATCATTATCAACTCACTAAAGAAAAGGCTCGACAAAGAAAAGGACAGATGGGTCGAAGAGCTCCCTTCGGTCTTATGGTATATTGAACCACCTCTCGAACATCAATAGGGGAGACGCCTTTTTCCTTAGTATAAGGATCCAAAGCAATTATCCTAATTGAGGTTGGAATGCCCTCTTTAAGGTATAATTGGATAGACAAAGAGTCTAATAAATAGGCAATTATTGATCAGCTAGACTTACTTGATGAGCGCCGGGAACAAGCCTTGATCAGACTTGCGACAGACCAATAGAAGATAGACAGGTACTACGATCAGAATGTACGCACTAGACAGTTTAAAGTAGGGGACTGGGTTCTACGAAGAGTCTTCCATAACACTAAAGAGACAAGCGATGGTAAGTCAGGTCTACGTATGTGGTCTCTACCGAGTGACTAAGATAGTGGGACAAGGTGCTTACCAACTAAGTGACAAGAACGGAAAACCCATATAATGAAGCTGGAAGGCCATATACCTCAAAAGGTACGATTTTTAAGTTTCCATTCTTCCAATTGACTTATTACATTATCATACTTACTAACCTTATGGGCAAGACACGAAAACATGATGATCCACACCGTAAGTGCAACCATAGCATACGACCTATACTTTAAGCCATGTGGTCTAGTTATTCAGTAAATCTGATACTAAAAGCCCAGCCATCTACTCATTTGCACCTCTATATGTTTCCTTAATGAAAGGTCTAAAGAGTTCAAATTTTCATGGTTTACTCACCAACCATTTATTGAACCATATTCTTTATAGGCATTTTCATGATTAAATCAAGGAATTTAATGTACTTCTCAGGCCATTTTTACATGATTAAGCCCTAATTTAAGTTAGGAATATTTTTATTGAATTAAATATAACTAAGGGTAAAATAGTCATAATTTGTTAATTATTCATGCAAATGATTTCTTAGACTTTTGATGTTATATTGTACTTAATCTTAAATTGCAGGTGTTTAAGAAAAAAAATTGGAAATTTTGAAAAATGTCAACTGGGGTAAGAGTTAATATTTTTTAGGACTGGTGAAAACTACAGAAAAGGACCCTATAATTTCTAGAAATTTCAAATCAATGAAGAAAGGACTATGGAAAATTACAGAAAAGGGCCCAAATTCTTTGCAAGTTTTAGTTTGGCCCCAAAAATGTTTCAAAATTTTCATTTTAGTCCCTCCATAAACTTGGCTTTTTACATTTTAGTCCCTAGTCAAAATGCGCTTCTTCTTCATCTCTCAACTTTTAGAAACTAGTTTTTGGGAGCATTGTGAGAGATCAATCTTCATCCTCCTCTACACTTACCTTGACTCCTACCATTGTTTTCTCCACCTTGCGTCACTATCATCATCGCCAGCGGCTTCCACCTGCACCACCATCATCACCGACGGTGTTTAAAAACTCACCACTGTCTACAGTGCTCGTCAGGTTGAGCTTTAGGGAGAGGCAACTGAAACATTTTAGACGATTAGAAAAGAGGAAAATAGAGAAGAGCAAATTAGAGGCACAACCACCATCACCACCATCGATAACTTTTACCCTTGATTTCCACCTTTTTCGTTGACCTCTCTCTTTCCACCATCAAAAGAGCTGACATGGGAATGAGAAGAGAGAGCTTGGATGAGGAGTCAGAAATGAAAATTGAAGAAGGAGGAGGTCGAGACTTCAGGCTTCAAGGAAAAAGAGAGACTATCTCTAACCACTACCACAGTCGTCGATGATACCACCACCTTCAAAAACCTCTTCTATCTTTCTCTCTCTGCAACCACCATCATCTTCTTCTTCATTCTCCTACAACAAAAAACATCAAATTAGTGACAGAAATTCCGTCACTAAATAGTTTAGCGACAAATTAGTGACAAAATTTGTTCCGTCACAAAAAATACCGTTACTAATTGATTAGTGACAGAATTTTGAATTTCGTCGCTAATTTGCAATGGATTAGTAATAGAAATTTTCCATCTCTAATTAGTGATGGAAAATTTCTATCACTAATCAGTCACAAAATTGAAATAGGCTATCCTTAAAATTAGTGACGGATTAGGGATGGAATTTTTTGTCACTAATTAGCGACGGAATTTCCGTCACTAATTCATCGCAAAATATTTTTTTATATAATTTAAATTACCACATGTCTTCACCATGAGCCTCCACATATCCCTCACCAACGGCTACCACCTCACCGTCAGCCGCCATGTATACCCACTGTTGGCCATGTGTCCTAGTCAACCACTGCCACCTCACTAACACGTGTCCAGGTCAACCGCCACGTGTCACTCCTCTGTAGTGTGCCATGTGTCCATGTTACAAATTGGTTGCATTTTGTGACCAAGTTAAGATTCAAAGCCATGACCTTTCACACTCGTACCAGTGCTTTTACTAGTTGTGCTAAGAAAAACCTCCGTGACTTAAGTGCAAAATCATATATATATATAATATAAATATAATTCACCTTAAAAACAAAAATAGAAATATAAATTTTAATATATTATTACATATCTCAATTTAGTTTTCTTATTTTATTTTGCATAAATATTCTACCTAAATTTTTATTTTTAGTATCTTTTTTATTCATTTTATTATATATTTTATTTTATTGTATGTTTTTTGTAAAATTGTTATTTTTATTTGTATATAATATATTATTAAAAATACACATATATATTATATTATAATTTCAATTTCAACAATAAATATGAATTAATAATTTTTATTTATTTATATTGTAATTTTATAATAATTTAAATTTAAAAGTTTAAACTACTTAACAAATTTATAATTATGAAAAAAAATATAATTATTGAAAAATTTAGCTATTATAAAATTTAATTTTTTTTATTTAATAAAATCCAATAATTTGGAGAGATTATAAAAAAAATAATGATTCTATATTGTGAGTTATGACTAAATCAAATTATCTTTTTATTGGAAGTGATATCAATTCAATTCACATTTTAAAATTAAATTATCAAAATAAAAGATATTCTTAACCAATTTATTTCATTATTATATAATTATAAAAAAATTATAATTACAAAAAGTAGAATTATTATAAATCTAATAATGTTATATAACAAAATCTAATAATTTGAAAATTAGGGATGGATTGGCAACAAAATTTAGTGATGGAATTTTTTCCGTCTCAAACTTCTATCACAAATTAGTTTGCAATGGAATTAGCAACGGAAATTAGTGATGAAAAAAATTTTGTCGTTAATTCCATCCCAAAACATTTAGTGACGGAAAGTAGGGACGGATTAGCGACGGAAATTAGTGATGGAAAATTTTAGTCACTACTTCCATCACAAAATATTTTTGAATGAAATTAGTGACGGATTAAGGATGAAAATTAGTGACGGAATTTGTCTATCATTAATTTATATTGCTAATTTTTGTATGATGGAATTAGAGATAGAATTTAGCGATATAATGTTATTTTGAAATTAATCTGTCACTAATTTAGTGACGGAAAAATTCCAACACTAAATTCCGTCGGTAATTTTAGTGATAGAATTTGTGAGGGATTAGTGATGAATAAGCGACAGAATGAAATTCATTTTGTTGCTAATTTGTCACTAATTCTTTATTTCTTTGTAGTGTCCCTACCATCGTCGTCCCTTATCTCTGTGTATGTGTGTGTGTGTCTCTCCCCTCCGACGTTGTGTTTCGTATCTCTGGTGAAGTCTTTGCATTTTCCGCAATGCTTTGTAGTTTCTAGTGAGTTCATGAATTTTCTAGTGAGGGCTTTGATTTTCGGTGAGATTCTGAGCTGTGGTTATTTCAAAGCACTAAGAGGCAGATACCTATGCTTCTTGGTGATGGAAATTTGTGCTTGAGCTTAATGAACTAGGAAGGGGAGTTTTTTTTATTAATCCATTTATCTAGAATTATATATTTAGGTTTCCTAGTTTTAGAAATTATTGTATATGATTTTGGAACTAAGATTTATGTTTATTGTCTCTGTTTGTCTGATACTTGTAGATTAAATTGGATTTTGTAGTATGAAGATTATATATGTTTGAATTTATTTATGGTTGCAATGAGATTATGTTAATTAGTTTGTTATTATATAGTTAAGTGGTTGACTTGTGCCCTTGAGTGGCTGTTTAGCACTTAAATTCATGAAGACTCATGTTACATTATTCCAATTTCAAGTGCACATTAAGTGGTTTTAAACAATATCTTAAGAGGTAGTAGTTAGCTATATTTGTAGAAGCTACTATTAATTGGGAATATTGGACTTAAGTGTTATCTTAGGATTTTTCTTAACACTTAATGAATTTTAACTCCTATAATCTTTTTAAGCAAGGATAGTCACTTCCTTCATTACCAGTAACATTCATAATTCATATTTTCAACTCCATACCATTCCATTCACTCATTCACCATTTTTATAAAAAATGCAAAAAAGAAATAATAGTTTAGCTTTAATTAAATTGCATTACTCTTTTAGTTATTAATTTGCAAAATCCAAAAACGATTTCCCTTTGTTTCATTGCATTTGTATGGCATTTAGATTACTTTTGAATCAATAAAAGGCTCCTCAAGAAAAAAGAACAATCCTATGTTTGCCTTTACACAATACTTGCTTAATTTTTTATTGTAGACCCCAAACTAACGATAAAGGGCTAATAAACTATGCATTTGTGGTTCTTTGTTTTAAGCTTGGTAGTAACGGACTTTACAAAGCAATGTATTACTCTTATTTTTCACTTTGTAACTTCTTAGTGGAATGGAAAATGTGTCTTTTTATCTCATGAACATCTCAGCTCCATGTGACCAACTTACTTACTTACCAAACTATGCTTAGCATGTCAAACTAACGCACCAAGCATAATCCTACACCAACAATACACCATACTAACTATAAGCACTCTACTCTTACTCTCTTAAGGATGGAAGGCAACCTTAGGGACGTCCCGTGGTGGTACAAAAACAAGCCATGAGTATGTGACGTAGATACTTTCCTACCCATAGTGTATACTTCATAGGACAATAATAAACTATGTACTAACTAAATAGTTGGAGAATTGGACCTTCCATCAACACAATAAAACTAGAAATTCGGGAAACAATTGTAATCAATTACGTAAATATTCATGAGCGGCCATGGCACTCATAAGGCTCCGGCCTTACTAACCATAAAGGGACATAAACACAATACTTTCTTGTCATTAGTTTCTTCTAGTGCATGTCTGGACTTTTTACTTATATAGGACATTCTTTACTTCCATTACCTGTAAAAGTTTTGTAATTATCATCCTCATGCCACCCCTGGCTATCTGTCTAACGTATATAAGTATTAGTTTTTGTGTTCATAGTCAAGCTTACAAATATTTTTTATAACTCACCATTCTAAGAAGGATTGTTCCCAAACAAAAATGTTGTGGTTGAACCATCCTTTAATCCTTTCAATTAATTTATGACTTCTTCACTTTCAATCATTTTGAAATAATCCTGTCTCTAGAATTATTCGCTTTTAAGCATTGTATTTGATAGCCTCAAGACTAGTACCTGACAATAGTGTGAAACTTGGAAAAAGTCCACCTTGAACTAGGTTACAGGACCAATTTGATTAAATATGGTGGATAAAATTAAAAGGTTTAGGTAAAAATTTGTTCCGAAAGTTTTTGTGGATGAGTAATGTTACTCTGTAAGTTTTTATAGGTTCAATATTACCCCAAAAGTATTAAAATGGAGTAATGTTACCCTTTTTAGTTAAGAAATTACTATCAACGTTAGTTTTTTAATGGTATAGGGCAACATTGCTATATTTTGAAACTTCTAGGATGACATTGAACCTAAAAAAACTTCCAAGATAACTTTGCTACTCTGTGAAAACTTCTTGGATAAATTTACTCCTTAACCCAAATTAAAATATCATTAAATCTTAACCTTTTTTTTCATATAAGAAAAATTTATAAAAAAAACTTTACCATGTTTTTCCTCTCATAATTGGGTATAATTTGTAGCTTAGCATATTTTGGTGAATGAATGATATAAATGATAGATATACTATACAAAATTTAGGCACAATATATTAGATCTTGGGAAAATCCCAGAAGAATACGTTTGAAATAGGTAAATCCCAAATCAGTGTAGTGATATTTGAAAACCCTAGATCAGTGTTGTGTCAGTACGAAGGAGGAATCTGGGATTTTGAAATCTCGATGAAAAGACGAATGTGCACTTTAGTTGTCCCCCTCTCTCAGCTCTAAATAACAATACCATTCTCTTGATTAACAATTCTGTTTTATTCTTTCACATCTTCGTATCTTAAAATATGTTGTTGTTAATGTAAAATTTGGTGTTGTTAATCAAGAGAGAGGTGTTGTTATTGACCCTGAAATTTAAATTATGAAGTTGCGAAACAAGAAAGTGGAGTTGTTAATGTAGAATACGATTTTGTTAATATAAAGATCGGTGTTGTTATTGTGAACAAGAAAATTGAATTGTCAATGTACAATAGTGTTGTTAATAAATAGCCGATGTTGTTATTGTGAAAGTAGATAGCGGAGTTATTAATATAGAATATGGTGTTGTTAATTAATAGTAAGGTGTTGTTATTCCGAGCCAAGAAGAGGGACAACTGAAGGGCAGATTCATCTTTTCATCGAGATTTCAAAATCCCAGATTTCTCCTCCGTACTGACACAACACTGACTTGGGATTTTCGAATTTCACTATAGTTATTTGGGATTTCCCTATTTCCAAGGTACTTTTTTGGGATTTTCCCTTAGATCTTTCTATTGGCAATAAATTTCTTCTGTTTAATTGCATCAAACAAAAAGCATTTATCCTTGTTGACTCTTTGAATCATTCATAAATAATCGCAAAGTTGAAAATTTATCTCATAACTAATGAGTTAACTAATCATATTCTATATGTGAGAGTTAATTAATTAGAACTAATAAATAAAATCAAAATGGTAGTCATTAGATATGTTAAAAAGGCAAATCAATAAATATAATAATTTTATGAATAATTAATTTTTTATATATTTATTTTTATATATTTACCATCTCACCCTTAATTTTCTTTTCTATGTCATTTTTACCCTTATGAACCTACCTTACTTTATGGTACAATTCATTCTTGAAATTCTAAATTGATTTCTAGTTGGTAGAGGTGGAAACAGGCCAGGCCGTCTAACAGGAGCCTACAGCCTGGTCTATTAGAGGCCTGTTCAAGCCTGGCCTGTCAGGCTAAAAGGTCAGGCCAAGGCCTCTTTAAAAGCCTGTTTACCTTAATAGGCCAGGCCAAGGCCTATTGACAGGTATGTCAGGCCTGTTAGGCCGGCCTGTTAAGGTTTTATAAAAAAAAATATAGAGGAAATGTAAAATTACAATTGTGCCACTGCCGTCTTCCCAAATACTCTAACCCTAATTCCAAAACTCTAAAAACATGCTTGTTCGGTCTTGAATTGATCTTCGCGACTCCCTCCCTACTCCCGACTCCCAACTCGCGTAGCTCCACTGTCAGTGACCGGCCAACCACAACCCTCGTCGGCTATCAGTCCGCCCACCGCCGTCCAGTCTCAACCCTCCTCTCTCCGTCTTCTCCCAGTCTGACCGTCGTCTCTCACCCTCAGTCTGTCAGATCGGTGGTCCTCTCTCCGTCAGTATGTTCCCTTCTACTTATTAAGATTTGATTATGTTGTATTAGCATTAGACTACTAGAAATTCCAGATATTTGTTTAGAAGTATAATCTATTGCTCATTTTTTTCTTTTCCTTTTTCCTTTTTTGCTGTTGGTGTTATTTTGGATCTCTTGTCAACTATGCGTGACTCCTTACACCGCATACCATGTGACATGGAAAACTAGTAAAATACTCTAGAAAATGTAGGATTTGTTGTTCTTTCCTTGTGAAGAAGTGATCAGACCACAAAGTTAATATTATAAATTTTTCTGTCTGCATTATCAAATTATTCTTGCTTCCATATATGTTGCCTATATCATCTTGTCGTGTTTGCCAGATATTTATTAATCACCACAAAACCAATCAAAGAATAACCAATTCCTCTGCTGAATGACTGAATCATGGAAAGATTCAACATATTTGATAACCAGAATAAGTGCTTATCCTTTTTAAGTCCTCCCATTTGGTTTCAATAAAAAATATTTTAATAGTTTTCCTTGCTTATAAGTGATATATGAATTAAAAGAAGAAATGCGTCTAGTTTTGGTAAAAAAAGACGGTGCATTTTGCGGCCTTGGTTTGATTCTTGAAAATGAAATATTGTTTTGGCAGGATTTTGACCTTAGTGTATATAATCCTAATGGATCTTCCACAAGCAAAAAGGTCACTTGTAACAACAGTTTGTGTATTCACCGTAATCAGTGTCTTAGGACTTTCAGCAACTGCCCCTATATGGTCTCTTGTGTCTCTGCTGAAACTTCCACCTCTGGAATACTTGTAGAGGATGTTCTGCACCTGACTAAAGACGATAATCATGATGAGTTTGTGGAGGCATACGTCATATTTGGGTTAGTTTCTTTGAACTATTACTGAACTAATCTGAACACTTTTTGTTTCATCAATTTTCATACGTCAGTCTATTACTTTAAGCTTTCTGGCTTTTCTTTCCCTTTTCTTTCCCTCAGTCACTTACACATACTAGAGATAAAATGTAATGCATGTGGTTGTTAAATCTGTAAACCTCATTACTATGAGCATGCTTTTAAGCTTAGGGTAAAACTAAAGTTGGATCTTCCCTTCCTAATTATTTTGCAGAGTGAACTTGTATATTGCCTAGCAGTTGTCAAGAGTACTGAACTAAATATAATCGGACTTAAGTTGTTTTTTCTTGTTTTTTCCTTCTTATTACATTGTTAGATCATATAGACTTGCTATGCGATGAAGTTAAAGTAAATTGAGTACACATCTGGGGAAAGCTTAACTTTTGAAGACCACTTCACACGAAATGGAAGTGACAAAATATGGGACTGGTCCTTTTGCCTTGTTTACCAATAAACCATTGCTAATTTATTACAAAGTAAATTATATGCTGCTTCTCAGTAGTCTTTCTCCATGATTTTATTTTAGCCCTTACTTGTTTTGATGTTTATTGCAGAAAACTTCATGACAGGCTACCGAGTTGTATTTGACCGAGAAAAGCTCATACTGGGCTGGAAGAAATTTGATTGTAAGTTTTGTTTTTCTTCTCAGTGATTCGGTTCCTTATCCAGATCTTGTCCAAGAAAGATATATGCATATGTATGTATGAACTGTTTCTCCATTTGATTAGATTGTAGAGTGGGATTAATGTTCATATTTAGATGCTATTTACAGGTTATGACGTTGAGGAAGACGTTTTGAAGAAAAAACAGAAGGTATAAATTTTGCATTGTTAAAATCATATTATTTCTTGTACATGTTAAATTGTGTTTTGATCTAATACTATATATTTCATTAATTTTTTTCATGGCCTTTGAAGGAGGAGAAGAAATTATTTTGAAGATTTGATGTGAAGGTGAGAAGAATCATTAGCTTCAAATGCATTTTAAAATCTGCAGAGAGCAAATGGATGTAAATTACTGATTTCTGTGGCATATATAGTTTCCTATATCCACTACAGTCCTGTTGGGAAATGAGAACAAGTATATTCATGCAACAATTATTGTTCTGCATTATTTGCTTTTGCTTTTACTTGTGCTTTTTTTGTGTGACTTTTCTTATAAAAATTTCTTCCAATGAATCAATGCATTCTGTGGTTTGTAACATTTTAGCCTCTCTTATGGCCATTAGAACCCTTGTAGGTGCTAGTTTTTTTTATATCAATGAGGGCTGAGCCCACGTACAAAGGTGCTAGTTTCTAGTATACCAGGTTTCTAGCATCTTATCCACAATGACTTTCTTGTAGGTGCTAGTTTTGATTCATATAATGGCATCCTCTATCCAAAAAAAATGTAACTAGGCCTGTATTTAGCTTGTTTTGGCCTGTTTAGGATGTTGGCCTGTTTATGATGTTGGCCTATTTGGCCTATTTGGGATCTTTTACAAATTCAGGCCTCCTTAATAAGCCACAGGCCAGGCTTAGGTCGTTTTGTACCTTAACAGGCCTGGCCTGACCTATTTCCATCCCTACTAGTTGGTCATTTCCCTCTTACCCAATTTCCTCCCCATTCCTTTTTCGCTTATCCTTATTCACCTCCGTCCATCTATCTCAAACTCTCCACACTCTCTATGCCGTCAAACCCTAACCCATACCCCATCACCACTAGCTTCCTTCTTCTATATACAGATTGCCGAGCAACACCTCCAGCCAGCCTCTCCTCCACCATCGAAACCCGATTCTCTATCCTCCTCTTTCTTCTTTGTCCTCTATTATGCATTTACATGCCTTAAATCCCTGCTTCAGCCACTAAAATTTTCCATCCCTTATCTCCACTTTGGAACCCTAAATCCTCCTTCTTCACCGCTAGTTTCCATTGCATTTTGAGGTCATTTGCAGCTTTCATCTATTTCGTTGCTCTTCCACAGTCGCCAGTCATCCACCTTGGGTCTCTCCCTCTCTTTCAATTTTCAATCTCGCCTTGTCCTCTTTCTACGAGCACTGGTAAGCATTTTATTTTTTGTATTCTTTCATCTTTCTCTATTTTACCCTTGATTTCCTTCCTCTCTCTTCTCTCTTTTTGATTTTCCTTTATGAGCTCCATCTATTTAGTTAGAGGATGCTTAAAAAAAGCCCTTATTTTCCTCCTCTTTCTCTTATTTAACACTATTTATTCTAGTTTATTAATTTTTTTACTATGTCTTTTATGGGGTTTAGTTGTGTTCTTTTTACTTGCTGATGAGTATGCTTCTATTTAGTATAGTATTAAATATAGCACTATATCATCTTTGGTTCTACATAGTCTATGAATTTATTAAGTCCTCTGGTTTTTTAGTGCTTGTTTGACATGGTTCAAATACTAAAAGATCTATGGTCTCAATTAGATGCATTTCTCTGTGCTAAAGGGTGCGTTCACTTGAATCTAGCCAGTAGCTAATGGTGTCAGAATATCAGTTAAAAAAAGAAAGGAAATTGAAAAATAAACTTTGTTGGGAACTATTGCATGCCAGTTGCAACTGCTATTCATGGTTTTAATGTTAAGTGTTATTTTCCCCACAAGGCGATCTCACTCGAACGCAATGTTCTTTGACACACACACACACACACACACACAGAGTCATTTTATTGTATCTTATGTTGTCATCTTCAAATTATTGGTGAAAGATGCGTGATAAACAAAGTGGCTGGCCTTATCCAATATCCGTCCTGATCTTGGATCTTAGATAAATATCTCAGTGAAGGGAATGTCTCTGATGGTCATTGAGATGCCAAAACTTATTCTTGACACTTAATTGATGTGGGAAAAAATGGTCATATGTTGTGCTCAAGTCCAAAGGAGTGGAGAGCATTATAAGAGCTACTTTTGTTTTTGTTTGGTGATTGTAGGTGCAGTTCCAGTATTAGTTGCTTTATTGCTGCTATGATATTTATTTTGAAATGGAATAGGTCTAATACTATACTAAACTGGACAGATTGGGACATAGGGATATTATATGTTGATAGACATGATAGAAACCATTAATCGACAAATGGATGTAAAGGCATACATGCAAATGAATTGATGGTAAATTTTAAAACTTTCTTGTCATTAGTTTCTTCTAGTGCATGTCTAGATTTTTTACTTATATAGGACATTCTTTATTTCCATTACCTATATGGTTAAATGATAACCTTATCATTTATTTGTTTTTGTTTGAAATGGACAGATTCTAATATGGTGATCAATAGTTAGGGCTGAAGAATCCAGGAGGAGCCAACAGAAAGGAGAAGCTAGAAACGCCACTTGATCTACTCACTACTAGTATTTGAGTTATCTTCCTCCTTTTGATGTTTGTTGTCTTTTCTTTTTGGTAATTTTCATAAATGTGCTTTATATACATTTGGATTTATAAAAGTCTTCTCATTTAGTTTCCTCAACTAAATTTTTACTTCAGAAGTCTTCTCATTTGGATTAAAAAAATTTCATCTTTCACTCAAGAAAAGAAACATTAAAATGGGATTATCAAAAAAAAAAAGAAACATTAAAATGTGAAATTTCTCAATGATACTTTGGGAGCAGGCCTACTTGTTGAGATTTTTGTGAGACCATCATTGCTAGTTAGCAAGTTTGAAGCAGAGTGGTGTCAATATAGCTAGGGAATTAACATAAATGGCAGAGGAAACTATACAAAAAAAGGTACATGTGTGTATGTGTTGTTGTATTTTGCATTATGCAAAATTTTAATTAATTATTTGGTACATTGATGTCTGCCAGTTTTAGATGTGTGTATTGTATATATAAAATGCAAAAAAAAACATTTTCTTTACATGTGATTATAAGGAGGTTTGATACAAACAAATACCCAGTTTCATATGGCTGGTAGCAAGTTAATTGTAAGGAGGTTTGATGCATCAGTTTGATTGTGATGTGAAAAATGGGTTAATATAGGTTTTAGATGCTGATTTCATTTATGTTATCTATTAATAGTTTTGCCAAGTTCAAGCAATTGTGAGAAGGTTCGTAAGAATATATTTTCAAATGTACTCATTGTTTTTTTAATACATGATTTAATACTTTTTTATAAATTACTCTAGGTAGTTGGGAAGAAACCCTACTCCCTTTGAATTGTTTACAAAGACACATTATGATAAGAAAACTGGTGAATTTGTGGATCAGAGGCTGGCTGAAGTCTTTGTAACTAATGTTTGTTATAGTGTTTACCATTGGAGCCGTGTTGACGATTGGAGGTCTGGCTAGTTGTAGTGTTTAAGTCTTAATGTTTATAGTTTTATTTGAGGTGCAATTTAAGGCTTTTGTTCATAGTCACTTGGCTCAAGGAAAATGAATTTGGTTCATATAAGTTTCTTGCATTTCTTCTTGTCACTGCTATTTTAGAGTAAGGAATGGCTTGTCGATTGCTTGTTATCGTTGTCTTAACTTGAGTGGTCAAATTCATTTTGTTGTTTTTAATTCATTTTAGTGGTTGTATATCATCTTTTATTTTATATTTATTCATATATTTTGACTTTTTGTACTCATTATTTTCTTTAATAGGATCATTACATGAGGATCAAGGCATCTAGAAGTTTTAATACAAATTCTCCAAGTGATGTGCAATCAAATCAGCTAGATGAAGAAGAAATGAATTTATACTTAGAGGTTGCGAGTGGTAAGAACAAGAAGGGTCGCATCTTTGGCTTAGGATCTGAGGCTAAAGATGTTGATACCTCACCTTATTCTTATAGGTCTTCTTCTCCTTCCATCAGCTTGAACCTGATATTGAAAATGTTGTCAGAGAGCTGGAGGATCAAAATCTTAAGCAACATAATGAAATTATGTTAATTAGGTTGGAAGCACTTGCGCAAAAAATCCTCTAGGGTTGTCAACAATTCAAACACTAAGGTTCATGATGCTGATGATACCACACCATAAAATAGGGCAATTACTAGGTTGTTTGACTACATTATAACATTTGAGTGGTTTGTTTGATACATTATATTCATTTTCACTTTAGTACTTCCAGATGGCAATAGAGTAGTTGCTATATGACTTGAAGCAACGTTTAGAATTATCCCACCATTTGCTCCAACAGTTGCAGTCAAACCATTCCATATGTATGTTTTTCCAGTTCCCCCAAAACCATGGACAAAGAAGAAACCTCCTACATTTAAAGACGCCACACATAATATCATCAAACACTTTGATCTGTTCATCTGTCATAGTTCGCTTCAACCTCACAAACCTCATTTTCGTTATCTTTGTTATAGTTCAGCTCTTGCATTATTAGATGGCTAGATGTGTCAATGATGCTGTCTTTATTTGTCTTCAGCATTGATGGGAAGTATTTTAAGCATTTGCTATTGCATAACAAAAGTTGTTCAATGTGAGCTAATGCTGCGTCTTCCTTATCCTCGAATGAAATCTTCATCTTTGTGCGCAAGAATTCAAAATTAATCAATGTCAAATGTTAGGTGCGGTCCAAAAATCTTACTTTAGTTACATGTACCAATTTGAATTTAAACAACGAAAAATGAGTAAGTAGGCATTTTCGAATGCAAAAAATAAATGTCAAGAGTATATGTGTGGGTATATCTCTAAGTAGGTATGCTCTAATAACAAACTACAAAGTTCTTAAACAAAAATAATTTTAACATGTACTCTAAAGTTTTGGGGAAAATGTGTACCTGAGAAACGCTAGTAATTATGGCTAATATGCAACATATCTTCACAAATGAGTGGTTTCGTTTGCTCCCACACTACTGATGTTGTGATAGTGAGTGGCTTAACAACATGCTCATGAAGAATTGACGTAAGTAATTGCCAAATGCCCATAATGAAGCTACTTTGTGGCATTTACATACTCCTTATCATCATCAAGTAACCCAAGGGCTTAGCATGCTTCTCTGAATGCTGGGTAGACAATATTGTTGACTGTCTTAATTTGTTCATAACTTTTTGGACCTTGTACCTTTATAAACAACAGCCTCAAAAAATATAATTCTCCCTGAGATGGTGTGCAATGGCCCAATCTACCCATAGAAAATCCATGTTCACGAAGCTTTCAGAATCTCTTTTCCTTAACACATGTAAAGTAGTTAGGGAATTGGGAGTATGTAAGTGTTCTTGCGAATGGATCATCTGCATTTTTTTTCCATCCAAGCTAGAAACATTGACTCTTTAACATTTGGGTTGTTGACCAATGATGACATCCTATCCTGCTGACTATAATATACTGGTTGCTGTTGTGGAAAATGAAAGGTTAGTCTTTCAATTGGTGGATATCTATAGTGGATATTGAAGCCTCAAATTCTCCATGATGCTTCGCATGATGACATATATCTACAATTTAGGTAGCGAGAAATTTCTTCGAACACTTGTTGCATTCCAGCTCCATCATTGTTATTACACGATCGTTCCATTTGCTGATGTATTTGAATAGGTACTAGATAGCACGTGATTGATTTGTCTCTTCCACATTTAAATGCCCATGGAATAATTTTAGCAATGCATTGTAAGGAACAACGTATATGTTGTCAAGCTCCACACCCTTTTTGGTTACTCTTCGCCCATTGTTCCTCCTTCAATATGAAGGGTAACCGTTCTCATCTAATGTTGTACGTTTGGCATATCTCTTAGGAAAGTATTTTAAACATCTACTATCTTTCATGCATGGTGCACTTCTGTGGGCACTACCACAAGGCCTATGGGCCCTATAACTACCAACTAATTCATACAGCTCTGGATCTTCATCTTTGTCAAGTATTTCTGCTAATATCATCTTGTCAACATCTGATAGAGTCCTTAGTTTATCAATGTCGGCCAACTAAAGTATTATATATGTACGAGGCAAACCCTTTTTCTGAAACTCAATAGTGTATACTTCTGCGCACAACTATATAGCTTTTGTTAGCAAAATAAGCAATATAATTAATGTGAAATTGATGAAGATGTTGGCTACACATTAAAATGTGTGTTGAAATACTTAAGGTTGGATGAATGAAATTTAACTAATTAGACAAATGGTGTTACTTGTTAGAAATTGTGCGTAAATGTAAATAGTAAAAAATTTAAAATAGTAACGTGAACACAATCAAAGGCACCAAGAACTTTTCCATTGTTCGTAATTGTAACTATCACTCAATGAAATATTAAATTGATGAATGAGATTTGTACAAAGTAAACATATCGGAATAAGTTCAAAATACTCCAGGACTTGTAGTGTGAGCAAATATGGTTATTACATGCCATATCTATCAATAATCAAATCCAGCATTCAACGCTTACTTATAATAATTTAACGCGACAGATGGCACCAGAAATTACTAAGCTAGCTGTTCATTTCCAAAAAATGTGTTAATCAAGATGAATATTGTGTTCACATTTACAATATAGCCATGAAAGGAAGGTAAGGAATTTTGAGTAACACTATTCTAACCCCTGCATATGAAAAATCATTTTACTACATAACTCTACAGATGTTATATTTAGTATCTTGCCCGTGTAAGATGGTCAATTCTAAAACAATACGTTGTTGTTCCAACAGACGAATATTTGATTTTTTGCATTCAAAAATTAAGTAGTTAAGATAAATAAGATTCTAACAGTGAAAGCCCAAGTAATGTTTACTATGTCAGTAAGAACTATGAAGACCAAAGCTCCACGATAAAAAATACATGTAAAATTACGAAATATATCTTGAAAGTACCTTGATCATTTCCATGCATAATCATGTATTATACTATGAAGCAACAAAAGAATAAAATAATAAATGAAATCATTAATCTTAACTAATTTAAGTATCAATAAGATAATGAAATAGATACGATAAACTTTCTTTGATGAAATCATGCTTATAAATATGGTAATTAATATAAAAATATGGCAAGTAGTAAAAATGACATTTATAAAAATTATAATGGGACACTATTCACTCATTTGCTGCATTCCCATTTATATCACTCTTTCCTAGATATCAGCTTCCAACATATCCACTCCTTACCCTCCTAGTATCCCAAAAACAAATCATTAATATTCCAACTATAATTTTATACAAAATATTCATAACATCTTATTAAGAAAAATCTTTCTTGATAGTCTGTCCCTTAACATTTGTTCAATCACTAACATAATCCCAATCTTCATGAATTACTCGACAAAATAACTATCAACACCCAGCAAACACAATTGATATATAAAAGATCTTAACTTTAATCCTCCTCATATTAGATATAATATTGAATTCAATTGCTAATATATACACTATAGCTAAGTAGCCATTCCAAAAGACAATAAAAGAAAATATCTTGCTCTCCTTTTTCCGTTCATACTTCCAAGTTTAACAAATACCACCGTCATCATAACTATCTTACAAGACATGTATAACTCTTCTCTCCTTCAGGCATTTCATCAAACTCTTTGTAGGCATTCAATATTAAGTCATAAAACAAACATCTCCAACACACTTATTTCCTACAATAATTTTAAATTCATCTACCAATCACTTCATCACCTTAAGGATGATCAATGTTTAAGTAATAAACAACACCTTATTTATAAATTACCAATTCTATCATATCTTTAAGAAACAATAGATTTCTCAAGGTTCTCTCAATTCCAAAATTTGATTCATGTCACAATAATTATTTTTAACTATCCATTTTAACTCTAAATTCTCATTTTAAAGATTTTATTTAACACCTAATGTACATTCACATTCAAACAAATTCATCAAGCTTATTAAACTACAAATTTCAGCTAATTTAAACTCCCACCCTTCCTCATGTAGCACGCATACCCACAAAAATAATAGTAGAAAATTAATGAAACTGAAGACATACCCACACACACAACCACAAATTCAGAGATCAGAAGTTTTTCAAACATACCCCCACATAGCAGTTTTTATCAAGTTGAGGGAAAGGGAGATGACGAAGAAGGCTGCTTGATCTTATACAGCATCAGTAATAGGAAAGAGGAGAAAGAAAAGAAGTCTCGTTGCAGAAAACCCACACCCAACAAGCAGAGCAGAGAGGCAGAGATAGGATTGACGATGAAGATCAAAGAAGAAGGAACCTACACTATGCAATGCACTTACTGACAGAAGAGGACGGGAAAGTCTATTCCTGCGACCGTGGCACCGGATAAGGAAACAATGCCGATGAACATAGACGAACAGAGAAGAAGACTGGTGAAGTCTCCGGAAAATTTTTTCTCCGTTGCTGAACGAATCAATCGATGATAAGGAGGAAGAGAAATATCTAAGGCGGTGAGGGTTTTAATAGAAAAAGACTAAAATACCCTTGTTGCAATAGATAATCAATAAAGTTTTACGGCGCTTTGGTAATTTGAAATTGAGCTGAAACAAAATAAAGGTATTTATTATTTTTTTTGCCAGTTATTATTATTATTATTATTGATAGCAATCAGAATAATGGAAAGAATTAAAGGCACCAATTATCTTCATTCAAATATTTAAATATTTTAATCAAGACACTAAATAAATTAAGATATTCTAATAAAATATTATTAAGATATTCCTAAAACTACTCAATTAATCCTCAACTAATATTATGGGAGTAACTCCCTAAAAATAAATAAATAAATGAAATTATTAATTTAATTTACAAGTATCTTAGCCTACCAATCCTAAACTTTCAGGATCACTCAACAAATCGAAAAGATAACCTGAATAAAATAGAAAGTATCTAAAATAACAAATAAATATTTATTTCTAATCATTCATTATCCCATTATTCTATCAATTATTTTCTGGACTATTACAATACCCACGATTCCTTTTACTTTAATATTTTTTTAATTACTAACTTACCTCATAAATAAATTATTTCTCACTTTAAAAATTCTCAAATAATTCTTGGGTCATTACATTACTGTCTTGACAATGTTGGCTAAGCCTAATACACAGATTCCTCCTGACTTGTCCGATCGTTGCATTCAACCTTTTTGATGACTTTTTCCTAGCAATCGTGTGTGAATTAGTTAGGCAACTGCTATTTACAATCGAAATGTTGACATTATAAGAAACAATGAGGTTGCTGAGAGTAGATCCTGAGATGTTTGAAAGGTTAGTTATGTCTGTGAAGATAGCTCTACCTCGGTTGTCAGATCTTGGGTTCAAAACTTCAGACTATGGAGTCAACAATCCATCCCCATGACAGTTGATTTACCAAGATAGCAAAACACAGTAGACAATATTCCTTTATTCAGTAATAATGTTTGCACTCACCAAACCAGCTAAGTCTACTTTATCTATTATTTATATAGTAATGACAAAAAATATAAGCCAAGTCTATATTCAATGGACCAGGCCCAATAAGTCAAGCTAGCCCAATATAACACAAGGACACTTTACAAAGACTTAGTCCTATTTCTTACACTCCCCCTCAAGTTGGGGGCAAATTATGTCTAGTGCACCTAACTTGCTAAGTAATCTATCTTGACTTTCTCTTGTCACAGCCTTAGTTAAGATATCAACTTGTTGATTGACTGATTTCACATGTTCTAATTTGATTAGCCCACTCCACAATTTTTCCCTGATAAAGTAACAATCTATCTCAATATGTTTTGTCCGTTTATAAAATACGAGATTCGAGGCGATATGAATTGCCGCCTTACTATGACAATATATGTTCACCGGCATAGGATGACTCAACCTCAACTCATCTAACAATCCTACAACAGAAACAATTTCGGAAACAAATAAGCCCAAAGCTTTATATTCTGCTTCTGCTGAAGAACGAGACACCGTAGTTTGTTTCTTCGTCTTCCAAATAAAAAGTGAATCTCCCAACTTCAGTAGATACCCTATGACTGACCTCCTAGTCGTTCCGCAAGTTGCCCAGCCCAAGTCACAAAAACAATCCAAAGCGAGATTTCCAGTTGAACTCATCAACACACCACTCCCTAGATTCCTTTTAAGGTACTGAACCATTTTTTGAGTCGCTGCCATATGTGCCTTTAAAGGATTTTGCATGAATTGACTTAAGGTATGCACATAAAAGCTAATGCCAGGTCATGTCACAATGAGATAAATCAACCGATCTACCAAGGCTTTGTATTGTTGTGGATTTTGCACCAAGTCCTCCTTCTTGTCTCTACCTTCTTCATATGCAAGCAACCTTACATTTAGTGCTCTCGGCACATCTAGAGGCCTACATCCACTAAGTCATGTATCATTCAACAAGTCAAGTACACATTTTTGCTGAGACAACATTATACCTCGTTTAGACTTAGCTAACTCAATTCCAAGAAAATATTTCATTTCTCCTAGGTCTTTAATTAAAAACTTATTGGTAAGAGTCATTTTACCTCCTCTATCTTTTGTTGGTTGTTACCTGTAATCAAGAAATCATCAACATAGACAAGTATATACACCACATCACCCTTATAGTACTTAAAAAAAAAGAGAGCAATCATTTTTACTTTGATTGAAACCACCTTGAACTAATGCTGTAGTTAGTTTGTGGTTATATTGCCTAAAGGCTTGCTTTAGTCTATATAAAGACTTCTTTAGTTTACAAACCTTACTCTCCCCCTTAATGTCAAACCCTTGAGGGACATCCATGTAAACTTCTTCATTTATATCACCCTACAAAAATGCATTATGTACATCCATATGGTGTAGATCCCAATTATTTAAGGCAGCCATTTAAGCATAATTCTAATGGTAACCATCTTGATTACCGAAGAGAACTTGTCATGGTAATCCACTCCTTCTCTTTGGGTATACCTCTTTGCAACTAATCTTGCTTTATATTTGTCTATTTCCCCATTACTCTTATACTTTATCTTGTATATCCACTTACAACCGATGGGCTTCTTCCCCATAGGCAAGGTTACTACATCCCAAGTTTGGTTCTTTTCTAGAGCCTCTATTTCCAATTTCATTGCTTCAAGCCATTCATTAGAATTTATTGCCCCCTCAAATGTGGTAGGCTCACTAACACTATCAACATTTCTTAACAAACATAGATGTGATGATGAAATATTTTTGTAAGTAATGTAATTTTTAATAGGGTAAAGAAATTTACCTTTCTCCTTACTTGTATTGCTAGCAGCAACATTGCAAATGTAGTCATGTGACCATATGGGGGCCTTTTGATATCTTCTTGGCCTTGCAACATGTGAGGAGATAGAAGGGTCCCTCATATGATTCTCATCCTCTTCTTCTATAGCTTCACCAGCAATTTTGTCATGTGAAGAATCAGTATTATTATCATCACTGTTGCTTAAGTTGTGGTCAGGTATGCTGTAGTTTATCCTTTTCTATGCCAACAACAGGTATATTGGGATCATCATAAAAAAGAAATAGTTCTTTAAAACCTTTATTCACTCCTTCTTGGTCTGTAGGCAAACTGTCTATGAAAGGAAATATGGTTTCTAGAAAAATGAAATGCCTACTGACCAACAAGCATTTGGCATGCAAATCAAACAATAGGAAACCCTTTTGATTACTAGGATATCTGAGAAACACACACGAGACATATTTGGCCTTAAGTTTGTTAGAATTAACCAAGTCAGTAGCAAAAGCTAAACAACCAAAAATTCTCAAATCATTGTAATTAGGTGATGTCCCATAAATTCACTTATAATGAGTTTTGTAACCTAGTATTCTCGAGGGAATCCAATTCACTAGATATGCTGCCATTCTAACACATTCTCCCTGGAAAGTTTAGGGGCTAAAATGTAATTTTGACAGAATTTAGGAGTCAAAATGTAATTTCAGAAAGTTTAGAGTCAAAAATGAAATTTTGGAAAGTTGGGTTGACTGGGTATGCTGACGTGGCAAACCTGACATGTGGCAGTCAACAGGTGATTTTTCTGTCGCTGACTGGGTAGATCAAGATGATGTGGTGGCTGACATCATCGTTTCAACCTTTGTCTAGCACGTGGCCGACACGTGAGCAATGTTGACGGCGCGTGGAGCTTTGGTAGTGGGGCGTGGGGATGGTTATCGATGGTGGCAGACACTTTTCCCATATTTTTCGGCCTTTTGAACACGATGGTGAAATCGGTTTCTTCAAAAAACGCTTCGAGGGTGAAATTCGACACCCCCTGTTTTCTCTTGTTTTTTGTTTCTCACCCACTGCTCACTCTTTCACTCTCTGATCCTCTAGAATCAAGCTCTGATACCAATATGGTTCAGAAACCAATCTCTAAATGTTTATTTAATTTTAGATATGTTTTACAATGAGAGTGGTTCACCTATTGATGATACTAATTACTCATTAAAATATTGCAAGAGTCAATAATGTTCACCTACTCCTTTAGGGCTTGTTAGGTCTGAGGGGAGGGGAGGGAAAGTATGCGGAGGGAAAAAATTTCTTAGTTGAATTTAAAAAAATTAGAGAAATGGGGTTAAAAATTTTTGATTAATTTTTCTTACTCTTTTATCTTATATATTCTTTTTATTAAAATTTTATTACCTCACTTCTTCAATCTTTTAAAATTTAACTTATAAAAATTTTCCCTTCCTTCCCTTCCTTTCCCTTCAAATCCCTCATACCAAACAAGGGTTTTTAGACGCAAGGGCAGTAGTGGCATTTTGAATAATTGCCATGGGTAATTTAGTCATAGTTTGACACAATTATTCTCTCCCCTAGAAAAAACCCCAATTTTAGAGGGTTCAATATCTAAGTGAGGTGACCACTACAAGACAAAAATGTATCCCTCTCCTCACCTCCCCTCCTTCCAACCAAACACCCATTTTTAAACCCCAACCCTCTCCAACCTAACCTAACTTACAAAAACTTCCAACCAAACAAAGCCTTAATGACCAACTCCTCAGCGGTCATTCTCTGTTCAACCGTCATAACCTGCGTCATGCTTTGTTTGAACAAGTCATTAAAATCAATGCTTGAACAAGTCATATTATTATATATTATAATAATATTTTTATAATATATTAAATATATACTTTTAATATCTTAATCCAACCATTCATTAAAAAAACGGGACAGCCAATTCCGTATCACTTGCGCAAATGAGTTAAGAAATGTGGCCACAGCTAGTTTGATTTTTCCTTCTCAACGGGACCGTAAAAGACGTGAGGGTGGTCTTGTCATTGGTGTTTGGATTCGACTTCTATTCTTTTCCTGGAGGAAAAGAATGGAAGCGGTCAAGCGGGATCCTGTTTATATCTATATCCTCTGCGCGATTCCCATTTCCAATTCAAAGAAGCCATCATTTACAAACAACTCTTGAGCCAAGTAGAAAACTCCCCTTCATGTTCTCCAGAATCACAGTCACGTCTCTTCTGATCATTAATGTTCTTCTTCTCTCACAATTCCCACCACTACAATCACAATCTTCTTGGGTTCAATCTGCTTACTGGTTCTCTGGTACTGGATTTCCAGTTTCCGATATAAATTCTAATCTCTTCACCCACCTCATTTGCGCCTTCGCCAATGTCAACTCTTCGTCCTTCGAGCTTTCTATTGCTTCAGACGACGAGCAATCCTTCTCTACTTTCACGACCACCGTAAGACGAAAGAACCCTTCCGTCATTACGCTTCTCTCTATTGGAGGTGGCAGCGCCATTTACTCTGTGTTGTCGTCGATGGTAAGCGATGTTTCTTCTCGGAAATCTTTCATTAAATCCTCTATAAGAATCGCTAGGTCTTACCGGTTTCAAGGGCTTGACCTATCCTGGGTTTCTGCTAATACAAGCTCTGACATGAACAATATGGGAATGCTTTTTAAAGAGTGGAGAGAAGCTACAAATTCTGAGGCTCAAAACACTAGTGACCCACAATTGATCTTAACCGCAGCTGTTCCATTCAGACCAGGTTCGAATTTTGGATCCTACTCAGTTGAATCAATCAGAAGCAACTTGAACTGGGTACATGTTTTGACTTATGATTACTACGTGCCTACGCGGGAAAATTTTACTGCTGCTCATGCTGCTTTGTATGATCCTTCAAGTGATGTGAACACTGACTCTGGTATTAAGGAATGGATTGGTAGAGGAGTTTCTGCTAACCAGTTGGTTTTGTCTCTGCCTTTTTTTGGATATGCCTGGACTCTTAAGAACCCTAAGGACAATGCAATAGGAGCTCTGGCTACCGGTCCAGCAATTACAGCTGGTGGGAGTATGATTTATAAGCACATCAAAGCTTACATTCAAAGATATGAGGCTTCAGTACTGTATAATTCTACTTATGTAGTGAATTACTTCTCAGTTGGATCAAAATGGATTGGTTTTGATGGTGTTGAGGTTCTCAAAATGAAGGTGTCTTATGTAAGGGAACAGAAGCTACTTGGTTACGTTGTGTGGACTATTTCCTATGATGACAACAAATGGGAGCTTTCCACTGCAGCAGGTAAGAAAATGGCATACTTTAGATAACAGAGACTTCCCAGTGATAATATTTCCCTTTCATTTTCTGTTCTTTAATTTTTTGTTATTTAGTGTTCTAAAATTGAAAGAATTATGATTGGTTTATGACTTGACATGCCATATACAGTTTGACTCTTTATTTGAGTGTGGGTCCCTTTACTGTTTTCTGCACTTTCTAGAGGCAAACTGTTCTGGAGTATAACTACTAGCAGTTTCATAGATTACTACAATGACGTTCAGCCTTATAATTTACATGATGGATATTTCTTCAGCTCAAAAATTTGAAGAAACTGGACACAGTAGAAGAAGATTATTAGTGATCATTTTGGCTCCAATTGCAGTATCTATTCTCCTATTAGGAACCTTGATGTTCTGCTTAAGGAATAGAAAATTCAAATCAACAGGTAATCTTTTCAAATTTTTCATCCTCTTTTGAACACTCTATTGAACTGATTTTGCTGTGTCTGTAGCCAACATGGTTAAAGCTGCTAGAGAATCTAGGTTTGAAGCAAACAAAGAAGGTGCAGAAAATTTTCATGGCAATGCTCTTGATTTGCAAGTATTCAGCTTTTCAGACATTGAGGAGGCCACAAATCGATTTTCCATTGAAAACAAGCTTGGTCAAGGTGGTTATGGTCCAGTTTACAAGGTAAATTTTGTTTGAAACAAAACTTAAAATTTTGAAACCAGAAGCTCCTTTCCAGGGCCATTGAATAATTATTGCCATGGGGTTAAAAGTTCAATTTTTTAATCCCACTATATATTTTCTTTAGGGTGTATTAGCAGATGGTCAGGAAATAGCTGTGAAAAAACTATCAAAAGCTTCCACGCAAGGATTTGAGGAATTCAAAAATGAGGTAACACTTACCGCAAGGCTACAACATGTGAATCTTGTTCGGGTCTTAGGGTTCTGCATTGATAGAGATGAACAGATATTGGTTTACGAGTACATGCCAAACAAAAGCCTTGACTTCTACCTGTTTGGTTAGATATTCTTTGCCTAGCTCTAAATCTACTCTAATTAAGTAAATAATACCTCTAGTCCTTAATATAAGATCCGGTTGACTAATTTGAAGTGATTAAGGAAGCTAAATAATGGATATATTACATGATCTCTTTGAAATACTTACGTGTATCATTAGATTATATATCAGATAAATTAATTGGGAAGAAAACAAAAAATATAAATACTTTAAATTAATTTATTTAGCTTCCTTAATCTCCATAGATTAGTCAACTTGGTCTTGTATTAATGAACAGAGGTAATATATGCATTACATTACAACTCAGTGTATCAATTTAAACTTGATCTATATTTAAATTATAACCTATGAAATAAGCTTTCCTTGACTATAGTTGTCAGGACAGAACTGATAGTGTCTTGTGTATTTTTGATATAGATCCTATACGGCGATCTTTGCTTGATTGGAGAAAGCGGGTTGCCATCGTTGAAGGAATTGTTCAAGGGCTTGTTTACTTACAAGTATACTCAAGATTAACAATAATTCACAGAGATATCAAACCTAGCAATATTTTGTTAAATGATGAATTCAAGGCAAAAATATCAGATTTTGCTATGGCAAGAATATTTGCAAAAGATGAACATGAAGCAAACACGAGAAAGATAGTCGGAACTTAGTAAGCATTTGGCTCCTTAAACCTGGCCTATGCTTTCCATTCTTAATTATTCCAAATCCATCATCCTTGTTGCTTTATTTTTTGATGCAGTGGTTTTGTTCCTCCTGAATATGTTGCATATGGCACATACTCTACTAAGTCTGATGTATATAGTTTTGGAGTTCTACTTCTACAGATCATAAGTGGCATGAAGACAACAAGACTTTATGGTGAACATGAAAATTTATACCTTTCAGAATATGTAAGTCATTAACTTCAACTTGGTATAATGAGAATTTTTGGCGCAATTCTTAGGTGATCTATTCCATTAAAGTTAAGTGGCTTATCAAATGGGGAAACAACCAAAATTATGACAGAGAGGAGAAATGCTGATATGAGTTCTTATAATTAATTTGATTAAGAGCCAATATAATGTTTAATCCTTATAGTTTGCTCTCATTTTTTGTTTTGATCCTGTAGTTTCAAATATCTCTCAAGTTTCTTTCTGTCTAAAATATTTTTCTCTATATTTTAATAAAAACATGGACTATTTTTCCTCTCAAATGACCAAAACTTTGGTTTGAAACTATAGGGAGATCAAAACCAAAATAAATGCAAAGTATAAGGACCAAACATTATATTAGTAATTTGATTTATTTATCCTTTGTTATATGACTCCCCTACTAATGTTTTCAAGTCTTAATAATATTGCTGTCTTATCTTTTTGTTTATGTCAAATAATACATAAATGTTAATGTTGTTAGGCTTACGAATTATGGAAAGAAGGGAAAGGCATGGAGTTTATGGATACTTGCCTGGACGACACATGTTCACCATGTAGATTGTTACGGTGCATGCATATTGCTCTGTTATGTGTGCAGGAAAGTGCAAACGAGAGGCCGTCTATGTTGGAAATTTCTTCAATGTTGAGAAGTGAAAGAAGTTTGGAAGTCCCTAACAAACCTGCCTTCTCAAAAGAAAATAATGAAGTGAAAGAAGCAAATCAAACAGTATTAATGCCCAATGAAGCATGTTCAATCTGCGAAGCAACCATCTCTGAATTAGTTGGGCGATAGCATATCCCTATTATTTCTTGGCAAGTTAAAAAGCAAAGTATAGTTGATTACTTACTGCCTTCAATTCTAAATGTGTAGGACGTATTTATAGTGTAAAATGCAAGACAAATTAGGGTACATAGTTAGGAGGGGAGGAATGCATCCTTTGCTTTATTGTTCATGGTTCACTATTAGGTTAAGCCGGGCTGTGATTGAACGGATCTTACTTTAATTAATAGATTTTAATTTTATATGTTGAAATATTATATAATGTATACAAAATATAATAGCAAACTCTAGAGGCACGTACTTAATAATATATGAAAGTTTGAAGCATTTTATTCTCCTGCTTAATCATGAATTTTGCTTAATAACAAAACTTAATTGTTTATATCTATTAGGTTAAGTTCATAAGTAAATTTACAAGTGCAGATACATATTTTAACAACTTGTAATAGCCCTGAAAACAAATTAAGGATTGAAAAAAAGACTATAGTGATGATGATCGATGATGATAAGCTAATTATATTTTAATTCATTATTGTAGATTGATAACAAAAAGGAGCTTAGTGGCTTGGGAAGTTGTTATATCTTCAAGGTGGGAACTTCTGAACCTTAGCTTTCTTATAAAAGGAGAACTTATCTTGTTTTGTTCCAGCCCATTTTTGTAATTAAAATATCATTATACCAAATAATTATAATAATAATAATAATAATATTACCTACGATATTTTTGTCCTCTCTTCCCATTCCTTCTTCTGGAAAAAAAAAATTTGACCTCAGATAGTGCAGCTAATCATGTCCCTATTGCTAATCACTGAAGGTCTATATGGCTAGATTGAAGCTGAAGTGTCATTTGAATGATTCCTGAATCAATGTAAAACATTAATCTCTTTTTTATATGATGGTAAATCTTGTTTAGATTCTCCGTGTCATCTATAGATAGGATCCCCACCTTATTTGTTTGTCTAATTTGTATGTATCTATATATGTTGTTGAGGAGCAAAGCTCCATATTCTATAGTAAACTTGTATGCTATGGTAGAAAATTTAGAAAGTTTGAAGAGACTACAAAAATCTCCACAAATTTTGATTGCAGGAAATATATGTTATATATGAGTTAAAAGTAATGTATTCATATTTGGTATTATTGTAATTATTAGGTGAGACATTTGTTTATATGTGGTTTAATGCTTTAGGAATGCAAGTCCTCTCACATTTCGTGCCAATCATTCCTCAATTTTTAGGACGTGGTATAAAGTTACCAATTTTTCTCCTTTTTCTAAATCGGTATTGGATACTTTATAAGGATTTTCTTTCTTAATTAGCTTCTTTAAGCCTTAAAATAATTTTGTTCAAATTTTAAGCTAAATTTTGACCTCTAACTACTTTTCCTTAAATTTTCAGGAAATTAGGCCTTTAAATTCAAAAATTATCTTTAAAATTATTTGGGCCATTTTTGGGGAACTTAGCCTCTTTATAATTTCTCTAACTTCCGTTAATAGCATTTCATACTATTTTCCTCAATATATTTGGGCCCTTAAATAATTTTTATAATTATCTTAAGTATTTTCCTCATGATATACTTAAGACATTTTGGCTTAACTGGGCTTAGTAGTTTACTTCATTTAGACTAATTCTTTATATTCTAAGCTCATAATTTGGGATGTTATAAATCTCCCCCCACAAAATAAATTTAGTCCTCAAAATTTTGAATATCTTAAAGAATTGACTCTAAGGTTTGATCCACCAAATGACCATAAATTTCCCTTTTCACCAAGCTCTAATTAACATAAAGAGGACTAGACTTCTCTTTATCCCTTCTTTCTTCTATCATTGAGAACAATCACAAATAATTCTTCCCCAGCCATATACTTTAAGATCATGGTATTTTACTACACCATGCTAGCTTACTTTGTCTCTTTTGACTTTAGCTTGGGGAATCACCTCTTGATACTTAGTTTATCCTTGACATATGCGAGCTCACAAAGCATGCAAAACAAACTATCTAATAAACATTCAGTACATTTAGCCTATTCAGCAATCTTGGGACACATATCCCAATACTTATACAGATTGTATATCAGGTCTTACAGTCCAGGGACACTGCTCATACAAAAATGCATATCGGGACTTACAACCTCAAGACACGTAGTCCAATGTCACTCTGAATGCTACTCAATCGATCCATATAATATGTAATGTTCACGAAGCAAGTAAAACAAACCACCCAAAAATAAGCATTCGGCAATCACAATACAACTCATATGGTATATCAAGTCTTACAGCCTAGAGATGCACCCCATGCCAAAGGCACATTGGGACTTACGGCCTCTGGACACTGCCCAATAACCACTTTGAATGCCTATCTGGTCTTACAGCCAGGGATACACCCCATGCAACAATGCACTTTCGAGACTTACGACCTTTGGATACTGCCTAATACACGAGACACATTGGTCCAATACAACATAGATAGCATGTCAGGTCTTATAGCCCAGGGATACACCCCATGCAACAATGCACTTTCAGGACTTACGACCTTGGGACATGGCCTAATAACCACTCTGTATGCATATCAGGTCTCACAACCCAGTGATACACCCCATGCAACAATGCATTTTCGGGATTTATGACCTTAGAACATTGCCCAATACATAGGACATATTGGTCCTATACAACATAGATGGCATGTCATGTCTTACAATGCAGCCTAGGGATACACCGCATGCAACAATTCACTTTTGGGACTTACAGCCTTGGGACACTGCACAATAACCACTTTGTATGCATATCAGGTAATACAACCCATGGATACACCCCATGCAACAATGCACTTTCGGGACTTATGGCCTTACACTGAATGTATATCATGTCTTATAGCTCAGGGACACACCCCATGCAACAATGCACTTTTGAAACTTACAGCCTTGGGACACTACCCATTACAACACAAATTGCATAGCAGGTCTTATAGCCCAAGGATACACCCCATACAATAATGCACATTGGGACTTATAGCCTCACACTGAATGCATATCAGGTCTTACAACCAAGGGATACACCCCATGCAATAATACACATTGGGACTTACAACCTTGGGACATTTGCCAATAATCAAACCATATATTCATGAAACGAATATAATCGATGGTACAAATAAACATGCAGAACATTTATATAAGATATGAGAGTAAGAGTTACTACAACTGTTACTTGACTTTATCTATCTTGTCTAGCTTGATTTGCCTTAGCCTCTTTTCTTTATTTATCTTTTGGAGGGCATGTTGCTTTTACTAGACAACATCAACTTTGTTTCAGAGAACCAATTCCCAATTTCTTAAGAATACCTCATAGCTAAGACCTTCATCGTACATAGTCTAGCAATCAATTTTTTCTTAACTTCATATTTGCCTGAATATCTTGTTCTATCCATGGTATCTCTTAGGTATAATTAATATACCATCTAGCCCCAAACTTTACTGAGTATCTAAATATCAGAGGGAATAAAATCATTCAACTATACCATTTTCCAATATAACAATCATCTTAAGCATTATTATCTAGATCCATCTATTTCCTTCCCCAAGGATTTTGCTAGGATTACTTGACTCTTATTCTTTCTATCCTTTCATATCCCTAACCATCTTTCATTCATATGGTCACAACTTTGTCATCATGCCAACTATCACAATAATGCTCACATTATTACTGAAAATTCAGCATCAATCACAAGCTCTAAACTTTAACTTTAAAGTCATTGATTAAATGAATCCTCAAAAATCTCTATTCAAATAAACTATATAACAAAGAGCATTTCCTCCAAACATATACTAAGCTCATAGCAACATGAGACCTATTAAAATACCATTGTTCTATTTAACACCTAACCAAAAGTAGCTATTGTTCAAGGTGTAATGGCTGTTTCGAAGAAGAGTAGGGAAAAAAAATAAAATTTAGTTATCCCATCATCAATTTCTACCAAATAGCCTCTATAACCATAACCATAATCATGTAACTAAACCATGGTGAAAATTTAAACACAATTTAACTTAAATTTGATCTCAAACTTAACCTCAAACTCCCCTTCTAGCTTCAACTCTAGCATCTCATGATTACCTTTTAAAGGAGGGTACATATAGATGGGATTCCCTTATAGATCCTCTTCTTTAGTCTCTAGAACTAAAAAGAATCTTAGATTCCTAATATCCCTTTTGATCTTTTCTTCCCTAGATAGCCTTACCCACAAACTATCACTACCACCTTTATTACTACTAACAGTGATATGACAAATAGGTGTATAGGTTGCTAAGTGATTTAATTGAAGGCTCCAATTCATAACCTTAATCCTTAAAAGCATTCATTTTCTTTATAATTTCCTAAAAATTATCACTAACACTTGTCATTAATCAATTCATCAAAATATATATTTTTCATAAGAGCAGAATATTCTAACCTATGGCCAAAACTTTGGCTCTGATACCAAAAAGTATAACACCCTTATTTCCATCACTAATTAGATGAGCTATAACATAATGAATTTGAACCACTAAGCCATATTTGATCCTGGGAAGAAAATACTTGTGAAAATAGTTGAACACTTAGCCTAAACACAAGGTTCAAACATATGAATGAATGGGCTTTTCTAAAAAATTTAAAACTTTTTAAATAGTTATTCAGTGGTTCAAACTCTTTATTGTGACTCAAAAATCCTTTAACTCCATTTAATATTATTAGAGTATTACTCTGCTCTTATCCTAGTCTATCGCCAGTTAATTATGGGCTCATAACATGTAATTGCCCTTTTCTGTTTCGTTATTTAGGCATGGTATACTACGGCTATGTGCACTACTTTCACTATTACTACTATATTAGGCATGATAATTCCATGGCACTTGCATTAGGCTAGTGCTTAGCACACATACTCCTCCTTATGGAGGTTAGATACATGCCCGTGCAAAACTATATTTACATACATTAAATTAGAATAAACTTCAATAATTTACGCTAAGCACACACCTATATACAATAAGCCAATAAGATAATTAATTTACAAAACAACCATAACTAATGGCTTCCTTAGGGTCTCCACCTTCAAGCTTCCTCCACTAGCTTGCCATTTCCTTTAGAAGTACTTGCCCCTATTATTGGTATATGGGAAAAAAGGAGTGAGATTCAGGGGAATCTCAGTAGAAAAACATCAACTCAATATATATATATATATATATAATGTGCAATGGTAATTACTATGCATGAAGATAGCCAAATAAGCAAAACACCTTACAAGTACATGCACATGGCCATGGCACAACTCAAGCAAAGATATTTTCATTGTTATTAAACCCGGATCGGACAGGTCGGTTTGGCCCAGGAATTGTCGAACCGGCAAGGGAACCGGTTTAGTTTGTGAACTGGACTGGTTCAGTTTTTTTTTAAATGGATTTTTTTAAAAAAATTTCTTTATAATTTCATATTAATAAGCTTAAAATCTTCACTCTCTCACTGGTTTGGTCCCTGGCTAGCTCTGGTTTGACTCCATCTAACCCACTGACCCTTGACTCAGTACCTCGACTAGTTCACTAACCGGTCTCAATAACCTTGGATATTACATGTTCAAAGGCATATTCATGGCAAATAACATGCAATCAACCAAGCATAAACTATATAAGAGTAAGTTTTGCTACCTTTTGTTTCTTACCAAGTTACCTCCTTTTGCTTGAACATCTTTGGTTTTGCTTCCCCTTTGCTTGATAATGGTTGCCAAATCCTATTAATTATTCATATGGAGCTTATTAATACTTAAACCTTAATGTATAACCATTGCATAATAAATCTCTCCCTATGACCCCAACTCTTCTTGGCCAAAACTTATGCACATGGGTGGATAAAGCGCTATTTTTTATAAATCATGCTTCTAAACATGTACTCTTGACATCTTCCTATATCATTTTCCATTCTAGGCTCAAGGGAAGGCTCAAATTGATCAACATTTAGTTCAATTAAGTTAGCCCCTAAATCTGTCCCCAAAACTCTCAAACCACAACTAATTACATTTTCTTCAAAATATGTCATTTTTTGGACTTAATTGAAAATCTGCCTCTAAACTTTTAAGGAAATTTGAAAAATCATAACTTAAGCTAGGAAACTCTAATTGAGGTGGTTTAAGTTCCTATGTAAAGATCTTTTAATCCTCTATAAAATAAAAATAATGCCCAATAATAATTCATGGTCCGAAGTTCCCAAATTCCTTGATCAAACTGACAGTCCAATTTGAGAGTTAGAATTTTCTAGATTTTCTACCTAGAGTTTAAAAATTCATGACTTACAAGTTACACATCCAATTTCTATGTTCTAGTACTTGATTGAAATGTCTATACATCTACTTTAAGGGAAAAATAATCATACTGACAAATTACCAAAGCAACCTTGTGTAATTTACCTATTTACCCACTCACTACAAAAAAATTGGCTTTTGGTGACCACTTTCATCGGCAACTCTAAAAGGTAGCCACTAAAACTTGACTTTCAGTGGCGACAAGAAGAATCGTTGCTGAAAGTGACTCTTTCAGTGACGACTCTTATTTTCACTGCTAAAAGTCAGCGACATTTATTGTCGTCAATAAAAGTCACACTTTTGGCGGCGACTCTTATTTACGCCGCTAAAAGTCACACTTTCAGTGGCGACATTCATTGTTGCTGGCAAAAGTATCGGTTTTTCAAATTAATTTTTTTCTCACAAAAAAAAATATATTTTTATTTTTTTAAATATAATATTTAATCTCTCAAAATATTAAATATGATACTTATCATGAAGAAATAAAATAATATTAAATTTAAATATTATATAATAATTTGTTATATAATATTAATCTCTCAATATTTTTATTTTTCTTTATTTTTATAAAATAATTTGTTATTTTGTATATATAAATTAAATGTAAACTCATTTATTGATTTTTCTGGTGAAAAAAACTCATTTATTGATTTATTATATCATATTATACACTCAATATAAAAAAATAAAATTTATGAAATTAATAATATTATATTAATTAATCAACATTTTTATGTGTATGGAAATATTATATTAATAAATAGATATTTATATTATATTATATTTTATATATATTGATATGAATATCTTTTTTTTATACATAATTTTAGATATGAATATCATTATATATATATATATAATAATATTCAATCATGTGTGTGTATTTAATTATGCATTTACATGATGGGATTTCATCAAAGGTCACATAGTAGAGGATCAAGGCGTCATCCAAGAGGTGGGGGATTAGAACTTGGTGGAGGCACATTTTAGAGGTGAAAATATGGGGTGAAGATGTGGCGTGGCGTGGCAAATAATAAGGTGGTAGGTGGGCAGTGACGTGGCCTGACATGACAGGTGTCACAATCACCATCGAGTTACCCTCCAGTGATGACGACAACTCGAGTTGATAAGCGGACAACTCGAGTGAGCTTCATAAGTCATCCAAGAACGTCGTCGAGTGACCTTCTACGCAACTCGAGTTTGGTGCCGCTTCTCACAATCACCATCGGGTTACCCTCTAGTGATGACGACAACTCGAGTTGATAATCGAACAACTCGAGTGAGCTTCGTAAGTCATCCAAGAACGCCGTCGAGTGACCTTCTACGCAACTCGAGTTTGGTGCCGCTTCTCACAATCACCATCGAGTTACCCTCCAGTTATGCTAGAACTCGAGTTGATAATCGGACAGCTCGAGTCCATACTCGTAAGTCTTGACAAAAGCACTGTCTGGAAACGGTCCAATTATGCAAGTAACTTGAGTTATAATCCTCAAGTCGAGTGGAGATGCGGAAAGCAACGCAAGGCTCTAAACAATAACTCGATTGTTACCGTCCAATGCTGATATCAACTCGACTGATCAATGGCCATCTTGACTGAGACACCAAAGCACTGTCTAGGTAACATCAATTTATGACTGGACACAATCATTAAGTAATATGTGCATCATCATTGTTGACTATGGATTGTTAGCAGTGCTGATCAGATTATTGGCAGTTGGAAATAGAAGTGGCGCACGTGCATAGTATCCTTATGTAATGTGTGCATCATTCAACCCTAAATAGCATATTATTCATTATGCCTCATTACATTATCCCTTTGTGTTAGGGATATTAGTTCTCTTAAAAAAATTTTAACCTGCCTCTCATGGCAAGGACATAGTTACATTGCGACAGAGGAACACAGATATTATTGGTGGCATACAAGTACGTTTTAGAAGGTCATGATAGACGAGTGAACTGGGAAACATTGCATCCCATAATTGCAACATATATGTCATTAATGTACCTTAAAGTACATCACTTTGTCAGTGCACTATACCTTAAAGTACATCACTTTGTCAGTGCACTATACCGTACATGACTCTATGACGTTAACAATACTTTACATGGACAAGTGTTGACATTACTATATCGCGGGAACATAACCTAAGCACATCTTTTGCTGAACTTTTCTCCAGAGGGAATGAGGGCCAAAGCTGTGTCCCGCTTTAAATTCAGCGGATGATTAACTAACCACCACATAATGTCGCTCCGCAATTGCTGAATTTGTTCCTGCAAATAAGTAATTCCCTCAGTGTCAGATTCAATGGAAACCATAATGGAAATTACAAGTAAATAAGAATGCGTACAGAGGGAAATCTGGACCACTTACATTTTCATAATGGAAATCACCTTCTGGGGTCCACTGGCTCAACCAAATAATAACATGAACACCACAGTCCCTCCTGTACTCTCACCCACATGAAAACATTGTGTTACTTCACGAAACAATGCAAGCTAAATTGTAAGAGGCAAATGTGAAGAAGCTTACAGATTATTCTGTTGCACAACAGGAGGCCACACAATATCTGACATCTTCTTCTTCCCAGCCAGATGAGGTTTAACAATGTGCATGATGTCAACAAACATATCTCTCTGAAAAAACAACATTTATGTGTCTTACGATGTGGGTCACCTAAAGTACACCACCTCAACTACAGCAGTGGAGTCAGGTGAACTTACAATTAAGTTTAACACAAATATGTAATCATCTGTCACGCCACCCTTCCTCATAGTCTTCTTTCTGCCTAGATCAGGCTTCATTGAGTCCAGCACGTAGAAGGTCATAGTCTTTGTCTCTAACGCAACATAGAACCAGTGGCCACGGACAAGTGCCGGACCCATTATCAACTCACAGTCGCCTATATTGTAACCGACTGTTTTGGGAGAGAATTCTTTACTCGCGGAAGACACTTTCCACCCTATTGGGTTACCTACCAACTTTGTCTACATAAAAACACATAGTCCTAAGTAATGTGCACATAATATAGTCAAATAAAATGTTGTTCCACTACACAACAAATAAGTAATTACCATGAACCATGCATAAAAAATATGGCGCTTCGGCTGTCCTCCCTCCAGGTTGAAGTGATACATTAAAGCCTTAGACACAACCGACATCAACGATTCCCAACTTCACTTACGAGGTTCCAAATTAAGCACTGCCCGCGCCACTTCATAGGTTTTATCCACATTTCCCAAACTAATTTTAACCCAACCACATTGAACCCCCATTCTAATCAAGTGCATAAGTTAAAATGAAATACAATTTTAAACACAACCACTTACCCAACTTCAACACCGAAGCTCAAATTCGCAGCCGCAAACTGGTGTCTCTGCAACTGTCCAATGCCTTTCACCACAACCTCTTCTCGCCTTCGCTCCTCCTCAAATCCACCCCAAATTCACCAACGACAACGACGACGCCGAAAGAAGATGAAGAGTTCCGACAGAGTTTTCGCGCAATTTCGCCCTTCTTATTTCCTCAACGTTTTTCAATTTTAAAACTTCCAGGGTTACGCACGTCATTTTGTCTACAATTTCAATATCCCAGATTAGGTACTCGCACTTTTGTGGAAATATGGAATTTCGGAACACCTTTGCGTCTTTTATTAATTTAAAAGTTCTTTTTGAGGGATTTTCCCTTTTTTTTAGTGATTATGAGAAATTTGGAACATAGAGTGTTCCTAGTTTTTTGATCAAACTTTCAAAACTCATAAAGTTTGTTTTAAATATTCAATTGACATATTCTAGGACTCATTTTAAAGCTTAGTATGCGTCCTATTTTCTTGCCAAATTTTATAGACAGTGGACGTGATTTACCCAATCAAAATAGTGCTTGAAACCATCTGCTTCACTGACTTCATAGAAACAACACTCAGTCCGAAATGGGTCAAATGAAGAGTAAGGGAGTTGATGTTATGTTTTATTAGGTGGAAGTGTGTGTATTGTGTGAGTGTGTTATGAGAGAGAGAGAGAGTGTGTGTGGGTATATGTGGGTATATGTTATCTTATTTGGCCTACTCACAAGGCTTTAAATTTTTTAATTTATCCAATTTAAGATATCTTAGATTCCACAATTTAGCTTAACTTTATTCTAATTCCGATTTTCAGGTTCGTAAAATAAAGTTACTAATTTTTCTCCTTTTTCTAAATTGGTATTAGCTCACCATATAATTTTCATAAATTAATCCTTAATACTTTATAAAGATTTTCTTCCTTAATTAGCTTCTTTAAATCCTAAAATAATTTTTTTGAAATTTTCAAACCAAATTATGACCTCTAACTATTTTTCCTCAAATTTTTGAGAAATTAGGCCTTTAAATCCCAAAATTATCTTTAAAATTATTTGGGCTATTTATAGGGAACTAAGACTCTTTATAAATTTTCTCTCTAACTTCCCATAATAACATTTCATGCTATTTTTCTCCATATATCTAGACCCTTAAATAATTTTTATAATTATCTTTAGCATTTTCCTCATGATATGCTTAAGATATTTTGGTTTAATTGGGCTTAGTAGTTTACTTAATTTAAACTAATTCTTTATATTCTAAGACCACAATTTGGGATGTTACACTACGGACTTGTTCACATTGTTAGTGTAAGGGTCATACCAAATAATAAAGTGATAAGTTAAATATCATTCTCACAAGAATTTGGTTTCAAAACCCGGCCAAGTTTTGATTATCACACTTTCACTTAATTTGAGTGATATAAATGTAAGAGTGAAGGGAAACTATGAAATAAACCCAAACTAGAACTAAAAATTCATATAAACAAGTGGTTCTTTCACTTTCAAGATAAAATGAGGACTAGGATTATGTAGCCTCCTTGTATTTCATAATATTCAATTAACCTCCTTTCATAAATGCTCTTAATGGAAATATGTGTTAGTCTAGGATTCAAAAAGTACTTGTAAAAACTCTCTCAAGTTAAAAACAAGTGTTTAATTCTATTAATTACTCAATCTCTTGACACAATTAATAAAATCCAAATTAAAGCTCCAATCTTAATGTGACTATATAAGGTTGGCAAGTATATCTCTATCTCGACAACAAAACCATCCATTCATAATGCAAGCTTCAAGTTCTTATATAATTTTATTCAAGTTTTACACTCACCTAGCCCTCTTAAGCATCAATTAATTGAACGAAACATCTAAATTGTAATCAAGCATTTAGAAGTATTAGGAAAAAGAGTAAAATAAGCACACATATATCATTAATCACGGAAAGAGAGGAGTATTCAAGTATTAATTCATACAAAAATTCAAAATAATCAAAATAAGAAGGAAAGAGGAAGAAAATTAGAAAATCCAAGTGAATGTAGCTTGAATCTCTTATTCACATCTTCCCAACCTTCAAGAGTCTCAAACCCTAGCACACCAGCCCCCTAATTTGGCCTCCAAGTTGTAGAAATATGAATGGAAATGTTAAAGGAGGTGGAATAAAAACGGACGCCTTAGCATCAAATAACAAAACAAAAAGTTTTGTAAACGTTCCGATATGGCGATTTTAGTTTCCTAATATAGCGATAGGGGGGTCTTCAGTAACCCAATATCATGATTTTAGATTCTCCATCATATCATAATACGATCTGTTTCCCTTCCAAATTCACAATTGTGCCTCCAAATCATGGTTCCTTGAACTGCCTTATCATAATTTCATTCCACCTTACTATGTCCTCCAATTTGAGATTTTTCCAAACTGATTTTCCATCAACTCTTCTTCCATGCTTAGCTGAAAATCAATACATGCTGAAATAAGCTTCATCTCATGATCAATCAATTCAAAAAGCCCAACATATTCCCTTAGTTACTTATAAGACATTAAAGCACATTTTCTTATAATAATTCAACAAAATGCTTACAATAAAGATATAAATTGAAGTGAACACATGCTAAATGATATGAAATTCCTGAAGTTATCAGGGCTTTATTTTCATAATGAAAGGTGCCGATTCCCTAATGACAAAAATTGTATTTGGGGAGTTTTTTGTTTTTGTTAAATATTACATGGATGTTAGTGTACTTAATGATTAGTTTCTGAGTGTTAATCTAACCATATATGGTTAACTAGATTAGTTACACTTACAGCTGTCTACCACTCACACATGTGTCATGTACGAACTCTATGAATATACAGTACTCATCAATAATACAGAATAATTCGTTCTGGTGATAAAACCCTTCTCTTCTCTATAAGTCTTTAGCATGGTATCAAAGCCCGTCGTGCCGGCGAAGCTCCGACAACTGTACTAAAGCTACATCAAGGCATTGGCGCTAGTCAGTCTCCTTCTTTAGATTGACATATTGGCAACACATTGTCTAACACACCAGCTTTTCCGGCTAACGATCCAGGCCTGGCAAGTCAAGGATTCACGAACAAAAAGATTAACGTGAAACTCGATGAGAATAACTACTTGATTTAGAAGCAGCAGGTTTTTTTTATGGTAAAACAACATAAGATGTTCTCGTACTTGGATGGATCTGTATCCATCCCACCGAAGGTCACTAATGATGATTGGAACAGAGAGATCACAAATCTAGAGTTCAAGATTTATGAGCAACTTGACTCTGCTCTCGCTTCTTGGCTACTCACGTCTGTAACTCCGTCAGTTCTGCCGGAACTTGTCAGCCTTGAGACTTCTTCTTAGATTTGATCTAAGCTCCAGAGATTGTATTCAACATAATCATATTCCAAAATTCTTCATTATCGTAATCGGTTGACTAATCAATGAAAAGGAGAATTAAGCATGATATATTATCTCGCAAATATTAAATCAAAATGTGATCTTCTTGCTTTATTAAGAGAGCCTGAATCTGTTTCAACTCACGCCTCGCACATCCTAAACGGATTGACAGCTGAATATGAATCCGTTATTACAATAATCAATGCTGCAAAGCCTAGATTCGACTTGGATACTGTTTCAACTATGTTGCTGGATTCTGAAGCACGTGAAAAGGCGTTTATTAACAACTCTGTAGCACAGGCAAATTATACAGTTGCATCACAAAATTCTTCTGTTGACTATGCTGATGAAGAATCTGCAGCAAATGTGTTTGCTGCTCAATCATCTTTTCCAGTCACAGCAAGTTCTATATGGGCGTTGGCAGGCCTCCTATTCCACCCTCGCGTACTCATTTTGGAGGCAAAGGTCGTCGTGTCACTTGTACTCCTTCTAAGCCTACTTGTCAAATTTGTACCAAGGTTGGTCACACTGCTGAGAGATGCTATTTTAGGTATGAGATTTCTCCTTACTCTCCCTCAAGTGGTCTCGTATGGTCACATTATATCGATTATGGTGTACCTTATTTCTCTGCCCTATCTGATTACAATGGTTGGCCTGTTTACTATACAAATGTTGCAATTCCTAATGATGTTCCTGCATATTATACACCAAATACTTACTCACGTGCGTCTGCTCCTAATGTCCATTCTCTGAGTTCCGCTAATGCATATAGTGGTTCAAGTGTTGTTTTTGGAGCTTCTTCTTCACAGCAGCTTTCTGGAGCACCACTTGCTCAGGCTTTTGTAGCTTCTCCTGAAACTATTTCAGATGATGCTTGGTATCTGGATTCTGGTGCAAATTAGCACATTCCTAAATCTGCAGCTTAGCTTCAAGGTGTTTCAACCTTTGCAGGTAATAGTAACGTTATAGCAAGTGGTGGTGGTTTTCTTCCGATTTCTCATGTAGAACATACTGTGTTAACATCACCAACATCTAAACTGCACATGCACAGAGTATTGTGTGTTCCAACTATCCAAAAGAACCTTGTATCTATTTCTCAAGTTTCAAAAGGAAATGGAGTCTCTATAGAATTTTTTCCTCATGCTTCCTTTGTTAAGGATTTACAGACAAAGCGCATTCTCATGGATGGACCTGAAATGGCAGGAATGTGCAAGCTGTTTGCTATAACTTCTACACTACCTTTTTCAAGCAAAGTTACCTCTCATGTAACTCAGTCACAGAACACTTGTTTTCATGTTCAAGATTTGGATTCTCTTACTCTTTCGCATTGTCGTTTAGGCCATCTTTCTATGGACACAGTAAACAGAGTCTTGTCATCTCTTAATGTTCCAGTTTCAAAGTCTTCAATAAGTGTACAATGTACTGCTTGTAATATGGGCAAGAGTCACAAATTGCCTTTTGCAATGTCTACTATAGAATACCATAAACCTTTACAATTGATTTCCATGGATCTATGGGGTCCAGCACCAATTATCTTTAATGGTTTTGGTTACTACCTCCGGTCCTAAATATAAGACAAAGTTGACTTTTTTGGAGAAATTAAGGAAGCTAATTAAATTAGCTTAGAGTATTTATATTTATATTTTTTCTCCAAACTAATTAGCTTGACCAATAAAATGATATATAATCTAAAAATACACAACAAATGATATGATTAAGTAATTTATTTAGATTCCTTAATCTCCCAAAAGAAAGTTAACTTTATCTTATATTTAGGACCAGAGGGAGTATTATATAGCTGTCACGCTTTAAATATTCAGGTATGACCAGCATGGAATGTGAGAGAATGACTCACATTTCTGAAGCCTTAAAACACATATAAATAAATGCCTCAACTAATAATTGCAAAAATATTGAATATAAATACATTACTTATAGCTCATATATAACATATTTCTTTCAATCTAATATTAAGTAATTTGTAGAGATGCCGGTATAGTCTTTTCAGACTTTCCAAAATTTCTACCATAGCATACAAGTTCAATATAGTATATGGAGCTTCGCTCTGTAGCGACATATATAGATATATATGACTTAGACAAACAAACATGTGGATACTACCTATAGACGACGTGGAGCACCTAAATAAGAATTACCAACATATACAAAGAATTTAAGGTTTTACATTGAATTATGCTTCATTTAAATGCGCTCCGGCTATAATTTGACCATATAAACCTTCAATGATTAGCAAGAGGGACGTGATCAGTTACACTGTCTAAGGCCAAAAATATTTTCTGGTAAATAACGTCCCATTAATAGAAGTAAATAAAATACTGAAGGAATCAATTAAGCAAGTAAAATTTCATAATAATGAGATGACAATTATATTCAACTTACAAGTATGAAATCATAAAAGAAGATAAAATTATATAGAAGTTTATTAATAAGAAAATACCCTATAAACAAGCACCTCATTGATGAAATTAAGTACAGCTAGTATGAAATGCTATTCTGAATGAGGACTTAAATAGAACGATCGAGTAACAAGCGTGGACACACAGTCCACGAATAACAAGTGTGAACACACAGTATATGAGGGTAAGTAACCAATCAAGCTCAGTACAAGGCCACGGAACAAGCATGGGTACAAGGCTCATGAATAACAAGCGTGAGAACGAATCCCACGAATATCAAGCGTGAGTATTATGCTCATGAATGTCAAGCAAGCTTGAGATTAATCATGGTGCGCCAAGGACTAACAGTACTACTGTTAGTAACTAACATTTTGTATTCAATCCTCTAAAAAATGTATGCATGCATGCTTGGAGCCAATTTATCAAAGCAATGAAAAGCTATTTTTTTAAGATAATGATAGCTCATATCAAATACGACATAATATAATGCCCCAGTATGAAAGTTCAAAAACAATATTTCAAAATCTTCTTTCAAATTTAATCTGTCGACAAAACCCTTCCCAAGTAATAAAAACTAGTGTATAGCTATTGCAAAAAGCAAGACTATCTAACATAAAAATTTATAAAAGATATCTTGAAACTTTCCTTATCGTTTCCATGCATAATCATGATTTATACTCAATTCAATATCAATAAGAAATTAAATAAGTCTGATAAACTTTTCTTGATAAAACCATACTTAGAATGTGGTAATTAATATAAAAGTATAACAAGTAGTAAAATATCATTTATATATATTATAATGAAACGCTATTCACTCACCCGATGGCTTCCCGAAATGCAATTTACTCTTTTCAAAACTTCCCAAAATAAGGACCCTTGTAGCCACCTAACTGCCTAACTAATAGAGCAAAATCATCACTTTAATATAATTCTTTTACTTCATGTATTCTCAAGATTCAACATCCATCCCAAAATCAAGATAATTTTATTAGTTTTTTCCTTTATTAAATTGCATAGCCGCATATTCTTACTTGTAGGAAAGAAGGCAAACCTCTCCCAACAACTTTCATCTTGCACTACTTAATAACTCAATAGCCTTAAAAAGATAACTTCCATTATCCTTGTTTAAGCATACCATAAAACTCATTTCACCAAGCAAGCCCAATGATTTCTATATCATTATGATGCATATAAATCTTTTCCAAGTTTCAACATTCAAACTAAGTGGTTTTTATACTATACAATTCAACCACATACTACTGAATTCAATTTGATTAAGCTCTTTCCTCCAACATTTCACACTTCATACACCAACCAAATACTAATAAAAGAATAAACAACTTAATCATTGAAATTTACCAATAGTTCTCTTTCCAACATCACCATGAAGCTATAAAATTTCCAAATTCCATGTTTAAGCAAGATTTAAATCAAATTCAAGTCAATTATATGTGTGTGTGCGTGTGTGTGTGTGTGTAATTGCTCCGTCACCATAAAAATACCAAAGAAACACATCAAATTAAGTCTCATTCCTTTCAAACATTTCACCCAAGATTAACTCATAAAACAAACATTTCACCACACTTGTTTTCCTTTAATAAATCAAAATCTCACAAATCAAACAATTCATTAAGCACCGCATGATAATCAAAATTTGAGTTATAAATAATACCATCCAACCATACCTATTCCATTAAAAAAAGTTTTCTCAAAGTTTCCTCAATTCCATGATTTAAACTGATATTTTTAACCAATATAGTTTTAAATTCTCCTGTCAAGCATTTTGTCAAACACCTTAGGTGCACACTATTTTACAAGCCTCAAGAATAATCTTTTTTTTTTTTTAAATTCCAATCCCAAATTTCGTATATTACAACTGAAAATCCAATCTTAACTAATTACCAAACCCATATGCAACTCAAACCAATTACCAATTGGAGGAACAATCATCCTTTCCCACTAGTACAGAAAAGGGTTTTTAGACCGGTTATATCGGATAAGGTCTTAAAAATATGACCGGTGACATTTTTGTAATTATGATGAAATATTAAGACCGGTTATATGTATAACTGATCTTAAAAATACTTTTAAGACCGGTTATATTTAAAACTTGTCTTAAAAATAATTTTAAGACCGGTTATAATAAAAATAGGTCTTAAAATATATATAATTAAAAAAATAAATACATGTAATATATTTTCTAGACCGGTTCTAAATATAACCGGTTTAGAAAATATTATATAAATTAAAGACAATTAAAAAAATAAAATGGTTATTATTTTTAAGACTTGCTGTACATGAAAACCGGTTTTAAATATTAAAAATTTAAGACCGGTTATTATTTAATAATCGGTCTTAAAAAGTTTCTATTTTTAAGACCGGTTATTTATTAATAACCGGTCTTAAATATTAATTTTAAACTTGTTTCTAATTAAAACCGGTCTTAAATATTACTTTTAAGACGGTTGTTAATTACAACCGGTCTTAAAACTGACCTGGATATCAAAACGCGCCTAATTTTAACTTTGAAATTTGAGACTCAAGTACACCAGCAAAACCCCTCTATCGGTTTATGACAGTTCCTCCTTTCCCCTTCTCTCCTCCATCTTAACTTCGCCGCCGTCAACGGAGATTACGGTTGAATACATTGCCGTTAGGCTATTGTCGTTTGTTCCCTCCAATTGGTTTTATTCTCAACCTCGTTTTAATTGTCAGGTTTGTGTTTCAGTTGCTAGGCATTCAATTAAATTAATGGTTTCGTTTTTGGGTATTTCATTGAAATTGTGAGATGACTTGGCCTCCATTTTCTTTGTTCGATTCTTGCAGCAAGTCGTCAACCCACTTTTCAGAAGCATCTATTGCCTCCTAAGAGAGACCTTACTCGAATCGTAAAGTGGCCAAAGATTGTTCAAATCCAGAGAAAGAAGAGGATCCTTAAGCAAAGGTTGAAGGTACCGTTAATTATTCTGAAGAGTTTTACATAATGCATGTATGTCTGAGGTTAATGTCCTTATGCTTCTGTGGACTTGGGTTTATTTTGGTAGTGTATGAGAAGGGTTCAATTTTGGTTCTGTATTCATGTTCAATATAGTAAAATTCTAGATAAGGTAGTGTTGATATTGCTTGATATGAACTTTGGTGTTGCTTCTGAGTCTGCCTCCTAATGCATTTATGTTTGTTCAACTTGTTCAAACATGCCTCTTATTTTTGCTTCTGAGTCTGCCTCCTAATGCATTTATGTTCAACTTTGTTCAACTTGTACTGACATTGCCTCCTATTTTTGCATGTATGTTCAATTTGTGCTTTGCAGTTAATTATTTGTTCTTGTTTGCATAACTTGGGAATTGCTTTTGAATGATGCCCTTGTAGATAGTGCCGTGTAGCAAAATTTCCTTAAACCATCACTAGCTATCCTTAAATAGTTTCCTTAAAGTGTTTTTAGACAATGAGTTATCCTAGTGAGGGTACTCCCGATCCAACTAATCCAAATCAAAGCGAGCCTAGCAATGCTCCTAGCTAGGAACACAGTGAGCCACGTAACCAACCTAGACGAAGGGGTAGGAGAGCCACCCGATTGAGAGACATTCCTCTCAATCAGAATACCGAGGAAAAGATTCCGATTGAGTTTGATAGTTATTGGAAACCAATCGGGCCTAATGCAAGCCGGTATAGGAGTTTTGTCGGCCTCCTAGCACGCAACAAGCCTAGCATCTTGATAGAGTAGTGGAGGAATGTGGATAAAAGTGTGAAGCGACATATTTGGGAAACTATCCAGCTCACTTACGACATTCATGAGAGTGAAGTCTTGTATAACAAGACAATGACGTATTGTGATGAACACTAGAGGAAGTTTAAGACAAGTCTAACCAACAATTACGTGCATATCGAGGTGGAAGAAGGTCAGCCTCATCCTAATCCGTGCGATCAATATTCTTTTATTGACGAACAGACTTGGCATGAATTTAGACGGCTTCGGACTACTCCAGAAGCATTGGTGAGTTGACTTATTTTGCATTTGATTTGCTTATGAATTATGAATTGTCTTTATTGATTTACAATGACTTAATTTTGATTTCTTATTCGCAGGAAAAAAGGAAAAAGGCCCAAGAGAGTGGTAGAAAGAATGATTGTCCCCATACAATTCTCGTAGGGGTTATGCGAAGGCCGAAAAAGACTTGTTGAAGGCTAAACGGAAGAGATTGGAAGAAGCAGCTCAATCCAATCCTTCTGTTCTTCTTTCTCCACCATCTCTGATAAGTCGCGAAGAGAAGTCGTTGTTCGCTTGATACGTGTGCAGATGATCAATTAAATAGTGCAAGTGTACACTGTCGTAATCAAGTAATATAGAAGTGAGTAGAGTATCGTTCTCATGAGGATTGATCACTAAGTACCAAAATGAGCAATTTTAACTCTATTTAGTCGATCGATTAGTTGGTGATTGAGAGTACAAAATAAAAGAAAGATAATTAAATATGAATGCAGATGATATGAAAGCAAATATGAGAAAAAGCCCTAGGGATTAGATTTCACTTCACAAATTCCGAATTGAATCACTTATCTATTATAGTCCAATTTATTCCAGATGATTGATAGTCGAGTTTCCCTAATTTAATTACTAGCCTCTTCCAAGGTCAAGGAATTCTATAATCAATTGCTAATCCAATATATTCCTATATGAATTTAAGCAATCAATTATGCATTAAGATTTATGGAACTCAGTAAGACTACACAACTCATGAATATATTCCTATTTCATATGCAAGTCATGGTTTTAATTATAGGGTCTACACACATGTATCTCCTTCCAGTCTCAACATGTATATTGAAATCATTCAAAAGATGGCCAGTCAATCAAAAGCATTAAGAATAATAATTAAAACTCAATCATGAAGGAGAAATTCAAACTAGATTTAATAAGTTAAGATTCAATCCGTCATTAGTAAGCTACGTCATCACCCTAGGAAAATGAAAGTTTAGCACATGATGAAATTAAAAACAAAACCAAAATAAATTGACATTATATAAAGCTAGAATGAAATCCTCAGAAATACTGTATAAACATGAATATTAAATTCTCAAACATAAATATACAACCAAAAGATGAATGAAAGATGAAGAAATCTAGCCGTCCATTTAGGAGGTAAAACCTTCCATGTAGGCGGCATGCAAAATGTGATACAATCCTAAGCCTTCCAAGATGGAGGCATGCAATGCATGAAATTAAATCTAAAAATTAATACAATGAACTCAGAAATGTTAGAGAAAGATCTTTCCCGGTCAGAGAAGGACCTCTCCCTGTCGGAGAAGGAAACCTCTGCTTCTCTTCCTCTCCTCCTCTCCTTGAGCTTGGCATTGATCTCTATTTATAGGGGAAAAAACGTGTGCTACAGTACTGCTACAGTGATCTGGCGAGTGCTACAGTGCCCTGGCGGCTGCTATAGTGGTCGGTGGCTGCTACAGTACTTTTATTTTTATTTATTTATTTTTTTTAAATGCCATTTATTCCAAAAACAATATTTATTTATCAATCACACCCAAATTTATTATATTAAACGCAAATATCGTCCATAAAATCATCATATAAGGGAAAATAAATATGCAAATATTTTACTTATCATCGCTCACCAAAAGAGGAGCGGGTCTTATACGAGTGACCAATCTCATATAGTCGGTGAGAAAATTGTAAGTATTGTTGTTGACTTGTTATTAATTATTTAGTAAATAAATTTCATTACTAACATTTGTCATCTGTGTCTTATAGGAGGAGCTTCAAAAAAAATAAGTCGAGGGATTGTTTAGGTCTGATGGGAGGAATGACATCCTGACTGTAGCTACAGGAAAGCTTGAGCATCCCGGCCGTGTCAGGGGGATTGGAGGAGGGGTAGGCATAAGGGATTATTTTGGAGCACCCCCACGCTGTTCCTCAAGTAGTATGCTGACTAGGGAGAAGATGGAGCGTATATTGGCCACTGTGAAGGCGAAAGCTAGGGCCGAGGCAGAAGTATCATTTGATGCACGATTTGAAGAAAGGTTCAGCAAGATGAAAGAGGAATAAATGATCATGACGAGCACAAGACAAGCAGATACGAGTGCTCCCCAGGCTCATTCCCTAAACCCTAAACAGAGCACTAAAAGGAGTTGCATTGGTCAGTTATCAGAGGGTCCTGGAAAAGAAATTGGTGAGCCTTGTGACTTGTTTGTGGAGGATCCTCTGAGATGATTGGTTGAACGGGGGAGCGTGCACAACTTGGATCAACTGTCCACCACCAAGAAATAAAGGATGATCAAGTCAGAGTGGCAGTTGAAGAGGTGATCGTTGCAGATGCACCTCTCCCTATCCATGTTGATGACTTCAGGGTTGTGGGCGATGTCATTAACTCTTTCATCTTATGGCCAAAGAACCTTGTTTCTGATCGAGCCGAGGAATCCCCACCACCTCCATCTCCACCTCCACCTCCCTCCACTCAAGATGTTTCATGGCCTCCATTGAATGTCATGCAGCAAGTGATTCTGATGGCATATGATACGTCCTTTGCAACAAGAGATTGGTCTACTGAGTTAGATGTTGGCAAGTCAGGGGCGCAATGCTATCTTGAGAGGGATGATTTAATGTCCCTTGTAGCTTCTCTACAACAGCTTACGATTTCGATTGTCCAGCTCTTTTTGATGTAAGTATCTTCTCAAATTGGAAGTTAATATTTTACAAATTACGCTATTAAACTTTGATTTAATGTCCCTGCTTGAATTATTGTAGGTGCATGCATCGTAGGTTGGTTGACTCTGACAAAACCAATAAATTTGAACTCCTATGCCCAGTTCAACTCTACGACAAAGGGACCACTACTTCTATCAGACACACATACTTATCGCACAGGCTTAGTGAAACCTCAATTGAGTGTTTCTTGGCTCACTACTACAAAAAGGGTAAAAGGTGGCGCACATTTTGTGGCACTTCTTTAAATAAGTGCCACAACTTCTCTTTTTTTTTTTTTTACCTCTATAATTTTTTTTTAATTTTGGGTACCAGCTGTGGCGCCTAATAGATTAAGTGCCACAATTGAGGAGGCCTAGTGTGGCGCCTGCCCACATAGGCGCCACACTTGGGGCCACAAAAGCAGCTGTGGCGCCTAACCCACCAAGCGCCACAGCTGCAGCATTGATTTTTTTTTAAAAAAAAAGCGGGCATGTGTGGCGCCTAAATAAATAGGCGCCACACATGATAATGTATTTATAAGCTGTGGCGCCTAATGCATTAGGCACCACAGCTGATTAGAGGCAATGTGTGGCGCCTAATTATTTAGGCGCCACACTTGCCCACTTTTTTTTTTTTAAAAAAATTCAAATTGATAGTGTATCTCTTAATTATTTCATTTCCCGCGTAGTGGTCCTGTGTCCGCCCTCCATTCCTTCTCTTTTTGACTACTACTCCACTTTAATTATTTAACTACTCTCTCCTCCATTAAACTACTTTCCCTTTCTCATCTTCTTAGTGGATCCGTCGGCCCCTCCCTCCATTTCCTATCATCTTCACATTAAAAAACACACCCACACGCTCACTCGTCACTCAAGCTAGCATCAGCAACGTAGTCTCCCACTCCCTGCGCTGGTCAATTAATAGATTTGTAAGAAGAAGACTATTTCATTCTAGCTTGCTTTGTTTAAATTTTTTTTTTAGTCAAGATAAACCGTAATATAACGTTTGCCTTTTTGTTCCTAATTTAATAGGAAAGAATGAAACCTAGCTTGTTTCGTTTGCCTTTTTGCTTTGTTTAAATTTTTTTGCTGACAAGCTTGCGTTTTTTAGTAATATTTTAATTTACTTAATTAGTTGTTGATGTACTGTGTTCACATATCAAGTTCTTGTATTGTGATATTTTTTATGTTAGCTTTGGAGAGTATTAATGTAAGAACATTATTGTTGGGGAACTTGAATTTTAAATGTGAAAATTATATATATATATATATATATATATATATATATATATATATAGGTTGAAATATAAAATAGAAAGATTGACAATTTGTGGAGATGATAAACACGAAATCCACTCATTTTATATAAAACTTCACAATCAGAAAGCATAAAAAAGGGCCACAGGAAAAAAAAGAAGAAGAAGAAGAGGAAAGAAAAAAAAAGGGACCTTACTGTGGCGCTTGCTCAAGCAAGCGTCACAGGAGGCCCCCCTCCTGTGGCACTTCCTCAAACAAGCGCCACAGGAGGGTATTTTTTAAAAAAAAAATTTAAAATGTTGTGGCGCTTCCAAGCGCCACAGCTTTTTTTAGTGACGTCCAGATATGTGACACTTCTCTAGCACCACAGTTAATGTAATTATAAGCGCCACAGCTTTACTTTTTTGTAGTAGTGGCTCCATATTTGCATGGGTAAGAAACAAATTTATATTTCATAATATGCATAATGTTTTATATTTGCTTAAAAGTTTTCCCTTTTTTCAGTGATCATTGGCAATCGGCTATTTTGTGCAAGAAGAGTTATTCTGTCATCCTCTTATGCTCCATCCACCTCAGTAAGCCAACTAGTGAATTGAAGAAAAGCTTGAACGCATAAGTTTTCTTGCATTATTAATTACCTTTTGTGTGCAAAATTTATGGAATTTGTGTAAAATAAGTAACCTTTGTGATTTTGATGATATAGGGCAATACGGACATTCAAACACACTGCTTGTGGTAGGCCTATGCGTGAGGTAAAAGACCCTACATGGATCTTGCTAAAGGTTAGTTACATATTGGTTTGTTTTAAGAATGTATTCAATAATAAGCCATGCTTTAATTTTATACTTGTTTTAATGATACCATATTATTTTTCAAACCCGTAGGCAACCACCAGGGTCCAACTTGTATGGGTTGTATATTCTGAGGCACATGTATAATATTATTACCCTAGGCATGACAGAACTTACTGAAGAGGTAAATGTATATATATTTCAAAAATTTTGTATTACTTTTATTTTTTTTAAGTGAAGTTAATGTTTTGCCTGTCTTTGATGTTTCAGATGTTTGAACTTACTAACCCTTTCCAGAAGAAGATATTGAGCACATTCGCAATTGTTGTGCTGAATTCATTTATGAACTTTTACAATAGTGAGTTCTTGTAAAACTGAAGAATTGTTTTGTATATATTGATGAATTGACATGTTGGTTGATTGCAAATATTGTTGGTTGCATGATTTGACATGTTAGTTGGTTTTAACATGGTTTTTGTATATTTTGATGAATTGACTTGTTGGTTGCATGATATGACATGGTTGAATTCATTTATGCATATATATATGATGGTTTTAAACAAAACATTATACATGAGGATATATGACATGTTACAAGTTACCAATTCAATGAGAAGGTTAAAGTAAAAGGAAATGGTAAGTGGAAGGTTAAAGCAAAAGGACATGGTAAGTGGAAGCAAACTGAACACCATATAACACTTAATAAGTATGACATTTGAGGTAGCAATTCTAGGATGTGTTCTAGTAACTAACCTAATCACACATAATTAAAAAAAATATAACACTTTTAAGACCGGTTATTTTTATAATCGGTCTTAAAATAACTTTTAAGACTGATTACGCATATAACCGATCTTAAAATTAAATTTTTAAGACCGGTTTTATGTACAACCAGTCTTAAAATTAAAATTTTTAAAACCGGTTATATATAAACCGGTCTTAAAATGACTTTTAAGATTGGTTATAATTATAACCGGTCTTAAAAATGTTATGTAAATTGTCTTACAAAAGAGGTCTTTTAAGACCGGTCATGACAACCGGTTTTAAAAGTGACTGATGGATCTTGGATCCTTCAGTCTCTCACACTTAAGTTCAATGTGGTGAATCACATTGCTGAAGGTTACAATATGCATATCAGGGGCAATATATACTATTGTATATGCCCACTCACTGGAAGACATGGCTCACTCCCAGTCACTGGGAGACATAGCTTCCTCCCACTCACTGGGAGATGTCTTATCACAACATACACTTGTTGTTTGTTAGAAAGAATTTGGCATTTAGTTTGTCTCAACTTCTTAGTTCAACATCTGCCTCAAGTGTTGCCTAAACAACATGTTAGGACTTAGTACACTATGTTAAAACTTAACATAGTTTTAACTTTATGGAAGAAGATCACCTATTTCACTATCTTCCAACACTATCCACACGGCTTGGATAAGGTTACATTGCTCATACTAACATAAGTTTGAGCAATGTTGTTCTTTCTATGCTTGATAGCATAAACCTTTTGTATCCTTCAGTTGCTTCAGCCTCTAAATGCTGAAGACTAGTTGGTAGGATGTCCCTGACATCTCATTCTTCTTGAATGAAAGAGATTTGAGAGTTTCTAACTCCACAGATATCTCTATTGAGCTTGTCTTCATAAGCTCAGTCAAATAGACTTGGTCATAATTGGTCACTCAGACGATTATGGTATACAAATCTTAGTTGTTCAAATAAGACAAAGGATAATTAGATAATAAGTTCACTAGTTTCATGTTCAGGAGACAACTATGTTGACTCCCATCCCAATCATACTAGTTAGCTTATCACCCTTTTAACCACAGTCTTCATTTGAACACTTTCCCCTTTGATTTTCTAGACGCATTCCAGAAAAACTCCCACTCAATCAAAGAGCAGTTATATTAACAAGATAATAACACAATATCATCTAACTAGCATGAATGTTCAAGAAAACAAGAAGAGAATATACCGAATTCAATTCTAAAAAAAACAAACAGAGAATTTATTCTTAAATTCAATGGAAAAACAAGAACATTCAAAAGTTTAAGCCTCATATCATTGTCTCTTAACTAGGTTCTCCTTCTCATAGGCCCTTCTGACCATATTAACTCATGTAGCATCTAGCTACAATGTCAAGCTCCTCTTTACCATGTTTACATCCACTCATTTGGATGTATTTGCAGCATACCTCCCACTTGATGAGATGATTCTGACATCTCTATCTCTCTTGTCCTTTGTCACAACATATGTGATAAAAGGTTAACTTTTAGAAGTCATTGCTTCAACATTTGGGAAGACTTATTATTATTCAACAATTATTGAATAATTTTAAGTTGCTGCAATTTTTCAGGTTTTAATCTCTAAGAGTTTGAGTCAATGTTGGATAGGATTTTATATTCAAAAACTTATTTGAATAATCCCTTACTTTTAAAGAATCTTTCAGTATTTAACCTTATGTTGCAACTGGAAAAACTCTTAAAAAATAAGCCAACCTATCCCAAAAAACAATAGAACCAACATTGATTCTATTCCAACGTTTTTGGGACCCTCTAAGTGCACATAAAGCACCTTTTTGACTCAAATCATATCCAAACATGCTTCAAATATATGCAAATTATATATCAAATTGAAGCTCTCGAATTTAGGGATTTTTAGGAACCAACCACGTCTCAATCGGAGGTCCCACGCGCTCTCACGCGCCTCTAGAAGGTGTCTAGATGGAAAAATCCTGAAAAATTGGAAAATTCCAGCGTTGGCCACTCTCGCAGGTGGCGCGTGACATACACGCGCCGCCTTGCGGCCCTCTGCCGGCGACACGCGCCGGCTCCCAAGAATCCACGCGCCGTCCTCTCTCCAACGGTGCCTGCCACGTGTCAAACGGAGACCCCAGTGGGCTCCATGCGCCATGTGTCCCTTCTTCCTCTTTTTTTTGTTTTTTGGTCAAAGTCAACGATGACTGTTGACCGTTGACCAGTCAACGCTGACTGGTAAGTCGTGACACGTCACCGATTACGTGTCAGGGACATGGCGCCTACGTGTCAGTGACGTGGCGCTGCCATGTCTCAGTCAACGTGGCTGGTCAACAGATGACGTGACCTCGTTGACCGATGCTGACGTGGCCTTTGGCGCTGATGTGGCGACCGCTCATTGGCGCCACGTGGCTTTGGTTGACTGATAACGTGGCGTTGACTGCCACATCATCATCTCAACCTCCAGCCGGGTCAACCCGACCCAGTTGGAGCTCCGGCGGACCATCGCGACCCGCCAACTTCGGGAGGCCATATCTCCCTCGTTTTAGCTCCGTTTTGCGCGTTCTTGGTGTCGTTGGAATCGTAGTTCAGCGAACTACAAATCCATGGCATTTATTTGATCTTAAAACCTTTGTTTCATTGATCAAATCACGAGTGAAGTTGCGGCGGCGACTAACAACCCGCGAACTTCTTTCCTTTGTTTCTCCCTCATCCGGATTCCGTTTGACGCGTTCTAAGCATCGTTGGAATCGTCTCTTCGAGCTCTACACATCTATGTCCTTACTTTGGGCAAAAACACCGAGTTTCAAACACCCAATTTTTCTCGACGTTGTCGACGCGACGTAAACCGACGTGGATGTGTGTCTTTGTGTTTCAAAGGCTCTTCTAACCTTTGAGGGGTCAAGTCTTTTCGTTTTTGAATCCACATAGGTTCCAAAAACACCCAACTTGAAAGAGAACGAAGAAGTGAAGAGAAGACGAAGGAATTGCGCATTGCAATATATACACACACATGCGCATGTGTATATATAATACTCAAAGGAGCAAAGAATCTTCGACTAGCACGCATTCAACATATATTCATAACACCCAGCGAAATATATCATATCTGGAGCTTTAAAATATGTAGAAGCAATATATGTATATATATATTCACGTTTTTTTGTTACATACAGATACGCATATATATACATATGGAGGCAGAGACACAAAGCATTGTATACAATCATATGAAAACAAAATATACATATACATGCGTGAGGCTTTTGAATTATCTGGGAGTATCATCTTCTTTTGGTTCATGCGTATATATCAATATGAGAACAAGGTGTTTTTGTGCATCAAAAAATAATTTCATATTGACACCCCAAAAATATATATTGTTGTACACATTCGTAGGAAAAATTGAAGCAACATATATTTTATCATCATATAATCTCATATATATGATTGCACAGCGGAAATAAAAAAAATTGAGATATAAACAAAATTATATCATACTATTATTCACATAGAATAAATCACAGCCTCAAGGATTAAATAGCTCTGATACCAATGTAGGAGAAAATTATTTAATTAAAATAGGAGATTAGGCGTACCTGGACGAATCCATGTTCGGATCCGGGTCAAAGCTCCAATACTCCATACTTGTGCCCACACAATTATTAGACTACTAGAGCCTAATTGTGATTTGCACAGCAGATCACCAGAACCAGAAAGATGGTAGGAGAGAAGGGAATTGCCAGAAAACTCAATGGCAGGGCGAGTTGCAATTGAGGAGGCACACCCTATTTATAGTGGTTTATGGAGGCCACTAATTAGGAAACGTGTGCACTCCTTCTTGCCCTCCAAGACAGGAATTAATTGTCCCTCAATTAATTCCCTAATTATGCTGATTTGTTCCTCTTTTAACAAATCCATAATTATTGCTAAATATTCCCAAATCTGCATCTTATGCTGATTTTATTCTTATTTGATTTGGCTACTTATTTCCTAATCAAATAGTCCGGCCCATCAAGGGCGGACTTGGACCCAAAGTCCAATATGCCCACGAATGTCAAGTGAGCTTAAGGTTAACCATGGCGTACCAAGGACTAACAGTACTACTATTAGTAACCAGCGTTCTGTACTCAGTCCTCTTAAAATTTTTTTCGAGCATGCATGGGGTCAATTTATCAAAAGTAATGAAAAGATATTCTTTTCAGATAATGGTAACTCGTATCAAATACTTTATAGAAGAATACCCCAACATGAAGGTTTTCTAAATCATCTCAGAAACTTTCCTTAAATTTCAATCAGTCGACAAAATCCTTTTAAAATAAGAACTCACGTACGAACATTTCAAAATACAAGGTCATCTCAACATGAAAAATTACGAAATATATCTTGATAGTACCTTGATCATTTCCATGCATAATCATGTATTATACTATGAAGCAACAAAAGAATAAAATAATAAATGAAATCATTAATCTTAACTAATTTCAGTATCAATAAGATAATGAAATAGATACGGTAAACTTTCTTTGATGAAATCATGCTTATAAATATGGTAATTAATATAAAAATATGGCAAGTAGTAAAAATGACATTTATAAAAATTATAATGGGACGCTATTCACTCATCTGCTGCATTCCCATTTATATCACTCTTTCCTAGATATCAGCTTCCAACATATCCACTCCTTACCCTCCTAGTATCCCAAAAACAAATCATTAATATTCCAACTATAATTTTATACAAAATATTCATAACATCTTATTAAGAAAAATCTTTCTTGATAGTCTGTCCCTTAACATTTGTTCAATCACTAACATAATCCCAATCTTCATGAATTACTCAACAAAATAACTATCAACACCCAACAAACACAATTGATATATAAAAGATCTTAACTTTAATCCTCCTCATATTAGATATAATATTGAATTCAATTGCTAATATATACACTATAGCTAAGTAGCCATTCCCAAAGACAATAAAAGAAAATATCTTGCTCTCCTTTTTCCGTTCATACTTCCAAGTTTAACAAATACCACCGTCATCATAACTATCTTACAACACATGTATAACTCTTCTCTCCTTCAGGCATTTCATCAAACTCTTTGTAGGCATTCAATATTAAGTCATAAAACAAACATCTCCAACACAATTATTTCCTACAATAATTTAAAATTCATCTACCAATCACTTCATCACCTTAAGGACGATCAATGTTTAAGTAATAAACAACACCTTATTTATAAATTACCAATTCTATCATATCTTTAAGAAACAATAGATTTCTCAAGGTTCTCTCAATTCCAAAATTTGATTCATGTCACAATAATTATTTTTAACTATCCATTTTAACTCTAAATTCTCATTTTAAAGATTTTATTTAACACCTAATGTACATTCACATTCAAACAAATTCATCAAGCTTATTAAACTACAAATTTCAGCTAATTTAAACTCCCACCCTTCCTCATGTAGCACGCACACCCACAAAAATAATAGTAGAAAATTAATGAAACTGAAGACATACCCACACACACAACCACAAATTCAGAGATGAGAAGTTTTTCAAACATACCCCCACATAGCAGTTTTTATCAAGTTGAGGGAAAGGGAGATGAAGAAGAAGGCTGCCTGATCTTATACAGCATCAGCAATAGAAAAGAGGAGAAAGAAAAGTAGTCTTGTTGCAGCAAACCCACACCCAACAAGCAGAGCAGAGAGGCAGAGATAGGATTGACGATGAAGATCAAAGAAGAAGGAACCTACACTATGCAATGCACTTACTGACAGAAGAGGACGGGAAAGTCTTTTCCTGCGACCATGGCACCGGATAAGGAAACAACGCCGATGAACATAGACAAACAGAGAAGAAGAATGGTGAAGTCTCCGGAAAATTTTTTCTCCGTTGCTGAACAAATCAATCGATGATAAGGAGGAAGAGAAATATCTAAGGCGGTGAGGGTTTTAATACAAAAAGACTAAAATACCCTTGTTGCAATAGATAATCAATAAAGTTTTACGGCGCTTTGGTAATTTGAAAATGAGCTGAAACAAAATAAAGGTATTTATTATTATTATTATTATTATTATTATTATTATTATTGATAGCAATCAGAATAATGGAAAGAATTAAAGGCACCAATTATCTTCATTAAAATATTTAAATATTTTAATCAAGACACTAAATTAAGATATTCTAATAAAATATTATTAAGATATTCCTAAAACTACTCAATTAATCCACAACTAATATTATGGGAGTAACTCCCTAAAAATAAATAAATAAATGAAATTATTAATTTAATTTACAAGTATCCTAGCCTACCAATCCTAAACTTTCAGGATCACTCAACAAATGGAAAAGATAACCTGAATAAAATAGAAAGTATCTAAAATAACAAATAAATATTTATTTCTAATCATTCATTATCCCATTATTCTATCAATTATTTTCTGGACTATTACAATACCCACGATTCCTTTTACTTTAATATTTTTTAATTACTAACTTACCTCATAAATAAATTATTTCTCACTTTAAAAATTCTCAAATAATTCTTGGGTCATTATTACATTACTGTCTTGACAATGTTGGCTAAGCCTAATACACAGATTCCTTCTGACTTGTCCGATCATTGCATTCAACCTTTTTGATGACTTTTTCCTAGCAATCGTGTGTGAATTAGTTAGGCAACTGCTATTTACAATCGAAGTGTTGACATTATAAGAAACAATGAGGTTGCTGGGAGTAGATCCTGAGATGTTTGAAAGGTTAGTTATGTCTGTGAAGATAGCTCTACCTCGGTTGTCAGATCTTGGGTTCAAAACTTCAGACTATGGAGTCAACAATCCATCCCCACTGACAGTTGATTTACCAAGATAGCAAAACACAGTAGACAATATTCCTTTATTCAGTAATCATGTTTGCACACACCAAACCAGCTAAGTCTACTTTATCTATTATTTATATAGTAATGGCAAAAAATATAAGCCAAGTCTATATTCAATGGACCAAGCCCAATAAGTCAAGCTAGCCCAATATAACACAAAAACACTTTACAAAGACTTAGTCCTATTTCTTACACTCCCCTCAAGCTAGGGGCAAATTATATCTAGTGCACCTAGCTTGCTAAGTAATCTATCTTGACTCTCTCTTGTCACAACCTTAGTTAAGATATCAACTTGTTGATTGACTGATTTCACATGTTCTAATTTGATTAGCCCACTCCACAATTTTTCCCTGATAAAGCAACAATCTATCTCAATATGTTTTGTCCGTTCATAAAATACGAGATTCGAGGCGATATGAATTGCCACCTTACTATGACAATATATGTTCACCGGCATAGGATGACTCAACCTCAACTCATCTAACAATCCTACAACAGAAACAATTTCGGAAACAAATAAGCCCAAAGCTTTATATTCTGCTTCTGCTGAAGAACGAGACACCGTAGTTTGTTTCTTCGTCTTCTACATGAAAAGTGAACCTCCCAACTTCAGTAGATACCCTATGACCGACCTCCTAGTCGTTCCGCAAGTTGCCTAGCCCAAGTCACAAAAACAATCCAAAGCGAGATTTCCAGTTGAACTCATTAACACACCACGCCCTAGATTCTTGAGGTACTGAACCATATTTTGAGTCATTGCCATATGTGCCTTTAAAGGATTTTGCATTAATTGACTTAAGGTATGCACATAAAAGCTAATGCCAGGTTGTGTCACAATGAGATAAATCAACTGACCTACCAAAGCTTTTGTATTGTTGTGGATTTTGCACTAAGTCCTCCTTCTTGTCTCTACCTTCTTCATATGCAAGCAACCTTACATTTAGTGCTCTCGGCACATCTAGAGGCCTACATCCACTAAGTCATGTATCATTCAATAAGTCAAGTACACATTTTCGCTAACACAACATTATACCTTGTTTAGACTTAGCTAACTCAATTCCAAGAAAATATTTCATTTCTCCTAGGTCTTTAATTCGAAAATTATTGGTAAGAGTCATTTTACCTCCTCTATCTTTTGTTGGTTGTTACTTGTAATCAAGAAATCATCAACATAGACAAGTATATACACCATATCACCCTTATAGTACTTAAAAAAAAAGAGAGCAATCATTTTTACTTTGATTGAAACCACCTTAAACTAATGTTGTAGTTAGTTTGTGGTTCTCTTGCCTAAAGGCTTGCTTTAGTCTATATAAAGACTTCTTTAGTTTACAAACCTTATTCTCCCCCTTAATGTCAAACCCTTGAGGAACATGCATGTAAACTTCTTCATTTAGATCACCCTACAAAAATGCATTATGTACATCCATATGGTGTAGATCCCAATTATTTAAGGCAGCCATTTACGCATAATTCTAATGGTAACCATCTTGATTACTAAAGAGAACGTGTCATGGTAATCCACTCCTTCTCTTTGGGTATATCTCTTTGCAACTAATCTTGCTTTATATTTGTCTATTTCCCCATTACTCTTATACTTTATCTTGTATATCCACTTACAACGATGGGCTTCTTCCCCTTAGGCAAGGTTACTACATCCCAAGTTTGGTTCTTTTCTAGAGCCTCTATTTCCAATTTCATTGCTTCAAGCCATTCATTAGAATTTATTGCCCCCTCAAATGTGGTAGGCTCACTAACACTATCAACATTGCTTAACAAACATAGATGTGATGATGAAACATTTTTGTAAGTAATGTAATTTTTAATAGGGTAAAGACATTTACCTTTCTCCTTACTTGTATTGCTGGCAGCAACATTGCAAATGTAGTCATGTGACCATATGGGGGCCTTTTGATATCTTCTTGGCCTTGCAACATGTGAGGAGATAGAAGGGTCCCTCATATGATTCTCATCCTCTTCTTCTATAGCTTCACCATCATTTTTGTCATGTGAAGAATCAGTATTATTATCATCATTGTTGCTTAAGTTGTGGTCAGGTATGCTGTAGTTTATCCTTTTCTATGCCAACAACAGGTATATTGGGATCATCATAAAAAAAATAGTTCTTTAAAACCTTTATTCACTCCTCCTTGGTCTGTAGGCGAACTGTCTATGAAAGGAAATATGTTTTCTAGAAAAATGAAATGCCTACTAACCAACAAGCATTTGGCATGCAAATCAAACAATAGGAAACCCTTTTGATTACTAGGATATCCGAGAAACACACACGGGGACAGATTTGGCCTTAAGTTTGTTAGAATTAACCAAGTCAGTAGCAAAAGCTAAACAACCAAAAATTCTCAAATCATCATAATTAGGTGATGTCCCATAAATTCACTCATAATGAGTTTTGTAACCTAGTATTCTAGAAGGAATCCAATTCACTAGATATGCTGCCAATCTAACACATTCTCCCCGAAAAGATTAGGGGCTAAAATGTAATTTTGACAGAATTTAGGAGTCAAAATATAATTTCAGAAAGTTTAGAGTCAAAAATGAAATTTTGGAAAGTTGGGTTGACTGGGTATGCTGATGTGGCAAACCTGACACGTGGCAGTCAACGGGTGATTGATCTGTCACTTACTGGGTAGATCAAGATGATGTGGCGCCTGACATCATCGTTTCAACCTTTGTCTAGCACGTGGCCGACACATGAGCAATGTTGACGGCGTATGGAGCTTCGGTGGTGGTGCGTGGGGGTGGTTATCGACGGTGGTCAACGCTTTTCCCATATTTTTTGGCCTTTTGAACACGATGGTGAATTCAGTTTCTTCAAAAAATGCTTCGAGGGTGAAATTCGACACTCCTTGTTTTCTCTTGTTTTTTATTTCTTACCTACTCCTCACTCTTTCACTCTCTGATACTCTAGAATCAAGCTCTGATACCAATATGGTTCAGAAACCAATCTCTAAATGTTTATTTAAGTTTTCACCAAGACAGCAGGAAGGAAGAGAGTCTAGACAGAAAGCCAAGACTGTTAGCCATCCATAACTATACTAAAAGTAATAGTGAATAAAATATACATTCATGAAGGCAGGAATGGCACCGGACTCAGCCTGCTTTTTCGAAGCCATCCTTTTGCGCATACTAAGACTTGGACTTGAGGTGACTAGGCTTTTGGATCTCCATCACTTGTTGGTGCTTAGCGCTTTCCTCCTCTAGGAGTGAGTCTCTGAAGCAGGCAATCTCACATCATAAAGAGCCTCTTCTCGGTACCTTTTTTCGGGATCACTAACCGTTCTCACCTATTGATGATACTAATTACTCATTAAAATATTGCAAGAATCAATAGTGTTCACTTACTCCTTTAATGACCAACTCCTCAACGGTCATTCTCTGTTCAACCGTCATACCCTGCGTCATGCTTTATTTGAACAAGTCATTAAAATCAATGCTTGAACAAGTCATATTATTATATATTATAATAATATTTTTATAATATATTAAATATGTACCTTTTTTTTTGAATGAGAAACTGAATATCATTAATCCAATACGGAACAATTACAAGAAGAAGCAAAAACAACAAAAGCTAATAATCCTTCATCAACGACCGCCTCACAAAAGAAAGGTGGTTGGTGATCAAGGAGAACAAAAGTTTCATTAATAGTATGAGCCATCTTGGCCAGATGATCAGTTAATAAATTCTAGTCTCTAGGAATGTGACATATAAGAACCTGCCAATTCCTAAATATCCAGAGTCTTACATCATCGATGACGTCCCTATAGGGGTAAGAACTTTCACATCCCCGAGTAAGCAGATTTATGGCTTCAAGGCAATCAGGAAGGACCAAAACCCTACTAAAACTATGATTCCAGCATAGTTGAAGTCTTTGAATGATTGCAATGACCTCAGCAACTACCGGTGGCACTCGAGTAAGCTTGCTTATGTAACCGCAGATCCAACTTCCATCCTCTTCTTTGATGACACCAGCACATCCACTCTGGCCTGTTTCTAGGACTGAGCCATCGGTTTCCAAGGTGATAAAACCCGGTTGACTTCTGGTTCCTGCATTTGATGAGTTGGAATAAAACTGGCAATTGGAGGATAATTCCATATCCCAGCAGGCGCGGAAAAAACTGGCTTGGGCATTATGGCACACAATTTCAGAATCCTCCCCAAATAGCTTCCTGCAACGAGCCACCCAAATGTCCCAACACACATATCCAAATAGAGTAGCCCAATTTAACTTCTTCGTGAAATTCCTGCCTCCTTCATGATTCAAATTCCATTTGATCCAATCCCTTACCTGCAAGGTTGAGAAGGTAGTCCATAGGACTGGATTGACTATCAAAATCCATCGCTCTCGAGCATTAGAGTAATCCCTTAATAGGTGCATAATATCTTCCTCCTGAGAGCATCCAAATGGCCATTCTCTGTTCACCCGTCCTACCCTGCGTCATGCTTTATTTGAACAAGTCATTAAAATCAATGCTTGAACAAGTCATATTATTATATATTATAATAATATTTTTATAATATATTAAATATATACCTTTAATATCTTAATCCAACTATTGATTAAAAAAAACGGGACAGCCAATTCCGTATCACTTGCGCAAATGAGTTAAGAAATGTGACCACAGCTAGTTTGATTTTTCCTTCTCAACGGGACCGTAAAAGACGTAAGGGTGGTCTTGTCATTGGTGTTTGGATTCGACTTCTATTCTTTTCCTGGAGGAAAAGGATGGAAACGGGATCCTGTTTATATCTATATCATCTGCGCAATTCCCATTTCCAATTCAAAGAAGCCATCATTTACAAACAACTCTTGAGCCAAGTAGAAAACTCCCCTTCATGTTCTCCAGAATCAGAGTCACGTCTCTTCTGATCATTAATGTTCTTCTTCTCTCACAATTTCCACCACTACAATCACAATCTTCTTGGGTTCAATCTGCTTACTGGTTCTCTGGTAGTGGATTTCCAGTTTCCGATATAAATTCTAATCTCTTCACCCACCTCATTTGCGCCTTCGCCAATGTCAACTCTTCGTCCTTCGAGCTTTCTATTGCTTCAGACGACGAGCAATCCTTCTCTACTTTCACGACCACCGTAAGACGAAAGAAACCTTCCGTCATTACGCTTCTCTCTATTGGAGGTGGCAACGCCAGTTACTCTGTGTTGTCGTCGATGGTAAGCGATGTTTCTTCTCGGAAATCTTTCATTAAATCCTCTATAACAATCGCTAGGTCTTACGGGTTTCAAGGGCTTGACCTATCCTGGGTTTCTGCTAATACAAGCTCTGACATGAACAATATGGGAATGCTTTTTAAAGAGTGGAGAGAAGCTACAAATTCTGAGGCTCAAAACACTAGTGATCCACAATTGATCTTAACCGCAGCTGTTCCATTCAGCCCAGGTCCGAATTTTGGATCCGACTCAGTTGAATCAATCAGAAGCAACTTGAACTGGGTACATGTTTTGACTTATGATTACTACGCGCCAACGCGGGACAATTTTACTGCTGCTCATGCTGCTTTGTACAATCCTTCAAGTGATCGGAACACTGACTCTGGTATTAAGGAATGGATTGGTAGAGGAGTTTCTGCTAACCAGTTGGTTTTGTCTCTGCCTTTTTACGGATATGCCTGGACTCTTAAGAACCCTAAGGACAATGCAATAGGAGCTCTGGCTACCGGTCCAGCAATTAGAGCTGATGGGGCTATGAGTTATAAGGCCATCAAAGCTTACATTCAAACATATGAGGCTTCAGTACTGTATAATTCTACTTATGTAGTGAATTACTTCTCAGTTGGATCAAATTGGACTGGTTTTGATGGTGTTGAGGTTCTCAGAATGAAGGTGTCTTATGTAAGGGAAAAGAAGCTACTTGGTTACGTTGTGTGGACTATTTCCGATGATGACAACAAATGGGAGCTTTCCACTGCAGCAGGTAAGAAAATGGCATACTTTAGATAACAGAGACTTCCCAGTGATAATATTTCCCTTTCATTTTCTGTTCTTTAATTTTTTGTTATTTAGTGTTCTAAAATTGAAAGAATTATGATTGGTTTATGACTTGACATGCCATATACAGTTTGACTTTTTATTTGAGTGTGGGTCCCTTTACTGTTTTCTGCACTTTCTAGAGGCAAACTGTTCTGGAGTATAACCACTAGCAGTTTCATAGATTACTACAATGACGTTCAGCCTTATAATTTACATGACGGATATTTCTTCAGCTCAAAAATTTGAAGAAACTGGACACAGTAGAAGAAGATTATTAGTGATCATTTTGGCTCCAATTGCAGTATCTATTCTCCTATTAGGAGCCTTGATGTTCTGCTTAAGGAATAGAAAATTCAAATCAACAGGTAATCTTTTCAGATTTTTCATCCTCATTTGAACACTTTATTGAACTGATATTGCTGTGTCTGTAGCCAACATGGTTAAAGCTGCTAGAGAATCTAGGTTTGAAGCAAACAAAGAAGGTGCAGAAAATTTTCATGGCAATGCTCTTGATTTGCAAGTATTCAGCTTTTCAGACATTGAGGAGGCCACAAATCGATTTTCCATTGAAAACAAGCTTGGTCAAGGTGGTTATGGTCCAGTTTACAAGGTAAATTTTGTTTGAAACAAAACTTAAAATTTTGAAACCAGAAGCTCCTTTCCAGGGCCATTGAATAATTATTGCCATGGGGTTAAAAGTTCAATTTTTTACTCCCACTATATATTTTCTTTAGGGTGTATTAGCAGATGGTCAGGAAATAGCTGTGAAAAAACTATCAAAAGCTTCCACGCAAGGATTTGAGGAATTCAAAAATGAGGTAACACTTACCGCAAGGCTACAACATGTGAATCTTGTTCGGGTCTTAGGGTTCTGCATTGATAGAGATGAACAGATACTGGTTTACGAGTACATGCCAAACAAAAGCCTTGACTTCTACCTGTTTGGTTAGCTATTCTTTGTCTAGCTCTAAATCTACTCTAATTAAGTAATTAATACCTCTAGTCCTTAATATAAGATCCAGTTGACTAATTTGAAGTGATTAAGGAAGCTAAATAATGGATATATTACATGATCTCTTTGAAATACTTACGTGTATCATTAGATTATATATCAGATAAATTAATTGGGAAGAAAACAAAAAATATAAATACTTTAAATTAATTTATTTAGCTTCCTTAATCTCCATAGATTAGTCAACTTGGTCTTGTATTAATGAACAGAGGTAATATATGCATTACATTACAACTCAGTGTATCAATTTAAACTTGATCTATATTTAAATTATAACCTATGAAATAAGCTTTCCTTGACTATAGTTGTCAGGACAGAACTGATAGTGTCTTGTGTATTTTTGATATAGATCCTATACGGCGATCTTTGCTTGATTGGAGAAAGCGGGTTGCCATCGTTGAAGGAATTGTTCAAGGGCTTGTTTACTTACAAGTATACTCAAGATTAACAATAATTCACAGAGATATCAAACCTAGCAATATTTTGTTAAATGATGAATTCAAGGCAAAAATATCAGATTTTGCTATGGCAAGAATATTTGCAAAAGATGAACATGAAGCAAACACGAGAAAGATAGTCGGAACTTAGTAAGCATTTGGCTCCTTAAACCTGGCCTATGCTTTCCATTCTTAATTATTCCAAATCCATCATCCTTGTTGCTTTATTTTTTGATGCAGTGGTTTTGTTCCTCCTGAATATGTTGCATATGGCACATACTCTACTAAGTCTGATGTATATAGTTTTGGAGTTCTACTTCTACAGATCATAAGTGGCATGAAGACAACAAGACTTTATGGTGAACATGAAAATTTATACCTTTCAGAATATGTAAGTCATTAACTTCAACTTGGTATAATGAGAATTTTTGGCGCAATTCTTAGGTGATCTATTCCATTAAAGTTAAGTGGCTTATCAAATGGGGAAACAACCAAAATTATGACAGAGAGGAGAAATGCTGATATGAGTTCTTATAATTAATTTGATTAAGAGCCAATATAATGTTTAATCCTTATAGTTTGCTCTCATTTTTTGTTTTGATCCTGTAGTTTCAAATATCTCTCAAGTTTCTTTCTGTCTAAAATATTTTTCTCTATATTTTAATAAAAACATGGACTATTTTTCCTCTCAAATGACCAAAACTTTGGTTTGAAACTATAGGGAGATCAAAACCAAAATAAATGCAAAGTATAAGGACCAAACATTATATTAGTAATTTGATTTATTTATCCTTTGTTATATGACTCCCCTACTAATGTTTTCAAGTCTTAATAATATTGCTGTCTTATCTTTTTGTTTATGTCAAATAATACATAAATGTTAATGTTGTTAGGCTTACGAATTATGGAAAGAAGGGAAAGGCATGGAGTTTATGGATACTTGCCTGGACGACACATGTTCACCATGTAGATTGTTACGGTGCATGCATATTGCTCTGTTATGTGTGCAGGAAAGTGCAAACGAGAGGCCGTCTATGTTGGAAATTTCTTCAATGTTGAGAAGTGAAAGAAGTTTGGAAGTCCCTAACAAACCTGCCTTCTCAAAAGAAAATAATGAAGTGAAAGAAGCAAATCAAACAGTATTAATGCCCAATGAAGCATGTTCAATCTGCGAAGCAACCATCTCTGAATTAGTTGGGCGATAGCATATCCCTATTATTTCTTGGCAAGTTAAAAAGCAAAGTATAGTTGATTACTTACTGCCTTCAATTCTAAATGTGTAGGACGTATTTATAGTGTAAAATGCAAGACAAATTAGGGTACATAGTTAGGAGGGGAGGAATGCATCCTTTGCTTTATTGTTCATGGTTCACTATTAGGTTAAGCCGGGCTGTGATTGAACGGATCTTACTTTAATTAATAGATTTTAATTTTATATGTTGAAATATTATATAATGTATACAAAATATAATAGCAAACTCTAGAGGCACGTACTTAATAATATATGAAAGTTTGAAGCATTTTATTCTCCTGCTTAATCATGAATTTTGCTTAATAACAAAACTTAATTGTTTATATCTATTAGGTTAAGTTCATAAGTAAATTTACAAGTGCAGATACATATTTTAACAACTTGTAATAGCCCTGAAAACAAATTAAGGATTGAAAAAAAGACTAATAGTGATGATGATCGATGATGATAAGCTAATTATATTTTAATTCATTATTGTAGATTGATAACAAAAGTAAGCATGGAGCTTAGTGGCTTGGGAAGTTGTTATATCGTCAAGGTGGGAACTTCTGAACCTTAGCTTTCTTATAAAAGGAGAACTTATCTTGTTTTGTTCCAGCCCATTTTTGTAATTAAAATAATACCCTTCATTATACCAAATAATAATAATAATAATAATAAAAATATTACCTAAGATATTTTTGTCCTCTCTTTACATTCCTTCTTTCAGAAAAAAAAAAAAAATTTTGACCTCAGATAGTGCAGCTAATCATGTCCCTATTGCTAATCACTGAAGGTCTATATGGCTAGATTGAAGCTGGAGTGTCATTTGGATGATTCCTGAATCGATGTAAAACATTAATCTCTTTTGTATATGATGGTAAATCTTGTTTAGATTCTCCGTGTCATCTATAAACAGGATCCCCACCTTATTTGTTTGTTTAATTTGTATGTTGAGGAGCAGAGCTCCATATTCTATAATAAACTTGTATGCTACGGTAGAAAATTTAGAAAGTTTGAAGAGACTACAAAAATCTCCACAAATTTTGATTGCAGGAAATATATGTTATATATGAGTTAGAAGTAATGTATTCATATTTGGTATTATTGTAATTATTGGGTGAGACATTTGTTTATATGTGGTTTAATGCTTTAGGAATGCAAGTCCTCTCACATTTTGTGCCATTCATTCCTCAATTTTTAGGATGTGGCATAAAGTTACCAATTTTTCTCCTTTTTCTAAATCGGTATTGGATACTTTATAAGGATTTTTTTCCTTAATTAGCTTCTTTAAGCCTTAAAATAATTTTGTTGAAATTTTAAGCTAAATTATGACCTCTAACTATTTTTCCTTAAATTTTCAAGAAATTAGGCCTTTAAATCCAAAAATTATCTTTAAAATTATTTGGGCCATTTCTGGGGAACTAAGCTTCTTTATAATTTCTCTAACTTCCGTTAATAACATTTCATACTATTTTCCTCAATATATTTGGGCCCTTAAATAATTTTTATAATTATCTTAAGTATTTTCCTCATGATATACTTAAGACATTTTGGCTTAACTGGGCTTAGTAGTTTACTTCATTTAAACTAATTCTTTATATTTTAAGCCCACAATTTGAGATGTTATAAATCTCCCCCCACAAAATAAATTTAGTCCTCAAAATTTTGAATATCTTAAAGAATTGACTCTAAGGTTTGATCCACCAAATGACCATAAATTTCCCTTTTCACCAAGCTCTAATTTTTTTGGACAAACACCAAGCTCTAATTAACATAAAGGGGACTAGACTTCTCTTTATCCCTTCTTTCTTCTATCACTGAGAACAATCACAAATAATTTTTCCCCAGCCATATACTTTAAGATCATGGTATTTTACTACACCATGCTAGCTTACTTTGTCTCTTTTGACTTTAGCTTGGGGAATCACCTCTTGATACTTAGTTTATCCCTATCATATGAAAGCTCACAAAGCATGCAAAACAAACTATCTAATAAACATTCAGTACATTTAGCCTATTCAGCAATCTTGGGACACATAGCCCAATACTTATACAGATTTTATATCAGATCTTACAGTCCAGGGACACTGCTCATACAAAAATGCATATCGGGACTTACAACCTCAAGACACATAGTCCAATGTCACTCTGAATGCTACTCAATCATCCATATAATATGTAATGTTCACGAAGCAAGTAAAACAAACCACCCAAAAATAAGCATTCGGCAATCACAATACAACTCATATAGCATATCAAGTCTTACAGCCTAGAGATACACCCCATGCCAAAGGCACATTGTGACTTACGGCCTCTTGACACTGCCCAATAACCACTTTGAATGCCTATCTGGTCTTATAGCTAGGGATACACCCCATGCAACAATGCACTTTCGAGACTTACGACCTTTGGATACTGCCTAATACACGAGACACATTGGTCCAATACAAAACAGATAGCATGTTAGGTCTTATAGCCCAGGGATACACCCCATGCAACAATGCACTTTCGGGACTTACGACCTTGGGACATGGCCTAATAACCACTCTGTAGGCATATTAGATCTTACAACCTAGTGATACACCCCATGCAGCAATGCACTTTCGGGATTTATGGCCTTAGAACATTGCCTAATACACGAGACATATTGGTCCAATACAACATAGATGGCATGTCATGTCTTACAACGCAGCCTAGGGATACACCGCATGCAACAATTCACTTTTGGGACTTACAGCCTTGGGACACTGCACAATAACCACTCTGTATGCATATAATGTAATACAACCCATGGATACACCCCATGCAACAATGCACTTTCGGGACTTACGACCTTAGGACATTTGCCAATAATCAAACCATATATATTCATCAAACGAATATAATCAATGGTACAAATAAGCATGCAGAACAATTATATAAGATATGAGAGTAAGAGTTATTACAACTGTTACTTGACTTTATCTATCTTGTCTAGCCTGATTTGCCTTAGCCTCTTTTTTTTCTTTCTTTATCTTTTGGAGGACATGTTGTTTTTACTAGACAACATCAACTTTGTTTCAGAGAACCAATTCCCAATTTCTTAAGAATACCTCATAGCTAAGACCTTCATCATACATAGTCTAGCAATCAATTTTTTCTTAACTTCATATTTGCCTGAATATCCTGTTCTATCCATGGTATCTCTTAGGTATAATTAATATACCATCTAGCCCCAAACTTTACTGAGTATCTAAATATCAGAGGGAATAAAATCATTCAACTATACCATTTTCCAATATAACAATCATCTTAAGCATTATTATCTAGATCCCTCTATTTCCTTCCCCAAGGATTTTGCTAGGATTACTTGACTCTTATTCTTTCTATCCTTTCATATCCCTAACCATCTTTCATTCATATGGTCACAACTTTGTCATCATGCCAACTATCACAATAATGCTCACATTATTACTGAAAATTCAGCATCAATCACAAGCTCTAAACTTTAACTTTAAAGTCATTGATTAAATGAATCATCAAAAATATCTATTCAAATAAACTATATAACAAAGAGCATTTCCTCCAAACATATACTAAAATCATAGCAACATGAGACCTATTAAAATACCATTGTTCTATTTAACACCCAACCAAAAGTAGCTATTGTTCAAGGTGTAATGGCTGTTTCGAACAAGAGTATGGAAAAAATTAAAATTTAGTTATCCCATCATCAATTTCTACCAAATAGCCTCTATAACCATAACCATAATCATGTAGCTAAACCATGGTGCAAATTTAAACACAATTTAACTTAAATTTGATCTCAAACTTAACCTCAAACTCCCCTTCTAGCTTCAACTCTAGCATCTGATGATTACCTTTTAAAGGAGGGTACATATAGATGGGATTCTCTTATAGATCCTCTTCTTTAGTCTCTAGAACTAAAAAGAATCTTACATGCCTAATATCCCTTTTGATCTTCTCTTCCCTAGATAGCCTTACCCACAAACTATCACTACCACCTTTATCACTACTAACAGTGATATGACAAATAGGTGTATAGGTTGCTAAGTGATTTAATTGAAGGCTCCAATTCATAATCTTAATCCTTAAAAGCATTCATTTTCTTTATAATTTCCTAAAAATTATCACTAACACTTGTCATTAATCAATTCATCAAAATATATATTTTTCATAAGAGCAGAGTATTCTAACCTATTGCCAAAACTTTGGCTCTAATACCAAAAAGTATAACACCCTTATTTCCATCACTAATTAGATGAGCTATAACATAATGAATTTGAACCACTAAGCCAGATTTGATCCTGGGAAGAAAATACTTGTGAAAATAGTTGAACACTCAGCCCAAACACAAGGTTCAAACCTATGAATGAATGGGCTTTTCTAAAAAAATTTAGAACTTTTTAAATAGTTATTCAGTGGTTCAAACTCTTCATTGTGGCTCAAAAATCCTTTAACTCCATTTAATTAATATTATTAGAGTATTACTCTGCTCTTATCCTAGTCTATCGCCAGTTAATTATGGGCTCATATCATGTAATTTCCCTTTTCTATTTCGTTATTTAGGCATGGTATACTACGGCTATGTGCACTAATTTCACTATTACTACTATATTAGGCATGATAATTCCATGGCACTTGCGTTAGGCTAGTGCTTAGCACACATACTCCTCCTTATGGAGGTTAGATACATGCCCGTGCAAAACTATATTTACATACCTTAAATTAGAATAAACTTCAATAATTTAAGCTAAGCACACACCTATATACAATAAGCCAATAAGATAATTAATTTACAAAACAACCATAACTAATGGCTTCCTTAGGGTCTCCACCTTCAAGCTTCCTCCACTAGCTTGCCATTTCCTTTAGAAGTACTTGCCCTTATTATTGGTATATGGGAAAAAAAGAGTGAGATTTAGGGGAATCTCTGTAGAAAAACATCAACTCAATATATATATATATATAATGTGCAATGGCAATTACTATGCATGTAGATAGCCAAATAAGCAAAACACCTTACAAGTACATGCACATGGCCATGGCACAACTCAAGCAAGGATATTTCCATTGTTATTAAACCCGAACCGAACAGGTCGGTTTGGCCCAGGAACTGCTGAACCGGCAAGGGAACCGGTCTGGTTTGTGAACCGGACTGGTTCAGTATTTTTTTTAAATGGATTTTTTAAAAATTTTCTTTGTAATTTCATAATAATAAGCTTGAAATCTTCACTCTCTCACTGGTTTGGTCCCTGGCTAGCTCTGGTTTGACTCCGCCTGACCCATTGACCTTTGACCCAGTACCCCGACCAGTTCACTGACCGGTCTCAGTTTAATAACCTTGGATATTACATGTTCAAAGGCATATTCATGGCAAATAACATGCAATCAACCAAGCATAAACTATATAAGAGTAAGTTTTGCTACATTTTGTTTCTTCCCAAGTTACCTACTTTTGCTTGAACATCTTTGGTTTTGCTTCCCCTTTGCTTGATAATGGTTGCCAAATCCTATTAATTATTCATATGGAGCTTATTAATACTTAAACCTTAATGTATAACCATTGCATAATAAATCTCTCCCTATGACCTCAACTCTTCTTGGCCAAAACTTATGCACATCGGTGGATAAAGCGCCATTTTTTTATAAATCATGCTTCTAAACATGTACTCTTGACATCTTCCTATATCATTTTCCATTCTAGGCTCAAGGGAAGGCTCAAATTGATCAACATTTAGTTCAATTAAGTTAGCCCCTAAATCTGTCCCCAAAACTCTCAAACCACAACTAATTACATTTTCTACAAAATATGTCATTTTTTGGACTTAATTGAAAATCTGCCTCTAAACTTTTAAGGAAATTTGAAAAATCATAACTTAAGCTAGGAAACTCTAATTGAGGTGGTTTAAGTTCCTATGTAAAGATCTTTTAATCCTCTATAAAATAAAAATAATGCCCAATAATAATTCATGGTCCGAAGTTCCCAAATTCCTTGATCAAACTGACAGTCCAATTTGAGAGTTAGAATTTTCTAGATTTTCTACCCAGAGTTTAAAAATTCATGACTTACAAGTTACACATCCAATTTCTATGTTCTAGTACTTGATTGAAATGTCTATACATCTGCTTTAAGGGAAAAATAATCATACTGACAAATTACCAAAGCAACCTTGTGTAATTTACCTATTTACCCACTCACTACAAAAAAATTAGCTATTGGCGACCACTTTCATCGGCAACTCTAAAAGGTAGCCACTAAAACTTGACTTTCAGTGGCGACAAGAAGAGTCGTTGCTGAAAGTGACTTTTCGGTGACGACTCTTATTTTCACTGCTAAAAGTCAGCGACATTTATTGTCGTCAATAAAAGTCAAACTTTTGGCGGCGACTCTTATTTACGCCGCTAAAAGTCACACTTTTAGTGGTGACATTCATTGTTGCTGCCAAAAGTATCGGTTTTTCAGATTAATTTTTTTCTCACAAAAAATATTTATTTTTATTTTTTTAAATATAATATTTAATCTCTCAAAATATTAAATATGATACTTATCATGAAGAAATAAAATAATATTAAATGTAAATATTATATAATAATTTGTTATATAATATTAATCTCTCAATGTTTTTTATTTTTCTTTATTTTTATAAAATAATTTGTTATTTTGTATATATAAATTAAATGTAAACTCATTTATTGATTTATTATATCATATTATACACTCAATATAAAAAAAATAAATTTATGAAATTAATAATATTATATTAATTAATCAACATTTTTATGTGTATGGAAATATTATATTAATAAATAGATATTTATATTATATTATATTTTATATATATTGATATGAATATATTTTTTTATACATAATTTTAGATATGAATATCATTATATATATATATATAATAATGTTCAATCATGTGTGTGTATTTAATTATGCATTTACATGATGGGATTTCATCAAAGCTCACATAGTAGAGGATCAAGGCAACATCCAAGAGGTGGGGGATTAGAACTTGGTGGAGGCACATTTTAGAGGTGAAAATATGGGGGTGATGATGTGGCGTGGCGTGGTAAATAATAAGGTGGTAGGTGGGCAGTGACGTGGCCTGACATGACAGGTGATAGATGGCATAGATGCTGATGTGGCTTTATTTATTATTTTTCCCCACTTTTAGTGGCAACATTTAAAGTCATTGCTAAAAATACCTCTTTGGTGGCACGAGAGTATACTTTTAGTGGCGACTATTTTGTCGCCGCCAAAACTTTCAGCCACAATCATTACGGCAATGACTTGGCAATGACTTTTTGTCGCAGCTAAAAATCTTCAGTGATAACTTTTTGACTTTCAATCGCGACTAAAAGTCAGTTTTTTTAGTGATTGTGAGAAATTTGGAACACAGAGTGTTCCTAGTTTTTTTATCAAACTTCCAAAACTCATAAAGTTTGTTCTAGATATTCAATTGACATATTCTAGGACTCATTTTGAAGTTTAGAATGCGTACTATTTGCTTGCCAAATTTCATAGATAGTGGACATGATTTACCCAATCAAAATAGTGCTTGAAACCATCTGCTTCACTGACTTCATAGAAACAACACTCAGTCCGAAATGGGTCAAATGAAGAGTAAGGGAGTTGATGTTATGCTTTATTAGGTGGAAGTGTGTGTGTATTGTGTGAGTGTGTTATGAGAGAGAGTGTGAGTGGGTATATGTGGGTATATGTTATCTTATTTGGCCTACTCACAAGGCTTTAAATTTTTTAATTTATCCAATTTAAAATCTCTTAGGTTCCACAATTTAGCTTAACTTTATTCTAATTCCGATTTTCAGGTTCGTAAAATAAAGTTACTAATTTTTCTCCTTTTTCTAAATTGGTATTAGCTCACCATATAATTTTCATAAATTAATCCTTAATACTTTATAAAGATTTTCTTCCTTAATTAGCTTCTTTAAATCCTAAAATAATTTTTTTGAAAATTTCAAGCCAAATTATTACCTCTAACTATTTTTCCTCAAATTTTTGAGAAATTAGGCCTTTAAATCCCAAAATTATCTTTAAAATTATTTGGGCTATTTATAGGGAACTAAGACTCTTTATAATTTTTCTCTCTAACTTCCCATAATAACATTTCATGCTATTTTTCTCCATATATCTAGGTCCTTAAATAATTTTTATAATTATCTTTAGCATTTTCCTCATGATATGCTTAAGACATTTTGGCTTAATTGGGCTTAGTAGTTTATTTAATTTAGACTAATTCTTTATATTCTAAGACCACAATTTGGGATGTTACACTACGGACTTGTTCACACTGTTAGTGTCCGGGTCATGCCAAATAATAAAGTGATAAGTTAAATATCATTCTCACGAGAATTTGGTTTCAAAATCCGGCCAAGTTTTGATTATCACACTTTCACTTAATTTGAGTGATATAAATGTAAGAGTGAAGGGAAACTATGAAATAAACCCAAACTAGAACTAAAAATTCATATAAACAAGTGGTTCTTTCACTTCCAAGATAAAATGAGGTCTAGGATTATGTAGCCTCCTTGTATTTCATAATATTCAATTAACCTCCTTTCATAAATGCTCTTAATGGAAATATGTGTTAGTCTAGGATTCAAAAAGTACTTGTAAAAACTCTCTCAAGTTAAAAACAAGTGTTTAATTCTATTAATTACTCAATCTCTTGACACAATTAATAAAATCCAAATTAAAGCTCCAATCTTAATGTGACTATATAAGGTTGGCAAGTATATCTCTATCTCGACAACAAAACCATCCATTCATAATGCAAGCTTCAAGTTCTTATATAATTTTATTCAAGTTTTACACTCACCTAGCCCTCTTAAGCATCAATTAATTGAACGAAACATCTAAATTGTAATCAAGCATTTAGAAGTATTAGGAAAAAGAGTAAAATAAGCACACATATATCATTAATCACGGAAAGAGAGGAGTATTCAAGTATTAATTCATACAAAAATTCAAAATAATCAAAATAAGAAGGAAAGAGGAAGAAAATTAGAAAATCCAAGTGAATGTAGCTTGAATCTCTTATTCACATCTTCCCAACCTTCAAGAGTCTCAAACCCTAGCACACCAGCCCCCTAATTTGGCCTCCAAGTTGTAGAAATATGAATGGAAATGTTAAAGGAGGTGGAATAAAAACGGACGCCTTAGCATCAAATAACAAAACAAAAAGTTTTGTAAACGTTCCGATATGGCGATTTTAGTTTCCTAATATAGCGATAGGGGGGTCTTCAGTAACCCAATATCATGATTTTAGATTCTCCATCATATCATAATACGATCTGTTTCCCTTCCAAATTCACAATTGTGCCTCCAAATCATGGTTCCTTGAACTGCCTTATCATAATTTCATTCCACCTTACTATGTCCTCCAATTTGAGATTTTTCCAAACTGATTTTCCATCAACTCTTCTTCCATGCTTAGCTGAAAATCAATACATGCTGAAATAAGCTTCATCTCATGATCAATCAATTCAAAAAGCCCAACATATTCCCTTAGTTACTTATAAGACATTAAAGCACATTTTCTTATAATAATTCAACAAAATGCTTACAATAAAGATATAAATTGAAGTGAACACATGCTAAATGATATGAAATTCCTGAAGTTATCAGGGCTTTATTTTCATAATGAAAGGTGCCGATTCCCTAATGACAAAAATTGTATTTGGGGAGTTTTTTGTTTTTGTTAAATATTACATGGATGTTAGTGTACTTAATGATTAGTTTCTGAGTGTTAATCTAACCATATATGGTTAACTAGATTAGTTACACTTACAGCTGTCTACCACTCACACATGTGTCATGTACGAACTCTATGAATATACAGTACTCATCAATAATACAGAATAATTCGTTCTGGTGATAAAACCCTTCTCTTCTCTATAAGTCTTTAGCATGGTATCAAAGCCCGTCGTGCCGGCGAAGCTCCGACAACTGTACTAAAGCTACATCAAGGCATTGGCGCTAGTCAGTCTCCTTCTTTAGATTGACATATTGGCAACACATTGTCTAACACACCAGCTTTTCCGGCTAACGATCCAGGCCTGGCAAGTCAAGGATTCACGAACAAAAAGATTAACGTGAAACTCGATGAGAATAACTACTTGATTTAGAAGCAGCAGGTTTTTTTTATGGTAAAACAACATAAGATGTTCTCGTACTTGGATGGATCTGTATCCATCCCACCGAAGGTCACTAATGATGATTGGAACAGAGAGATCACAAATCTAGAGTTCAAGATTTATGAGCAACTTGACTCTGCTCTCGCTTCTTGGCTACTCACGTCTGTAACTCCGTCAGTTCTGCCGGAACTTGTCAGCCTTGAGACTTCTTCTTAGATTTGATCTAAGCTCCAGAGATTGTATTCAACATAATCATATTCCAAAATTCTTCATTATCGTAATCGGTTGACTAATCAATGAAAAGGAGAATTAAGCATGATATATTATCTCGCAAATATTAAATCAAAATGTGATCTTCTTGCTTTATTAAGAGAGCCTGAATCTGTTTCAACTCACGCCTCGCACATCCTAAACGGATTGACAGCTGAATATGAATCCGTTATTACAATAATCAATGCTGTAAAGCCTAGATTCGACTTGGATACTGTTTCAACTATGTTGCTGGATTCTGAAGCACGTGAAAAGGCGTTTATTAACAACTCTGTAGCACAGGCAAATTATACAGTTGCATCACAAAATTCTTCTGTTGACTATGCTGATGAAGAATCTGCAGCAAATGTGTTTACTGCTCAATCATCTTTTCCAGTCACAGCAAGTTCTATATGGGCGTTGGCAGGCCTCCTATTCCACCCTCGCGTACTCATTTTGGAGGCAAAGGTCGTCGTGTCACTTGTACTCCTTCTAAGCCTACTTGTCAAATTTGTACCAAGGTTGGTCACACTGCTGAGAGATGCTATTTTAGGTATGAGATTTCTCCTTACTCTCCCTCAAGTGGTCTCGTATGGTCACATTATATCGATTATGGTGTACCTTATTTCTCTGCCCTATCTGATTACAATGGTTGGCCTGTTTACTATACAAATGTTGCAATTCCTAATGATGTTCCTGCATATTATACACCAAATACTTACTCACGTGCGTCTGCTCCTAATGTCCATTCTCTGAGTTCCGCTAATGCATATAGTGGTTCAAGTGTTGTTTTTGGAGCTTCTTCTTCACAGCAGCTTTCTGGAGCACCACTTGCTCAGGCTTTTGTAGCTTCTCCTGAAACTATTTCAGATGATGCTTGGTATCTGGATTCTGGTGCAAATTAGCACATTCCTAAATCTGCAGCTTAGCTTCAAGGTGTTTCAACCTTTGCAGGTAATAGTAACGTTATAGCAAGTGGTGGTGGTTTTCTTCCGATTTCTCATGTAGAACATACTGTGTTAACATCACCAACATCTAAACTGCACATGCACAGAGTATTGTGTGTTCCAACTATCCAAAAGAACCTTGTATCTATTTCTCAAGTTTCAAAAGGAAATGGAGTCTCTATAGAATTTTTTCCTCATGCTTCCTTTGTTAAGGATTTACAGACAAAGCGCATTCTCATGGATGGACCTGAAATGGCAGGAATGTGCAAGCTGTTTGCTATAACTTCTACACTACCTTTTTCAAGCAAAGTTACCTCTCATGTAACTCAGTCACAGAACACTTGTTTTCATGTTCAAGATTTGGATTCTCTTACTCTTTCGCATTGTCGTTTAGGCCATCTTTCTATGGACACAGTAAACAGAGTCTTGTCATCTCTTAATGTTCCAGTTTCAAAGTCTTCAATAAGTGTACAATGTACTGCTTGTAATATGGGCAAGAGTCACAAATTGCCTTTTGCAATGTCTACTATAGAATACCATAAACCTTTACAATTGATTTCCATGGATCTATGGGGTCCAGCACCAATTATCTTTAATGGTTTTGGTTACTACCCCCGGTCCTAAATATAAGACAAAGTTGACTTTTTTGGAGAAATTAAGGAAGCTAATTAAATTAGCTTAGAGTATTTATATTTATATTTTTTCTCCAAACTAATTAGCTTGACCAATAAAATGATATATAATCTAAAAATACACAACAAATGATATGATTAAGTAATTTATTTAGATTCCTTAATCTCCCAAAAGAAAGTTAACTTTATCTTATATTTAGGACCAGAGGGAGTATTATATAGCTGTCACGCTTTAAATATTCAGGTATGACCAGCATGGAATGTGAGAGAATGACTCACATTTCTGAAGCCTTAAAACACATATAAATAAATGCCTCAACTAATAATTGCAAAAATATTGAATATAAATACATTACTTATAGCTCATATATAACATATTTCTTTCAATCTAATATTAAGTAATTTGTAGAGATACCGGTATAGTCTTTTCAGACTTTCCAAAATTTCTACCATAGCATACAAGTTCAATATAGTATATGGAGCTTCGCTCTGTAGCGACATATATAGATATATATGACTTAGACAAACAAACATGTGGATACTACCTATAGACGACGTGGAGCACCTAAACAAGAATTACCAACATATACAAAGAATTTAAGGTTTTACATTGAATTATGCTTCATTTAAATGCGCTCCGGCTTTAATTTGACCATATAAACCTTCAATGATTAGCAAGAGGGACGTGATCAGTTACACTGTCTAAGGCCAAAAATATTTTCTGGTAAATAACGTCCCATTAATAGAAGTAAATAAAATACTGAAGGAATCAATTAAGCAAGTAAAATTTCATAATAATGAGATGACAATTATATTCAACTTACAAGTATGAAATCATAAAAGAAGATAAAATTATATAGAAGTTTATTAATAAGAAAATACCCTATAAACAAGCACCTCATTGATGAAATTAAGTACAGCTAGTATGAAAAGCTATTCTGAATGAGGACTTAAATAGAACGATCGAGTAACAAGCGTGGACACACAGTCCACGAATAACAAGTGTGAACACACAGTATATGAGGGTAAGTAACCAATCAAGCTCAGTACAAGGCCACGGAACAAGCATGGGTACAAGGCTCATGAATAACAAGCGTGAGAACGAATCCCACGAATATCAAGCGTGAGTATTATGCTCATGAATGTCAAGCAAGCTTGAGATTAATCATGGTGCGCCAAGGACTAACAGTACTACTGTTAGTAACTAACATTTTGTATTCAATCCTCTAAAAAATGTATGCATGCATGCTTGGAGCCAATTTATCAAAGCAATGAAAAGCTATTTTTTTAAGATAATGATAGCTCATATCAAATACGACATAATATAATGCCCCAGTATGAAAGTTCAAAAACAATATTTCAAAATCTTCTTTCAAATTTAATCTGTCGACAAAACCCTTCCCAAGTAATAAAAACTAGTGTATAGCTATTGCAAAAAGCAAGACTATCTAACATAAAAATTTATAAAAGATATCTTGAAACTTTCCTTATCGTTTCCATGCATAATCATGATTTATACTCAATTCAATATCAATAAGAAATTAAATAAGTCTGATAAACTTTTCTTGATAAAACCATACTTAGAATGTGGTAATTAATATAAAAGTATAACAAGTAGTAAAATATCATTTATATATATTATAATGAAACGCTATTCACTCACCCGATGGCTTCCCGAAATGCAATTTACTCTTTTCAAAACTTCCCAAAATAAGGACCCTTGTAGCCACCTAACTGCCTAACTAATAGAACAAAATCATCACTTTAATATAATTCTTTTACTTCATGTATTCTCAAGATTCAACATCCATCCCAAAATCAAGATAATTTTATTAGTTTTTTCCTTTATTAAATTGCATAGCCGCATATTCTTACTTGTAGGAAAGAAGGCAAACCTCTCCCAACAACTTTCATCTTGCACTACTTAATAACTCAATAGCCTTAAAAAGATAACTTCCATTATCCTTGTTTAAGCATACCATAAAACTCATTTCACCAAGCAAGCCCCATGATTTCTATATCATTATGTTGCATATAAATCTTTTCCAAGTTTCAACATTCAAACTAAGTGGTTTTTATACTATACAATTCAACCACATACTACTGAATTCAATTTGATTAAGCTCTTTCCTCCAACATTTCACACTTCATACACCAACCAAATACTAATAAAAGAATAAACAACTTAATCATTGAAATTTACCAATAGTTCTCTTTCCAACATCACCATGAAGCTATAAAATTTCCAAATTCCATGTTTAAGCAAGATTTAAATCAAATTCAAGTCAATTATATGTGTGTGTGCGTGTGTGTGTGTGTAATTGCTCCGTCACCATAAAAATACCAAAGAAACACATCAAATTAAGTCTCATTCCTTTCAAACATTTCACCCAAGATTAACTCATAAAACAAACATTTCACCACACTTGTTTTCCTTTAATAAATCAAAATCTCACAAATCAAACAATTCATTAAGCACCGCATGATAATCAAAATTTGAGTTATAAATAATACCATCCAACCATACCTATTCCATTAAAAAAAGTTTTCTCAAAGTTTCCTCAATTCCATGATTTAAACTGATATTTTTAACCAATATAGTTTTAAATTCTCCTGTCAAGCATTTTGTCAAACACCTTAGGTGCACACTATTTTACAAGCCTCAAGAATAATCTTTTTTTTTTTTAAATTCCAATCCCAAATTTCGTATATTACAACTGAAAATCCAATCTTAACTAATTACCAAACCCATATGCAACTCAAACCAATTACCAATTGGAGGAACAATCATCCTTTCCCACTAGTACAGAAAAGGGTTTTTAGACCGGTTATATCGGATAAGGTCTTAAAAATATGACCGGTGACATTTTTGTAATTATGATGAAATATTAAGACCGGTTATATGTATAACTGATCTTAAAAATACTTTTAAGACCGGTTATATTTAAAACTTGTCTTAAAAATAATTTTAAGACCGGTTATAATAAAAACAGGTCTTAAAATATATATAATTAAAAAAATAAATACATGTAATATATTTTCTAGACCGGTTCTAAATATAACCGGTTTAGAAAATATTATATAAATTAAAGACAATTAAAAAAATAAAATGGTTATTATTTTTAAGACTTGCTGTACATGAAAACCGGTTTTAAATATTAAAAATTTAAGACCGGTTATTATTTAATAATCGGTCTTAAAAAGTTTCTATTTTTAAGATCGGTTATTTATTAATAACCGGTCTTAAATATTAATTTTAAACTTGTTTCTAATTAAAACCGGTCTTAAATATTACTTTTAAGACGGTTGTTAATTACAACCGGTCTTAAAACTGACCTGGATATCAAAACGCGCCTAATTTTAACTTTGAAATTTGAGACTCAAGTACACCAGCAAAACCCCTCTATCGGTTTGTGACAGTTCCTCCTTTCCCCTTCTCTCCTCCATCTTAACTTCGCCGCCGTCAACGGAGATTACGGTTGAATACATTGCCGTTAGGCTATTGTCGTTTGTTCCCTCCAATTGGTTTTGTTCTCAACCTCGTTTTAATTGTCAGGTTTGTGTTTCAGTTGCTAGGCATTCAATTAAATTAATGGTTTCGTTTTTGGGTATTTCATTGAAATTGTGAGATGACTTGGCGTCCATTTTCTTTGTTCGATTCTTGCAGCAAGTCGTCAACCCACTTTTCAGAAGCATCTATTGCCTCCTAAGAGAGACCTTACTCGAATCGTAAAGTGGCCAAAGACTGTTCAAATCCAGAGAAAGAAGAGGATCCTTAAGCAAAGGTTGAAGGTACCGTTAATTATTCTGAAGAGTTTTACATAATGCATGTATGTCTGAGGTTAATGTCCTTATGCTTCTGTGGACTTGGGTTTATTTTGGTAGTGTATGAGAAGGGTTCAATTTTGGTTCTGTATTCATGTTCAATATAGTAAAATTCTAGATAAGGTAGTGTTGATATTGCTTGATATGAACTTTGGTGTTGCTTCTGAGTCTGCCTCCTAATGCATTTATGTTTGTTCAACTTGTTCAAACATGCCTCTTATTTTTGCTTCTGAGTCTGCCTCCTAATGCATTTATGTTCAACTTTGTTCAACTTGTACTGACATTGCCTCCTATTTTTGCATGTATGTTCAATTTGTGCTTTGCAGTTAATTATTTGTTCTTGTTTGCATAACTTGGGAATTGCTTTTGAATTATACCCTTGTAGATAGTTCCGTGTAGCAAAATTTCCTTAAACCATCACTAGCTATCCTTAAATAGTTTCCTTAAAGTGTTTTTAGACAATGAGTTATCCTAGTGAGGGTACTCCCGATCCAACTAATCCAAATCAAAGCGAGCCTAGCAATGCTCCTAGCCAGGAACACAGTGAGCCACGTAACCAACCTAGACGAAGGGGTAGGAGAGCCACCCGATTGAGAGACATTCCTCTCAATCAGAATACCGAGGAAAAGATTCTGATTGAGTTTGATAGTTATTGGAAACCAATCGGGCCTAATGCAAGCCGGTATAGGAGTTTTGTCGGCCTCCTAGCACGCAACAAGCCTAGCATCTTGATAGAGCAGTGGAGGAATGTGGATAAAAGTGTGAAGCGACATATTTGGGAAACTATCCAGCTCACTTACGACATTCATGAGAGTGAAGTCTTGTATAACAAGACAATGACGTATTGTGATGAACACTAGAGGAAGTTTAAGACAAGTCTAACCAACAATTACGTGCATATCGAGGTGGAAGAAGGTCAGCCTCATCCTAATCCGTGTGATCAATATTCTTTTATTGACGAACGGACTTGGCATGAATTTAGACGGCTTCGGACTACTCCAGAAGCATTGGTGAGTTGACTTATTTTGCATTTGATTTGCTTATGAATTATGAATTGTCTTTATTGATTTACAATGACTTAATTTTGATTTCTTATTCGCAGGAAAAAAGGAAAAAGGCCCAAGAGAGTGGTAGAAAGAATGATTGTCCCCATACAATTCTCGTAGGGGTTATGCGAAGGCCGAAAAAGACTTGTTGAAAGCTAAACGGAAGAGATTGGAAGAAGCAGCTCAATCCAATCCTTCTGTTCTTCTTTCTCCACCATCTCTGATAAGTCGCGAAGAGAAGTGGTTGTTCGCTTGATACGTGTGCAGATGATCAATTAAATAGTGCAAGTGTACACTGTCGTAATCAAGTAATATAGAAGTGAGTAGAGTATCGTTCCCATGAGAATTGATCACTAAGTACCAAAATGAGCAATTTTAACTCTATTTAGTCGATCGATTAGTTGGTGATTGAGAGTACAAAATAAAAGAAAGATAATTAAATATGAATGCAGATGATATGAAAGCAAATATGAGAAAAAGCCCTAGGGATTAGATTTCACTTCACAAATTCCGAATTGAATCACTTATCTATTATAGTCCAATTTATTCCAGATGATTGATAGTCGAGTTTCCCTAATTTAATTACTAGCCTCTTCCAAGGTCAAGGAATTCTATAATCAATTGCTAATCCAATATATTCCTATATGAATTTAAGCAATCAATTATGCATTAAGATTTATGGAACTCAGTAAGACTACACAACTCATGAATATATTCCTATTTCATATGCAAGTCATGGTTTTAATTATAGGGTCTACACACATGTATCTCCTTCCGGTCTCAACATGTATATTGAAATCATTCAAAAGATGGCCAGTCAATCAAAAGCATTAAGAATAATAATTAAAACTCAATCATGAAGGAGAAATTCAAACTAGATTTAATAAGTTAAGATTCAATCCGTCATTAGTAAGCTACGTCATCACCCTAGGAAAATGAAAGTTTAGCACATGATGAAATTAAAAACAAAACCAAAATAAATTGACATTATATAAAGCTAGAATGAAATCCTCAGAAATACTGTATAAACATGAATATTAAATTCTCAAACATAAATATACAACCAAAAGATGAATGAAAGATGAAGAAATCTAGCCGTCCATTTAGGAGGTAAAACCTTCCATGTAGGCGGCATGCAAAATGTGATACAATCCTAAGCCTTCCAAGATGGAGGCATGCAATGCATGAAATTAAATCTAAAAATTAATACAATGAACTCAGAAATGTTAGAGAAAGATCTTTCCCGGTCAGAGAAGGACCTCTCCCTGTCGGAGAAGGAAACCTCTGCTTCTCTTCCTCTCCTCCTCTCCTTGAGCTTGGCATTGATCTCTATTTATAGGGGAAAAAACGTGTGCTACAGTACTGCTACAGTGATCTGGCGAGTGCTACAGTGCCCTGGCAGCTGCTATAGTGGTCGGTGGCTGCTACAGTACTTTTATTTTTATTTATTTATTTTTTTAAATGCCATTTATTCCAAAAACAATATTTATTTATCAATCACACCCAAATTTATTATATTAAACGCAAATATCGTCCATAAAATCATCATATAAGGGAAAATAAATATGCAAATATTTTACTTATCATCGCTCACCAAAAGAGGAGCGGGTCTTATACGAGTGACCAATCTCATATAGTCGGTGAGAAAATTGTAAGTATTGTTGTTGACTTGTTATTAATTATTTAGTAAATAAATTTCATTACTAACATTTGTCATCTGTGTCTTATAGGAGGAGCTTCAAAAAAAATAAGTCGAGGGATTGTTTAGGTCTGATGGGGGGAATGACATCCTGACTGTAGCTACAGGAAAGCTTGAGCATCCCGGCCGTGTCAGGGGGATTGGAGGAGGGGTAGGCATAAGGGATTACTTTGGAGCACCCCCACGCTGTTCCTCAAGTAGTATGCTGACTAGGGAGAAGATGGAGCGTATATTGGCCACTGTGAGGGCGAAAGCTAGGGCCGAGGCAGAAGTATCATTTGATGCACGATTTGAAGAAAGGTTCAGCAAGATGAAAGAGGAATAAATGATCATGACGAGCACAAGACAAGCAGATACGAGTGCTCCCCAAGCTCATTCCCTAAACCCTAAACAGAGCACTAAAAGGAGTTGCATTGGTCAGTTATCAGAGGGTCCTGGAAAAGAAATTGGTGAGCCTTGTGACTTGTTTGTGGAGGATCCTCTGAGATGATTGGTTGAACGGGGGAGCGTGCACAACTTGGATCAACTGTCCACCACCAAGAAATAAAGGATGATCAAGTCAGAGTGTCAGTTGAAGAGGTGATCGTTGCAGATGCACCTCTCCCTATCCCTGTTGATGACTTCAGGGTTGTGGGCGATGTCATTAACTCTTTCATCTTATGGCCAAAGAACCTTGTTTCTGATCGAGCTGAGGAATCCCCACCACCTCCATCTCCACCTCCACCTCCCTCCACTCAAGATGTTTCATGGCCTCCATTGAATGTCATGCAGCAAGTGATTCTGATGGCATATGCTACGTCCTTTGCAACAAGAGATTGGTCTACTGAGTTAGATGTTGGCAAGTCAGGGGCGCAATGCTATCTTGAGAGGGATGATTTAATGTCCCTTGTAGCTTCTCTACAACAGCTTACGATTTCGATTGTCCAGCTCTTTTTGATGTAAGTATCTTCTCAAATTGGAAGTTAATATTTTACAAATTACGCTATTAAACTTTGATTTAATGTCCCTGCTTGAATTATTGTAGGTGCATGCATCGTAGGTTGGTTGACTCTGACAAAACCAATAAATTTGAACTCCTATGCCCAGTTCAACTCTACGACAAAGGGACCACTACTTCTATCAGACACACATACTTATCGCACAGGCTTAGTGAAACCTCAATTGAGTGTTTCTTGGCTCACTACTACAAAAAGGGTAAAAGGTGGCGCACATTTTGTGGCACTTCTTTAAATAAGTGCCACAACTTCTCTTTTTTTTTTTTTTTACCTCTATAATTTTTTTTAATTTTGGGTACCAGCTGTGGCGCCTAATAGATTAAGTGCCACAATTGAGGAGGCCTAGTGTGGCGCCTACCCACATAGGCGCCACACTTGGGGCCACAAAAGCAGCTGTGGCGCCTAACCCACCAAGCGCCACAGCTGCAGCATTGATTTTTTTTAAAAAAAAAAGTGGGCATGTGTGGCGCCTAAATAAATAGGCGCCACACATGATAATGTATTTATCAGCTGTGGCGCCTAATGCATTAGGCACCACAGCTGATGAGAGGCAATGTGTGGCGCCTAATTATTTAGGCGCCACACTTGCCCACTTTTTTTTTTTTAAAAAAATTCAAATTGGTAGTGTATCTCTTAATTATTTCATTTCCCGCGTAGTGGTCCTGTGTCCGCCCTCCATTCCTTCTCTTTTTGACTACTACTCCACTTTAATTATTTAACTACTCTCTCCTCCATTAAACTACTTTCCCTTTCTCATCTTCTTAGTGGATCCGTCGGCCCCTCCCTCCATTTCCTATCATCTTCACATTAAAAAACACACCCACACGCTCACTCGTCACTCAAGCTAGCATCAGCAACGTGGTCTCCCACTCCCTGCGCTGGTCAATTAATAGATTTGTAAGAAGAAGACTATTTCATTCTAGCTTGCTTTGTTTAAATTTTTTTTTAGTCAAGATAAACCGTAATATAACGTTTGCCTTTTTGTTCCTAATTTAATAGGAAAGAATGAAACCTAGCTTGTTTCGTTTGCCTTTTTGCTTTGTTTAAATTTTTTTGCTGACAAGCTTGCGTTTTTTAGTAATATTTTAATTTACTTAATTAGTTGTTGATGTACTGTGTTCACATATCAAGTTCTTGTATTGTGATATTTTTTATGTTAGCTTTGGAGAGTATTAATGTAAGAACATTATTGTTGGGGAACTTGAATTTTAAATGTGAAAATTATATATATATATATATATAATAGGTTGAAATATAAAATAGAAAGATTGACAATTTGTGGAGATGATAAACACGAAATCCACTCATTTTATATAAAACTTCACAATCAGAAAGCATAAAAAAGGGCCACAGGAAAAAAAAAGAAGAAGAAGAAGAAGAAGAAAGAAAAAAAAAGGGACCTTACTGTGGCGCTTGCTCAAGCAAGCGTCACAGGAGGCCCCCCTCCTGTGGCACTTCCTCAAACAAGCGCCACAGGAGGGTATTTTTTTAAAAAAAAATTTAAAATGTTGTGGCGCTTCCAAGCGCCACAGCTTTTTTTAGTGACGTCCAGATATGTGACACTTCTCTAGCGCAACAGTTAATGCAATTATAAGCGCCACAGCTTTACTTTTTTTTGGGGAATTGTTTCTCAATACGGATGGCTAGACGAATGACGTCATCTAGAGTCCAGTATTGTTGGAGCTACACTGGATGCGCGATATTCGTATTTAACCCTCCTAGATAACGAGCTATTGTTTGCTCCTCCCTTTCTTGTATATCACATTTCATCATAAGTTTCTCAAACTCCCTGGTATATTCCTCTACAGACATAGCCTTTTGGCGGAGATTATGTAACTGAAGAAAATTATCTTGATAATAATTTTCTGGAAGAAACTTACGTTAGAGCTCGCGTCGCATCTTGTCCCACATTCGTATCTTGCTCTTTCCTTATCTTTCACGCCTTCTTTTTGAGATTCTCCCACCATATGGAGGCATGTTTCTTCAATTTGATGGCAACAATTTTAACTTTCTGCTCATCTGGAATCTCTTTGTACTCAAAGACTCGTTCAACTGTTTGTAGCCAGTCAATGAATTCGTCCGGTTGGAGTCTTCCCTCGAATTCAGGAATGTCTACCTTAATGTCATTGAAGCAGAATGGTTGTTGGCGAGGACGATGACGGTAGTCAGAGGATGACGAACTATGGCTATTCAAATCATCTTCTGAGTGGTCTCTACGAGTTTTGAGCAAGGCTTGCTGTTCTACTATAGTGGCTTCTAGTTCTTGAATCTGGCGTCTCATTTCCTCCATCTCAATCTCATGTCTATTTCTGCATCTTGGAGGCATTTTTCAGTTTGTCTGACAGGTTATGACTTTAAGTATGCAGTTATTAGGTACAAGGTAGAAGGGTAAGGGAAGGATTTGTGTCTATGGAAAAGTCAGGGGTAAATTAGGAAATTTGGGCAATTAGGGGCAACAATGTAATTTTGGGCAAAATCTGGGGGTCAAAATGCAACTTCAGAAAGTTTAGGAGTCTGAAATGTAATTTTGACAGAATCTGGGGGTCAAAATGAAATTTCAGAAAGTTCAAGGGTACGACATGTAATTTTGGCAGAAATTTGGGGCCAAAATGTAATTTCAGAAAATTTTGGGGCAGAAATTGCAAATTTTACCAAATTTAGGGGATCAAATTGCAATTTCTGAAAGTGAGGCTGACTGGGATTGATGACGTGGCGGTTAAGACACGTGGCAGTCAGTGATTGGATGACGTGGCGCTGACTGGTCAGACAGGATGACGTGGCAGCTGACTGGGTCGTCTTCAACCTCTGGACTCCGGCGACCGTCTGAAATTCTGGCGACTTTTCCGGCGACGTCCGTGGAGGCGCGTGGAGGTGTTTCACGGCGGTGACCGAGGCTATTCCTAGGTTTTTCGGCCTTCTGAACACGATGGTGAGGTCGGTTTCTTCAAAAAACGCTCCGAGAGTGAAAATCCGACACCCCTTTTTCTCACGTTTTTTTTTCTCACCCACTCCTCACTCTTTCGCTCTCTGGCTCTCTAGAACTCAGCTCTGATACCAAAATGGTATAGGAACCAAACTCAAATATGTTTATCCAAATTCTTGATGATTACAATGAAAAACAAACACCTATTTATACTAAAATCACAACCTTATAAATTCTTTTAAATAATGAGAAAGTCAGATCCGGCAACTACACACCAACCCCCTCCCTGTTCACAACGTCAGTGCTTACATCATATGCAATGTCAACGTTGGCTGCAATGTGTTCACATTCTCTCTTCTCTGTTTCATTGTTCTATTTTCCATTTCTGTTTCACTGATTTTATGGTATTTTTGTGTGGCATGTAAATGGTGCAATTGGATGTTGTTTTATGTTGAAAATGGTGTCATGTTGTGGTGTTTAATCATTGGAATTGGTTTGAATTGGATTGGACACATTGGTCGCAAAACTGGAAAATCTGTCCTTTGGAAGTCTGTTCTAGGCAGTTTATTTGTGTTGGCGTTTTGAATAGGCAAATGATGTCAGAAAATTATGAAACTTTCCAATATTAAATTTCACATCTCAAGCATCAAAATAGACATATAATTTGTGACATTTCATTTTGTGAACTGGGATTATGTTTGCCCAAAGTTTGAGGTCGAAACTGGGTTTGATTGTGGAGCAGTGTGGATATTTGTGTAATTCTGTATTTCTGTAGTTTTGTACAGCCTTAATCCATATTTTTTCATTGAAGATGACTTAAATAGCTTTCATTTGGCTTTGAGATCACCGCATTTTGATTTTTCTGAAATTAATTATGAATTTTCGAAGTTGTCTTGGCTGCAGCAGAAAATCTTGGCTGCAGCGCCAAAGTTTCAGTGTGCGTTTTGGCCGCAGCCAGAAATTCTTGGCTGCAGCCAAAAACCTTCTATGCACGTTTTGGCTGCAGCCATAGGATTCTTGGCTGCAGCCAACCCCCATTTTCATCATTTTGTGATTTTGAAAGGTGATTTCCAACTTAGTACGTCTCAATCCTTTCAAGCTTTTGTGGAGCTTATTATTAGACACTTAAGGGACTCAAATGACAACCAACTTTAAGTGATATAAAAGTAAGGATTTGGATTAGAGATTGACCCTATGTCCTTGATTTGGTTATAGGGTTTGATATTCGCTCTGATCGCGAGTAGCCGATGCTGGAGCATACGTGGAAAGAATAAGTGTAGGGAACTTACCTCTCTTGCATGCTTTGATATTTGTGTTTGTGTATTAATGCATGTATTGCTTTGCTTGATTATGTGAAACATGTATGAATGATTGTAGCTCTGTTTCAAGTTATGCTATGGCCATGAGTATGTTTTTGAAACATTGAGTACGCAGATATGTCATTGTGTGAGCATGAGTTATGTATTGCAAGTATGTCATGCATTAAACACTTATCTTGCATGCATATTGGTATTTGTTTCCTACTGAGATTCTCTCGAATCTCACCCTCTCCTACCAATATTTTAGACAGGGTAGATGGATCGAGGATGAAGCATGCAACCAAGGGCGACGATGACTCCTTCGGGTTGTAATCTTGTGATAGTTGGTTATCAATGCATGTTTGGGATTAAGTATATTTGGATATATGATCGTACAGGTTGGAATGTATATTCGAGTATATATTTAGTATGAGAATTTGTGTAATCCCCTATTTGGAAAATTGTAAAGGGCGAATATACCCTGTAAAGCTTGGATTAATGTAAGGAATCCGGGATTTCTAGAAATTTATATTGTACACTCTGATAGTTACACGAATGTGATTTATCTTCGCAGAGTAGTTATATTCAATATGTAAATATGAGACCAGGTCAATTAGTTTTTGAAAAATATTGTGAAAACCCTATCAGGAAGATGTGATTTTAAATGAGTTTTGAATATCGTTGGTCTCTAATTCACTTATTATCTCTCATGCACACTCTTTCTAAATAAGGGTATAACTCGAAAGAAGAATATATAAGTTACACATTTATTGCTTTCAACAACATTTTGAACTGTAATTTTAGTAGTTGTTCTTCATAAAAGGGACCAGAGGGACTAAGTGAGTATTAAATATGGGTAAATTTAGGAGTTTCTTTAGTGTTTTGAAACCTAGATCAGACCGGCTGGATCGGCGAACCTGCCTGAAAACAGGTCCGGTCCGGGTCAGTAATTTTTTTTTAAAAAAAAATCGAATATTTTAATTTTTGTTTCTTTAAAATTTTATATTAATAATCTTAAAATATTCAATTTCTTAGGTTTGGTCCTGGGTTAGCTCCGGTTTGACTTTAATCTGACCTACTGACCCTTGACCCAGTACCCCGGCCAGTTTAATGGCCGTTCTTGAGTTTCTTATATTTTCAGGCAAAGTTAATAAATTAACCACATCTTATTCTTATTGGGTTTGATGAGGTGGTTAGGTAGGTGGCTTATAAAACGAGGGAGTAGTTCGGTTCCACCTATGTTTGCCTCAAAAAAGGCAAGCTCACACACACATATGCAACAGTCTCCGATAGGGCAGGCAAGCATTACAAAAGCATTACTTAAACATGTGTTTAAGAATATCTTCCTTTATTTTTGTTCTTGCTCTTGTGTATTTACCATTTCATCATTGTGCAGAAAAAGAAGAGGCTAGGAAAAGTGTTGGTATCTGGATGCCGCGGGGCATTCCCATTTCTGAAATAGAATCCACACTCTTAACTCACCTTTTATTCGGTTTTCTTAATACAAACACTTCGTCCTTTGAGATCTCTCATCAATACCATAAATACCTAGCTAGCTTCTCCAGAACAGTCAAACAAAAGAACCCATCACTCAAAACAAGTCTTTCTATTAGGGGAGACGACAGTTTCAGATTGATGATAAGCAATCCATCTTCCAAGAAAACCTTCATCCAATATTCTTCCTTCAACATATGGCTTCAATGGCATCAACTTTTATTGGGACACCGATCATCAATCTGCACAACACAATCTGACATGAGTTTGGCAACATTCTTACAATAGTGGCGCCAAGCAACAAATCATATTCATCACAAACTGATATTAACTGCAACTGTTCCTTCTTCTCCAAAGCATTCTTCATCTATTATGTGTCCTGTTCAGTTCACGGAAGCAAACTTGGACCGTGCCATAACCTTCCAACTCTCCAAACTTCACTGCCGTGCCATCACCTTTATATGACCATTCCAATAAGAAACTTAACACGTATTATTTCATACGTCAATGGATTATTACAAATTGGTTATGGGTTTGCCTTTATATGGATTCTCTTGGAATCTTACAGACCCCAAAGATCATGGGATAGGTGCTCCAGCAACTGGGCAAGGAGAGAGTCCACATCAAGGGATGATAGCTTACAAGGAAATCAGAGCTGCAATGCAGTATAGTGGAGGTGGTCCACAGTACAATGCTACTAACTGGTCACATGGATCGACTTATGCCATGAAAAGTAAGTTGCTTGGTTACTTTTTGTGGCAATCTTCCAATGATGACAATTGGGAGCTTTCCCTTCTCTAAGATTCTACTAACTTCTCTTTAATTTCCAACATGTTTTTACTTTGGGTATGACACTTCTGATTAATTGTATAATGGGGCTTGCTAGATATAGATAAGTTTGGTAAATGTAATATGAATAGAATATGAAAGTGTCAACTAACAACATGTTGTTGATGTGGCACCAGGAGGAGAATATAAGTTCGAGTCCCACAAAGTGTACTTGTTGGGAGAGGCGAAAACCCTTTACATTCTAAGCCTAGAAAGAGGAGGATAGGTCATAAAAAAAGACAAGCTGAAGATTATTTTGATGGCTGCATATGTTTTGCTGTGTTGCCATAATCTTCATTGTGTGGAGAAGAAAGTTCAAACTAAATGGTGAATGTTCAGCTGCATTAATTCATATAAAGCAGATATAGAAACTACAGAAAAGATTTATGGCAATATTCTTGATTTACAAGTCTTTTCGTTCTCTGACATTGAATTGAAGAGGCCTCAAACAGATTCTCAATTGAAAATAAGATTGGAAAAGGAGGTTTCGGATTTGTGTATAAGTTAACGTTTCAACAAAATGTTTCGTTTTTATATATGAAGATATACAAAAACACATTGAAATTTGAATAGCTTTATAATTTTCAGATTATTAAATCATTTCAATTTAAATGTTGTCAATTTTCATCTAATCAAAAATTATTAATTATCATGTTCTACATAATATCGCAGTAATTCCTATTCTTCAGGCAATCGTACCAAATGGTGAGAAGATAGCAGTGAAAAAACGATCAAAAGATTCAAAATAAGGATTTGAGGAATTCAAAAATGAGATAACAATTCCTGCAAGACTACATGTAAATCTTGTTGGATTATTGGGGTTTTGCACTGATAAAAGAGAACAAATGCAGGTTTATGAGTATGTGCCAAATAGGAGCCTTGACTTTTACCTCTTTGGTAAGCAATTTTTACTTCCCATACTTTATGTCTGAGTAGTACGTATTAGTTCAATGCTTAAGAAGAAATTGTATATTTAGTTCTCTTCAACAAGCTGATGTTAAATTATACCACTCCAAGCCTCCAAAGTTAAACTTGAACCTCTTTGAGATGAACATGTAAATGTATACATACATTCTGTTTAGGGTTAATGTAATCATTGGTCCATCAAGTTTACCCTCATTTTGGTCTTAGTCTCTCAAGTTTCAAACTATAGATTTTTGTCCTTCAAGGGGAAAAATGGTCTAGGATTTTATTAAATTATAAAGATTTTAAGTAGAATGAACTTGAGAGACCAAACCAAAAATGAGGGTAAACTTGAAGGACCAAAGATTGTATTAACCCTTATGTTTAATTGTTGAAAATTCAAGGTGTAGCTATGATTCTTTGCCTATGGATTTTGACATACACCCTAAGAAGCAACATCTATTGGATTGGAGACAACGTGTTTGTATCATTGAAAGAGTTACCCAAGGTCCTTATCTCCAAGAGTACTCTAGGTTAACAATAATTCAAAGAGAATTGAAACCAAACAATATTTTATTAGATCATGAGATGAGGCCAAATATTGCTGACCTCGGGATGGCAAGACTATTACTAACGGGTTTGTAGGAATATAGTGAGTATTCTTTAGTGGCTCCCCATAGTTATTCCTCTAAGTTATTTTTAGCATTATAGTTCCATATAATTATTTGGCATCAATTTTTTTTTCAATTGATTACATTCCTCTTGAATATGTCAATAAAGGATTGTGCTCTATTAAATATGATGTGTATAGCTTTGGCATCCTCCCCCTACAAATAATAAGCAGTAAAAGGATATCAGGATTATATGGAGAGAATAATGATTTCAGCCTCATGGAATATGCAAGTAATATATATTTATAGATTTCATTGTGTGTGTGTGTGTGTCCCCACTAGCTTGCTAATCATTGTGGGCAAAGTTCCGGAAAGAAGGGGAAGCTATGTAGTTTGTCGAAGCTTCACATGATGATACATCTTCACACTGCAAAAATAAGAAGACGTTTTTATAACTTAAAGGACTTTGTTATAATCAAGATGAAGCCTACTTATTACTCCTTCCGATCTTTTTTACAAGAGCTTAAAATTTGAATTGTCTTAGTTCTTTTTTATAAGATCTCACTTAGAGTTGTTTGAATATTTAATGTGTTTTTACCATTTCCCCCCTAATTTTAATTGATTTTTTAAACTGTGTAATTCGGTTACCAAGCTTTTATAGAAAGGATTGGAAGGAGTATAACAAAAGCCATTTGAGAGAAATTTTCCCATGAAAGTAATTAAACCCAGAACTCTACACATAGAAGGACATGGTAAATTTGATTTTTGTAACTCCAATGTGAAGTCATTGGAACAAGGCAATCAAATAATAGTGGCCATAGTTTTAACTGTTCAAGTATTACATTTATAATACAATCGGACCAAAATCCGTCGTTTTGTGAAATGTGGTGCTAAATTAAGTTTTATCCGGATCTTCATAACCATTTTGATAATTGTTGATCAAACAGCTGTCATTAATTTTTTATTTGAGCTAGCTTGTGTTCGCAACTTCTCAGGTTCAGAGAAAACTAATCGTAGATTTCAAGGATTAATTCTTGTCTCAAGGAGACATTCAACAACAACAACAACAAAGCCTTTATCCCACTAGGTGGGGTTGGCTACATGGATCGCACGTCGCCATTGTGCTCTGTCAAAAATCATATCTTTAGGTATATTATTAATCAAAAGGTCTCTCTCTATGACCTCATTAAGTGTTCGCTTCGGCCTTCCGCAACCTCATTTTACAGGACTTCATACGGCTTGATCAACCCTCCTCACCGGTGCATTCAACGGCCTTCATTGAACATGTCCAAACCACCTCAAAACTACTTTCTATCATTTTTCCTTCAACAGGGGCCACTCCAACTCATTCACGTATATGATTATTACGAATCTTATCTTTTCTTGTATGACCACACATCCATCTCAACATTCTCATCTCAGCCACCCCCATTTTATGCTCATGTAATCCTTTTAAAGCCCAACACTCAATACCATATAGCATTGCTGGTCTTATAGCAGTGCGGTAGAACTTCCCTTTTACTTTATTAGGTAATTTCCGGTCACAAATAACTCCAGTAGCTTTTCTCCATTTAAGCCACCCAGCTTGAATTCTGTGATTGACATCTCCATCGATTTCACCATCTTGTTGTGTAATTGATCCCAAATACCGAAATTTTGTCACTTGCGGAATGACTTGTCCCTTCAATTTAACTTCCACTTCATTTCGACCTTGTCTCTTCTCATACTTACAATACATATATTCAGTTTTGCTCCTACTCAGATGAAAACCCTTCGCTTCCAAAGTCCGTCTCCATATCTCAAGTTTAGAATTAATTTCCTCTCTGGATTAAGCTAACAAAACTATATCATCCATAAAAAGCATGCATTTAGGGATTTCCTCTCTTATAGGATCAGTTAGAACATCAACCACTAGGTTAAACAAATAAGGGCTCAAAGCTGATCCCTGATGTAGGCCAACCCTTATAGGAAAGTCCTTTGTTACACATCCAGGCGTTCTAACATTGGTTGTAACCCCCTCATACATGTCCTGAATGGCTTTGATATATGCAAACCACACCCTCTTCTTTTCCAAGGCTTTCCAGAGTATATCTCTTGGCACACGATCATATGCTTTTTCCAAATCAATGAAAACCATATGCAAATTTCTTCCTTTGCTCCTATACTTTTCCATAAACCCCCTTAATAAATAAATCTCTTTTACTGTAGACCTTCCTGGCATGAATCCAAATTGGTTTCCAGCAATTTTAGTCTCCAACCTCAACCTGAATTTAATCACCTTTTCCCATAATTTCATTGTATGACTCATAAGCTTGATTCCTCTATAGTTTGCACAATTTTGAATATCCCCTTTATTCTAATAAATAGGAATCAAAGTACTTTTCCTCCACTCATCCGGCATTTTCTTGAATCGTAAAATCTTATTAAATAATTTTGTGAGCCACAAAACACCCTCTTCATCCAAACATTTCCAAACTTCAATAGGAATCCCATCAGGCCCAACAAGGAGACATTCCATGATAATTATTTTTTTGGATCTCAATTCCCATCATAATTTATAAGACCTGTACATTTTAGACATGAAACTTTGCCGCCATGTGCATTAAAAAGAAAAGAGACATATATGCAACTAATCAATGACACCCCATAGAGTATTTAATTTCATAATTTCCGAGTTTTTAAATAACTTTGCTAATTGTTAACGACCTAGTTAAGGCCGGCATGCTGACGTTAAATTTTGAATGGAGCTTCCTATAACCACATTGATGATTGTTAATTTATTATTTTCTTTTTAAGTTTTAAACAATGATTGTGTCAGGATTTTGAAGCAGTGTGAATGGATTGAAGTGAGCATAAAGTTTTATATCAGGTAAAAATGGGCTCAATAGTCACTGAGCTTGGTTCATTAAACATCTAGTTAGGGGTTCAATGGTAGTGTGTATAGAGAGGGACTTGTGGCCAGCACTAAAACCCATTCATGAAGTCTATGGTGCAAGGGGATTAGTCACTATTACCGGCAGTGGATACCCCTACCAAAGAAAATAATTGGGCTTAATAGTAATAGATTCATATATAATATTGTGGAATGACTCAAATTTGAGTTTTGATGAGTTAAGATATAGGGTCCTTCTGCTTTGGTGAAAAAAAGTGTCCTATGGAAGAAATTTTTAGTCCTAAATATAAGTCTATTTAGAGGTTATTAATGCATGTTTTCCAATTTTACTCTTATTTAATTCTCATTGGAAAGAAAGAAATCAAGAAGAGAGAATGATTTGTCAATAAAGAGAGAGAAAAGTTTTTCAATAAGGCTACACTTGGAAAATTTTATCAAATTAAGGCATAATTAAGGACTTAACTATGATTTCTTAGTATGCGAGAATTAGTTGAAATGGACTTATAATAAGAAAAATTATATAAGGGTATTGGTCCTTTTTATAAGAATCATTTTCTTTTATAGGGGTACTGGTCCTTAATATAAAGGAAAAATCCTATTTCCTTGAATTTAAATTGGTCCTTCCATTTTTACCCCCATTATATATATGTCAATCATTATCTCTCCGCAACAAATTTACACCCATTATGTCTCATGTAGACTTTTTCTAAACAAGGGTATAATTGAAAAGGAAAATATATAAGCTACACATTTATTACTTTTAACTAATATTTTAAACTGCGTGATTTTAGTTGTTGTTCCTTATAGAAAAGACCAAAAGGAGTATATATAAAGAAGCATTTGAATTCCGTAATTGCTCATAGTCACGTACTCCCTCTGGTCTATATTATAAGACACCAACTAGTAAGTATTCTTGGTCTTTTTTATAAGGTACTTGTTAGTTTCCAATGAGTATTAATTATTTTTTTCATGTATGCCCATATTGAATAAGGATAGTGGAAGACAGTAATAATTAATATGATATTAGAATTGAAATAGTAATAGTCAATATGATATTAGAATTTAGTGTGTTGATAAGGAAAATATTGGAAATCATTTGACAAATTTAATGCTTTTATATATTGGCCAACTTTACTGTGTTTGTGAAGTTTTAGACAGAGTTTATGTATGTTGGCGATATATTTAATGTTGGGGGCATCTTGAAAAGAGACATGCCAACTGATATCAAATTCATAGCGGGTGATAAGAACTAGAAAAACATGACATGTTTTGAGTTGAAATTTTAAACTTGAACTGGGTACATGTATCATGTTCACTCCTTGCAAGCAAACTTGAACTGGGTACATGTCATAACTTTAGATTACACTTTTCCTTTTGTTAAGGAAATATTCAGAAATTAATATTATATCAATTAGCATAATTAACGGGATTGATTGATTGTTACGATTTCCTCATTTAGGAGCAATTAATACCTAGGCTCCTCACTCTTTGTATATATATTGTACCTCCTTGTGAATAGTAGATATACAATTCTAAGAATTCCAATACTTGTCTTACATGGTATCAGAGTTAGTTGATCTCTAAATTTTTTTCTGGCTTGTACTATTCGGGTACTGTTCCGATACTGTTTGGGTACTATCCGAGTATTGTTCGTTTACTATTTGGTTACTGTTCGCGCACTATTCGGGGTATTGTTCGATCACTGTTCTCTATACTGTTTGAGTACTATTTTGGTCACTGTTCGTGCACTGTTTCACATTGTTTTGAGACACTATTTTGCACTATTTTGAGGTACTGTTTTGCACTGTTTCGAACACTATTTTGCAGTATTTCGGACACTATTCATCAATTTTTTTTCTATTCGATTTTGTGATCCAAATTTGGAGATTTTCTCGTTGATTGGACTTATATATTGCTGCTATTCGCTTCTAGATTAAATGGATGACTCTAAGATTCCTGAAATGTTACCCATATCTGCTAAGATTACATTCTCCCAATTGAAATGGACTAATTATAGTGATTGAAAAACCACTGTTAAGATCTATATTATGGGTATTGAGAAGGAAGAATATTTAACTGATGATCCTCCTAGTGATAAAGCAAAACTGGTCACTTGGCAACGGGCTAATGCTAGAATCTTGTTTCAAATTAGAAATTCTATTGAACCCTGGATCTTGTTTCGGTGAGTCACTGCACTATTGTTAAGGAAATAATAAATTATCTGGAATTTATGTTCTCTAGTAAAGGAAGCCTCACTATGATTCACGAAGTTTGTAAAGGTTTTTATCGCTCTCAGCAACAGGGTCGTCTGTTGAAGGACTTATTTTAGGATTATAAACGGTTGTTTAAGGAAATGAAAGTCCCCATGTCTCCACAAGCAGATCTTGCAACTCGCATTAAGAATCTAGAACTACAAGCCATCATCAATTTTCTTAAAGCCCTTGATCCCTCTTATAAGACCATTCACTCCTAGATTCTATCTAGTCAAGAGTTCCCATCCCTTGACGATGTGTTTGCACTAGTCCTTCGCGCTGATGGTGTGACTCGTCCGTCTGTGGATCCAAATGCGAGTGCTTTGGCTGGTCGGGGTCCCTTTGACAATAGAAATTATGGCTCCAAATAGGGTTCCATTGCCCCGTACATGACTTTTAGCAGTATTATCTATAATTATTGCAAGGAACCTGGTCATATCAAGAAAAATTGTCAAAAATTACAAAACAAATAGCAGTGTGATCAACAATGTCGCTCTACTCATGTTGTCCAGACCTTTGATTTGTCTGCCCCTGGTTCACCATCTACCATAGCCTTATCTACAGGTACTCTGCCCTCTGGTTTTGCTACCACTTCCTCGAAGTGGGTCATTGATTCTGATACTATCGACCACATGATAGATAACCATCATTTATTTTCATCATATGCCGCTTATGCTAACCCGTCTTCCATCTTTGTTGCCAATAGTTCCCCCGTTCATGTAGTTGGAACAGGCACTATTAACTCCACCCCCTCTATTTCATTGTCTTCTATTCTTGATATTCCCGACCTCACATTTAATCTTCTGTCTTCCAATAAACTGACTCGTCATTTGAACTGTTTCATCTCACTCTTTCCTGATTATTGTTTGATCCAGGATCTGTCGACAAAGCATATTATTGGTAGAGGCTATGAATCTAGTAGACACTATATTGTGGATGATTAGGTGCCATATTCTATTGCATGTTCTGGTGGGTCATCTGTCTTTAAGGTTCATTGTCGTCTCGGTCATGTGTCAATTTCATCTCTCAAGAGGTTATATCCTCATTTTTCTTCTGTGTCTAATTTGGATTATGAGTCATGTCAATTTGTCAAACACCATCGTGTTCATTTGGCACCTCATATCAATAAACAGGCTGCGTCCCCCTTTGAGTTAGTACATTCTGATGTTTGGGGTCCTTGTTCGGTTTTATCTCAGACTAGTTATCGTTATTTTGTACTTTTGTTAATGATTTTTCCCTAACCACTTGGCTTTATTTAATGAAATAGCGCTCTGAATTGTTTACTCATTTGCAAAACTTTTGTGCTAAAGTTCATACTCAATTTAATACTCCTGTGAAAACACTTTGAAGCGATAATGCGAAAGAATATTTTTCCGCCCTTTTTTCTGATTACATGCATAGCCATGGTATACTTCATCAATCCTCCTATGTCAATACCCCTACTCAAAATGCTGTTTCCAAAATCGACATCTTTTAGAAACTACTCGGGCTCTTATGTTTCATTCCAGTATTCCTCCACCCTTTTGGGCTGATGTCGTATCTACTGCATGTTTTCTCATTAATAGCATGCCTTCGGCTATTCTTAGTAGTGACATTCCCTATTCTGTTTTATTCCCTACCACTACGCTCTTCCCAATTGATCTGAAAATCTTTGGCTGTGTTTGTTTTGTTCGGGATGTTCATTCGACTGTTAGTAAACTCAATCCCAAGTCTTTAAAGTGTATCTTCCTTGGTTATTCTTATGTCTAGAAAGGCTATCATTGTTACTCTCCTGATCTTCATTGTTATCTTGTGTCCACTGATGTCACCTTCCATGAGTCCTCTTCTTTCTTCAAGTCCTCAGTCTTATCTGAGTCTCCCTCAGTCATTGATATGACGGATGATTTCTTGGTCTATCATGTCCAACCAGTTCAGGTTGCTGTTCTGGTTCTTGATATCATCACTACGACTGATCCCATCGAGTCTATGCCTCTATCAGTCAATGCTTCACCGTCATATTCTGTTACTACGACCCTAGACCCTCCCATTCCTACCCCTGATACAGTTGTGCCGGATTCTGCCATTGACCCATCCACTAACCTCCCTATTGCTCTTAGAAAAGGTACCCGCCCCCATTGTCCTCCCAAACGCTATGTTGACTACATGTAATGCCCCAAATTTTGTTTAAGGGCTAATGACCTTTTAGTAGGTTGTAAAGAATCTTTGATGAATACTTTTGTGAAATTAAAGTTAAATTGAGACCTGAATTAATTATTAGAAATACCTACCATCCCATATTTTAGTATAGTTATATGTAAAGTAATTATTAGGCTAAAATAGGGGAAATGGTGCATGGAAGAAGAAAAGGAATTAAAATATGTGTCAAGTGGCAATTCAAGTGAATGTGCCATAATCAAGGGAAAATTTGAAAGAATGGAAAATTTATCGGCCAATTAGTCAGTAATTGATAAAGAAATTAATTACTAATTAAAAGAAATGAGGTGTGTGACTAAATGGCTAAGGGAGTAGTTAGTGTAACCATGTGGTTACTTACCTTATGTGAAGCAAGGAGATTAGGACATGTGGAATATTGAGATGATGAGAGAGTAGTTGGGAAAAGTCAAATTACATTTTTTAAATAATTTGTTCCCCTCTATCTTCCCCCTTTTATGGCTGCTAGAGCATGGGCATGAAAGAGACCATCATTCCATCATCTTCCTCACTCTCATTTTTCTCTCTCCTGCTCTCTAATTTCAGCAGCCATTGAAGTAAAGGGAAGAGGAATAAGCTTGTAAAAAGGTGAGTTATTTGACCCTTAAGATAAGCTCAAATGCCAAAACTCTCTTCTTTAACCTTATTCCTTGGGTTGAGAGCTTTAATTCTATGGTTTTAGATTTTCCATTGGTGGTGTTTGGTACACTCAAGAAAATATAGAAATTGGTGAGGCAAGGAACAAGTTAGAGAAAGGGATAGATGTGAGTAAGAGAAACCTTTCTACATGCATTTTGTGGCCATTGCTTTAGACTTGAATTTCTGGAATTTTTGCCCTATTTTTTTGAATTAGGGTATTAGAGAGTTGGGTTTGTTGTAGTCATGGAAATGGTGCTTTGTATTGTGTTTTGGATAGATAGAGTTAAATTGAATTTGAAATGTGAAGTTTGGAGTTTTTGGGTCTTTATGTTGAGTTGTTGCCTATTTATATCATGTGAAAGGAATGTTAATATGGTCATTTTGGTGTCCCCATTGGTTTCCTTGTGAAATTCTATGTGGAAATGGGTTTTGGATTGAGTTTGGAACCATTAGAGACTTAGGTAGCAAAACTGGAAAATTTAGCAAAAGAAATTCTGTGCAGAGGACCTATTTTGCACAATGTTTTGAATTAGTAAATAGTGTTAGAGCAAGCGTTTCATCCAAGAGGGGGGTGAATTGGGTGATATTAAAATTTCGTTTCAACTATAAAAACTTGACGGTGAATATAAAGCAATAAAGAGTAAGGAGAAATATCACCGAAGTGTACACCGAGAGTTATACTGGTTCGGCCACAACCACTTTGACCTACGTCCAGTCCTCATAGCTTCTCTGAGAGTTTCACTATAACTTCCAAGATTCAGTGGGTTCTTGGCACCTCAATACAAGCAAGTTCCTTTGCCTGGACACTCGCTCCCCCTTACAAGTTGTAGTCCAATCCCAACTCAAGGTTCCACAACCTTAAGTTACCTCAATAACAAATATTGAGTTTGAATGAAATATCTCTCTCACAGAATGAATAAGAATCACTGAAGCATAGAATTACAAGTATAATGTAAAACAGAGTAATGAACTTGATAATGCGTTCGTGTGTGTGTTCTTATTGTTGTCTCTATTTGGATGTTCCCATATATAGATGCGTTGGTAATGATTGTTGGAACATATTTTTTTATGCCCGTTAGAGCGTACGCAGCCACAGTTGACTTTTCCAATATTTGAAAAATATCCGTTTGCGGTAGGTGGCGGTAGGTGGCATTTGAACGTTATATTTGACTTTCCTTATTTGGTAAGATCTCTTCATTGTTTATCTGCGGATATGCTAAGAATACTAATACAATGAAGAGTTAATCACATAGGAAATAAATCAAGGAATGTTGGAATGAATTCTCAAATTCTGGATTTGCATACTCGAGTATTCATTAAGTTTACTCGAGTACTTACTCAAGTATCATCGGGAAAACATTGATAAACTGCAAGTCAATAAATGAACATAATATTATTCGGGTAGTGCATGAAGTAAACAAAATTTCAAACATTTGGAAATACCTGTTTACTCGGGTACTTACTCGAGTATAGCACATTTTACTTTATAAGTTACTCGAGTTGCTACTCGAGTAATCTTTCAAATAAACTTTAGGTTACTCGATGCTTCACTCCAGTAATGTTGGCAGGATTTCAAGGCCGAGAGCACTTCAAGTTTGGTTACCTTGTTACTCGAATACTTACTCGAGTAAACATAAATTTTCTGCATAGCTTACTCGGGTGTGACTTGAAGTTCTCTTCCAACTAACTCTGCATACTCGAGTAGTGACTTAAAGGTTTTCTTCCAAATAACTCTGCATACTCGAGTAGTGACTTGAAGTAAAGTGTGAGAAAAGCATTTTATGGTATTCGAGTAATACCTTCAGGTTTTGCTTACCACAGAGAGTTACTAGAGTAGCTCCTCAAGTAACATTGGCAGGGTTGAAAATGTCGAGAGCAAAACATTCCTTGAAACAGAGTAACTCGAGTACAGACTCAAGTATCATTGGCAGGCTGAGAGTAATTGGAAGTTTTTTACATGGTTACTCGAGTACTTACTCGAGTAACGTTGGCAGGCCGAGAGCAACTCCAAGTGATTTACCTGGTTACTCGAGTAACGTTGGTAGGCCGAGAGCAACTGGAAGTCATTTACCTTATTACTCGAGTGCTTACTCGAGTAACGTTGGCAGGTTACTTGAAGGTTGACCTGGTTACTGCAAGTTTCTGTCCATTACTCAAGTAGCTACTCGAGTAACCTTTTAGAAAACTTGCCACTGATCAAGTTTCTCACCTTTTTCTCTTGGCCTTTCTTCATTACTCCAATGCTTACTTCAAGTGATGATTTTGCCCTGTTATTACTTTGTTCAAACTTATTTGTTTATCAAATCTTTTTCATACCATTCTTTGTTATCATCAAAACATGAGATCTAACAAATAGTAGTAAAAGGTTATGAAACTTTCTAGTTTTGTAGTTTACATTGCAAGCTTTCTATTGATATAAAGTTTAGGTCATTTTGGGTTTTGTACTGAGAGTTATGGCCAGTTGAAATCAGCCAAATCATGGCAATTCTTGGCCGTGGCTAGAGGGTAGTTGGCCACGGCCCAAAACTTTCGAACCTAATCTTGGCCGTAGCCCAAATGTTTCTATCCAATTCTTGGCCGCGACCTAAAATTTTCTGACCTGATCTTAGTCGCTGCTTAAAGGTACCTAATCGTGGCTCAAGACCTTCGACCATCTCTTGGCCGCGGCCCATAGGTGGCTTGGCCGCAGCCAACCCCTATTTTCATCACTTTGTAATTTTGAAGAGTGGTTTCTAATCTAGCACTTCTCAATCCTTTTGGGCTATTGCTAAAGACTATCATAGCTACTTAAGGGACTTTATTGATAACCAAACCTAAGTATTTTAGAGTTATTTGAGTATTGAAATAAGTGATAACTTGTCATATCCTTAACTATGACTATAGGATTTGATATTTGCCTGAAATGTAAGAGGCCTATGCCTGAACAAGAACAGAAAGAATAAGGTAGTTACACTTTCTCCTATATCAGGTTTAATGCATTGTATGTTTATACTTATCATTGAATGAATGATTGAGTCATTGCGGGTAGCCCAGCTCTGAATGAACGATTGAGTCACAGCGGGTAGCCTGGCTTTGAATAAACGATTGAGTCGTGGTGGATAGCCCAGCTTTGAATGTTGCTATTGCTTATTGTCATGCCTATCATGGGAGTGATGATGGTAATGATTGAATGTTGTTGTTAGTAATTGTCATGCTTTTTATGTTAGTGATCAAAGTCATGATTGAATGCTGTTGTGTTGCTAAATTGTGATATTTGCTTACATGCTTTGTTTAATTATACATCATATACGTGAAATGTTACTACTAAGATTCTTATGAATCTCACTCTTTCCAACAATCAAATTTTAGCCAAGGCAAGTAGATCAAGGGACAAGCAAGTATTTAAGGGCGACTAGGATTGTCGGTGGTAGTCTTTAGCTTTTGGATGTTTTTTTGTTATCACTTTTGGATAATTGTATATATTGATCAGAATAGCATTTGTATTGTAATCCTCGATAAGGGAAACTGAGATAGGCAATGATGCCCTGTAAAACCCTTTTTGTTAATGAATCTATCCTGGGTAAATGTCAGAAATTTTGCTAGCACTCTGATATTATTGTATGTAACGGAACTAAACAGGCTAAATGGTTTTCAAAAATGAATGGAGATCATAATATGTAGGTTTTGTAAAAAGTTTTTATTTATTCTCGATCTCTTATTTATTTATGACACATATTTTAACACTAATTACAGCCTTGGTGAGTTTGGGGGTTACACTGCACATATCCTATCTCTGACTTTGTGTTCTACCAACAATTGTCTCTTGTTTCCTCCTCTCTTGTGGCCACCCTTGAGTCCATCTCCCCTCCTACCACCCTTCACCAAGACTTAGCTCACCCTGGTTGGCGTGCTCAATGGAAGAAGAAATGATCGCCCTTGACAAGGCTAGTATCGGGACTCTTGTTGATTTACCTTTTGGGAAGAAGGCTATTAGGTGTAAATGGGAGTTTGTCATTAAGACTAAGGCTGATGGTTCCTTGGAACGGCTTAAAGCTCGGCTTGTTGCCAAAGGGTATGCTCAAACTTATGGCATTAATTACTTTAAGACTTTCTCCCTGGTTGCTAAGCTCACTTCCGTTTGACTTCTTGTCTCTCTGGCTGCCACCTATCATTGGACTTTGCATAAGTTAGATGTTAAGAATGCCTTTTTGAATGGTGACCTCTTTGAGGAAGTTTATATGGAGCAACCTCCCGGTTTTGTTGCTCAAGGGGAGTGTGGGAAAGTGTGCTATCTCTAAAAGTCATTGTACGATCTAAAATAGAGTCCACGTGCCTGGTTTGATAGATTTTGTAATGTGGTTTAGAAGTTTGGATTGAGCCAAAGTAAGAGTGATCATTCTGTGTTTTATCAGAAGATCGATGCATGTATGATTCTTCTGGTCGTATATGTTGATGATATTATGATTATAGGGAATAATACTTCTGGAATCTCAGAGCTTAAAGTCTTTCTCAACCTCCACTTCCAAATGACAGACTTAGGACCATTGAAGTACTTTCTGGGTATTGAAATTATGAGAAACAAGAAAAGCATTTTGTTGACTCAGAGGAAATATGTTCTTGACCTCCTCAAGGAAACTGGGAAGCTTGGACTGCATCTAGTAGCCTTCTCATGATTCCAAATCCATACCTGGATTTGAATTGTAGTATGTTTGATGAACTTCCTGATGACTTGAAAAAGAAGATTAATCTAGAGAAACTAAAGCCATTTGCATATCCTGAGAGATATAAAAGATTGGTTGGAAAGCTGAATTATCTACAGTGACTTGTCCTGATATAACCTTCTCGGTCAGTATACTTAGTCAATTCACGACATTTTCGACAGTGGCATGGTAGGAAGCCTTAGAACGTATCTCGCACTATCTGAAAGGCTCCCCAGGTTGGGGCATTCTCTATTCAAATTACAGACACACTAAAGTTGAGTGCTCTTATGATGCGGATCATGCAGGATCCAAGGCCACGAGACGATCCACTATATGTTATTGTGTGTTTGTAGGTGGCAACCTGATATCTTGGAGGAGCAAGAAACAAGGAGTTACATCTAAATCAACCGCAGAGGAAGAATACAGAGCTATGTCATATTCCGTATAATAAGTTGTATAGGTACTTCAACTCATGAAGGAAATTGGCATTGTCATGACATTACTTGCGAAGCTTTGGTGTGACAATAAAGTAGCACTTTATATAGCATCAAATTTTGTGTTCCATAAGCGGACAGAGCATATTGAGATCGATTGTCACTTTATTCGGGACAAGATCAAAGAAAATGTTGTATCTACAGGACATGTACAATTAGACGACCAGCTAGCAGACCTTCTGACAAAAGCGTTGACCGGGATACAGATTGAGTATCTTTGTAACAAGTTGGGCATGATTAATATATATGCTCCAACTTGAGAGGGAGTGTTAAGGAAATATTCAGACATTAATATTATATCAATTAGCATACTTAATGGGATTGATTGATTGTTACGATTCCCTCATTTAGGAGTAATTAATACCTTGGCTCCTCACTCTTTATATATGTATTGTACCTCCCTGTGAATACTAGATATACAATTCTAAGAATTCCAATACTTGTCTTACACCTTTCGACTCTCCAAACTTCACTGCTGCCTCATCACCTTTATATAACCCTTCTAATAAGAATGTTAGCACAAATTACTTTATAAGTCAATGGATTCATAATGGTTTATCAGCATCTAAATTGGTTATGGGTTTGCCTTTATATGGATTTTCTTGGCATCTTGCTCACCCCAAAGATAATTACATAGGAGCTCCAGCAACTGGTAAAGGAGACAATCCACATGGTGGGATGATAACATACAAGGAAATCAAAGCTACAATTCAGCACTATGGAGGTGATTCAAAGTACAATGCTACTTATGTAGTTGACTGCTGGTCACTAGAGACGACATGGATAACTTTCGACAGGTGTCAAGGCTATAACAGAAAAGGTGTATTATGCCAAGAAAAACAAGTTGCTGGGTTACTTTTTGTGGCAAATTTCCTATGATGGCAATGGGGAACTTTTCCTTACAGGTCTTTCTAACATGTTTTATTTAGTTGGGGTATGATGGGTTCTAGGGAGATAGGGGGAGGGGAGGAAAAGGTTTGATTAGTTCAATTTGTAAAGTAAAAATGATGTATAAGCCCCAAATAACATATTTGTTTACTAATAAATTCCGCCAATTTACAAAAATATACCTATCTCTTTGAGACCTGGTTGTAATATGCTATAGGTGTAAAAAGACTACACTGTTACAACTCCAGACTTGTTCAATTGTAAATTATGATATTTCTTTTGCAAGCTCCATTTTCACATACGTGTCAAATTTCAACCAAGATTAAAGGGATTTGGCTGTATTTTTACAAATTTACGTACTTATTTTTGTAAATAAGTCCTTATTAGAGCTTATACGTAATTTTTCCTTCCCTTACCTCCTACCTATTCTCTGTGTCTAAAAAGTTCAGCCCCACCTCTATATAGTTTTTATATGACTATCTAACTATCTCATGTTCAAATCTTGACATATATCTAAATGTTCTGACACTTCTTTTTAGTTACATAATGGCGCTTGCTATGTATAAATATGGCTGGTTAATTTTTTTTTTCAATTATTAATTAAAATATTTTTTTCATCACTTTTCAGCTAAAGGAGAACAAGAAAAGCCAGGAAAAGAAGACAAGCTGAAGATTATTCTGATTACAGTGGTTGTATTTGTTGTGTTATGCGGCACCATAATCTTCATTGTGTGGAGAAAAAGTTCAAAGTAAAGGGTTAATTTTTAGCTGCAATATTGATTCTCCCTATACAATTTTTTTCTTTAATTTTCTCTCTATCCATTAATTAACCTTTATCATTTCTTCTAAAGTAGCAAGAAAATTACATAACAATATTCCTAATTTGTAAGTCTTTTCATTCCCTGGCATTGAAGAGACTACTGATAGGTTCGCAAATGAAAATATGATTAGAGGAGGAGGTTTCGGATTTATGTATAAGGTAATGGTTTGAAGAGATATATAAGACTGAATTACATTTTTCATACTAATAGGCTACATATTTATACAGAAGTGAGTTAGACAAAATACTGTACAATCAAGGAAAACTAATGCCTGTAATCGTGGATCTGATATCTCCATTTTTGGTGCTTTCGTTGATTTCTACGCTCCCCTTCAAGTTGGACTGTATATATCAATCAAGTTCAACTTGCCAATCAGATACTAAAATCTGTCCTTTAGCAACCCTTTAGTGAGGGTGTCTGAGGTCTGTTCTTTAGAGGGTATGTACCTTAGATCAATGATACCCTCATCAACTTTTTCCCTTATAAAGTATCTGTCTATCTCGACATGTTTGGTTCTATCATGTTGAACCGGATTATGAGTAATGTTGATTGATGCCATGTTATCACAATAGACTTTGATCGATAGATTTATGCATTCCTTTACATCTTTAAGAACACGTTTTATCTATATGCCTTCACAAATCCCAAGTGACACAGCTCAGTATTCAGCCTCAGCACTGCTTCTTGCAACTACACTTTGCTTTTTACTTCTCCATGTGACCAAGTTACCCCATATATACGTACAATATCCAGATATGGATTTCTATCATCTTGATCACCTGCCCAATCAGCATCTGTAAACAATTCTATATTTCATTTATCAGTCTTTTTGAACAGTAAGCCACGTCCTAGAGATCCCTTCAAATAACGAAGGATCCGATACACTTCATTCATATGCTTCTGGATAGGATTATGGGAGTGCTGACTGACCATACTAATGGCATATGCAATATCAGGTCTGGTATGGGACAAGTATATTAATTTACCTACCATTCGCTGGTAGTTTCCTATGTCCGCAGCTTTACCAAGGTCTACTTCTTCATTTATTTTATCAACCCAAATGGTGTGTTACTAGATCTGCAGCCTGTCATCCTTGTTCCCTTCAAGAGATTCAGTATATACTTTCTTTGAGAGATATAAATACGACCTTTTGACCGAGCAACTTCTATCCCAAGAAAGTACTTTATCTCTCTAAGGTCTTTGGCTTGGAATTCCTATATAAGTGCTCCCTTGATCTGATCGATCTCTACCTCATCATCTCCAGTAAGGATTATATCATCAACATATACTGCTAGAACAGCCATCTTGCCTTTATGATGTTTAAAGAACAAGGTATGATCACTCTGCCCCTGAGTATAACCATGTCTCTTCAAAACCCGGGTGAATCTGTCAAACCAAGCATGTGGAGATTGCTTTAGCCCATATAACGACCTCTTTAACTTGTAGACTTCGTTAGCCTTTTTTTCTTGGGAACCCTGAAGGTAACTTTATATACACTTCTTCCTTGAGTTCTCCATTGAGGAAAGCATTTTTCACATCAAGTTGGTGCATATTCCAATCTAAATTCACTGCAATAGATAAGAGAATTATGATGGTATTTAACTTGGCTACTGGAGCAAATGTTTTAGTGTAATCTTCCCCATATACTTGCGTGAAGCCTTTTGCAACCAATCTAGCTTTGTATTTTTTAAGAGTTCCAGCTGCTTTATACTTAGGAGTGAATACCCATTTGCACCCAACAGGCTTCTTCCCTCGTGGTAGATCTACAACATCCTATGTCTTATTGTGTTTAAGAGCTTCCATTTCCTCCAAGACAGCTTGTCTCCATTCAGGTATAGCCATAGCTTCATCAATAGTGTATGATATCCTGATTCTATCAAGATGAGTTACAAATGCATTGTATTTAGATGAAAGGGCCTTATAAGAGACAAATTTCTCAATGGGATATCTAGTGGATGATTTGGGTTGTCTAGGTCATTTTCGCACTGCAATGGGAAGATTAAGATCAAAACCTTCTATTTCTCCTGGGCCTGCCACTGGTACCGACTCCTGGTGAGTGCTAATAGCTTGTGGCTCATTACCTCTTTTGTGTCGTCATATGTAGGTATTACCCCATATATTTGTTTCTCCCCTTAGATTTGGCACATTATCAGAGTCATTAAGGTTATCAAGATTATCAGGGATATCAAGGTTGTTATCAGGAGTATCAAAGATATCAGGATTAGGTTCTGTGTGGGAGGTATCAAGATTAAGTTATGTGTGGGTAGGTATATAAATTGTGACTATTTGGTCATCCTTTAGTGTTTCTTTTGTCTGAAATTCACCATTTCTCTCCCCCTGAATTGCAGACAAGGCATAATAGGGTGTATTTTCAAGAAAGGTGACATCACAGGTGACAAATAAACGTTTGGAGACCGGATCATAACACTTGTATCCTTTTTGGGAATGAGAATAACCAAGGAAGATACACCGAAGGGCTTTAGGGTTAAGTTTGTTGATGTGATGGAGGTGAACATATGATGTGCAACCAAACACCCGGAGTGGTAGAGTGTTTTCAAGGTATGGGAGGTTATAGTATTTGTGGAGGAATTGAAGTGGCATTTTGTAAGACAGTGGTCGGCTTGGCATTCGGTTAATGAGAAATGTGGCAGTAAGGACAGCATCATCCCAATAATATTTAGGAACATTACTGCTAAACATAATGGCTCTGGTAGTCTCAAGAATATGGCGATTCTTTCGTTCAGCAATACCATTCTGCTGAGGTGTATTGGGACACATAATTTTGTGAACAATGCCATTTTCGGTTAAGAAGGTAGACAAGACCTGATTGAAGTATTCAGTCCTATTATCGGTGTCCAGGATCTGGATTTGGGTTTGGATCATATTGTAGAAGTTAAGGAATGTTTGATATACCTCTATTTTATCCTTTAACAAGTAAACCCAATTGACACGTGTATGATCATCGATGAATGTGATGAACCATTTTGTTTTTGATCAGTTTGGAGTGCGGGATGGTCCCCATAAATCACTGTGAATTATGGAAAAAGGTTTTGATGCTTGGTATGGGATTTTTTGAAATGAAGTAAGATGATGCTTAGCCTTTTCACATGAATCACAATGAAAATCATAGGTGATTTTATGAGGAACGAGGGATGGAAACATTTGAGACATGTAATTTAAATTTGGATGACCTAAACGTTTGTGCCATAACTCCAAGTCACCAGTGCTAGGGAGAGATACTTTATTGCAAGATTTAATCCAATGATTATCACTTTCATCAAGGTAATAGAGACCATCAAGTTCTTTTGCACTCCCAATCGTCGTCCCTGTAAGCAAGTCTTGAAAAATACAGTAAGTAGCAAAGAAGTTAACTTGACATAGTTTATCATTAGCTAATTTGATCACAGATAGTAAATTACACTTCAACTTTGGAACATGTAATATGGAGTGAAGAGTGAGTGTAGCTGAGATTTCGATGGAACCAACTCCAATTACAACAGACTCAGAGTCATCAGCAATTCGCACGGTCACTCCTTTAGAAATAGGAGTATAGGATGAGAAGAGAGTCTTATTGTCAGTCATATAATCCAAGGCACCTGAGTCAACAATCCAACAATTCCCTGTACATAGTTCTTTAATCGCAGCCAAGGCTTGAAAGAAATTACCTCTCCTAACTACTATGGCAGTAGGCTTTGTCATAATCTGTAGTGTAGCCAGCATTTCCATGATTTTGTGCAGTTGATCACTTTAGGATGATTTCTTGGAAGCTTCAACACCGTAACCACTTTCTTTCCCTTTTTTCGACTTTCAGTCAATAGGCTTACCATGGAGGTTCCAACAAGTGTCATTTATGTGCCCCTGTTTCTTACAATGATCACAAAAAGGACATCCTTTTAAACCTTTTTGTTTTGTGGATCGAACAGTAAAGATGTCATGAGAACTGGATCGTGGCACAGAGGAAGAGGCATCTAAAATCGTAGACATAATGAACGTTTAGGTCTTTGAATTTCAAAATGATAGTTTGGTCCTTCGAATTTACAAAATGAAAAGTTGGTCTTCTGAATTATGAAAATGACAGTTCAGGCCTTCGAATTTGGAAATGACAAGTTGGTCTTATGAATTTTGAAAATGACATATTAGTCTTTAAATTTCAGAAATACCAGATCAATCCTCGAATTTGGAAAAATGACAGATCTGAACTTGACCAATTAAATAATTGATTTGAACTGCTACTTCACTTTTCCTTGTGCACTTGAGTCAGTAAGCTGAAGGAGGATGGTGAGGATGAGAATTGCTTCTTGTGAGACCGCTAGCATCCGACAGTTGAGTGAGAAGCGATCAGTAAGTGGGTGATGCCAAGGACAGATCTGACCTTACTTCTTGCGAGACCGCTAGCGCCCGACAGTTGAGCGAGAAGCGATCAACAAGTAGGTGACGCCAAGGACCCAAGATATCGAGGACAGAAGGTGACTCGTGACGCTGAGGACCGAGGGTGGCTGAGAGATGATGGTGAATTGCGAGATGGTCGCTTCTCTTCCATCTATTCTAATCTGGTGTGACGAAAGTAGAGAGCACCAAATCGATTGTAGAATCGAAGTGGGTAACAGTCTGCCAACACCGACGATGACAAATCGGAGTGGGGACGACGATTCTGGTTCTGAAAACACACAGGACGCTGGACAACGTGAGTCGGGTCTTTGTCTCTTTGTCGACTCTGAGCTTGCCGGTGAAGTCGGTGGCTGACGAGAACAAAGAGACAAGGAGTTTAGAGAGTGCCGATACATGTTTTGACAAAAAATGGAGAACATAGAGGGCACGTAGATGGTAATTGTCTTAATTATTCTCTCCTGCTCTCTGATACCATGAAGAGAATTGTAAGACTGAATTATATTTTTCATACCGATAGGCTACATATTTATACAGAAGTGAGTTAGACAAAATACTGTACAATCAAGGAAAACTAATGCTTATAATTGTGGATCTGATGATATCTCCATTTTCGGTGCTTTCGGTGATTTCTACATGTTTCAACAAAACCTTATACTTCTCTGATGATTTAATTTTCTTATTTCCACTTTAATGCAACTTAATTCTTTCTATTACATTTACAGGTGTTTAACATTTAAAATATAGGAGTACATAGGACATCAAAAAAAAAAAATGAAACACTAGACACAAAGTTTTAATAGTATATAGCAAACTTTTTATCACATAAAGTAACAACAAAAGTGACACCATTGGATGATTATTCTGACGAAAATTATTATTATATATTGTTGCTCAACATCAGAATTTGCATTAATCAGTTTCGTGAAGTTTAAGGTTTTAATTCTCTATGTTTAAAGAATGACGACACCACCTAAAGTCACACAACTCCAGCCATTGATTTGATCAAATATTAGTTCTCAGCTTGCCATGAAGTACTCCTATCATATGAATCCAACAGCTTTTCATTTTTTTCAGGCAAGTCACTGAAGTCATGATGCTTTATTTACCTATACAAGTAAACACCCAAAATAAATTTTAAAATATTCAAAAGAAACACATGCATGAAGCGTCAAACAATAAATTGATGGATTAAACCAATGGTTGGAATTGAATAAACCCACCTCATAATTTACTCCTTGATGGTAGAGAATCCAACCCTTGTTTTTGTATATGAAGATACAGGTAAAATAGATCAAAATTTTAATAACTTTATAATTTTCAGATTGTCCTAATCTTTTTCAATTCAAATTCTGGCAATTTTTTAGCTTATTAAAATATTATGAGTTACGACATTCTATCTAAGATCACTATAACTCTTGTTTTCAAGGAACCTGACCAGATGGTGAGAAAATAGCAGGGAAAAAACGATCAAAAGGTTCTAAACGGGGATTTGAGAAGTTCAAAAATGAGATAACACTTGCTGCAAGACTACAGCATGTAAATCTTGTTCAGTTGTTGGGATACTGCACTGATAAAGAAGAACAAATGCTGGTTTATGAGTACATGCCAAATAAGAGCCTTGACTTTTATCTCTTTGGTACGCAATTTTTATTACAGCCATAAACTTTATGCATGATGAGTAGTATTAATTAGTTCAATGATTATGGAGAAATTGTCTATTTATTAGTTCTCTTCAACAAAGCTGATGTTAAATTGTACTACTCCAAGATTATACGTAAATTTCTTTAAGATGTACATATAAACGTATAAAGAATGTATTTACATTCATTTTAATGGTTGAAAGTCCATGGTGTAGCTATAATTTTTGTCAATGGATATTGACATATAGACCCTGAAAAGCAACATTTATTGGATTGGAGACAGCGTGTTGGTATCATTAAAGGAGTTACCCAAGGTCTTCTTTATCTCCAAGAATATTCTAGGTTAACAATAATTCATAGAGATTTGAAACCAAACAATATTTTATTAGACCATGAGATGAAGCCAAAAATTGCTGACTTCGGGATGGCAAAACCATTGAAAAAAGATGTACTTGAAAGCACCAATGGATTTGTAGGAACATAGCAAGTATTCTTTTAGTAGCTCTCTCTAATACAATTTTTTAGTATTTTAATTTTTCTACTGAGTTATTTTTGGTATTGACATTCCATTCACTTCCTCTACCAATATGTTACATTTTTACTCTCTCTCTCTCTCTCTCTCTCTCTCTCTCTCTCTCTCTCTCTCTCTCTCTCTCTCTCTCTGTGTGCAGTAGTTACATTCCTCCTGAATATGTTAAGAATGGATTGTATTCTGTTAAATCTGATGTGCATAGCCTTGGTGTCCTCCTTCTACAAATAATAAGTGGTAAAAGGATTTCAGGGGCATATGGAGAGAATAATGATTTAAACCTCATGGAATATGTAAGTAATATATATTTATTGATTTTATAAAAAAGGGTTAACCCCATAAAAGCCACACACGTATATTTATTTTCGTAATGATTGCAGGCTTACAAGTTGTGGAAAGAAGGAAAAGTGATGGAGTTTATGGAAGCTTCGCTTGATGATACATCTTCACACTGCAAATTGATGAGGTGCTTGCAAATTGCACTCTTGTGTGTCCAAAAGAATGCAGAAGATAGGCCATTAATGCCACAAGTTTCTTCAATGTTAAGATTTGAGGGCAACAACATTGCAGCTAGCCCTAAAACAACCTGCCTATTCTAAACTAGAGAATGAAGGAGAAACAGATGTCTTTGTTCAAAGATCAGAAATTTGTTCACAAAATGAAACAACAATGTCTCCAGTGCTAGGTCGATAATACTTCGCATTATTTTTAATTTTTCTGTTATATACACTTTATGATAATATACGATTATAAAAAAAAAAAAATAGACTTTGGTTTGTACTAAGCATACTAATCATCATACCACCAAATCATTTATTTTAACTTCGACGGTATGGAAGTTTCCAACTTGGATCTATAAATTTTTACTCTGTAATAAATCATAAAATGTCAGACACTATATAGGATTCATATTTGAGCCATATTAAACCCCCAACTCAGGGAAAACTATCTTTACGTGCTTTTTTCTATTCAATAGTATTGAACACAAAGCATTATTTTAGTGATGATTCTTTTACCATCTCCCTATTGTTGGTTAAAATTTACTTTTAACTAATGCTTCAATCTATCTAAAATGAAACAGTTAATTAGTATAGTTTTGAGGAATTTCAAAATTCAGTACTCATCTCTGGACCAGAAGGCAGTGCGTAACTATCAATCATGCATACATGAGTCAGAATAATGTAATCCAAATATGCCCCTGATGATGAGTCAGAATAACAAGTTTTCAGATTATAGCTTTGATAAAATATCAAGGCATATTAAGGTACATATTCCACCTTGTTTTTTTTTTTTTTTTTTTGGCCTACCACCTTGTTTTAATTACATGCTCTCCTTACTCTCTTTTTTCGGTTGACTATCATCCATATCCGTTTCCTCAATGATTAAAAAAATGATGATGTTCGCACACACGCACGGGCACAAATATTTATTGTTTTTCTATTTTTTTATTAAAATAAAAATTATTAAAAGCATAAAACAAGTTACATAAAATGGCCTAGAATTACTGAGGATTTAATTAGAAGACTAGGCCAAAAATTGCTAGATAGATCACAACATATTCCACCATTTTCTTTCTCTCATTTAGTTTCAAAAGTTAACATGATTGTACGTTTCTTTTAAATTTAAAACCATATTCTTCTAAACAAAAAATAAATAAAACCATATTCTTCTTTCTTCCATTAATAATCCTTTTAAAAATGACTATTGTATGTATGATCTAAATTTACATCAAGTTTAAGTTTTAGCCCTTTAAATTTATAAAAGATATTTTAAATCCCTTAATCTTGACATCATTAGCCTCATTTAATGAAAAATAAAACAAAACATATCATCATACAAGGATCATTGGACAGTATAATGTCAGTTCAATATTTCAAATTAAAGGACTTTGTTAGTATTATATATACCATATTGAGATCAAGCATCCTTATTATATGCTCATGTGGACTTATTTATAAGTCATTTCTAATATGTTTCACTCATACAAAGAAAAACCTTAAAATTCAACAAGTTTCCAATTTTACCCCTTATTTAATATATATTATGCCCTATAAGAACAAAGTCAATACAATAATTATAATAGATGAAAAGTAAAATTATACATTCATGTGAAAAATTTCTCTCTCTGGACTATAAATAGGACCAAAATTTTTTCCCTCTCTACCCTATAAATAGGATCATATGAGGATAATAAAGCCACTTTTGAGAGTAATTTTCCCATGAAAGTAATTCAAACCCAAAAGTCTACACATACAAGAAGGACATGCATGTCAAGCTTGATATTTCTTTCTTTGATTTTTTCCCTTAAAAAAAAGAAAGACAAGGTAAAATACTAAAGTCTCCGGATTTTGGAGACTCCGCTGCGAAGTCATTGGAACAAAGCAATCAAATAAAAATGTCCATAGTTTTTAGTGTTCATGTACTGCATAGCAAATGCAGCTATGGATCATCTTTAAACTAATCGTTATGAGAAATCTAAGAATTTAATTTGGGATGGAAAATTAAAATATTAAATTTATAATACAATAGGACCAAAACTAAAGATGAGTGCTAAAAATATAAGGGTTAAGGTGCTAAAATAACATTTAATTTTTATCAAAAGTATAACAGTAACCATAAACTATTTTTTGGAGCAAAAATAACTATAAACTTTCAAAATTGGGGCAAAACTTTTAAATCCAGCTAATTTTCATTTATTACAATGGGAAAAATTAATCTTTTGGCTCATAAAGTTTTGATTCACTTATAACTTAGTTTCTAGGGTTTTTGACTCAGTATAACTCAGTTTATGAACTTTTAACTCACTTACAACTCAGCTCCTGATGTTTCTTAGTCATCTTATGTGGCAAAAAAAATTTAAACATACCGTTATAAATTGCTTATGCTGATTTTACATGAATTAAAATAATAACCAACGTCCCCGCCTCCACCAACTCAAATCCTCCTCCACCGCTACTTTCAAGAAATCTGGTTGGGCATTCCCGGCATCCATAACAAATCCTTTTAAAACACTAGAGGGCAGCAAACTACTCATATTGGAGAAAAGGTTGAAGCCACTTATAATGTTTTTAACTCTGATAAAGCACCCAAATATACAAGAAAAAACCATTATGAAAAAAGAGCTTTCCTAATTTTGGAATGATAAATGATGAATAGTGTTTGGAAGAGGATAGGATTAAAAAAAAATTCAAAACATGCCCACTTCACAACATACCTTACAATCTGAATTGATTCTTTTGTTGAATGGAGGAAGTCTATGCTTAAGATATTCAAAACCGATCCAAATTACGAAGTATTAGTTAAACTGAAGCAAATAAACATGAATAAATAAGGTTTGGGTTGGTTTTTTCTTTTAGCAAAACCTATTGCTCTGGTTTAGTTCGTTCAGTTTTTTGCCTCTTGAACCAAATCAAAGCGGGCTTATATTAAATTTATTTTGTATATTTCTTTATAGCTTTTCCTAACTACTAGAAAATGAATGTGTCCTACAATTGTTCATTATAAATTTTCTTTTTTGCTAAATTTTATAATTAAATGCTTTTTTTACCTGAATTATAATCAAAATGCCTTAAAGAATATTTATAACTCACTATTGGTTTTTAATATTCCCTCTGATGCCTAGTTAATTAATTAATTCATGTGAGATTAAGAACATTGGTTGAGTTAATTATTAATTTGTTATTATTATTTAATATGTTATTTTCCCGAAATCAAATCTTACATTTAGAATCAAAATAAATCCCAAACTAGCTTTTACATTTAGAACTAGATTAGCATATGAAATTTTTTAATTTTATTTTATTGCATTATTTGAAATGAGATATTTCAAGATTTTCCCAACTATTTAAGATCCCACCTCTTCAATAATTTTTATATAGCTTGGTTGGATGTACGATATTTAGAGCCTCAAAGCCATAACATTTTTTCACTATGAAAAACTGGAGGAAAAAAAAAATCATTCTAAGAGAATAAACATAATAATGGGTAAAAGCCAAAGTGAGACTCGTGAAGATAAGTTCAGTGATACAATGCTTTGTAATAATATTCACGGGAATAAATCAATGTTTTAAAAACCATACCGGACGTCGAACTGAAAGGCTATCGGGTCATGGGTCCTATGGTCGAACCGGTCAGACTAGCAGTCGGACCAATAACATCATAATTAAATAAAAATAATATTATACGTATATATAATTATATAAATATAAAAAAAATATGAAATTTTAACATCACTTAAAAATAAACACATACAAAAGCTTATATGTATCATCTTTCCTAAATCCTAAGTTCTAATACATTGAAATCATTAAAAATAACACAATAACATGTCAATAATACCAATAAACGGTTTCCGATTCAACCACTCCGGTTCCCGGCCCAACAGCCGGTCTGAAGCGGCCTGAAACGATCCAAATGGTGAAATGGTTGAACCATGCTAAACGAGCCAAAAGCCCTCCCGGGCACCAGTTGACCGTCCGATCCAGTCTAATTTTCACAACATTGGAATAAACCAAAGAAAAAGAGAGTTGTTTACCCATTGCGTCATGCAAAAAACCCTACAATAATAGTTAATAAAGCCGTTAAGAGTAAAAATGCTATGCAACACGTATGCCAACTATTTGCTAAACGGTCCACGTTGGTTAACTTAAAAATCATGACACTTCCACACTATTTTAGAACCTTCATGTATACTTTGACAACATCTTGATAACTGACATGTGTTAAACAGTCAACATTAAGTAACTTAATGGCCGTGATATTTTTGCTTCATTTTGAAACATTTATGTGTACTTTTACATCCATAAAAGTTTATGGTCTTATGTGCCCATAAATGACGTAATACAACATGAATAAATTCACTACTGCATATAGAGGTTTTAACGTCCCTATTTTGATACTTTTAACGTCCAAAAACAGGGGGACTTCTATGTAAGCAACGTAGTATATTTTAGAAATAACGTCCCTAAAAAAAGATCTGTCTAAAGTGGGACTTTAGACGTCCCAATTTTAAGAAAGAAACGTCTAAAGTGAGGACTTTAAACCTCCCAAATGGAGAAAAGAGACGTCTAAAATTACTGTATATGGACTTTAGATGTCTCTATTCTCAATAGGAACATCTAAAGTTCTCACTTTATACATCCGTTTTTAAATTGGGGACATCTAAAGTCCTCTACAGGAGAACTTTAGATGTCCCTTTTCTCCATTTGAGATGTCTAAAATCCTCACTTTAGACGTCCCTTTTTTAAAATTGGGATGTCTAAAGTCTCACTTTAGACATCTTTTTTCTCCATTTGGGACAGTAAAATGTTTTATTTTTTTAAAATGATTATTTGTATTATTCATTACCCAGCAAATTAAAACTGCAGAAATAGAATCGAACATGAATTCATAAACCACAATGTCCCTTACAAAATGGTAAGAACATCCAGCACTACAATCTTTTTACTATATATATATACACGTACAATAACAACAACTCGTATAACCTAATATTATATATGTATAACAACAATCAGAAAGTGTCAAAATGTTTGTCATCACACAACTACTAACTAATATTAATAAAAATGTTTATTGATATATATGTTGAAAAAGATGTCCAGCCCAAACGTCTCTGATCAAATTAATGTCTTCATGTAGGTAGACATCTTTATTATCAAAAATCTGTAAATTAGAAAATAAGATTTGATGAAACAAGTCAAGTAAATGAATTAATTAGCAACTCAATTACAACACCGAAAATACTATCATTTAAGAATGAAGAAGCGATTACCTGTTCAAAATCGCTAATAATTTCACTTTGAATGATTTTATACATATAAAATATAACATAATATCCACATTCAGTGTTGTCAGGTTGTCGATGGCACTTTAAATCAAAGCCAATTGGTTGTTAAAATCAATAAAGATATATCTAAAACGACCGTTAATAAAATAATTAGAATCGAAACTACTTACTTTCGGAAAATACTACTTTGGGTCTGTAACAACTTTACCCTCGTGTGACCCGCCTAAGAGTCTATATATTTGAGTCGCACTATTATGAAAATCAAAATAAACAAAAATTAAAACTATTCATTTTGTTTAAGAATCAATAAAATACAAACAAAATAACTTACGTGTTGAAGACGGATTTTGTTTCGTTGTCTGGCCTTTTACGCAAGGAATCAAACCAATAGACTATATGTTGCGATGAGGACAAAGAATATACAAACACCAATGGTAACTATAACAACATTTACATATTAAAATGAAATTAGATGACAAGGCAATTATTTATTAAACATTTTAAATAAACAAAATTAAATACGTACCCTTGAACAATAGGTGCTAAATAACAACAAAGTTTGATATGTCCTATTGTGTGGCCCACATAGTGAGTCCTTGCAACCAAAGTATTGGAATCCCTTATCGTATATGCATGACATAAGAATTCATACAAATCACGTCTTTCCATGTCTATGCAGATGCAGTGAAAGCAGTTATAATAGAATTAAAATAAGGAATGAATTATTGAATGTATGAAACAAAAAAACCATTACATGAATTAAAGGGAAAAATTGAAAAACAACTTACCGGATTGTAAATTTTACCCATCCTGCATCTATCTCCTCCAACTTGATAAACTCCTTGAGATCTTTTATGTCAATCGTGTAGGGATACTCCAATGTAAGGCCCACAATCCCTTGAGGCATGTACAAGTCAATCTGGTGAATGCCTTTGTAGATCTGTTGCAGACATGCTAAAAAGAGCCATTTTCTCACATCTTCATCATCCTTTTAGAACATAAAAAAACAAATTGTTAATAAGATGCCAACAGATCTCAAGTAATAGTAAGGAAATGCCTACCATTGGAGATGTTGCCCCTGAATCAATAAGATTTTGAGGCCAAAGGATGAAAAATCCTATCACCTGACCTATCATGCATACCTCTGTATCAGGAACAGGGATAGTTGTACCTTCTTTCCCCTCTCTAACACACGTCACATTCACTCTACATAAATGCTGTGGAATTTGTTGGTGATGGTGAGTGGTAGCACGTGTGTGAACTAGAGCATCGACAACAACATGCAACAATGGCGCATCCAAATAGAGGGTAGAAGGTTCTCCCGGTCCTGGAGTAGGAGAAGGGTCGCCAAATGGTTCCTCCAGAGGGTTGTAGGGAAGGCAGGGGATTCCTGAGTTCTACGCTCGTCATTTACCCTATGCGATTCGAACATCTTTACCATTTCAAGTTGAAGCTCTGGCAACAACTCTTAACGGAACTTGTCGTGAAGTTTGGCCTTGAGCTCTCATTCAACTTCCTCTCGAATCTTGGCTATAAGCTCCCTACTAGGTTTAGCTTGTGACTAATAACATGAGTCTCGTCCAAAATACCTCGTAGCACTTACTCCCCTTATCTCTCCTTGAACACGACTGGGTCATATGCTTTCCCAATAGCCGTTGACAAGATGTCCATCTGTCAACTTGGATTGAACGAACATTGGCTACTATGATCTTCCTGTTCACCCTGTAGCATATAATTTATTGTAAATGAAAAGTAAGCACTCTTGATATGACAAAAAGTATGTAATTATTCTTTAACTACGTATAATCCTCGCAACAACCTCAGCAACACCCGAATTTATGTACTTCTCACCCTTAAACCTCCTTACTTTCCATTTTTTGTGACGTAGAGGAGGTGTCAGGGCCTGGATAACAACACTAGGATCTGATTCCACTGCTTCATTTTCTCTAACTCTTTTTTCATCATCTGCCGCTCAAGCTTTTGATAACCACCACGGACATGTAATGCTAATACTTATTTTCTACTTGTCTCTGTGCATTTGCTGCACTTAATTCCTATGAATGAAAAACAAAAAAAAACAAATCAATGATATCAAGTATATTAAAATCAAAAGCTCTATATCATTATGATAGAAATTTTACCAAAAATTGAGGATCTTCCCGTGATGCCACAAACAACCTCCAGTCCTCTGGAAACAAATACGAATAATGTTTACATAGATCCTCACCCCTCCAGAAATCATCATAGAAAGCATCATATACTTGCGTTTCAAACATAGTCAGGGAGGCAAGTTGTATATTACAAGGAAAACCGGCCACGCACTATGTGTGCTAGTAAGAGTTCCATACAGATTGATGCCGTCTGTACAAAGCCCAAGCCGAAGGTTTCTTGACTCGCTGGCAAATTGAGGGAACGTTTCATCTATTTTCTGTCATTGTGAAAGTTAGTTGGGTGCCGAAGATATTTTTCATCAAAGTGCCATCTCAACTTCTTCACTTTTGTTGCAGTTGCAAACAAACGTTTAAAATGTGGTATTATTGGAAGATACCACAAAACCTTTAAAGATTTCCTTTTAGTTGTCTCATTGCCACAACCACCATCTTTCTTCACTTTATATCATGCAGTTTTACACTCAGGACACTCACTAAAACCTTAATACTCATTTTTGTACAGTACGCAGTCATTAGGGCAAGCATGTATCTTTTTATATTTCATACCCATCATAGATAGGATTTTCTTGGCCTCATACATACGATTTGGAAGTACATTATCATTTAGAAACATATCACACAATAATTCAAGCAGCAATGTGAAACTACTATCGGTACACCCCACAAGTTGCCTTTTAGTTAACAAAATGCAATGTTCCTGTCAATTGTGTATTTACTCCCAGGGTACACCGGTGTCTCTGCATCACTCCACAGGCTATCATACTCCTACAATTGCGCAAATGATTCTACGTCAATATCATGAATCATTTTCTCTATTATATCTTTATCTATGGCATCCACATCTTCCTTTTTATGTGACGAACAATCTATTACTTTCTCACCATATCATATCTACTTTGTGTATCGCAGATTTATTCCATTACAAAGTAGATGATCCTTTATGACATCAACATCTCGTCAACTCTCATTTAAACAAATGACACAAGAACAAAAATACTTTCCATTTTTTGTTGGAGCATTCTTTCTAACAAATTTAATAAACTCTTCCACCCCTTTCTCATATTCTTCACTAGTTTTCAAAGCATTCATCCAACTGTGATCCATTTTATTACTACCTAAGTCATTTCCAATAACACTCACATTTAGAACAATTATCAACGATATGATGTGATTTCCTTTTTTCACTTTTTTCAACAAAAAATTTGGCATCATTTCCCCTTAAAAATAAGACATCTCAAAATTTCAAGCAACCCTATCTCCACTACACTAATAATCATACTAATATAATCTTTAAAAAAAAAACCAACCATATATTGCATATTATATATGGATTATGGATGCAATGAGATAATTATAAATTTGTTTATATTATATTGATAATAAATAAATTTCATTACACTACTTTTCTTATTTTGTATTTTGTGCAAACTTACATTTTAGTTAGTCAACAAACACATACCAATTAGGCTTAAGCTTTTACAATGAGCCAATCTTGACAGAGATACATATGTATTTTGACTTCTTTTACTTTCATTGATATAATTAATTCTTATTAATTTAAACCAAATAGAGCTCCACACACAGAAGAAAAAAAATTACTCTGTTTAATTGTTTTTCATTTCATCAAAATAAATATACATATGTATTTCCCTCAATTTCCAAGCTCCAAACATATAAAACAAAAACATTATTAGTATTATATAACTACTAACAACTAGTTTATGATGCTGGCAAAAAAAAAAACCCAATCAAGGGAAAATCACTCTAATAACTAGAATCATGTAAATAAATTGAAAGTATTATAATAATTTCACATTGCAAATTTAACCTAATTCTTCATGTAAATTTATATTTAAAAAAAACAAACCTGATGAAAGCAGGGGAGAGGGCAGCCAATGGTATGTCTATGTACTTCCAAGGTGGAGGAGGTGTGTATGCACAGTGGAGAGGAGAGGTACACCGGAGGGTGAAAGCAAAGAAGAAGGTGGGAGGTCTACGCTGGAGAGTGGAGGAGGTGTACGTCGGAGGTGTACGTCGGAGGGTGAGAGCAAGAAGGTGCTATGAGAATGGAAGGAGGTGAAGGAAAAGGGAATGAAGAAAAGGAAGAGGAAGAAGAGGAAGACGAAGTGGAAGGGAATAATGAAAAAGCAAGACCCAGGCAGGAGGAAGAGAAGTCATGAGAATGAAAAAAAAAAAGGGAAGAGAAGTCAAGGGGGAGTTGATAGGAAAAGATGGAAAAGGAGGGGTGGGGGTCGACCGCATGGCGCATATCAAAATTTCTGACATTTCATTTGGGACATCAAAAATCTTACTTTAGGCGTCTTAAATAGGATCACTTTAGGCACCCCAAATCTTTTTTAATTTTCTTTTTTTGCGCCAGTGGGAATCTTTAGGTGTCCCAAAATTTAAACTCTACTTTAGGCATCTCAATTCAAATTTGGGACGCCTAATGTTTCATTTTCACTACTTTGTTTACAAAAATGTCACCGCCTCTATGTTTTAACCTCATTTTTTAAAAAAAAAAGGAATGTGTATAGGGATAGTAATATCTTCAACCTGTAGTAGTGATTTTACCCTTATATTGGAAACAAATTCGTGATTTCCAAGTCCAGAAAGAATTCGTTGTATAGTTCAAGTATTCATGGTGCAAGGTTATCTCGATGATAATTTTAGATCTGAAAATTACATGTTTGCCGCCATCTATACTAACATGAAGAGACAAATGATAACTAAATATTGAATTCGAAATGGGTAATAAAAACCACGTAAATATCCACCTCGTACTTTAATTAACAAACAAGTTTGGATTTTATTATAGATACTATGCATATATAATTCTTCCTTTGACCAAAGTAAGGATGGTAAAAGCCAGAAAACCATGAAATTCATATTATATTTTGCATAATAACCTTCTAAATAAGATAAACTCAAGTACAATTAACAATAAGACTATGGTATATAACCTCCAGAAGGTGAGATATAGTCTTGTTAATAACATTTGAAATCGAACTCCTGCTTAATGATACATTGCTTCAAACAGTACGCAACAACAATAAATTTATGAGCTAGGTTGTGTTTCGATACTTACAAGGATTCCTGGGACGAAAGGTTTCGCTTTACCTGTGTAAAGTTGCCGGCATCATGGACCTACAATGGAGGAGAGACATATATCTAGAACCTAATATCAACTTCATAGTTGCAAGAAAGACTGTGTGCTATAATATAGCATGAAAGCTCTACAAGGCAGTCCATAAATGATGTCAAGAACTGCATGAATTCTCTTTCTTGTTTCTCTTTATCTTCCATTTCAATGTGCAGAAGAAAAACTTGAGGTGAGTGCAGGTTAATTATAGAACTCCACATTATTCACTCACCTCATATTCGCTCAAGCTTATGTCAACACTATGTCCTTTCAGGTCTTGATCCGCCCATCGGATAAGTGGGACTCCGTTAAATTCTCCGGCAGAGTCAAAGAGAAGAACCCATCCATCAAAACACATCTAACCATTTGGGGAAAAGGAAGTGATACACATACCTCACTGGTGAGCAATTATTCTTCAAGTTCCTTCTTCCGATCTTCACAAAATGTAGCCAGGGCATATGGGTTTGATGGCCTCAATCTTTACTGGGATTTCCCTGGAACAGAAAAAGAAAAGGATTGTATGGAAAGTCTTTTATAAGAGTGGTGTCAACATGCAGATGCTCATGATCGAGAACTGATGTTAACTGCCTCTGTTGCTTATTCACCATACTGGCCATATGATGAGTCTGTTTATCCTATTGACTCAATGGCAAGATACTTGAATCTTAAAAATTTTTCGTACATTATTGATCGGTGGACAGATTTCCCTACCACAGATTCTGCTTTATATGACCCTTCAAGTAATTATAGCACAGACTATGGTATCAATCAATGGATTCATGGGGGGTTGATGCCTAGCAAGAACGTTTTGGGGTTGGCATTTTTTGGCTATGCAAGGATTCTTACTGATCCTGAAAACAAAGCAATAGCTGTGCGCGGGGGACAGGCCCAGCCCAAACTAAACATGGATTGGGGATGGTACAAGGAAATCAAATATCAAAGTCCTTCATGTGCAGGCATCATACTGTACAATGATACTCATCAAATCTACTCGTCATACTCATGGGAATCAACTTGGACAGGATTCGACGGTGATGAGACTATCGAAATTAATTTTCCTTATGCCGAGGAAAAAGAGCTGTGCAGTAACATTTGGTGGCCAGTTTCCTATGATGACAAATGGTTGCTTCGTGGTGCAGGTTGTTTCTCTTTGAAATCTAAGTCACTTCTCTATGCAAATCAATTTTTCCCTTCTGAACTAAAATTAGACAGAAGTAAAAGTTAGTTTACAACATTGCCAAATCCACAGTCCCTGCATCTTTATAGGTCAAACTTGAAAGAATTCAATCCTTTGCATCTGAAAATTACAACTAGACTCTGCAGACAAGAGGGTGATAAATAATCTTTAGAATGTGCAAGGGTTAGTATCATCAATGAGAGGTATTAGCACTCCAGATCGTTCAAAATCCTGAGGTCTATATTGAGGAAATCTCACTAATTGATATCATACAGACATGCATAGCTAATAGGCAATACTAGTATCATCAATAATTTACACAATTGCATGTTTACAGCTGAAGGGGAAGATGATCAAGCTAAACAGGAAGACCACACGTCACGTTTGCTAAAAGTTCTCTTGGCTCTAGCAGTTGTATCTGTCTTGCTATTATTAGGTTTCTTAGTCTACATCCTACAGACAAGGAGGATCAAATTAAAAGGTAATATATTCAGCCTTGTTTAATTATTCTCCATTCACAAATGTTTACTTTCTCTGTGTCTTCTTGTAAAGCAAGTAAAGAACCTGCAGAAGATTGGAATGGTAATGCTCCAGACTTTAAAGTCTTTTCTTTCTCTGACATTGAAAGGGCCACAAATAGATTCTCAAATGAAAATAAGATTGGAGAAGGTGGTTTTGGAGTTGTTTACAAGATAAAATTTCAACAAACCATCTTGTGGTTTGATTTATTGTCTAGGTAGTAGAATTTTTGTGCTATGCAGCCATGAGACTTGCACCATAATGCCGCTGATATCGATTTCATAGGGTTCACTATTTTTAAATTGTAAGAATGTGTGTCAAGTAATGATATTAAAAAAAAAATTACAATGGTATGTAGAACATTTTATCACTTAAAGTCACGTTATTACAGATAAAACATTTGGATGACTATACAAGCATCCAAAAAAAGGTATTAGCCTAGGCTTCAAAATTTCGGTAATTTATAATTCAACAATTATTGTAAAGCTTCCTATTTCAAATTCTCGAACTTCTCAAATGAATCACCGCATCCAACCAAGATTTCAACAGCTTTTGTTTCTCTAGGGTATATGACCTGATGGTGAGGAAATAGCAGTGAAAAGACAATCAAAAGGATCCCAGCAAGGATTTAAGGAATTCAAAAATGAGACAACACTCAATGCAAAACTGCAACATGTCAATCTTGTTCGACTGTTAGGATACTGCAACGACAAGGAAGAACAAATATTGGTTTATGAGTACATGCCAAACGAAAGTCTTGACTTTTATCGCTTTGGTCAGCAATCTTTACAACTCAAAACTATATGTTAGAGTGCATATGCAACATGCTTTATTGGAGTCTGTAAATAGGGCGTGTCAGTGATAAACATTCAATTGGAGTGGAATACATGTATATATACAGTTCTGTATTATTCACAAATATTTTTTGCTAACTATTCATGAGGTAGTGCTTTTCTAGCTTCCTCAATTTCATGCTCATCAAGTGCTTTCGTGAAAATTACTTATCTTGCAGTCCTTCCCATACTGACCTCAAGTTTATACTCTTTTCAAGGATAAAACCAAAAGGATTGAACTCGAACATCTACGAGATGAACACGATGTATACACATTGTTTTCTATTCTTGAAAGTTTATGGTATATCTAAATTTTTCTGAATGATTTGCACACAGACCCTACTAAGCAACATCTACTGAATTGGAAACAACGTGTCTGTAACATTGAAGGAGTTACTCAAGGGCTCATCTACCTTCAAGAATATTCTAGATTGACCATAATTCATTGAGACTTGAAACCTAGCAGTATTTTATTGGATCATGAGATGAAGCCAAAGATTTCAGACTTTGGCATGGCAAGACCATTCAGAAAAGATGAACTTGAAGAAAGAGCCACCAAACCTGTAGGGACATGGTGAGTATTCTATAAGTAGCTCTCCATGATAATTTTTTTTCATGATTATCTATTCCATTGATTCACTGCTATGTTACATGGTTCCTCATCTCTTGTAGTGGCTACATACCTCCAGAGTATGTTGAGAAAGGATTGTGCACCATTAAATCTAATGTTTACAGTTTTGGTATCATCCTCCTACAAATTATTAGTGGAAAAAGGATCTCTTCTGTTGGAAATCTGCCCATAATCACATTCCATTATTTCAGCACTACATCCCATGTGTTTATCATCATATTGCTGAGTACACCTTTACTTTAGAAAATATTGTTTATTTGAATGTTCATTATTTCATACTGTTGTCCAGCGATGTTGATTCTGTTTTCTAGCCTATATAAACCATTGTAATCCTTCAATATGAATAAGAGTGTGTGATTTATCATTAATATCACAATATGGTATCAGAGAATAGGCACCAGAAATGCGAAACCGAGAATGAGAGTGAGGCTGAGCAGCGACAGTGAGAACGCGCGCGGAGAGAGGGAGAGAGAAGCACCAGATCGGATTCTCAGATCTGGAGTCTGAGGGCGCGTGCAGTGACACCGCCACCACAGGCAGCACCGCACGGCGCCGACCGGCGGATCCCAGAAAGATGACGCCGATTGGAGCGGCGCGTGAATCTCACGCGCCACCACAGTGACGGCGCGTGAGCCCCACGCGCCGCCGTCCATCAGTTTTTTCCGGTGAGAATTTTTTTTTCCAGAACCATGAACCCGTCCGAATTTCCTCCCCTTTTCGATTCTGTCCCTAGAAACTCATCTAAAAATGATCTTCATCCTATTGCACTCATGTCCGGTACCACTTCTTCCACTACCAACTCTTCTTCTTCTTCTTCCACCATCAACAGCACCCTTATGGGATCAGAATTTCCAGAACCTCAGAATATAGTCATCAACTATAGGTTTAATGGAAAGAATTACCTCCAATGGTCCCAAAGTGTGTTAAGGTATATCCGTGGAAAGCGAAAGGAGAAATATATCAATGGGGCTGCACCACAACCAGCTCCGGATGACTCAACCTTTGAAACTTGGTTTGCTGAAAATAACCAAGTTATGACGTGGCTATGTAACTCTATGAATGCTGACATCAGTGAAGGCTACCTCCTGGCAAACACTGCAAAAGAGATTTGGGATGCAGCCAGAAGAACTTATTCCTCTCTTGATAACACTGCTGCCTTGATTCATCTAAAGCGTCAACTTAGAGATTTAAGACAAGGTACCTTGACAGTTACTGATTACTATAATGCATTGATCAAACTCTGGCAACAACAGGACTTGTTTGAAGTGCACGCTTGGAAAAATCTGGAAGATGCTCAGTTATATAAGAAGATTGTCGAAGAAGGGAGAGTTTATGATTTTCTTCTCGGACTCAATGATTCGTTTGAGGACATACGAGGCAGAATAATGGGAATAAAACCTCTGCCACACCTCTTTGATGTCGTTAAACATGTACAGTTTGAAGAAAGTCGAAAACTCTTGAATCGCAGCAGCCCAAATCTTATTGAGAGTTCAGCACTTACAGTACGAGGACCACAGGAGGAACGGAAAACAAAATGGTGCAATTATTGCAAGAAGAAGGGCCACTTCAAGGAGGAATGTTGGAAATTGCACGGCAAACCATCCACTAGCAAACCACAGGGTCATCTCACCTCCACTGAACAGAAGACTGAGGATACTACTTCACTAAGTCCAGACGAGCTGCAGATACTACGTCGGATACTTGAAAAACAGAATAAGTCCAACTCTTTGCCGAGAGTTAATCTTGCCCAATCAGGTAATTCTATCATAGCCCTCAATAATATACGGACCAGTGATGATGCATGGATAGTTGATTCAGGAGCCACTGATCATATGACGGGTAATCGAACTTTATTTACAACTCTTAAACTTTGTCCGGAGTCCCTTCGTGTCAAAGTTGCTAATGGGGTATTTACTGAAGTTGAAGGAATTGGCACCATTACACTATCCAATTCACTCCGCATGCATCATGTTCTATTTGTCCCAGCGCTTACTTGTAACTTAATTTCTGTGAGCAAGTTAACTAAAGGACATATATGCCGAGTGATATTTGATGGTGATATGTGTCTATTTCAGGATTTACACTCGGGGAAGACGATTGGGACTTCTAAAGAGTGGGATGGACTTTTCTACCTGGAGAGATCGAAGATGGCGAATAAAGCAAAATGGAATGCACAACATGCCCTAGTCAACTCAAGTTCTCAAGACAAAAATGTACTCTTATGGCATTGTCGTTCAGGACATCCTAGTTTTGATTATATGAGATATGTGTTTCCGAGTTTATTCAATAAAGATGCTATTCCTTTTCACTGTGAAACGTGTCAATTGGCTAAACAAACCCGATCCTCCTATCCAAAACAACCCTACCAACCCACTGCTCCTTTCCAACTCATCCATAGTGACATTTGGGGCCCATCCAGAACAACCACCAAGAAAAATGAAAAATGGTTCGTCACGTTCATTGATGATCACACCAGACTCACATGGGTTTACTTGTTGAAAGAAAAGTCCGAGGTATCTCAAATTTTCCAAAACTTTCACAAATTTGTCCAGACCCAATTCCAATCATCTATCAAAGTGCTTCGCAGTGATAATGGTCGAGAATACCTCAGTCATACCTTTAAGGAATTCCTTGATCAGCAAGGAATTCACCATCAAACCTCCTGTCCTTACACCCCTCAGCAAAATGGGGTTGCCGAACGAAAGAATCGTCATCTGTTGGAGGTTACCCGAACACTGTTGATGGAAAGAAATGTACCTACGACCTTCTGGGGAGATGCAGTTCTAACTGCAGCCTATCTCATCAACCGAATGCCATCCAAAATCCTCAACTATGCCACCCCTATCCAAACCCTTCTTAGCACCTTTCCCAATTGCCCCCTCATCAATTCCTTACCTCCAAAAGTGTTCGGGTGTGTTGTCTTTGTCCATGTCTCTGATGGAAGTAAGTTTGATGCCCGATCCCGGAAATGCATCTTCCTTGGCTACTCCTCCACCCAAAAAGGGTACAAGTGTTATTGTCCGACTTCCAAGAAGTTGTATGTCTCAAAAGACACCGTGTTCTACGAGGAGGACGCTTACTACCCTAAATTACCCATTCAGGGGGAGTACTCAAATATTGAATGGCTAATTTCACATGAATCAACTTCCAAAGCCACTGACGCCCTACCTATTACCCCAGAAATCCTTGATACCTCACCTTACTTTCTTGAAGCCAATGATACCCTGCCGGAAAATCCTGAGCCCTTACCTTCTACACCTCCTAACACCAATCCTAATAATGCGGAAACACAGGTTGAGATCATGACTAGGATGGATGCAGAAGATGGATCAGAGGGAGATGCTAGGCAACAATCTCAGGAGGCAGATAGAAGCGTCAATCCCACTCTAAGGAACAACCATGAATCTGACTTGAGAGTAGATCCTGAAGAGATGGGCTGGCCTATTGCACTAAGAAAAGGGGTAAGATCTTGTACTCAGCATCCAATTCAACGGTTTGTTTCATATGGTAACCTATCTGTCAAGATGCAGAGTTTTGTTGTCAATAGTGCACAGATTGCAATCCCTAACACCTTCCAGCAAGCTATGGCTGACCCAAAGTGGAAACAGGCTGCGGAAGAAGAGTTAAAAGCACTTGAGGAAAGTAAAACATGGGAAATCATTCCTTGTCCTCCTGGAAAGAAATCTGTCGGGTGTAAGTGGATCTTTACCCTAAAGTTCAATCCTGATGGTAGCATCAACAAGTACAAAGCAAGACTAGTTGCGAAAGGGTATACACAAACCTATGGAATAGATTACGAGGAGACCTTTGCCCCAGTAGCCAAATTCAACACAATCCAAATACTGTTGTCAATAGCTGCTAACTTAGATTGGTCACTACATCAGTTAGACGTCAAGAACGCTTTTCTGAATGGTGACTTGGACGAAGAGGTCTATATGGAAGTTCCAGACGGAGTCCTAGCTGCAAATGGGTCAGTCTGCAAACTCAACAAGGCAGTGTATGGACTGAAACAATCTCCAAGGGTATGGTTTGGTCGCTTCAACAAAGCAATAAAGAAACTTGGGTACAGTCAGGGGCAAGCAGACGACACATTGTTTATCAAGCATGATGAGGAAAGAATCACTATCCTGATAGTCTACGTGGATGATATAGTCATTACTGGAAATGACGAAAGTTCTATTGCCCAGCTAAAAAGGGATTTGTCCACTGAATTCCAGGTTAAAGATCTCGGCCAAATGAGATACTTCTTAGGTATGGAAGTGGCAAGAACAAAGAGGGGCATCAACGTATCCCAACGGAAGTATACCCTAGACCTGTTGCATGAGACGGGAATGTTAGGGGCACAACCCGAGGGAACACCGATGGAAGAAGGCTGTCGTCTAGAAATCAAAGAAAAAGGTGTCCCAGTTGACTCTGAACAGTATCGAAGACTTGTAGGGAAGCTGATATACCTGACCCACACACGCCCAGATATCAGCTATGCTGTCGGAATAGTAAGTCAATTCATGCATCAACCACAAGAAGAACACATGACAGCTGTCTACAGAATCTTGAGTTATCTGAAATTCAATCCAGGAAGAGGAATCTTCTTCAAGAAGTGCACGGCCAGAAACTTAGAGATCTACACTGATGCAGATCATGCAAAAGATAGAGAAACCAGAAGGTCGACAGGAGGATACTGTACATATGTGTGGGGAAATCTAGTGACATGGAGAAGCAAGAGGCAAACTGTTGTGTCAAAGAGCAGTACAGAAGCTGAATTAAGAGCTGTGAATGACGGAACATGTGAGGGACTCTGGGTTATCCGGTTACTAAAGGAATTGGGAACTCCGTATGAGGGTCCAATGCAAGTTTGGTGCGACAACAAATCTAGCATTGAGATGACGAAAAACCCTGTTTATCATGATCGAACAAAACATGTTGAGGTCGACAGGCACTTTATTAAAGAGAAAGTTGAAGCAGGCATTATGAAATTGTCCTATGTACGGTCTGAAGAACAAATTGCAGATGTAATGACCAAACCACTGGGCAGATCTAAATTTGAAAAGTTTCGATGCAAGCTGGGAATGTTTGATATATACTCTCCAGCTTGAGGGGGAGTGTTGGAAATCTGCCCATAATCACATTCCATTATTTCAGCACTACATCCCATGTGTTTATCATCATATTGCTGAGTACACCTTTACTTTAGAAAATATTGTTTATTTGAATGTTCATTATTTCATACTGTTGTCCAGCGATGTTGATTCTGTTTTCTAGCCTATATAAACCATTGTAATCCTTCAATATGAATAAGAGTGTGTGATTTATCATTAATATCACAATATCTTCCTTATATGGAGAGAACTATGATTTGAAGCTCTTAGAATAAGCAAGTAACGTATATTTTGTTTTTTAAAAAAATAAACATTCACTCGCAACTAATTACTTTGTTTCACGAATCATTTTAGGCTTACGTGCTATGGAAAGAAGGGAAAGGCATGGAATTCATGGATTCTTCACTTGATGATACTTCCTTTCCATGCAAATTGATAAGATACTTGGAAATTGCTCTCCTCTGTGTTCAGAAAAATGCAGAAGATAGGCCATGCATGCTAGAAGTAGGCTTAATGCTAGGAAACAAAAGCAACTTCACAACAACCCCAAAACAGCCAGCATATTCAAAGGTAGGAAATGAGGAGGGAGAAATTTGTTCACGAAATGAAACAACAATGTCCCAGTTTGGGGTCGATAGCCCTTGAAAATGTTACATTTTATTTTTCGGTCTACTTTTCAATGGTTATATAAGATCTTCATAGAAGAAGAAAAATCGAAATTTTTCTGACTTCAATGCTTACAAGTACAACTTCTCTATATTATATTCTAATTTAAATAACTAACTATACTCTTAGCTAATAATCCTAACAAGCTTAGAGATCACATTTCCAACTTTTATATACTAATATAGAATTTGAGTGTCTAGGTATAAGGCCTAGCCAAGGTTGCAACTATCATGAATACCTATAGACTATAATTATAGTTCTACATTTCTTTCAAGCATTTTCAGAAACACTTGATATGCACTGGCTGACATACCATAAACTAGACATCCCAATGTTAAATCCTTTCCACCGAGCAACATACAAACAAGATTGGAATCTACCAGACACATCATTAAGCACTTTCATGAATTTTTCAACGATCTCTAAACTAACCTCAAATGTGAAAATAAGATAAGAATACCTCATAAGAAGATTTATAAATCACTTAAATTCAACCACCGATGCTCTAACCAAGCGAGAAAACCAGCGTAGCGATAAGCATTGGAACAAGGAGGATATAAGAAAAGAGAAGAGGAGGTTTGGCCGTCGCACCAAGCAAACACGGATCAGATGCACTCATAAGGAAGAAAGGAAGGAGAGGAAATGAGTTCAGCTTGAAGCTGGCTCGAACTAAGTCGCTCAGAACTCAGAAGCTTTGAGAAATAAAAAGAAAAGGGAAAATCCTTTTGCTAGGCTACGGTCGTTTAGCATTTAAATCCACATCTGCGGTACAAATTATCAATTTAAAAATTTTAAAAAAATAGTGGTAACTAACTGGTCAGCTTATCAAGTTAAGAAATACTTACAAGTTCCAGATAAAAAATTAAATATTAAAAGGTTTAATGAATTTTATCTAATACTGATCGGTTTAAGAGATTAAATATTTTTTGAGTAAAATAAGGGATTAAATATTTAAAATTCAAATTTATATGTGTTATTTTTACGTAGAATTTAACCATTTAATATTTACAAGTTAAACTTTCATATTATTACAAATATTAAACCTCTTAAAACTAATAGTACTATATGAAATTTAGATGATTTATATGTATTTAATCATGGACAGTTGTTCCTAGATTTTAAAATTTGGGAACATCCCCCTACTAATTACATGCTACATGAACCTTGATGCATGTTATATGCATCAATGCATGGTACAAAAAATGGATCGGACGGGAGTTGAACCGGTAATCGGTCAGTAATCCGATCTGGTTCAACCATTAGACCACGAACCGATCAGGAATTAGTCGAACTGGTCAGAAACAGGTTGAACCGGTAAAAACCGGTCAGAACCGATGATTCACTAGTTGGACTGGTTTCCTTTTTTTAAAAAAAAAATTATTTTTCCAACTATTATCTCACGCTATTTTTTAGGAAAAAATGAAAGATTGAAGACTAAGATGAAAAGAAAAGTAGGTAAAGAAAGAATAAATCTAAAAAAAAGAAGATGAAGATGAAAAAACCTATTTAAAAAGATATAATAATTATAGGAAAAGAAATATCATTGTATAAGTATATGGATCATAATTAATACTAATAGATTTTAAGCATTTTTTGTAAAAATCTTCATTTTTATCTATAGAAGTTTAAACATATATTAATATATATATATATATATATTGTCACTAATAAATGATAATATTTTAATATGACCGGTTCAATCACCGGTTAACCCATTAACCCTTAAACCTGTGCCGTGACCGATTCATTACCCAGTCCAATTTTTTGTTCCTTGGATATATGTTATTCGTTTAATGTTTCTAGTGTTCAGTTCTTTCTTCGAATGGCATTTCGCCAGATTCTTTATTCAGAAAAAAGCGCAATACTACGTTTCATTTAAGCTTAATATTTCTTTCTTTCAAAATTTATGTCGTCATTTTTATTGTTATTTTCTTAGAAATTATAAGCTCTTTTTAAAGATAAATCCAAAAGACCCCTAAACCTCGTTGATATGAGTAAATATTATGTTTATCGTTGAGAGTTTATGAAACAGTTTTGTGGACTGAGTTTGACAAATGCTTACTTAAAAACATCTGTTAGACTCGAGTCAAGGTATATGTATCATTGAACCTAGCTATTCAATTACTTCTCCATCTGTAAGAAAATTCCAAGTTGACAGTAATTTTTTTTTTTCGGCCAGAAGACAGTAATTAATTAATGAAGACTTGAGAGCAAATACTCTTACCTGCCTTGTATAAGATAGAAATTTTGTGGTAATACGGTCTTATTTATAAGCTGTGCATATGTTTGAAATTTTAACCAACTTTTTTTATTTTCATCTTAATTAATTATATTATATCGTTGCATTAGTTATATCTCTCCCACATCGTTTTTCTACTTATTTTTCATAAATAAGGGTATTTTTTTGGGAAAATCCCTTAAAAAGCATTTAGAAATCATGAAAAGATAGACAAGTGCTCTGAATTTCTGAAATCCTGCAGAGGTGTTAGAACTGAACTGAAATTTATAAATTTAGAAGAAAATGACCAATTTGTCCTCACTTAGTTTTTTTATTAAAATAATAACCACCACGCCTGTCAGCCGGCCCAACAACAGCCGGAGGGCACCAAGGGCTCTAGTGGGAATATTCCGTCGGAATATTCCTTAGCTTTGGGAATAATTGCCAAAGTGGGGGTGGGGGTTCGAGCCCCCCACCACTTTCATGCGCAAAAAGTGCATGACCACTGCCCACTAGGCTAGTAAATCATGTTAATATATATACTGTAATATATATATATATAATAACAACCTATGATTTTTAACCAAACCAACCAACAAGTGCAGATAAGGAATTGGCAAATTGATAAAAGAAATTAACAAGTTTATTTAAGGATTTCACAACTTTCATTTTTTAAGTAAAAAATCCACCTTCTCTCAGACCATCCACTAGTTTAAATAAAGAATTCCTAAGTTCATATGAGGAATTAACAAATTGAGATAAGAATTTCGTAACTTTTGTTTCAACCAAAAATTCACTTTCGCTCTCAGGCCATTTACAAATTTAGATGAAGAATTCACAAGTTAAGATAAGGTTACGCATTTTTATCTAAAGTTGCGAATTCCTAATCTGAGCTTGTGAATTTCTTATCTCAACTTGTCATTTATTTATCTAAACTTGGTAATTCTGTATCTAAACTTGTGAATGGTTTGAGAGCACAAGTGAATCTTTTACTTAAACAAAAGTTATGAATTTGTTATTTCTAGTTGTCAATTTCTTATCTGAAATTGGGAATTCTTCCTCTAAACTTATGAATGGCTTGAGAGAGAAAGAGAATTTTTGGTTGAAACAAAAGTTGCGAAATCTTTATCTCAATTTGTTAATTCTTGATATGAACTCGGAAATTCCTTATCTAAACTAATAAATGGTCTGAAAGAGTAGGTGGATTTTTTGCTTAAAAAACAAAAGTTGTGAAATCCTTATATGAACTTGTTAATTTCTTTTATCAATTTGTCAATTCCTTATCTGAATTTGTTGGTTAGCTTAGTTAAAAATCAAAGTTTACTATATATATATATATATTACAGTATATATATTAAAAGACTTTGCTAGCCCAGTGGTCATGCACTTTTTGTGCATGAAAGTGGTAGGGGTTCGAACCCCCACCCCCACCACTTTGGGAATTATTCCCAAAGCCGGGGAATATTCCCACCAGAGCCCTAGTCCGGCAGTGCCCGCTGGCCGTAGCGGGGAACCCTGACCGACCGGCATGGTAGTTATTATTTTAATAAAAAAATAAGTAAGGGCAAATTAGTCATTTTCCTCTGAATTTATAAATTCCAATTCAGTCCTAGCACCTCTGCAGGATTTCAGAAATTCAGAACATATGTCTGTCTTTTCATTATTTGCAAGTACTTTTTAAGAGATTTTCCCTATTTTAAAAAAAATAAATTTTTTACATAGTTATTGTTTTTGTCACGCCCTGAAAATTAAGGGGTGACCGGCACGGAATACAAGAAAACTCATATTCCATAAGCCTTAAAATATAAGTATAAATACTTGACATACTAAATATAATAGTATTTATAATACCCTAATTAGTATAATAATTTTTCATAAACATATACCATTTCTAGATCATATATAAACATATTCCTTATAAATGAAATAAAGCTTTTCTAGAAATTTCGACATAATCTCATCTATAAATTGAACTTCCTATAATTTCTACAACAGCCTGATAGTATAATACAGCATGCGGAACTCCGTTCCACAACAACATATACATATACATAAATGCTAAAATATCAAAATAAGTCAAGAATCTTGCCTATAAATTACGTGGAACGATTCTAATAAATCATACAAAAGTATAAATTTAATATTTACAAAAGTCTAAGTGATAAAGATAGTAGTCATAGATGTCTTATTCAAGGTGAACTCTAGGAGGCAACAGGATGAGCAGGTACACTTCTACCACCTGAGTGCAAACTATTTTTCCAATCCCCACAATAGAATACAAATCTACGATAATAATAAACTGATTAAGTCATAACAGAATAAAGTAACTTGGCATTTGAATAGGAAAGGATTAATTATTCATCATATAAACAATTAAACAACGAAGAGTATAAGAAGGTAAATACAGAATAAATCATTATTATTTAATATAAAAATAGGTTCAGAGAACTTTTTACTTGCAAATCAATAGTTTAATTAAAAAACATAGTTTTATTCCTAATCAGGACCTATACACAACAATAACAGGCATGAACACACAGTCCAAGAGGGTAAGTAACCAATCCAGCACGGCTAAAAGCCACAGAAACAGGCATGGCTAGAAGCCACGAAAAAATGGCGTGAGTAATACTCACGAAAACCCTCCCTCCGTTCCACGTGTGTTGGCCGTCACACGGGGCTAGCACCTCCCAATCACCCTACTAGCTGGGTGTGTGTCATGGCGCTTCAAGGGCTAATAGAACTGCCATTAGCAACCAGTGTTTTGCTTTCAATCCCATGAAAACATTTTTCTGGCATGCATGGAAGTAGACAACCTTGTTACTCAAATGAATTCCAATACAGAATGGATAAGTGTTTCCTTTTAGGAAAAATCTATCCCTTACATGCATGAAAAAAAGTTTGAAGTCAAATGGAAGAAATTAAATAAATAAATTCTCATTTCCTTCAAAAGCTTCAACTTGTCATTTCCATTTTCAAGAAAACATGAATGAGAGAGTAAAATACTTAAAAATAGTATACATAACTTCCAGTAACAACATCGTTCCTAGATCAAGTGGGGTGTTATTTACTTACCTGGGAGTCCAATAGCTATAACCTATCCTGTTTAACAACCTTCAAATATAATTCAGCATTAATCCCCTAGCATACAAATAACATTATTGTCACTCCAATTGTCACCTTATAGAAAATTTTAATATATTTAATAAAATTCTGTCATGTTCTTTATAAAGCCCTTTTTCTCCTTAACCCTTACAAGACCCAAACAAATCTTGAACTTTAAGAACCATTCAACACAGCAATACCAACGTAACACCTTACACACATATATATAAAATACACGTGCTTGCAAACATGCACACACACATATATATTCACAGTTCTACACTCACAAGAAGTTAGCTAGAGTTAAGAAATAATTACTTTAGCTTCATCATGCCTAACCCATTGTATATGTATTTATATGGGCATCATTGATTAATTTTCCAGATCTCAGCATAGGAATTAAATAGCTCCTAATTATCAATACTATCTTCTACAATACATCTAATCACACAATTAATTTCATTTTTCCTCAAATATTTGGCATGCATCAAAATAGCTAACTCAATAAATAAATTTAATCCTTAAATTCAAACAAACTCCTCTCACACACATTTTTACAAACACCTTATGTGCATCCTAAGATCAAGTTACAATCAGCCATCATATTGCATATATTAACAACTATATGATCTTCAATCATCCAAATAGTGAAAAAAATTTCCAAATTCCAACCTTCACTTTATATACCCAGTTGCAATAAGATACAAGGCATTCAATTTCTTATCTTATCCAAACATCGCAGCAACCAAGGGGAGAAGAAAGCTTTTGAACAAATACATACAAACAAATAGAGCCAAGAAGAGCAAATTAAATAAAAATTTCTTAATCTACCACAAGCGCAAACCGACAAAGGACGAAGTTTGATAGGCACATGACATATACACGACAGCGATGTGTGGAGTTGAGAAAAGTGAAGAAGAATCGAAACTACAGGTATTGTCACAGCACCGAATATCATATCCGAAGTTCTGCTCACACAACCCACAAGACAGCATCATTTGAAGTATTGAAAGGAGAACAAACCTTCAGCAATAGCAACCAAAATAAAGGCAGAAGAAGGAGATGAAGACGAAGGGAAACGCGCAGAGAAGAAGGAACTTGACCGAAAACGATGGGGCACAAGAACTGGCATATCAACGACGAACTAAAACACAAAAGGAATATGATTGGATGGGTTCCAATTCTCAAAGATTCCAGAGGCTTCTTTCTCTGCGTTTTGGCTTGATTCGGACAAATGAACAGAAATAAGGAGTGAAGGGGAAAATATATGAGGTTATATTATATTATATTATAGTATATTATATTATGCATTACTATTATTTGTATTATTTCACTTGAAATTGGTTTTTTTTTTTCATATGGGCCCTTACAGTTTTTTATTCAAATTTAACCAAATTGTCTATGCTTCGGTTCTATGTACTCATATATGTAATTAGAGGACTGGGGGAAGCATTATTAGGGTTAGGGATGATCATGGACCAGATCAGACCGAGTTAGAGGCTAGCCCGAGGTCTGGTCTAGTTAAAATCTTGAGCTGAAAAAGGCAGCCCAAGGTCCGGTCCTGTCCGGTAACAACCTGAACTCAGGTTAGACTAGACTTGGTCTATCGGGCTGATGGACTGGTCTGGGTAGTTCAACATATCTATTTTTTTTAATCTGAAAAAATTTAAAAAAAAAACCCAAAGGAATAAAAAATAGGGGGAACAATGCCGATTGAGAAGAGAATTAGAACCTGTTTGGCAAAGCGGTAAGACCAAAAAAACACGCGTTAATGAAAAAAAGCCCGGTAAGTGTCAAGTGGCCCTGTTTGGATTCACGACAATTAGACTGACCTTTATCTATTAACGTGGGTTCAGTTCTAAAGCTCGAAGCTCCCACTTTTTTCACACGGCACGGCAGAATTTCGTTATTATGGGGCAATTAATGCCCAACGACTTCACACCGAACTCTCGTTAATGTTTCTCTTCTTCACTCCACACACTCGTCTCCCATTTCTGCTCGGCTCTGTTCTGAATTTCTCCTCCACCGTGCCTCTTCTCCCTGATCTTGGTGTCCGAGTACTGGTGGTAGTGTAGTCGCCGTTTGGTGTCGGTGTGGTCGGAGGTCGTCGCTGTCCTTGACTGGTTGGTCGTTGGCCGCTCTTCCTTCTCCGATCCGTCCCTTGTTCAGAACCGTGGTGTGGCGTGTTGCGATCTACGGCTTATCCTTGCGGTTTGGTGGCCAAATCTGTTGGTTGGTGTTCCGATCTGAGGCAAACCGACGTCGTGTGGTCGCCGGAGCTTCTCTGGCGAAACATGTTTTTTTCCTTGCCTTGAGTGTTTTCCTCTGCTTTGTGGTTGCCGGATTGGGTTCACAGTCTGAAGCCTTTCACTTTTCCTGATTTGGGTTCACGGGTTGAAGCTTCACAAGGAACCAGCTTCGATGCTTGTTGTTGGTTTGCTGCATTGCGTTTCTGCGTCTCCCTCTGAGGTTAAATTCTGTTTTCTTCATCTATGTTTTTAAATTACTTAGCTCGTGGCTTTACTAGTATGGTCTGTGGAAGAAAGGGAGCAATATATATATATATATATATATATATATATATATATATCTATGCGTGTGTATGCTACATTCTGATATTTGAAGTGGCTCTTCCTTCCTTGTAAATATGTGTATGGGTGCTTGAGTGGTTTCTTCATGTTTGTTTTACTGAGCTCGTGGCTTTGCGAAAATGGTATGTGGAAGAAAGGGAGAAATATATATATATATCTATGCGTGTGTATGCTATATTCTGATATTTGAAGTGGCTCTTCCTTCCTTGATAAATATGCGCATGGGTGCTTTAGTGTTTCTTCATCTCTGTTTTACTGAGCTCATGGCTTTGCGAAAATGGTCTGTGGAAGAAAGGGAGAAATATATATATATATATATATATATATATATATATATATATATATATATATATATATATATATATATATATATATATATATATATATATATATATGCGTGGAAGAACTGTGGTCTGAAATTTTCCATGTTAACTTCCTTCCTTGATTAATATGCGCATGAGTGCTTGCTGGTTTCTTCATCTCTGCTACGAAATTTCGGATTGGGTTTTTCTCAAGAGGCTTGGTTCCCCTCAAAATTTTTAGCATCATTTTGAAGTGGCAATTATTGTTTTGTTGCTTTTCTGTGCCATATGTTTCTGTAGATTGGCTTTAACCATAGCGTCTGTTTGGGCCAGAGCTTGATAATCTAATATACTTGGGTGTGGCTCTCAAGTTCTGAAGGGCCTGTGGGGTTATGATGTGGAATTTAATTTCATTTGTTTTGTTTTGGCCCCCCTCTGAGAAAAGAGGTTGGATAATAATGAAGAAAGGGTTTTAAATTGTTAAAGTTCTGTAATAGCTTTGGTTGGTAAGTTGGTGGTTCTGATTTCTTCTAGTGGATGCTTTGCTTGTCCGTTGGGTTGATTGGCCCCTACTTCATTGATTTATCGCTCTGGAGTTGCTTGAAGATAACTGATTTACCTTCATTTAGTTGATCTTCTACACGTCCTGCCCTGCTGCAAATAAGGTTGCTGTCTATTTAGAACTCGAGCTACCTTGCTCTTGTCTTGCCACTTCGTGTGTTGATTTCTGCCGATTGATTCATGCTGTTGGCCTTTAAAAACTTATCAGCTTGACTGTACCATTTTGTATGTTGATTTCTGCTAATTTATTCATTCAGTTACCTGTAAAAAAGATATCCCTACTTCCTGAAATTGGCAAAGCTTATAGATACATAAAATTCCATTTTTGTTGGTTTTTAAGTTGGTTTATGTTATATTTTAGACTGAAACCTTCTGGATTTTGGCAATGTTAGAGTAATTATCTCTGTGTTTTTTGTGTGTTTATATGCAATAAGAACTTGGTTGGTTAGCAAGAACTAGTAAGTACAAGAAAATATGATTTCTATTCTTTTGAATGGATTCTCAGGAAGGCAAGGTTCGTAGGAAGAAGATAGTTAACTAACTCAAGAATGTGATTTATATTCTTTTAATCTCTACTCTCTCAATTCCTTTTACCATTTGTAATGAATACTTTATGATGCGTATGAACTTAGGAACTTGTGGTGATTGCTGTTTTCTTAACATGTTGTTGCATATGGTTCCATGGTTTAGTTTTCCGTTACTCTGTCCTCTTCATATTTTCAAGCGTGATCTCTAGCAATCCTTGTTTTCAGTTCTGTTGTTCTTCAAATCGATAAGGTTCCTAATCTCTAAACGTGATTCCGTTAATCTTCACTTGTTCATAGTTGACATAGAAGTATGAACAAGGAGAAACAGAGAATAACGTGGGATGTAAATACCACGGGGATTTTCATACATGAATGCGTTGATTAAATTTACAAGAAAGAACGTCAAGGATCTTCTTTCACGAAGGATGGGTGGAAGAACATTATGTGTGCATTCAATGAAAAAATAGGACAATCATATAACAAGAAGCAACTGAAAAATAGGTTTGATAGCTTGAGGAAAAAATGGAAGGTGTGGGATAACTTATTCTCGAAAGAGATGGGCATATCGTATGACCCTACGAGGAATATGGTGATCGCTGAAGATGAGTGGTGGGACAGGAAAATTCAGGTGCACAAATGTTGTTATGATTATTATGAAGAACAATATTATGATTACTATTTGTATTATTTTATATAAGGCATTGATTTGGAAGCTTGTATGCATACAGGAGAATGCGAAGTATGCCAAGTATAGGTACAGAGGCCTCATGTTTGAGAACGAATTAGGGATACTATTCAAGGACGTTATGGCATCAGGCGGCACCATGTTCACACCATCTGATCCACAGCGGTTGTCACTGGGTATTGATGAAGACGATGTCTATCGACCCACAATAGACCTAGAAGAAGGATCAGGAGATAGTGAGGAAGATCTTGAAGGTCCTGCTACTGGAGGTAGTGTGGGAGTGACAGCTGATTTCGAAGGAATAAGGTTGACAACGAACTCAACACCTAGTGCACCTAGTGGTTCGGGAAGCAGTAGGAAGAGAAAGAGGGTTGAAGGGGCTGAGAAAGCAAAAAGGAAAAAGAAGCCAACTTCAAAAGTAATAGCAGATGCGGTTAGTCGAATAGCTGACGCATCTACGGATAGAGTACATGCGATGAAAATGCTCTCCCGGACTGATATACCAGCGAGTGACGTCGTGGCTGAATTACTTACCATTCCTGAAATTGTTGTTGAAAGAGACTTGCGTCGTCGATGTTGTAATATGATGATGCACCAAATGCCTCGCGACATGTTTGTTGGCTTGAAAGGAAATAAAGAAGCCTTGCTCGAGTGGTTGCAGGAACACGCATACAACAGCCCACATCTTCAGATTGCCCCGAAGCCCTGAACTCCACTTCATGTTACTTTTGAAAACTTAATCATATGTAGTTATATTGATATACCTAACTTTATGTATGTTACTTTTGAAAACTTTGTCATATGTAGTTATATCGGTATGCCTGACTTTATGTATGTTTTGATAGTACGTATGTTAGACAAAGTAGCTATATGTTAAGCCAGTTGTGAATGTTACTAACTTATGTTGTATGATGTGAATGTTACTTGCACATTTTATAGTCGTATTTGATTTCATACAATCTTTGCAAAAACACAGGTTACATCGTCTATGGCAAGTTCAAGTGGTGCAGATAGGTCAGAACGGCCGGAGGAAGTACGATTGTCTCGTGTAGATAGAAGGTCTCTGCTCATATCCCTCTTAGATGAAGAGTTGACAGAGTATGAACAAGTAGCTGCGTTGATGGCTCAATATCTCGTGCCGTATATTTGCAAAGAACCATGCAGAACTAGCAAGCAAACAGGTGCATTATGGTGCAAGAGGTATTGGAAGGCACGATGGCATTTGTCATGAAAATTTCTGAGTGGAAAAACGTGGCTTCTCTCTCTTGTGCTTGAAATTGGTAGAACATGGGTTACGACGAACTAGGTATATTGGAATTGAAGAAATGGTTGTCATGTTCTTATATACAGTAGGTCATGCACAAGGAAATAGAATCATACAAGAACGATTTCAGCATTCTGGAGAAAACGTTAGTAGGATATTCCACATGGTTTTAAATGCTTGTGTTAATCTAGCGACAGAAATTATCAAACCGGTTGATCCTGAGTTCCATCATTGTCACCCAAAAATAAGCAGTGATCGGCGATATTACCCCTATTTGAAGGATGCAATAGGAGTAATTGATAGAACTCACATCAAGTGTATGGTCAGTCAGTCTGAGAAGGAGAGGTATATAGGGAGAAAGGGATATCCGACACAAAATATCATGGCCGTATGTGATTGGGATATGTGCTTCACTTTTGTGTTGGCACGTTGGGAGGGAACTGCACATGATGCTCGTGTCTTCCAAACTGCTATCTCTACTCCATCTATGAAGTTTCCGCATCCACCTCAAGGTATATTTCCAACACCTGATTGATACATTGTGTCTTTTTCCCCCCTTACTTTTGCTATAATTTTACAGTGTAAATACAAATTCCATCATTTTATCAGGGAAATATTATTTGGTCGATGCTGGCTATCCAACACCTGTTGGATATCTTGGTCCGTATAGACGTGAGCGTTATCATCTTCCAGACTTCAGGCGACGAGAGAGATTTGCAAATCCTAATGAGATGTTCAATTATTATCATTCAAGTTTGCGGACTACTATAGAAAGGACGTTTGGAGTCTGGAAGAATAGGCTTCAGCTCTTGGGGGAAATGAAGTCATATAGCTTTGAAACACAAGTCTACATAGTTTGTGCTACAATGGCTATACATAATCTTATCCGGAGAAATTCCCAAACAGATATGGATTTTTGAGAAGCTGAACGAGGAAATATACCTGCTCAAGATACTAATGATCCGAGTGATGTCGCATCCACATCAACTATCCGTAGATTATCGTCAACACAAATGAATGATGTTCGTGACACGATCAAAGATCAAATTGTTAGGCGTAGATGATCCACTGATGAAACATTTCATGTATGCATTATAATTTAGATATAAATTTATCCTATTTTCATTGAAGTGGCTTTAGTGTTTTTTTTTTAATAATAATTGAACTTTTATTATTTTACCAAATTTTATTTATATTTTTTCACTTTAATTATCACAATATATACAACTAATATATATATGGAGTTTTCAATAAGATTCATGCCCTTTTTAGTCATTTTCCATCTTAACGGGCTTTTGAAACATCAATCCAAACACGTTTAAGGTTAGGAAAAAAGTCACTTTTTCTACCGCAATTCCAAACACAAATCACATCTACATTTTGACTTTTTTCTTATCTGACTTTTTTTAAAGTCAGTTAGCAAAAAAAAACTACTTTTCTACCGCTAATCCAAACAGGCACTTAGAGGGGGCATCCGGAGTGACTCTACAAGGAGAACCACCACCAGCACAAGACAGGGGGATTGACGCTGAGAGGACGACCAGCAGCAGGAGGCGAGGGCTGAGATTGATGAAGGCAAGGAGGCGAGCGCCGTAAGATTGAGGGTCAGGGAAGCAAGGGTGAAGTGAGATTGAAGGCAAGGAGGCGAGGAGGCGAGAGCTGAGATTGATTAAGGCGAGGAGGCAACATTTTTTCTGATGGGGAGGTGAGATTGATTAAGTGAAATTGGTGTAAAGTGTGTCAAATCAATAAAAAAAGAAAGTGAGTGTGTGTGACTTTGTCGTTCACGTGGGTGGCGTGGGTATTGGGTGACCTTTTTGTTTTTTTGGTTATAATGAGAGGGAAGTTAGCTGCAGACCTATTTATTATTATTTTTTTTCTAAAAAAATAAATGATTCGGGTCAGATCAGACTAAACCATGTGGACTGAAAACCTGGTCTTGAACCCAATCCAGCCCAAGTAGTTGGTCTGGTCTGGTCCAGTCTTTTTTGTTACAAGACTGCTTTTTACCATACCGGATCGGATCAAGTCACCTCGGGTCAGACCGGGTTACCTGGACCACCGGGTTTTTTGCTCATCCCTAATTAGGATTACACATATAGATCACTATTTTGTGTCTACGGGACATGATCGTATTCGTACTAAAAATTATCCACCAAAATAGAAACATATTTTTTTTGGAAAATTGGGGGAAAATCTCTCATAAAAAATTTTACTACTTCCTCCGGTCTTAATTATAGGACAACATTTGGAAATTGATCTTGATCCTAATTATAGAATAAAGTTTTAATTTTTGTCAATTTCTTCCCAAAACCCCCCATTGATGCTTTCTCAATAATAATTAAACACAATAATCAATCTTCTTAAATCACACCTACTAATACTTTCTTCACAATAATTAATTACACTTGTATTCTATCAAGGTTAACTAATTAAGGGTTGATGCAACTTTGTAGATCATTAATTGTTTTTGGTCTTTTTTTTAATTTATTTTTAATTATTTTTTTTATTACTTTGGCAGGTGGTGGTGACACAGAGCAGGGCATGGGTAGGCAATAGACAGTGCTTGAGAAAGACACTCACAGGACCATGATAGACTCGTGTGGTATTCCTAAATCACTCCTATTAAATAAAGGGCGTTTTTGAAAAATAAATAAGATTAACTAATTTAACTACTATCCTTAATTTCTCCAAAGTTAGGTAAATATGTCATATAATTAGGACCGGAGGGAGTAGTAAGAAAGACCTGAAAAATTTTTATGCACAAAAAATATCAATACTCATCAACCTTTGTACTCCCTTCAGTCCTTAATACAAGACATATTTGGAGAGTTGATTTTAATCCTAAAAATAAGATGTAGTTTTCATATTTATCAATTTTTTTTTATTTACCCCTTCAATCCTTAATATCAATTTTTTTAATTGTACTCCCTTCAGTCCTTAATATCAATTTTTTTTTAATCAAGGAGAAAAGGGAGGGAGGAAATAAAGGAAGATAACTAAAATATTTTAGAAAATAGATGTCATATTAACTAACTTTCTTAAAATCAAATTAGATAAATATGTCTTATGTTAAAAACGGAAAGAGTACATTATAATATTGGTAGTCTAACTTACGTCCTTCTCACAGAAAAAAATTTCAATGAAGGACTTTTCCACAATGCCCTTTTTCAAATTTAACCAAGGGTTTTCTCTTATAAGGCTTAAAGTGCATGAAGTTTTCGACACTCTCAACAAATGTGTATTCCAGATTTGAACTCCACAGTTCCCCTTTACTTAAAAGGGGCAGACAATAACCCTCCAAGGCTATAACCATGGTCAAACTGGTGAGTCACGACCTGCCACTGTAAAAGCATTCATGCCACCGAATACACATGATCATTGACAAAATAAAATTGTATATCTAACAAGTCCTTCATAACCCACATTGAATGTCGTTGATAAATTATAAGACATCACCCACTAATTTTGTAATTGAAATAAATTAGGAATTTCCAAGTCCAGAGAGAGCTCATTGTGGATTTCAAGTATTCCAAGCGCAAAGATGCTTCAATGGCAATTTAAGGTCTGTAAACTAGAGGCTTGCCACCTTCTATACTAACATGAAGAAAGACAAACGATACCCCCTCCTATCCTTAATATAAGAGCTAATTTGAGGTAAAATTTAGTCCTAAATATAAGCAATCATTCTATTTTATGTCTCATATTTATTATTTTTTTAAAATTATCCCTATTAATTGTACATGTTAAGAAAGTTTATATTAATATATAGTTTCAATGCAAATTATTTAAGTGGGTATTTTTAGAAAAAAAAAACACATATTTTTAACATAAAATTAATTTTCTTAATCAACCTAAATTAGTTAAGTAGATCTCATGATAAGACCAAGGTAGTAATTAATATTAAATTCAAAAATGGGAGACAAAAACCAAGTACATGTCCAGCTCGCACGAACCTCAAATTAACCAACAAGTTGGGATTTTATTATAGATACTATAATAAGCACGATACAAACTAGAAACCTTGAAAATCGTATTATATTTTGAATAATAAGATAAGCTCATGCATAATTAACAATAAAATATGGCAAATAACCTGTACAACATGAGATAGTCTTGTTAAAAACCTTTGAAATCGAACTCTTGCTTAATAACGCATTGCATTGTACAGTATGCAACAATAATAAATTTATGAGCTAGGTTGTGTTTTGATACTTACAAGGATTTCTGGGACGAAAGGTTTGGCTTTACCTGTGCAAAGTTGCCGGCGTGGACCCACAATGGAGGAGAGACTATGCTAATTAATATCAACTTCATAGTGAGCAACAAAAATCACATAAATCAAATCAGTAGCCAGTTCAACCAATAAGTTGGGATCCATCTTTGGGAAAATCAATCTGTAACTTTTTATAGCTTCATATTACTTTTGCAAGAGATAAAATCAAAAAAAAAAAAAAAAAATCTTGTATATAGGACCAAAATTCACCCCAAACCATATTCTACATTTAGAATCACAAAAGTATTTTGAATCCTTGTCTTTTAGATTTCATAACCTCAAGCATGATTATAAATTTTGTTTCCCCTGAAAATAACACACACACACTCTCTCTCACCCCCTCCTCCACCAGCACATAACTTTGATATCCTGCACATAGAGAATGTGTGCTAATAATATAGCACGAAAGCTTTACAAGGCAGTCTATAAATGATGTCAAGAACTGCATTAGTTCTTTTGCTTGTTTCTCTTCATCTTCTTCCATTTCAATGTACAGCAGAACAACTTGAGGTGAGAGCTGGTTACTGGATGACGGGTGGTATTTCCATTTCTGAAATCGACCCCACACTATTCACTCACCTCATATTTGTTCAAGCTTATGTCGACCCTAAATCCTTCGAGATCTCAATCCTCCCATCAGATGAGCTGGACTTTAAAGCATTCTCCCACAAAGTCAAAGAAAATAACCCATCCATCAAAACACTTGTAACTATTTGGGGAAAAGGCAGGGATACATATGCCGCCATGGTGAAAAATTCTTCTTCAATAAGCTCCTTCATCCAATCTTCACAAAGAGAAGCCAGGACATATGGATTTGATGGCGTCGACCTTTACTGGGATTACCCTGACACAAATAATGATACGGAAGGTATGTCAAGTCTTTTACAGGAGTGGCGTTTATATATAGATGCTAATGATCCAGAACTGCTCTTAACAGCCACTGTTCCCTATTCACCATATTGGCCATTTAATCACTCTATTTATCCTATTGACTCAATGGCAACAAGCCTGGACTGGGAACATCTTAAAACTTTTTCGTACGTTATTGATCGGACGTCATTTGTCACAGCCGCACATTCAGCGTTATATGACCCTTCAAGTATATATAGCACAGACTTTGGGGTCAATCACTGGATTCGTGGGGGTTTGATGCCTAACAAGATGGTTTTGGGGTTGCCATTTTTTGGTTATGCATGGAATCTTAGTGATCCTAACAACAATGCAATAGGTGCGCCTGCGACGGGTACAGCCCAAACTAAACATGAATTGGGGCTGATGACATACAAGGAAATCAAAGATCAAATTCAATCATGTCCTGGCAACATAAAATACAATCGTACATATGAAATCTACACCTGGTCATGTGGATCAACTTGGATAGGATATGACGATGTTGATACAATCAAAACTAAGGTGTCTTATGCCAAGGAAAATAAGTTGCGCGGTTACGTTGCATATCAAGTTTCCTATGACGACAATTGGTTGCTATCCCATGCAGGTCGTTTCTCTTGAATTCTACTCACTTCTCTGTGCAAATCTTTTTTGCCCCTTCAGAACTAAAAAAATTAAAAAGTAAAACTTAGTGTACAACATTGCCAAATCCAAGTTTCCTGCGTCTTTATAGTTGAAATTTGAATGTGTCAGATCCTGCGCACTAAAAAATTACAACTAGACTCTGCAGATGCGGAGTAGAACACAAATAATTTTTCAAATCTGCAAGGGTTAGTATCATCAATAAAGGGGATTGTATCCAAGATCTTTTGACATCCTAAGGTCCATATTGAGGAAATCTCTCTAATTTACACCACAGACATGCATAGTTAATAGGCAATATAGCATCACCAATAATTTACACAATGGAACGTTTACAGCTAAAGGGGAAGATAATAAAGCTGAACACAAAGACCACAGGGCACGTTTGCTAAAGATTATCTTGGCTGCAGCTGTCGTATCTGTCTTGCTATTAGGTTTCTTAGTCTACATCCTAAAGAGAAGAATGTTCAGATTAAAAGGTAATATAGTCAGCTGTGTTTACTTATTCTCCAATCACAAATGCTTACTTTCTCTGTATCTTCTTGCAAAGCAGGTAAAGAAGATGCAGAAGATTTGAATGATAATGCTCCGGATGTTAAAGTCTTTTCTTTCTCTGACATCGAAAGGGCCACAAATCGATTCTCAATTGAAAATAAGCTTGGAGAAGGTGGTTTTGGAATTGTTTTCAAGGTAAAATTCAACAAACCATCTTGTGGTTTGACTTCTTGTGTAGGTAGTGAGATTTTTATTCTAATCAGGCATGAGACTTCCACCATAATGCAGCTGATTTATCATAAGATTTCATATCAACTACAAGGGGTCAAGTAATGAAATTTATCAGAAGATTTCATATCAACTACATTTAAATTATAAGAATTTGAAGCAAGTCAAGCAATGAATTTATTTTTTTTAAAAAAAATTACAATGGTATGCAGAATATTTTATCACTAAAAAGTTACAAGCACCCAAAAACAAAGGAATTAGCCTAGGCTTCACGATTTGAATAATTTATTTCACATAATATGCTAAAGCTTCCTATTTCAAATATTCCAACTTTTAAAAGAATATATTCTTGCCACATCCAGCCAAGACTCCAACAATTTTTGTTTCTCTAGGGTATATTACCTGATGGTGAGGAAATAGCAGTGAAAAGACGATCAAAAGGATCCAAGCAAGGATTTAAGGAATTCAAAAATGAGACAACACTCAATGCAAAACTGCAACATGTCAATCTTGTTCGACTGTTAGGATACTGCAACGACAGGGAAGAACAAATGTTGGTTTATGAGTACATGCCAAACAAAAGTCTTGACTTTTATCTCTTTGGTCAGCAATCTTTACAACTCAAAACTATATGTTAGAGTCCATCCGCAACGTGCTTCATTGGAGTCTGTAAATAGGGCATGTCAGTGATAACATTAAATTGGTTTTGTATAGAGGCATATATAGAGTTCTTAATCATTCACAGATATTTTTTGCTGACAATTCATGATGCAGTGCTTTTCTAGCTTTCTCAACTTCTTGTACATCAAGTGCTTTCATGGAAATTACTTATCTGCTGTCCTTCCCAAGCTAATCTCAAGATTCTACTCTTTTTTAAGGATAAACCCCAAAGGTTGAACCCAAACTGAGATGAACATAATATACCCACATATTGTTTTGTATTCTCTCTGTTTTTTTTTTTTTTTTTTTTTTTGAGTAGATATTGTTTTCTATTCTTCAAAGTTAATGGTATATCTAAAATTTTGTGGATTGATTTCCTCACAGACCCTTCAAAGAAACATCTTCTGGATTGGGAACAGCGTGTTTGTGTCATTGAAGGAGTTACTCAAGGGCTTATCTACCTTCAAGAATATTCAAGATTGACAATAATTCATAGAGACTTGAAAGCTAGCAATATTTTATTGGATCATGACATGAAGCCAAAGATTTCAGACTTTAGCATGGCAAGACCATTCAACAAACATGAACATGAAGAAAGCGCCAGCAAACTTGTAGGGACATTGTGAGTATTGTATTAGTAGCTCTCCATAATAAAATTTTTATTGATTCACTTTTATGTTACATGGTTCTTCATCTCTTGTAGTGGCTATATACCTCCTGAATATGTTGAGAAAGGATTGTGCTCCATTAAATCTGATGTTTACAGTTTTGGTATCATCCTCCTACAAATTATTAGTGGCAAAAGGATCTCAAGCTTATATGGAGAGAGCAATGATTTGAACCTCTTAGAATATGTAAGTTATGGATTTTGCTTTTCTAAAAATAAACATTCACTCTCAACTGATTACTTTGTTTCCCAAATCTTTTTAGGCATACGTGCTATGGAAAGAAGGGAAAGGCATGGAATTCATGGATTCTGCACTTGATGATACATCTTCTCAATGCAAATTGATCAGATTCTTGGAAATTGCTCTCCTCTGTGTCCAAAAAAATGCAGAAGACAGGCCATGCATGTTAGAAGTAGGCTCAATGCTAAGAAACAAAAGCAACTTCATAGCAATCCCAAAACAGCCAGCATATTCAAAGGTAGGAAATGAAGAGGCATTGAAGTTTATTCAGCAGCCAGAAATGTGTTCACGAAACGAAACAACAATGTCTCCCGTTTGGGGTCGATAGCACTTGACAATGTTGCACCTTATTTTTTGGAATATTTTTCTACGATTATATAAGATCTTCAAAGAAAAAATGTCACAAAAATGTTTGAACTTAACAAGTGCCACACCCCACTGAGGTAGTCTGACCGGCACGTAATACAAGATATATATCACACTGTAAGCCTCATTGACAAACTCAATTCTTCCCTAATTTCCAGTAGCAACTAATTTCATTGACACTATTTACTTGAATAATATCATAGCATATATTAATACTCTAGTTAATATACTTTGAAGAAATTTTGTCAGAACCTCCCTAAAAAAGTGGACTTCCCAACATTTCTACAATAGTCAAATAACCACTAACACCAAAAAAGAGAGCTACAATCTCAATTCATATACAAATACAAACAAAAAGGGGAACAATCCTACTCATGCGCTGCCTGGAGTCACATTTACACCAATGGTTATTAAAACAATCGATCCTCAATATATTAACATGAATGAATCCGCTCAATCTAAAACGTAAAATTGTTAAATAAAACAACAAAGTACAGTTGCTAAGACAAAATGGGACAGCAGTTACCCTTTAACAACCCTTTGGACAAGGTTTCTACCTTGTATACTAAAAAGCTAAGAGACCAGATTTCAAACTATTATATGCTAACATAGAATTGAGTGTCTTAGGATACGGTCCACCCAAGGTTGAAACTATCATGAATAGCTATCGACTACAACTATCGTTCTATATTTCTTTCAAGCATTTTAAGAAACACTTGATATGCACTCATAAAACAGGCATCCCAACATTAAATCCTTTCCCCCCAGCAACATACAAACAAGATTGGATTCTACCAGACACTTCAATAAGCACTATCATAAACTTCTCACCGGAATCTCCAATCCCAAATACAATGGAACCTTGAAGAGGAACAACACTAACCAAACCGCAAATGTGAATAGACGGTGCTACGAGAATAGGATAAGAATACCGCATAAGACGAGTTATAAATCACTTCAATTCAGCGAGCCTTCATTTCAATTCTTTTTCACAAGCCGTCGAAACTCTAGCCGAGAGATAGCGACAAGCTTTGGAACAAGCCGGATGTAAGAAAAGAGAAGAGTGAGCTTGGCAGTCGCACCAAACAACCACGGATCAGATGCACACATGAGGAAGAAAGGAAGGAGAGAAAATGAGTTCAGTTTGAAGCTTGCACGAACTATAAGAAATTTCTACCCCTCGTCAATGAGTTCATCGGATTTGGAAACTTTAGCAAAGAGATTGGTGGGGAACCATTTCCAGTAAAATATATTTACCTATATAAATCTTCTTTCTAATTTTAAAAATGTATATAGACGTTCTTTAAAATTAATATATAAATTATAAAAAAAAATTTATATATTTAATATTTTATTTTTATCTACCCAACTGTTAATTGATCACTAAATTTAACCATTAAATATTTATTTTGATCAAAATATCCCTTTTTCAACAACTAAATAAATATTTATATTTACCTAAAAATAAAGTTTTATATAAAAAAAATAATTCTAACACATGTGTATGATCAAAATTTCTAATATATTATAAAATTTTTTAATTTTTATTATATTATAAAATTTTTAAATTTTAAATTTTTATCATATTTATTGAAACTTATTAATTTAGTATTCTTTTAAATAACTAAAAAATATGCCTTTCAAATGAAAGGCAAAAAAAACAGAAAGAGAGGGAGAGAGAAATATGTTTTATTCACAATATATTATTAATAATGTAAATTTATACAATATATGATTTATATTAATTTTAAATTTTAATTTTTTAAATACATTTTTTACACAAACATTTATAAACATGTTTATTTTAGTATGCATCAATTAATATGATTAATCATATTTTTAATTAAGTTTTATATGTCTACATTAATTAAATTAATTAAATATTTATCTTAATATGGAAAAAAATTAACATATAACTATTTACAAAAGTGAAAAATAAGTTAAGAAAAAAAAACTCTTAAATTACTTAAACAATTTTAGTCAAAATTAGGAAATTAGTAACGATGAAAGGTAAATTAGTAAATAAAATTTATTTTAATATAAATTTTAATTAAAAAAAATCTTTAACCGAGTTAATGGTTTGAATTTAAATATACGTTTTTAAAATAGGGGGAGATCCATGTAATTAAGGCAAAACATAAGGGAGGTTAGAGTATTTTACTCAATCATTTATATCAATAAATCCTCCCAACGAACAGTAACGGGCCCGGATGATGGATTCAGAAAAATAAAAAAATAATAATAAAATGAAGTGATGAAAAATTAATTAAAATAGATCATTATTTCATGAGATTTTTATTTTTATGTGGGAAAATTTCAAAAAAAATACTTTCAAAATTTAAAAATTCTATATCAGTGATTTCTTATTAAAATAAATTGTGAATTACTAACAAATATAGCCAATACCTAATGTATAATAAGAAAAAAGGGTAATTTGAGATTTAAATATACTGAAGGTATTTTTCCATAATTTTTCCATTTTTATGATTAAAGTTTTATCATGAAAACATATTAATATTTAAAATAATTTTTAAATCAAGTAAAAAATAATTTTTTAAAATTAATGACTATTTTATAAATTTATTGAACTTTCTTTAGTCTTTACTATCTTTTAAATATATGATAAAAATAAGGGAAAATTGTGAAAAAATACCTCATTGGAAACTTATTTGTCAAATAGAACTTTCATGTAACACCCCAAATTTTATTCACCAAAACTATATTGTAATTATTTGAATAATTCAATAAAGTAGTAAATATTCATAAATTTGGATCTTGTGAATTTTGAAATATTCATATTCATATGGAAATAGGCAAATTAATTCAAAAATTGAGTTAAATTACAAAGGGGATAGCAAAATCATAATTTTACCAATTTAGCCCAAGATTAATTATTTTCCAATTAATTGGAGTTAATCTCAATTAATCAAGGAAAATGCATACTGTGATTATTCTTTAGTGGAATAAATCAAGAATTGAGAAATTAAGGGGATTATACATAAAACAAATTATATCAATTGTAGAATTGTTAAAATCATTTTTCCCTTTCCTTCCCTCTTGAAATTTCGTCCAAACACACATGAATGAGGAGAAAAATTTGATTTCATGAGCACATGCCTAATTTCTACATGAAGAGAGTCATGATGCCAAAGGATGGGTGTACACAACTTGGAAGTATGGTGAATGCATGAAGGGATAGCTTCAGTAAAGGAAGGGAGATACTTGATTGCATGATGGTAAGCTTGAGTTAAGGAGTGGAATACTTGAGTGATTGGAAGAGGACACACATGATTATATGGGAAGAAGCTAGCTTGTCTTGTAAGAGAGGATGAGAGGGACGGATTTTTAGGAGCAAGCAAAGGAAGAAATTTATTCAAATTAATGGCAAGACAATGGAGTAATTGTGAGGGAAAGAGAATGGTGACAAGTGTCACAACTTGGGCCCTTGATTAAATCAATGATTAGGAAAGAAGAAGACTAAAATAATATAACACAAACTCCTTCATCTTTCATGCACACTTCACGCACAAGACATAGAGAAAAGGAAGAGAGAGTGATTTTGTGAAGCTCTTGAGATTAGAGAGAAGGAAGAAGAAGAGGTCAAGGTAAGATGGTTTCTTTGGTTTTTCTTATGACATTTCCTTAGATTCTTCTCTAAACTCTTGTTTCTCATGAATCCATGGTGGTGAAGACACACTTTGAGATCAAGAAGAGTGGGAGGAGGAGCCTAGAGTAAGAGGAAAACAAGTAGTCAAAGAGGGTAACTTCATGAACTTACATTCTTGAGTTGTTGATAATTGTTGTTGGTTTTTATGATTTTTGATTTGAGTTGTAAAATTAGAAAAGCCATAACCCTAAGGGGTTATGCTGCCCATAATCCTTTAAATCATGGTTAAGAAGTGTTTAAGTAAGTTAATCAAGGATTAGAAGTGGAAAAGTACAAGTTTTGGAAGCTAAAACACAAAACCTTATTTTTTTTCTATTTTTCCCTAATATTTCGGCTAGGACCAGAACTGGTAGTAGGAGTTGGATTTTAATGAAATACATGGTTCCATTGGACTCAGTGGGCAAAAATAGGTGGGGTTACAGTTGTACACTTTTTCGATAGAGGCCGAAAAAAGCATAATTACGAAAACGCCACTGAAATCACTAAATAGGGGCTGATAAGGGTATTTTCGTAATTTGACAGTGAATTTGGTAATTTCGAGCCTGGAAATGGATTCCTTGGGCGAAAATTAGTTAGAATAGCCTTAGTCAAAATTTTAGGAAAACGTGCCATCGGACCGGATACGGCTGGGCCAGGCCGGTTCCCGTGGGCATTTTTGTAAATTTTCACCATATACTAATATAACTACAATAAACACTATGGAAGAGTCTAAAATGATACTTGGATAGGTTATGACCTATTTCTGGTACATTTAATATTTTAGGACCGATTTGGAGGCCGGATACGACACGTTCTTCGAGGCACATTTAAAAAGGGGATATTAAAGCTTTGAGGTAGGGAAATTATCCTTCATATATTATGCTATAGTTATATGATTGTGTGAATGCCAATATTTGTAAATGCGCTTTATTAATCAGCACGATTTGCCCAGAGAAGGGCCAGAAGTGTTAGAGGCACTTACACTGAAGTTGGTGAGAACCCAACCGGTGCAGAATAGTGGAGTTGGGCCCTACTCATGTATACATGCAGATGATATGTTTATAATGTTCATTAATTGGTGCATACATAGCATATATCATATTTACTTTTCGCATTTTCTATTAACGATAGCATGTTTCTACTAGGATTCTTCATAATCTCAACCTATTTTTAATAAACACCTTAGCAGGTACCAGTGGGTTTAAGGGAAAAGATGTAGACGCCGGAAAGTAAGCAGCACGGGTCTCAAGGCGAGGAAAAGATCATGGTCATAATTAGTTTATTTTGTGATATTTTGGTGAAATTTGTAAATATTAAAACTTTCGCTGTATTTTCTGTTTTCATCGACGAACGATATCAGAATTGTAAACGAATATTTTTATCAGTATAATTGTACTTTTCTGTATGCCCATTGAATTCCGTCTTTATTACTCTTCGATTATCGAAATAGAAACGAGTGTTGACATTTCGCATGTAAAATATCTTCCGGGTGTGCAGAATATCTTCTCCTATGTTCAGAATATCTTCCTTATGGGCAATATTCTTCCCTATACGTGTGCAAAAATCTTCCCTACGTGTTCAAAAATCTTCCATATGTATGCAAAAATCTTCCATACGTGTGCAGATATCTTCCTAAGTTCTATTTAGCAATTAAGTTACCAATAAAGTCTTTTTTAACAATTCTTCCTAAAAATAATGCTAAGTAGATAATTATTTTCATGAGATTTGTATAATATTAAAAATTGGGCAAAAGCCCCTACCAAGTTATCCTTTCAAAATATTTCCTAACAAATACTCTGGATTCAATATCTAACTTTATTTTTCTTTGATATTATCATCCAGCATCTGGTTCGGGTTCGTGGCTTCCCCTCCTAATACAAGTGACTCTTCTAAGACTCAAACTCAAGACCCTAGAAAGATCTAACGAAACTTTATACCACTAAATCAACTCTACTTTGATTATCTAACTATTATTTTTGGGAGTAGTTTTATGACATAAACAATATCTAACTTTTATTATTATTATTATTATTATTATTATTATTGTTATTATTATTATTTTAATATTATCATCCGACATCCAATTCGAGATTCGTGGCTTCCCCTCTCAACACAAGTGACTCCTCTGAAACTCAAACTCGAGATCTTAAAGGGATTTAACAGGCCTTATACTGCTATACCAACTCTAAATTGTTTATCTAACTATTATTTTGGGAAAATCACGTAGAGGTCTCAATGACCAAACAAAACCACAATAAAGTCCCTTTAAAAAGTCAAACATCATAAAAGTCTCTAAGGACTTATTTGTGATTATTTCCCAACATCAAATGACAAAGTTGCCCCTTAGCGAAAAAGGTTGTTCTTGCAGACACGTAAATAAGTTATAAAAATGATTGAACATGTTGTAAAAACAAGAATAGGAAGTTGTAAACTAAGAAATTTGCAGTGTTCAAGTTAGAGATGAGAACAAAGGTTATTTCATTCTGGCACGAAAAAGAAGTTGTAAAAATGACTCAAGATGTTGTGAAAACACGCTTAAGCAAATGTAAAGTAAGCAACTTGCAGTGTCAAACTTGAAGATGTGAACAAAGGTAGTTTCATTCAGATACAAGAAAGAAGTTATAAAAAGTCTCAACATGTTGTAAAAATACGCTTAAGAAGTTGTAAACTAAACAATTTGTAAAGTTAAAGTTAATGTAAAAAAAGGCTGTTTCATTCAGACACAAGGAAGAAGTTTGTAAAATAATTCAAGATGTTATAAAAACACGCATTAAAAGTTATAAACTAAGCAACTTGCAGTGTTAAACTTAAAGATGTGGACAAAGGTAGTTTCATTTAGACACGAAAAAGAAATTGTTAAAATGACTCAACATGTTGTAAAAACATACTTAATTAGTTGTAAACTGAGGAATTTGCAGTGTTGAATTTAGCGATGTGTAAAAAGATAGTTTCATTCAGATATGAGAAAGAAGTTGTTAGAATGACTCAACATGTTGTGAAAATATGCTTAACGAGTTGTTAATTCATGTTAGGTATTTTCCTCCCAACACTGTATTTTAAATTACAGTAAGGGCAATTTTATTATTTGATTTTGGGAAATAATCACATAAAAGTCCCTAAAGACTTTTCAGATGTTTAGCTTTTTAAAGGGACTTTATTGTGATTTTGTTTGGTTCTTGGGACCTCTGTGTGATTGTTTTTTTTTATTATTTTTGGGAGTAGTTTTATGACCTAAACAATATCTCACTATTATTTTGGGAAAATTGCCCAAAAATATCTTTGGGGCAAATTGCTGAATATTACCAAGCATGCAAGCAATCTTCGGTGTGTGCAAATGATTTTCCATTGTATGCAAACAATCTTCCATATGTGCAAAAATCTTTCATATGAACGTACAAATAATCTTCTATTATATGCAAAATATCTTCCGATGTGTGCAAAATATCTTCCGTTCATGTGCAACAAATCTTCGAAGATAGCATTCAACAATTAATTTACCTCAGAGATATTTTGAGCAATTTTTCCTAGGGAGAATTGCTAAAAAAAGACCTCATTGACAACTTATTTGCTAAATGGGACCTGGGGGAGGGAAGATATCTGCACACAGAGGGAAGATTTTTGCACATGTAGGGAAGATTTCTGCACACGTATAGGGAAGAATTTTGCATAGAAGGAAGATCATCTGCATATAAGGGAAGATATTCTACACACGTGGAAGATAATTTGTACGCGAAGGTCCCATTTGGTAAATAAATTGCCAATGAGGGATTTTTTCACAATTTTCCCTTTTTCCTATTGTTTTTTAATATTTTCTTTTGTTCCAGAGATTTAAAATTTCGTTTCCTCCCTAAGTTCTGACCCTTTGCTCTCTCTCTCTCTCGGTTTTCTCCTCCTCGCCTTCGTCTCCTCTGAAATTTCTTTCCCCTGAATCTCTCTTTCTAACGAGTCGAGAAAATGTTACACGGCGATACCATACCTCTGCACCAATCGTCGCAGTCGGACATTGACGAGATCGAGAACCTCATTCGTGCGAGCGTCCAATCGGGCCCCTCCACGGTTCCCGCCGCCAGACCTCCCAGTCCTCCTCGAGCTTCAATTCCAATATCTTCGTCTCCTTACATGCCTTCCGGTATTCCACCTCCGCCAAAATCTTCCAATCAGAAGTCACCTCTTATCGCTCCTCCTCCTCCGATTCCATCTCCGTCCAACAATGCCGGCCCTAATATCGTGTCCGGTGGATTCGGCTCGCCTCCGGACACGTTGACGGAGCCGGTCTGCGATACCGTGAAAAGAGATCTAATGAGGATTGTTAATAATCTGAAGCAAGTTGTGTTTCCTAATCCCTTCCGTGAGGACCCTGGGATGGCTCTGAGGGATTGGGATCTTTGGGGACCCTTCTTCTTCATTGTTTTCTTGGGTCTTGTTCTTTCTTGGTCTGCATCTGTCAAAAAGGTATGCATGCGGCAGTTGCAAATAGTCTCGAGAATAAATTCATTTGCGGAGTTTAGGAATTAATTAATTTAGTATCTTCTATTCTTTTTCCAATTGATCAAGACCGTGAAACTAACTCCTTCTGCATCCCTGAGCCATTATAATATGAAGTGTGAATAATAGGAATCGTTATAATAAACTTGCTGTGTTGAAAACTTGTTATTTTGCATTCAGAGGTGGTTTCATGGTGATTTCCCCCCTTTAAATACATGGTTCTAAACTACTGATCAAAGTTCATTGTGGATAATCCTTTAAAAGGGTTCTAATTCTACTCATTTAATCATTTTTTATTCATTTTGAGGGGTTTTGGACTTGTGGGATCTACCTGTTTGAAGATTCTGAACAATACGTCAGAATGACGTCAAGTGGGAGAGATTTCTTGATTTTTGCGTGTCATCCTTACACAAGGTCATGCTAATCTTCTCAGTATCGTTCCAATTTTATTCTCAGTACCGTTCCAATTTTATCGGATGGGACAATTTGAAAAGATTTCTGCATGCTTGTAGTGGACCAATCAAACAGGCACTACCAAACCAATGGGATTTGGAAATTTTGGAACCATTTATAGGTGCAACAAAATGACACACCATTTTTATTCTTTCCTATGCTGGACATGTCCTTCACCCTCAGAAAAGCTAAACCCCAAAATTCCATGTTTAACTTAATTAGCCAAAGCTGAGGCAAAACATTGCTCGTAGTCTTAAACTCAGAAATTAGAAGGGCAAACAAGGATCTCAACTACATATAAGAATAGAAGATTTACTGTGGGTGTATTTCAGGACAAATCGCCTTTGTAACCTGCAAATATTAATTTTGGTTTAATTGGCTTTAATTTATTTGAATGCCTACTAACTGTTAATTTTGGTTGTTTGTCAGTCTGACGTCTTCGCGGTTGCATTTGCGTTACTTGCTGCTGGAGCTGTAATATTGACATTGAATGTCCTGCTTCTGGTACTATAGTCTAAACTTTTATTAGTATTTTTTCAGGGCAAAAGAAATCTATTATCCTTTTTATTTAATTTTTTTTAATTATATATACAAATATTCTATTTAGGGCCCAAAAATATTAAATCTAACATACCCGACACTTAACTGTTTTATAATGAGCAATTGGGCCTTCAAATGCTTGACATGATCGACCCTTGTAAAACTTTTTTGAGTGTAAGAAAAATTGGGCTGGACTATGAACAATTGAAAATTAAATCATACCAACATTTAAAGATCTTTTTTTTTTTTTTGCTACTGCACGGTATCCCCAACCTGGTGGGTCAAGGACTAATCCGTCGGGTATTGTCGGGTCCAATGATGCGGGCGACCCTCTCAGGCACACCTGCTCCATTCCCACCCCCAGGGATCGAACCCCAGAGATGATGGTTAAGGGGCACAACGCCCTTACCAGTTGTACCAGTGTGCGCTGGTAACATTTAAAGATCTGATTACAAGGACAAATGTCATATGTATAAAAAACATAGACAAGTGTCATATTCATCCCAAAAATAGATCAAAACAGAGCAACTTGGAAATATGAACAACATTCAAATTTCCGAAACCACGACAAATCCGTATGTTATCTTCACTACCCTCTTACTTAGCCTCCACATTTAATTTTGATAGTTGCGGGCCTTATAGTACTGCTGGCTAGTTCAGTGTGAGCCCAACTCATTTGTTCAGGCTCCTTCATATAAAATACTAGCGTTGGTCCTAATGAAGAATTAGTCCTAATTAGATCTGACATTGCTTTTATTTGATCTAGTCAAATAGCCGTATATTAAAAAAAAAGAAAAGAAAATCCTCGCATAGCTTTTTGACAAACAAAAATGTTGTCAGTTTATTTAGGCTGGCATTGTTGTTGTCATCATCATCATGTGTTTATAAATAATAATATATTGATATGTACTTCAATGATGATATGTTTATGTATGGCGGCAAAATAGGTAAGGTATTAAAACACGGACCGGGTATTGAATCGGTCAGGATACTGGGTTAAGGGTTAGTGGGTCAGACAGGGGCCAAACTAAAGCTAAATCGGGACCAAACCGGTGAGAAATTGAAGATTTTAGGCTTATAGTATAAAATTCTAAAGGACAAATAATTTTTTTTTTTTAAATTGGAACCCGGACTAGACCAGGAACTGAACCGGTCTACTAGCCGGTTAGCAGGTTTCCGGGCTGGTCCGGTCCGGGTTCCACAACCCTGAAAATAGGTGACAAAATGTTAGGTCTTTGACTTGAAAATTTCAGGGAGGAAGGATTATATTCTTTCAGAGCCTGAGCCTACTGGGGTACTGCCTCTTCCCACTGGACGTGGGTGCATTAATCTGCATGTTGAATTATAGGAATGCGATGGTCAAAATAATTGTGGCAACCATAACATTGATATGGAGCTCCTGGGCTGCATATCCTTTCATGAGTGCTGCAGTCAACCCAAGGAGAAAAGCTCTTGCCCTCTACCCACTCTTCCTCATGTATGTTTCTGTTGGTTTCCTCATCATTGCCATTAATTGATTTATTCATGGCTTTTGTATGTCAAAATCTCTTGTCACTTGTGGTCTTAGATAAAGTCACAAAGATTCAAGAGAGTTTTACATTAGTTGTATAGAGTTTAATACAACCCTCCTCCCTTGTCTCTAAGTTTGTCAATGACTTCAAAACAAAAGCGGATTTGTGGGCTAGATAAGGTGAGGAGTAAATTTTTTCAGCTATTCTATCATGGAGTCTTGTTCTCTACAACTTTCTCATGTTTAATATCATTGATTTTTTTTTAAATGTTACCCGGGTTCCTAGTTTCTTCATTATGGGCGCTAAATTTAAATCATTCAAATTAAGATAATGTGATCCAGATTTAATATTATTTTTTTATACTTTTATTTTAGTAAATGCCAAAAGGTTAATATTTTAACTAGTATTCTATAAAAAAAATATGTATTTATTACTTGACAAATTACAAGTTCAAAACTTTAAAAACATAAATTAATTCTTTAATTTGAAGGTATGGAAAAAAATTCTTTTAAAGGCTATGCACCCATGCATATAAGCATATCAGATAATCGATAAAATATAAAATCTGTAACAAATCCTACCACTCATATACAAGTCATACACAACATACCACATTTATCAAGTTCCATATAAGGAATAATGCTAAATGGTACAAATAATTTACCATAAATTACACATATAGACGTCACATCTATCTGTTTAACTCGCATAGTTGGGGAAAATTGTCTTTCTATTGTCATAACGTGTACAATTTTTCATTCACCAAAGAATAAACTACAATATAACTAAATAGGATAACTATAATTAATAAAGCACGCTTACCCCACTCAACCACAAAACATGAGGGCCAATCAATTTTTTGAATCTCTAGTATGAACTACGAAGATTGGAATAAAAATAAGGGGGGGGGGGGGGGGGGGGGAAGCCACGAGGGAATTTTACAATGATCAGAGGATGGGAATTTAGTCTCTTTTGGGAAGATATGATCTGTTATGAGCAAGTGCAAAGCCCAATGATACAACCATTGCCACCAGGTAACCAGTTATCGCTCCATAGCTTACACAGATAGGCCATTCCTGCAAAACATCATGTGACATTTCAAACCTTCAGCATCAAATTTTGAAGAACTTAACGCAAAGAGTTGCTGTGGAATCAGATGAACATTACATACTCCCTCCGCTCCTAATTATAAGATAAAGTTGATTTTTTTGGAGAAATTACGGAAGCCAATTAAATTACTTTAGAGTGTTTATATTTTTAATATCCTTAGATTATATATTAGTTTATTAGTCAAATTAATTAGTTTGGAGAAAAAAATAAAAATATAAATACTCTAAATTAATTTAATTGGTTTCCTTAATTTCTTCAAAAAAGCCAACTTTACTTTATAATTAGGAGTGGAGGGAGTAATTTTTATATCACCATGATCCCAACAGATTTACAGTTAGCAGCTTTGAGGAAAGATTATTGCACACTTAAGGAAAAATATAAAAGGCCAAACAATAAACAAGGGACATGAGATATCTTAGCAATAATCCTTCAACATTGTATGTTTGCAATCACAAGGTTTATCTTGGATGGAGGAAAATTTTGGATCATCAGTAAACCTACTTATGGGATTGAAGGTGAAACTATCAGAAGATTTGGTCGCTGCAGTTGATTGTTCGTCACCTTTTCGAATCAATCCCATGAAGCATCAAAAGGAACTTAATTCTATAACCCATGAGTTTAGCAAATCATGGCCTGCGAACGTGTCTGTGACACTCCAAAAGAAAGATTACCTGCCATGGCCTCTCCCAATCAAGTGGCATTGGCCAAGCTCCAAACCAGCCCCCAATAACTGCTCCATGAGCTGGTAGACAAATCAAATACTCAATCGATCCATTAGGCCTGAGTGTAGAAAAGGGGAAATAGTTAAATATATCAAGATTTAATTCATATTAATAAATTGAAGGGTTTAAATAGAAAGATGACAAGCCTAAAGCACTCTGGGAAATAGTTAAATATATACCACCGTCACTACCCTAAAATGAACTCCCAACCGATGGAAAGGGCATTTAAAAAATGGAGCATGGGAAGATAATATCAATCACCAAAGAGTAAAATACTTTTATTACCCATAAAAGAGAGAGGAACATACTTTGTCTGTGCAAATATACGTCTCCAATCAGCCCATGATGAACCAAGAACACATGAACCTGGAACTGTCTGCCATAGTACAAGATGTGAGTTGATACATGTACCACATACTAAACCATGGGTTTGTAACTCACAAAACAGAGCTATCCCTTCAAAAGCTGTCTTTTGTTCAGTGACAAGGAAGGAGGCTACAAGCAGGTGACAAAAAATCTCAATGGTCAAGAACTTTTCAAGTAAGATGCGTGAGCGGATATTGTATTTGTGAAAGTGGTTCGTACAGTTAACATATTTTCACTTCTTTTACAGTATAGTTCAGTTATGTATGGTTTTAGAGTTTGTGGCAACATTTTTTACACTATACATAATTAGAATTGCAACCCATTTGTTTTTCTAAATTTACTTTCAGTTTTAGGGAAATATAGTTCATTTTGATCTATCCAAGAAAAGGTAAAGAAATCCCAAGATGAAACGATGGAACAATCTAATGTACCATGAGTATAATTGATGCAGAAAGCATGCGAGATAGACGAAATGCAATTTAAAACTGCTATAATATTTTCAAGGTGCTGCTAAACAACTAAATGACAATGAAGCAGGCACTCACCGTAAATAATGACATCATAAGAGACCAGTTAACTGTCTTTGGTAGATACCTGTCCCAAGAAGATATACAGAAATCATAATCAATAGTATAATGGAACAGTTTAAAAACTACTAGACACATAATAGACACCAAAAGGAAACGTAACTAGCCAGATCAGAAGGCACAAAATATAAACTCATAGATCACTATGTCCAGTATTATGGATATAAAACATGAACTCTATACCACTCATTTCACATACTGTATTGTGACAGGCGCCCCCAAAGCAATAGCTCCTAAAAAATTTATTGCTGCCCCTGTTTAGTAAAAAGTAACATTTTCTCAACAAACTTATCACAAGGTAATACTGCTGAGAAGCAAAAATAACCCATGTTATGATCAAAGAATATTAAAGATTCTATGTAGACAGGGTAAGTGTCGTAATCAAGGAAAGAATTTAAGAGCATATAAACGCTATCACTTGGGCTGTTAACTCTAAACAGCATGGCAAGAGAATATCATAAAGGACTATATGCAGATTAGCCAAATCCAAGCAGAAGATGAAGACAAGACCAGTGTTTCAACTAACCTACTGGCAATGCCAGAAAACCTCGTCCTACTGCTCGCAGGTACTGCAGAAAAGCGCAAGAGAAAAAAACAATAGTTAAAACAACTAAAAGTATAAATCAGATAGGGAAGAGATTGAAGTGCATAAACATCGATTTAGTCTTATCTTCATTTGCACTCCCCCAAAAATGAAGAAAAATTTGGAAAGAAAATGGAGCCTGAATTTTACCGTGCAATGTTTACGATTCCGTCGGTATCGACTGTAGAGAAGTATCACAATTGGCAGCTCTATAATCTAAATGATGTAAATAAAAAGAATCAGAAACAATCCGAAATTTTTAAATACAGTGTAAAAATTCGGAGAATCAAACTGTACCCAGATCAAAAGTAAGGTGTTAGAAGGGTCAGTGACAAGGTGGATGGAGTAGATGTTAGCGACCCAGAGAGCAAAAGCCAGGCCAAACCCGCATAGCAGTTGTACGATGAAAGCCTCTGAAGCTGAGATGGAAGAGGACCCATCGATCGCTGAGGCCTTCGTTGCCGTCGTCTTCGCCATGCTTCGCCGGCAATCGGAGGAAGAAAGTTTTTAAGTTCTGGATATCCAGTTGAAACCCAATTAGTATGGCTCAGATTGGGCATGGTCCAATTAACTTGAACAAAACCATAAGGCCCGTTTGGTTCCATTCCGACCATGGTAATTAACGGTAATAATTATATTTAATATATCCAATATTTGGGTTTTCGGCCAACAACCTTTGGCTCCGTTGTGCCTGTTTGTTTCAAACCCCTACAGAAAGAAGTGCTCATAATCTCCTATTTGATCGTATTGAGGCGGGAAGAATTACCCATAATCTCCTATATCTAATTATATTGAGGCTATTAATTTATTTAGATTACTTTTTTTTTTTTAGAGATTAACAAGTTATTGGTTTTCCGACAACTTCTCAGCTATCAACTTACAAAGCTCACACACACTATAGTGGGTAGTTTATGCATTTTCGATCAACCTCCATCTCATTTTCACGAAGATGTAGGATGATGAAAGTCAATTGTCTTGTAGGCTTCTACTATGTAACTTTCTCTCAGGGGTGTTCAAAGTCTGGACTGGGGCCTAAAATACCATATCTCGGGTCACATCCTGATAAGAGGCCTGGACCGGGAGGACCATGTATCGGGTCCAGTCCCGGTAAGAGGCCGGGACTGAAAATTGATACCGGTCCCGGGAAAGTCCTGGTATCATTGGGATTGGGAATCTCCGGTTTGCTAGATAAAAAAACTGCTTTTTAAATTAAAAAAAACATTGTCACCAACACAGAATCATACCATACACCATTGAACTTGGAAATATTAATCAACACTTCCGGTCTGTCAAGAAGGCACTAAAAACAAGAAATCAATGTGCAATTAAAAGAGGAAAGTTCAGTGATGTACAATACTACTCATTGAACGAAACTAAGAAAAAAAACAGAGACAGCAAATTGCATACCAAGGCATTCATAAGTCTCAGAATTGAAACATTAAAAGAGGAAAGTTCACAATGAAAGTATTTTAAGCCACGGCCAAAAATCACAAACTCATAACCATTGAAATTCTTTTCCAATAATTTTTGAACCACATATTATAATATGAAACGGAGGGTGTAATCATGCAGCACACTAATAACATATCCGTGTATATTTAAATTAGTTTTTGAAAAATAATTTTTACGAAATAAATATGAGAAAAGAGGCAGCTTGCGAAAAATAACTTTGGTCATTGGCTACAGTCCCACGTCCTACCCATCTCCCAGCCCCAACGACTCCACACCCATCCATCCCTCTTCATTCTTTCAAGTTCCATGTGTTCTTACAGATTAATCTCACACAAACACCAACACACACTCCCATCACTTGCTGAACTAAACTATCTAATTAATTAACAAAAACTAATTCCAACTCCTTTAGAAATCAGAAATCAAAATCAAATGATGGGTTGTTCAAACCAGAGGAATTTGATCGATATTGGAGTTGCTCAACTGGGATTGCATTTGAATGACAAAAATCATACGAAAATGAGATTCTAGGACTCATTGGATCCCCACAATTTCCAGAGAAAAACTCAATAGCCATTAGAGGAAAACAGTCGCTAAAACATCGAAACTAAAGATTAAAGAAGAAGAATGTAATAGCCCTAGAAAGTATTTAATAGTGACAAGACTATACCGCACCAGTTCAAATCGCGAACGGCGACGAAGACCTGGCGAGGATGAGCAGCGGAGGAGCGCTGGCGAGGACGAGCAGCGACGGAGAAAGAAGAGAGAAAGCGAACGTCGGGGTCTAAAATTGCCAACTTTAAAATTATGAGAAGACAAGAGAAATGTTTTGAATATTTATCAAGGTTATTAAATTGGGATAGGATATTGGGTTAAAGGTTAATGGGTCAAATTGGAATCAAATTGAAACTAACCTAGGACCAAACCTGTAGGAGAGTGAAGATTTCAAGCTTATTAATATGAAATTATAAAGAAATTAAAAAAAAGGATTTTTTTTTTTTAAAAAAAATCTGAACCAATCTAGTTCACGAACTGGACCAGTTCTCTGACCAAGTCACTGGTTCTTAGTCCGGACCGGTTAGTCCAGTCCGAATTTAATAACAATGATATTTATAATGTCAAAGAGGTGTCAGGTTCGGTCCGAACCTGGTTTAATAACAATGATATTTATAATATCAGAGAGGTGTCAGATTCAATTTATCTTTTTTTAAATTAAAAAAAAAGACACATTGGCCCTCACACTTTTTTTAATTAAAATAAAAATACTCCAATCACCAGTCGTTGCCGTCGCCCACCTAGCCAGCGGCAAGCTAGAGCTCCGATCAACCACTGGAGCTCTGATTGAAATATTCCGGAAAAATATTCCCAAAGAGGTGGGGGGGTGGGGTTTGAATCCCCACCACTTGTTTGCACAAAACATTGGGCCACCAATACTATTCAATATAATAAATAACAAAAATATGTATATTAACTTTTAATTTTTGACTTAAGTCCATTAACAAGTTCAAATAAGGAATTAACAAGTTTAGATAAGGAATTTGCAACTTTCGTTTTTTAAGAAAAAAATTCACTTACTCTCTCAGGCCATTCATAAGTTCAGATGAGGAATTGATAAGTTTAGATAAGGAATTCACAACTTTCGTTTTTTAAGTAAAAAATCCACTTACCCTCTCAGGTCATTCACAAGTTTAAATAAGACATTCACACATTTAGATAAGGAATTAGTAAGTTCAGATAAGAAATTGATAGGATTAAATAAAGAATTCACAACTTTTATTTTTCAAGTAAAAAATTTACTTACTTTCTTACGTCATTCACAAATTTAGATAACAAATTCACAAACTTAGATAACAAATTCACTAGTTTAGTTAAGAAATTGATAAATTTAGATAAGGAATTTGTAATTTTTGTTTTTTAAGTAAAAAATTCACTTACTTTTTCAAGTAATTCAATAATTTAGATAAGAAATTCACAAATTCATATACGGATTGCAAATTTAACACCCGCATTCCAACTTGATTTCTGGCACCAGCTATCATCCACAACTTTCCCCATAATCAAGGTATTGAAAATCAGACTAGACACTGAATCGATCGGGGTACTTGGTCAAGGGTCAGGGAGTCAGACCGGAGTTAAATCGGAGCTAACTCGGGGCTAGACCAATAAGAAAGTAAAGATTTTAGGCTTATTTATATGAAATTATGAATAAAATTAATAAAAAAATATTTAAATCAATTTTTTTATAAAAAAATGTTGAACCGGTCAGACCGGTTCAACCACCGGATTGGACCAATTGGCCGCCTACTGGTTGGCGAGTTCCCGAGCCAAACTGGCCGGTCCGGCCTGATCCGGTTTTCCATATCATGCTTAAAATACTAAGCCATCCCACATTCTAAATATAAACAACATAATCACTATTTTTTCTATAAAATACCTTCAAATATATGCAAGTATTCAATATATATTTGTTTAAAGTAAAAACCTACCATTAATCCACCTGTTTCCTTTAGCGTGCGCATAAATAATCGGATTCCTTGTATTGGTTGTCTCCACATATTAGATAAATTTTGGAAAAGACATACAAGATAAATTCTGGAAAATATATACGCATAAAATTAGAATGAAGAACGTTGTGGTTTCGTTGTTTACATAATTCATGCCCTTTTTTTTGGGGGAAAAATCACCTTATTTCTCTTTCAAATTAAATGCTCTAATAACATTTTTAATATTTTAGAGAATTAAAATAATATCAGAATTTTGCCTTGCGTTAATTCATTGACATACCTTTGCTTTTAGGGTTTAAGGTTTTTTTAGGTTGTGAATTCCTTATATGAACTTGCGAATTCCTTGTCTAAACTTTTGAATGACCTGAGAGGATAAGTGAATTTTTTATTTAAAAAAAAAAAAGTTGAGAATTCCTTATCTAAAATTGCCAACTCCTTATCTGAACTTATGAATTCCTTATCTGAACTTATGAATGGCCTGAAAGGGAAAGTGGATTTTTTACTTAAAACACGAAAGTTGCGGATTAATTATCTAAACTTGTGAATTCCTTATCTGAATTTATGAATTTCTTATCTGAATTTGTGAATGACTTGAGAGGGTAAGTAGATTTTTTACTTAAAAAACTAAAGTTGTAAATTCTTCATCTGAACTTGTGAATTCCTTATATAAACTTGTGAATTCCTTATGTAAACTTGTGAATGGGATTGGGCCAAAGATTAAAGGTTAATATATATAAATATATATATATAGGGGTGTTCAACAAATTTCCGTCTCGGTCTTCCCGTCCCAATCCCGAGTAAATCGGGACGAGATTTTCCCATCCCCAAAAAATTTGGGAACAGGAAATTTTAAGTCGAGATCGGGATCGGGAATGGTATTTCCTGATCCTGAATTTTTCCCAATCCCGAAATAATAGATTATGTTTTCTTTAGTTGTAGGCCCATTCGGCCCAGGCGCCCAGCCACGATCATTCAAGCACTGAAGGCTAAACTGTTGAAGGCCTGAAGTACTCAAGTCTCATTGTCTTATGTCTCAACTCTCAGCTCGTAGGCAGATCTCCTTCTCCCAGACTCTCTCGTCACTCTCACTCTCTCAGAGTCTCAGTCTCACACTCAAGTCTTTAGTCTCAACCACTAATTGATTATCGACACAGTCCCAACTCCCAAATTCAAACCCCTTCCCTCATCAACATCCTCACTCTCCTTGTGATGGTCTTCCCCTATCTGCTTTGCATCACGATTTTCTGGTCTTCCCCTCATCGGCGTCTGTTACGAGTGTAGATGATTAATTTAATAGTCTAAGTGTATATTGTCGTAATCAAGTAATACAGAAGTGAGTAGAGTATCGTTCCCACAAGGATTGATCACTAAGTACCAAAAAGGGTAATTTTAACTCTATTTAGTCGGTCGATTAGTTGATGATTGAAAGTACGAAATAAAAGATAATTAAATATGAATGCAAATGATATGAAACAACTATGAGAAAAAGTCCTATGGGTCAGATTTCACTTAACAAGTTTCGGATTGAATCACTTATCTATTCTAACCCAATTTATTCTACATGATTGATAGTTAAGTTTCTCTAATTTAATTACTAGCCTCTTCCAAGGTCAAGCAATTCTATAATTAATTGCTAATCCAATATATTCCTATATGAATTTATGCAATTAATTATGCATTAAGATTCATGGAACTCAGTAAGATTACACAACTTATATGAATATATTCCTATTTTATATACAAAGTCATGGTTTTAATTATATGATTTATACACATGCATCTCCTTCCGGTCTCAACATACATATTGAAATCATTCAAAAGATGGCCAGTCAATTAAAAGCATTAAGAATAATAATTAAAACTCAATTATGAAGGATAAATTCAAACTAGATTTAATAAGTTAAGATTCAATCCGTCATTAGTAAGCTACGTCATCACCCTAGGAAAATGGAAATTTAGCACATGATAAAATTAAAAACCAAACCAAAATAAATTGACATTATATAAAACTAGAATGAAATCCTCATAAATACTGCATAAAACTTGAATATTAAATTCTCAAACATAAATATACAACCAAATGATGCATTAAAAATGTAAAAAACTAGCCGTCCCTTTAGGAGGTAAAACCTTCCATGTAGGTGGCATACAAAAAGTAATACAATCCTAAGCTTTCCAAGATAGAGGCATGTAAAAAGTAATACAATGCATGAAATTAATTCTAAGATAATAGAGTAAGTGGAAAAGATATGAGAGTAATGAAATGGTGTGTAAGTAGAGAAGAAAGGAGAGTAATGGAAATAAAATGGTATGTGTGGAGAAGAGATGAGAGTAATGGATATGAATTGGTGTGTGAAATGTGAAGGAGAGGATGGCTATATATAGGGAAGAATGGAGTAGGGTAGATGAAGTGGTAAGTGAAATGTGGTAGGTGAAGCAGTAGATAGAATGTGGTAGATGAAGTAGTTGATGAAAAGGAAGATGAAGATGTAGATGAAATGGTTGGTGGAATGGTAGATGATTCTCGCTTTCAACTTCCAAGAAAAATTTGAAACCCTTGGAGATAGAACTGGATTTTGGTCTCAACATCAAAGTTATAGAGCTCTTTCTTAGCTTTTTATCCATATAAAGAACGTCCCAATCTGACATTTAGAGCTCCAGATATTGCCTGAAAATTGAAAGAGGGTCTAATTTAGTATTTTTCAAGAAATTCTATTTTATGCCAAAATCATTATTTATTTATTAATTACACCCAAATTTATTAAATTGAGCTCAAATATCATCCATAAAATCATCATATAAGGGAAAATAAATATGCAAATATTTTACTTATTAGCGTCCTTACTCTCAAGTCTCAACTACAAATCGACTTATCGACATAGTCCCAACTCCCAAATTCGAACCCCTTCCCTCGTCAGCGTCCTCGTTCTCCGGTCTTCCCCTGTCTACTTTGCATCACTGTCTTCCAGTCTTCCCCTCGTCGGTATCCTCGCTCTCGTTGCTTTACGGACGACTTGTAACCCCCTGCCTTAATTAGCGTAATTATAATTCGATATTACGTAGTTAAATTGGTTTAGAGACCGTCGAATAGTTCAAAGCTCATTTAAAACTCCCTTTATAGTAGGGACTTAACAAAATTTTCAAAAACTTCTTTTTCCCATCCTGGTCTCAATTTTCAATTATCGAATATAATCACCTGTGCAGTTAATATACATTCAATCATATCAGAGTGTATAACCAAATCCCCGGCAACTCCCGGGTTCTATACATATAACCTGAGGTTCATAAGTATCCACTAGGGGATTACACAACCAAAACTAAAGGTAATATTCCTAATTCGAAATAAACAGTAATCCCGAGTTCAAAATAGATAACCAACATCTCAAAAATCCCTAGTATCACTAAAGATCCTAAGTGCTTCGGGTTGGCCGCTTCTCCTTTGAGCCACATGCCCTGTCTGGAATATTAGTCATAGGAAAGAATGAGATTCGAGCGAATCCCAGTAGTAACAAACCACTCACACAATGCATAACACCAAGCATGTATATAAATCACAACCAGCAACAACATCAGCAATCTCAAAGATACATGGTTTTCACCACAAACGACAGCACTCACAGCTGTAAGCACAATACGACAGCTCTCGCTGTAATAATAATCACGACAGCTTACGTTGTATTCACAATAACGACAGCTTACGCTGTAAACGACAGCTATCACCAGCTGTAATCGCAGCAGCATCAAAGATTCATCACAAAACAGTGATAACACACACATACAGAGCATTATACATAGTATAAGAGAGAGAGTCACTACCTGATCCTTTCCCGACGTTTCTTGGCACTGCAGGCTCACGAGGACGACAAATATCAAATCCTGTAAACCAAATTAGGGACAACCCGTCAATCTCTTTTCCAAGTTCTTTTCTCTATAATACTTTAAGTTGGTTATCATTTGAACTCTTTAGGTGACTATTTTAGGCCTAAACATATGCCTAAAGGGTTGGGAAAAGCTATACCAAAAACCACCTTTAAAAGTGCTAAACACAGATTTTTGGGGGTGGGCCGCGGCCCAAAATCCTTGGGCTGCGGCCCAAAACTGCCCAGAAACATTTGGGCTGCGGCCCACCATCCTTGGGCCGCGGCCCAAGGCTGTCCAGAGACGCACAGAAACATTTGGGCTGCGGCCCACCATCCTTGGGCCGCGGCCCAGGAAAATCCAGTTTCTGGTTGAACTTCCAAAATTCATAACTAATTCAGGAAAAATCGAAATGGGGTGATTCCAAAGCCAAATGAAAGCTATTTAAGTCCTCTTTCAAGGAAAAATACTGGCCATAACTAGAAATCACCACAAAAATCCAGATTTATCAAAAACCTAACATTGTACCAAAACAGGGTCCAGCTTTGATGCCAAACTTTGGACAGTTCAAACTCCCAGCTCAAAAAGTGAAATGACACAAAATTTATGTCCATTTTGAAGCTTGAGATGTGAACTTTAAGACTGGAAAGTTTCATAATTTTTCAACATCATTTGCCCAGTCAAAACGTCCACACCATCTGACTGCCCAGAATAGACTTACATTGGACAGATTTTCCAGATTTTGCCAATTGGTTTCCAATGGCCCCTAATTTCAAATCACATACTATTTTCACACAATTTGGCTCAAGAAACACATTGGAGCCATCAAAATGACCATATTCATTATCCATGAGCATGTTCTACCACAATCACCATATTCTCACTCTAGTTCATAAAACCACTCAGAACTTCATTCTAACAAATTTCCCTCATTCAACTTCAAATCAAATTCTAATCACTCCGAAGTGTCACAACTGACCAAATGAACAGTGACACTCTAATCAAAACCTACCCTTCACTTAACATCATAATTAGGTTAAATTTCCAGAATTCTCATTGATTAAGCAAACATCATAACATATATACCAAAATTCATCATAAACCTACCTCTTAAACTTGCTGAAATCAACACCTTGATTCCACCAACTTTCAGATTTGTTCAACAATCAAACACCACTTTTCAAAAATCTGAAAACATAGCAAGGGAGCTCTTAACCATTTGAACAAAATCAATGAAGGTGAAGTGAGCATTTAGAGTTAAATACTCACCTAAAATTCAAACCCTTTCTTTCTCTTTCTTGCTCAATCTTCAGCGAAAATGGAGAGAATGGAGAGAGATGAGAGAGAAATGAGATATTGAAGATGATGATTCATTGTTTAATTGCTCACACACACATAGCCGACTTGAGAGGGAGAGAGATAGAGTTTGAAAATTTTGACTTCATCTATGGTCCCTAATTTGACACTTGGCACCATCTCATCTTTCCTCCTATTATTTCACAAACTCTCCAACACACTTGATTCCTTCTCTTAACATTTAATCCTAGCCATCGATCATAATTACCAAGGAGTTTCCTCTCCAGTAGCTTACCAGTCGATCGGTAAATTTACCATTTTACCCCTGATTAGCACAATGCACGATATATACTTCAAAAGTGCTCAATTAATATTAATTACATTACTTTGAAGTTACTAATCCTTGCTCACAATCCAGGATATTACACGACTCAAGACGGTGTTGCCCTGCTCTGGTCGGTCTTCCCCTCCCTGCTCATGATGGTACTGCCTTGCTCTGGTCGGTCTTCCAAATCTTATCGTCAAGCACTCAAGCTCTGTAAGGTATCTAATTGCTATTGGGAACTACTTTGTATGCGCAAAGCCTAAAATATGTAGCCAAATAGCTTACTGGATTCACTGATGTTTTCCAGTTTGTAATCTGTATCCCTATTTTCCTGTTTGTTTTCATATGAATTCACTAATTTTGCCTGTATTGGGTTGGAGTATGTGCGGTAGATGGGGCTGGAAGATGATAATGGGATTTTTAGTGTACATGGCATTGGGAATTCGGCAAATTCACGATCCCGAGCTTAGGAAAATTCTTGAGATCGAGATCGAGAATGAGAACAATTTGGTTCCCGAAGACTTTTCGGGATCAAGATCGGGAATGGCATTTCCCGATCTTGTCCCGATCCCAAACACCCCTATATATATATATTTGTTTGCAATAATTACATTAAATGCATTGGGCCACCAATATTTTGTGCAAACAAGCGGTGGGGGTTAGAATCCCAACCCTACCACTTTGGGAATAGTTATTTCCAAGGGAATATTCCCACCGGAATTGGATGGGGGACGGCTGGGTAGGGCGTTCTTTTTTTAATTAAAAAAAATATAAGGGCAAATGTGCCTTTTCCTTTGAATTTGAAAAAAGACAAATTGAGCCTAACACCTCTATAGGATTATGAATATTCAAAATATCGTTTTGTCTTTTCATAATTTTAAAGTTCTTTTTAAGAGATTTTCCTTAAATATAAACTTATACCCCTAGCACTGAGACGGTAGTCCCCAAGGCTTGACTCGATCTCGTCCCATTCTCGAGATTTTCACTCCCATTCCCGAGATATTCCTGGTCTCAATCCTGGATGGGACGAGACTTTCTAGTCTCAACATTATCAGGATCGGGCTGGGACCACAAGGACCGGTACTACTTGGACACTCTACTCTCTATGAATAATGTTATCCAGTTATATTAAAAAAAGGGAAAAAAATAATGATCAATGGCATGTAGAACTAGAAAAGAAATAATGAACGTGCGATGAAGACCTGGTGAGGACGAGCAACAACGGGGCTCTGGCAACATGTCGAGCCAAAGAGCAATAGAGAAAGTAAGCGAGAAAGAGAAGATTAGGTCTAAAATTGCCTCAAATTGGGTATTTTAGGGTTACAAAATTAAAAAAACATATAATTATATAAATAAATATAAACTTACACCTTGGGACCAAGATCGGGATAAGAATCCCGAAGGCTTAACCCCAATTTTTCACTCTTATTCCAGGGATATTCCCGGTCCCTATCCCAGATGGGACAAGACTTTCTAGTCAAGACATTACTGAGACCGGACCAAGAACACTGGGAATGGTATTGTTTGGACATTCTTACTCTCTATGAATAACGTTATCCAGTTATATTAAAAAAAATGAATAAATAATGATCAATGGCATGTAAAACTGGTAATATGGGTCAGCCCTTCAGGTTCGGGTTGGCCCACCGCTAGTTGACAGCCCGTTAGATCGTGTTGAAAAAACCCGTATCAAAATAGACCAACATTTAGTCAATCCAACCCATAACCTGTGGGTTGGCGCCGTTTTTTTTTCTTTTGTTTTTTTCTCAAAATTTTTGTCATGCGGTGTTTTTTCAAAAAAAATTAAACAATATAATAAAATATTTCTTTCTACAAACCTAAACCATAAAAAAAATTAAAAATACATTACAAAATCATAACATAATATAGTTAAAAAAAGGGATGAATTCTATATATAATTTTATGATGGCACTGCCTTATACTGTGCAAAGATGAGACGCATTCCTTGCTTCTTTTTTTTCCTTGTAATTTTATTCTTGTTAAATATTTCAGAAAATACAAAACTTATATGTATTATCAAATTCATTATCAATGGTTGCTATATTTCTTTTTCGAGTTTTAATTATTATATTTCCCATAGAAATAAGTTTTAACTTGAAATGATTAATTGAAAAGTCTCCACTTGTCATCGCTCGTTGATGTTTTTAGTATTATCTATCCATATATATATATATATATATATATAATCACCGAATTTGAAGTTGGAAAACAAAGTTATTCAAAATTATGAAGCAAAATTGGTAATGCAAATATTGAGACCTAACATTAATATATAAAGAGAGAGTCACATATCTAATAAGCAATTATAAATCTGGAATATCTGTAAGTTCATAATAATTATTAATAGAGAAAATTCAGAAAATTAAAAAAAAAAAAAAAAAAAAAAACTTACCCGCCAACCCGACAGGCTAACCCGTCATTGGTTCGGGCCAAAAAGACCCTATCAAAACGGTCACAGTTTTTTACAACACAACCCACCAAGTTTTATAATTTATAGGTTGGGCAAGTTCGACCCATGGGTTTAACGCTCATTTCACGTCAGATGCAGGTGATAAAATAAAGCCCGAGGTACGCATAATTCACCAGAGATCAACAACACCGATGCCAGCAACTTTCAAAAACTTGTGCAGAAGCTAACTAGAGAACCGTCTACTGAAAAACATGGCCACCAAAAGATGACAACAGCAACATCAAGACATCGAGAGACAGCAAGATCGAACGTCGGCTGAACCTCCCACAAGCCTAAAATGATCAAGTAGGAGTAAGAAGAAGAAGAGGTTGGAATTTGTAGGGAAAGACGTCTGCAAGTGGCTACTTTGGTGGGCTTTCAGATTTAAAAGACTTTGTTTCCGAGTTTGCTCAAATTCCCAGCTTGCTTCCTTTCTGTGATGCTCAATTCAAGGCTATGAACAACGTAACTTCAACTTTAATTCGCACGCATACACATATACTTATATTGTTCGGTAATATATTTATATATATATATATGTATGTATATGTATATTATAATGATAATATATAGAATCTCATTCTCCCCTCCTCGCTTATTTTTGGTTTCTCTTTCACCTGGAGGCTTCACTTCTTGGTGTGCTTGTATGGTAGTTTCTTTATAATTTGCAACTGGACATTTCACACACACACACACACACACACATCCCTCTTTTTCTCTAATGTATTGTTACATTCGTATATAACATTCGATTGCTTGTATGAAGAGAATAATATTGCTTCGAGATAAAGCTAATTTCAAAAAAGTTCATATAGAATTAGCTGGAGTTTGTGAGTGAAATAGACAATTCACATCCTCATCCAACGATCCAATCCATTTTTGAAAATTTCACACTAAAACGTTCAAATAGAAAGTTAAAAACTATGGAAGCGCGCGCGCGCGCACAAATAAATAAACAAATTCAAAGGAAGAACCAATAAGAGAAGATACAAAACAATAAGATTATAGCAATTTTGGAGTTTTGGTATCATCATGTGATGAAGTTCCATTCGGTCCGCTTTTCCCATCGTCCCAAAATTTGAGTCTCTTAGTTATACAACTCTCTTTGTAATTCCTTCACTATTACAAAAATTACAAAAGAGGAATTTAGTGACGCCTTTTATGGCACTTTCTTAAGAAATGTCATAAATAATTGTTTTTTTAAAAAAATATTTTGAAATTATGACGTTTCCTATTATAAGTGTCATAGCTAGTATTAGGCTAATTTATATGGCACTTGCCTAAATAAATGTCATACAAGGCCTTTATTTTTTAAAAATAAAAAAAATAAAAGCCTTATATAACACTTACTTGATCTAACGTCATACAAGGTGTCACTGTGGCTTAAATATTCAAGGCCACATGTGGCCTTAAATTATTCAATAATTCAAGGCACCTCTTCTAAGCACCTTCTAAGGCCTTGGTCTTTCAAAGCGCTTACAGCACAAGTGCCTTCTAAGGCCCCTTTTTTTCCCCATATTTGCAACAAAAATATTTTAAGATATTGAGTACTACTAAAAAAAATATTGATCTTAGATGAATTACAAATTAGTTTAGAATACTAAATGCTATTTGGAAACTACTTATTTCAAAGTGTTGGATGCTTCCTAAAAAACCAACTTTTATAGAGTATAGAGATGTCTGTACAAATAGCAGATATATTCTTTAATTAACTTGATCTCATGTTGATTATTTATAAAGATAATTAATCCAAATAAAATATTGCTAATAATTATCTTCACATATAGGATAGGCGGTTTCCTCAGTTTGGTGGTGTTTGGTGGTGATGGTTAGTTTGCGGTTATATTGTGGTCCAAAGAATCACCAAGGGAACATTTTCTCCTCTAGGGAGCTACAAAAACACATCCTTATGCATATATTTATAAAACTATCAATTTATATAGATTTGGAAAATAAAAAATATATAATAATGCTTTTCTTTAAACATCCATTAGTTTAAAAATGGCCACCAGTGAGCAAGCAACACATGGTCTGCGTCCCAATAACTATACATAGTACATAATTTGGAGATTTTTGGAGCAACAAGACAACACAATTCAAGGCCATATGTGGCACCTTAGAAGACACTTGGAAGCCAACCGCCTTCTGAGGCAGGCTAGACAAGCGTCAAAGTTTCCCTAAAGCTTTGTATGGCACTTTTTGGTGCAAGCACCGTACAAGTCTTAGTTTTTTAAAAACATTTGTCTAACCCACTATATATGTTCTTCTTCACATGCCTTTAGCTCTTCATTTCTTAAAATCTTATTCCAAATCTCCACTCCATTGATTCCCACTTTTTATCCATTTGTCCCCACTCACCACCTTTCCTTATCATTCTTCCCACTCCTTCTCTTTGTTTTGAAGTTGCAGTGTCATTGTCCCTACTACTCCCTCCTCTCTTTTACTGCAGTAAGTATAAGTTTCCTTGGTCCCCCATTTTTTGTTATTTCTTGTCTCCTCCATGTGTGCATTTCTTAACATTTGGTCACCATTTCCGTTGTAGTGTTAAGCTTAGTCTCCCACATGTTTTTCTTCTTCTTGTCTCGACTTCCTACAGAAGCCTCCTAGCTTATAAGTTCCGTACGTTTTCTTCTTCTTCTTCTTTTAAGTTAAAATCTGTTATGAATTTTATATGTCTGTTTATTCACTTCAAATTAGTTGTACATTACAATTGTTGTAATTAAATACATTTAGTAGTGATTTTATGAATTGGTTATTTGTTTCGAATTATTTCATTCTGATTTGGTTTTGTTCAATTTGCTGTGAATTTTGACAGTAAATGCAGAGCGTTTCACTAGAAAAAGGAAACAATTACGTAAAATTATTTAAAAAAAAAAAGACTTCCTACATATGAAGTCATATATTACTTCCTATGGCGCTTCCCTACCATAGGAAGCTAGTTTTTTTTTTTTTTTAAAAGAAACAATCTATGGCGCTTCCATAGATTCAACAAACACTATAGCTTTCTTTTATAATGTTGGAAAATATGGTGTTTCCCAAACGCCATAGTATTCTTAAAAATAAACACCACTTATTGTGTTTTTTATAGTAATGCTTGATCATTCCTTTCTGTATCCCTCATTTTAAATTATTCAAGAACCTCCTGGATTTGTATTGAAATATATATAGCAATTGATAAGAGCTATAGTATTCTTAAAAATAAGCGCTACTTATTGTATTTTTTGTACTAGTGCTTGATCATCCCTTTCTGTATGCCTCGTTTAAATTATTCAATAACCTCGTGAATTTGTATTGAAATATATATAGCAATTGATTTATTTGATTTAATAATTCATGTAAAAAATAAAGTGTTAGAAAATATGGAGAGGGAGGAGTGAGATGCTTACCAAATCCCGTAGGTAATCAAAGTTCACATAAGAATTAGACTACTAGAGCCTAATCTGAATGCACAGCAATATACTAAAATAAAAAAGATTATAAGAGAAAAGAGATTGCAAAAAAATTCTATGACAAGGAAGAGAAAACAAGCAAGGGGGCAACCTCTATTTATAAGGACATGGTGAGACCATATCAACTTACCCTCTAAGCCACAATGCCTGACTGCTTTCATAATCAATTGAGCCTTGATTGTTAATTAAGCAAATTTGCAATCAATGTTGATTTGCATTGACAAATAATCCATTAATATGATTTGTCTTTTCAATATGCAATCAATGCTGAAATGGTGATTTTGTTTTCTCATTTGATTTGAGTTATTTTGTTTTTCCAATCAATAGTCTAGTCCATCAAGGACAAATCTGAACCCAAAACCTAACATAAAAGAAGATTTTATTTTGTAATATAAAACTCGATTTAACTTCCTCAATCTTTAAAATTCGAATTCCAATAAAAAATATATTGCATTTATTAATTAAAGGGAAAATCCCTTAAAAATACCATCGAAATAGCTAAATCCCAAATCAGCACAGTGAAATTGCGAAATCTCAATTCAGTACTATATCAATACGGATGAATAGTGCTGGGTATGCAAAAAGATGATTTTGCCCTTCAGCTCTCCCTCTCACCACTTCAGAATAACAACACGAAACTTTTAATTAACAACTCCTGATTCTTAATTAACAATTCCAATTTCTTCTTTTTACTTTCATAATAACAACACCAGTCTTATTATTAACAACACCATATTACATTAACAACTCTCATTTCCTGTTTCACAATTTCGTAATTTAAGTTTCAGGGCCAATAACAACACCTCTCTTTTTTATTAATAATACCGTATTTTACATTAACAATACTATATTTTTGAAATACGAATATGTGAAAAAATAAAGCGAAGTTGTTAATCAAGAATATGAAGTTGTTAATTAAGAGTCTTGTGTTGTTATTCTGAAGTGGCGAGAGGGAGGGTTGGAGAGTAAAATCGTCTTTTCGCATACCCAGTACTGTTCATCCCTACGACACAGCACTGAATCAGGATTTCGTAATTTTACTGCACTAATTTGGGATTTAGCTATTTCGATGGTATTTTTAAGAGATTTTCCCTTAATTAAATGAATCATTATCGATTTACCCCTAAAATAAAAGAAGACCGATTGAATAAATAGTTAGATAAAACTATCATTAAAAAAAAGTTAAATAATAAAACTCGAGTGCAGATATATAAATACGATAAAAAGAGAGAAATTTCGCCAGAGATAAAACAAAAGAGCAAATTGTTTTACTTTTTTCGTTTCCCGTGAATAATTGTTTTACTTTATTGATGGACATAATGTGCACAATCTTTTAGTGTTAGAGGCCATTTGGATTAGTGGTGGCAGAAATGATTTTTTTTAACCTGACTTTTATAAATTTAAGATAGGATAAAAGTTAGATTATAAATATAATTTATATTTGGATCGACGGTAGTAGAAATAATTTTTAAAAAATTTAAACTTTTAAAATTTGATCTATACCCTTCATAATTGCAATCCCAAAAAAAAAAAAAATTTAATTTATAAAATATTATAATAATAATTTTATGAAATATTAAATCTAAACCATCCATTTCATGATTTGATAGTGGAGATGAGATGATGAGAAGATAATGAGAAAGAGGACAATGAGAGTATCATCTTCCGGCAACTTCTGGTAGAAGCAGTTTTTTTAGAAAAGCCCATATGTAAAAAAAAAAAAAACCTTCCTAAATTGATCATTATGCTTTCAACTGAGTATTTTGTCCTTCAACTAGTTTTTTTTTTTACTTTTTTTTTTTTTTTTTTTGCCTTCTAACACTTTTCCAAACAGACCCTCAATGAGGGTCTGTTTAGGAAGGCTTCTGGAGCAAAAAAAAAAAAAACCCCAGTTGCCTTCCAAAAGCCCAGTTGACTCTGTAAGAGCCATTTGGGTTAGTGTCTGGTGACATTGAGCTTCTGATAAAAACGCAGCTTCTTAAAGAAGCTGGGCTCAGGTGCTTCTCGCGGAGGGTGAAGGCTGAAGAAGCTGATCTGGGTGTGGGGTAGAGACATCCATGTTTACTGGTGGGCCATCCAAATTTGAGATTCAATTTTTTCTTACGCCTCGTACCCTCAAACCATATTCTGTTTTTTTTTTTTGGCCAAACCTTCAAACCATATTTATTTAGCTATTATTCACGAAAAAACATGTTTTGCTTTTTCTGATTATTTTTCCTAAAATCTGGATATTTGAGCCACTAGAAAGTAATTAGCAATTCAAAAAATATTGAACCTAGGATCAATGTTGTTGTTTAATATAGATTTATCCATTTTTAATTAATTATTTTATTTTATATTTTTTTAATAATAATTGAATTTATTTTATTTTATAAAATTTTATTTATAATTTTTCACTTCAATTATCACAATATATATATAAATAATATATATATAGTATTCATGTCCTTTTCAGTAATTTTTCATATAAACAAGTTTTTCAAACACTAATTCAAACAGTTTTAATGTTAAAAAAAATGTCACTTCTGCCACCATCAATCCAAACACAAATCACATCTACAATCTGACTTTTTTTCTATCTGACTTTTTTAAAAGCCTATATGTAAAAAAAACTCCTTCTTCACCGCTAATCCAAACAGGCATTCAATTGATTGTGAATCGCCAAGGATCGCCATAAATTATTAATCATTCATTATATCTCAATCAATTATATTATTCTCCACGCTTAATTTCGCGTTCATATCTTTTCGTTGTTTTTATTTTTATTTTCTTTAATTTTTTTAAACAACATCGTCATTAATTAATTAAGATGTTTCGTTCAATTTGCAGGGGAAAAAAAAAATCTTTCAACACTCAACCGTCTTTGATTTAAAAAAAAAAAAAAACAATTAAGCTCTTGGATTATGTGTGTGTCCTTCTTCATGCTTTTGAACTTTATCTCATTAATTATATATTTTTTGAATCTTCAAATTAAACTAAACGTGTGGTTTGTGGAGTAACCTCCTTTTCCTTTTGTAGAGCTGAGTAATTATCTTATCTATTAATTAATATATAAAAGTAGGGTCGAAAGCAGGTCCTTCCAGAGTACGTCAAGTGGCAGCACTGTGTGTCAAATAAATAAGTCATTTTTTATTTTTTAATTAATTTTTGTTTATTCAATCTGTTTAAATATAAATTAAAAACGGATAATTCTGAATTTTGAATTCTAGGTAACTGTCATCGTTACAGTTTGTGATTGGATAATATGTGGTTTGAAATAAAATAATTTTGAATTGCAGGTAACCGTCGTTGTCCTTTTTTATCCTACGCTTTTATTGGCTATTATTGTGTTAAACTATTCGTTAAATAAACTAGATTAATCATCCAGGGTCTAGAATTTTGGACAAAATTATTATTTTTAAATTATTTTTAATCAATGATAATTTATTATTTTTAAATTGATATTTTGAAATTTAATATCAATTTAAATTTCAAAATAATAACGTTATCTTCTTCATATTTAAAGACTACATATTTAAAGACCTTCCTCAAAAAATAGTATTTTCCCTTGCTAATTCTGATTGATTTTCTGTCAAAATAATCTCAATAATATCGTCATGTAAGTATCAATGAAATTTAATATTGTGTTTTATAATTTGACATCTCCACTTAAAAGCAACATATGTAAACCAAAATAGAGGATAATATACGATTGTTTAATTTTTATTGGTGACAATATTTATTGGATTTTTATAATTATATAAGGGAAACCCAATTGTCTTTGTGTTGTGATCATGTTTTCCTTAAAACTGGGCATCCATGATATTATTTGAGTGGTCTGAAAATAAACACCAGTGCATGGAAGTTAATGATCGATAACCACCCAAGTACATCATTTTCGCTTGCAAGTAGTGGTGGGCTAAATTGGTCAGTATTTTCAACGGTTATTTATGATAATCTCTAAAGTGGTGGTCTGAATGTATTACATTGCTTCAAAACAAAAAAATAGCAACGTACAAGAGGCGGGTCATCACCGCCAAGTGGCAGCACTGTGTGTCAAATAAATAAGTCATTTTTCATTTTTTAATTAATTTTTGTTTATTCAATCTGTTTAAATATAAATTAAAAAAAGTATAATTCTGAATTTTGAATTTTAAGTAACCGTCATCGTTACAGTTTGTGTTTGGATAATATGCGGTTTGAAATAAAATAATTTTGAATTGTAGGTAACCGTCGTTGTCCTTTTTTGTCCTACGCTTTTATTGGCTATTATTGTGTTAAATTATTTAACTCCTACGCTTTTATTGGCTATTATTGTGTTAAATTATTCGTTAAATAAACTGGATTAATCATCCAGAGTCTAGAATTTTAGGCTAACATAGTGAGCATCTAATCATGTATAACTATATTTATTTATAGGACATCTAGCACGGGCTCGGCGACTTCAAATACTTAAAGGAAAAAGAAGCAGAAATTCTAAACATATTGACAACACTAATAATTTTGAAGCAGGTAAATTTAAATTATATGCATTATGAACCCTTTTTTCTTATCTATTAAAATACAATTCATCAACAGAAAAGCAAACATCTACATGGAGACACAAGTCATAAAACTCCACCAAATATTCCTGCCAATAGCATTTGCAACAATAACGGATAGTATATATTTCTCAATAGATCATACATTAATTTTTTATAGTGCACTATTATTTTCGGAAAAATAACCCTACAACATTTTCATTGCCTGAAATTTACCATTTCTCTTGTGAACACCTTGTCACATATATAGCCTGAACTTAAGTGCGTCTCAACTACTTGCACTGAGGTCTTTTTTTTGGTTTACTATAGGGTTAGGTTCTAAACTAAACATGGTATAAGAGATATCAACTTCATATAGATACGTATCAACAATGTATATCATAGAATGGTTTTCATATATTGCTATCTAAATATAAATAATACATATATAAGTCTATGGAATGACCCACCATACCTTTACTGAATTTATTTATTGTATATATTGGGCCAAGTACAAATTATAATTTGGGCTTATTATTTATATAACTATGAAGACGAGCGTGTTTGGAAACACGTTTTGGGGCATATAAGCCTGATTTTTTCAGAAAAAAGCCCAAATGAAACGTGTTTTGTTTTTTTGATGTTTGGTTCAGCTTTTTCTAATTACATCACGGGTAGAATAAGCAACTTATTAAATAAGCTCCTCACTATAGCTTTTATATTAAGTCACTTATTACGTAAGTCGAGATAAAATTCCTATCCTATACTTACCTTGTATACCGTAAATCACGATTTATAAGCACTTATTGTCCAAAAATAAATCGCTCATCCAAACATAAATCACATTACAAAAATTAACTTTTCTATTAAGTCATTTTTAATAAATCAGAATTATAACAAGTCATTTTTCCTACTGCTATCCCAAACACACACATAATGTTGTTTCAGCAGAAAACTCACTGGTGTGCATGGAGACAATGTGCCGACAACTACACAAAAGGCAACTAGCTCGACCTGCATTAGCAACAATAACAAATTGTTTGTCCTTCTATCTTAAATCTCCATTGTTCCTTATACATATTTAATACATTCTAACAACTAATGGAATTGTCTATTGGAGAAATAAGCAATTTATTAATTGCAGCCTCATTTAGAGTAATAAGAAATGAAGTTTAAATAAGCTGTAGCAAAATAATTTATTTTAATATTCATTTACATTACTATGATGTCAATGTCTACTCTATTAACCATTTTATGTTAATTATGTAGTTTTGTCATAAGAAAACACCATTGGGTCTTTTTCCATAGCTGACCGTGTTAATATACGCCGAAGGAAAACCTATCGCATTGCCCAATCATCTGAAGAGAACACGTCTAGCAATTTGGGCCTAAATAGAGGAGCATCTAGTAATAGTAATGTAATCATTGCACCAATTATTCTATATACTTTGTGTGCATTAAATGTTTTAACAGTGAAAAGCACTTATCCATTAATTTATTTACATAGATTAACATTATTTCTAATATGAAATCATTTCCTTCGCTCTACAGAGCTATCAGCTTACAAAGACTTATGCGACCAAAGTTTCATTTGTCCATATTGTGGTGCAAAAATGTGCTATGATGAACGACTTAGGAAAGATAGGAGTGAAAATCCTCCTAGATTTGGCATGTGCTACCTTCAGGGAAAAGTATAACTTCTCAACTTGCAAGATCCACCTATTGAATTGCTCAACTTATTGTCTGGTCATCACCCTCAAAGTAAACATTTTCGAATGCATATTAGAACGTATAATATGATGTTCGCTTTTACTTCTATAGGTGGAAGAATAGATAGAAATATCAATGATGGCCGAGGACCTTATGTGTATAGGATGAGTGGTCAAAACATACATTTGATTGGAAGTATACTACCAATACACGGTGCTACTCCCAAATTTGCCCAATTATACATCTATGACACATCAAATGAAATTAGTAACAGAGTATCCGCCATCCGGTAAACATATTGTGCTTTACACAATTTAGCTCATCAATGTATGTATCTTTTGCTAAATTCATATGAATTGCATGATTGTTATATATTTTAAGTAATAATTTCTATTATTTTTTGTAGTGGAGAAACCGGCACTTCATCTTTAGTGAACAACTCTATTATCCAAATGTTGCAAAATATGCTAGATGAGCATAATGATTTAGTTAAAATCTTCCAGCAGGCACGTGATTTTATCAATGCTAATGAGGGACAAGATATAAGAATTAAACTTGTACATAAATGTGGGAGAAACCCACGCCAGTATGACTTGCCAACCTCTGAAAATGAGATAACTGCTTTAATTGTAGGAGATATTGGATTAACAGAATATGGGTGATATTTAATAATCCAATACAAGACAGGAGCTCTATAGAGAATATCTGAAAATCACCCTCATTTTCTACCTCTACAATATCCATTGCTTTTTCCTTATGGTAAAGGAGGCTATAATGAAGAAATACCTCATGTGTTATAAAGAGCAATACAACCAGACAAGATTTCCTATGTTACAATGCACGAATATTTTGCTTATATCATACAAGACAAGAATAATGAATTTTTAGTTATATTGCATGGGGGCAAGCTATTCCAATAGTTTGTTGTTGATGCATATACAATGATAGAAGCATGTAAGCTAAGTTTTCTACGGAATAATAAAAAACAATTGCGCGTAGGAATATACAAGGGATTGACAGATGCCCTGTTATTAAGAGAAATAGGTGCAGCTGCATAAGGAAAAAGAACCGTCCTTCCTTCATCATTCACAGGAGGACCATGTTATATAACAGAAAATTATCAGGACACATTGGCAATTTGTAATTGGGCTGGATATCCTCAACTTTTTATCACATTTACATGCAATCCAAAATGGCCTGAAGTAACTAGATGTTTAGAAGAAGAAGATTTAAAGCTAGAGGATCGCCTTGACAAGGTAACCCGGATTTTTGAGATGAAATTAGAGCATTTGATGCATGATTTGAAAAAATGTGATATTTTTGGTTCTATTAAAACAGGTTAGTGTACAGAAAAATCTATCCCAAACTATATTCAGTAATTTTTTTCTACTGTTGAATTGCACAAATCCTTATATTACATTGATAATTGTCAAGTTATATATAATATTGATGCTTGCTTATTTGTACAGCATTGTATGCAATTGAATTTCAAAAACGAGGTCTCCCACATGCTCATATCATTCTATTTTTAGCAAATGAAGCTAAACTCGAGACGCCACATGATATTGATCGAGTAATTAATGCTAAGATACCTGATAAAAATGAGGAACCGGAATTGTATGAAGATGTTAGTAACTATATGATGCATGGACCATGTGGCACAGCTAACCCGAAGTCTCCATGTATGGTAAATGGAAAGTGTGCAAAATATTATCCAAAACCATTCAACTCAAGCACTATTATTCATGAAGATAGCTACCCACATTATCGAAGAATGGATAATGGCCGAGAAATCATTAAAAATAGGGTGCCTTTGGATAATAGGAGTGTAATTCCCTACAACCCCACCTTATTACTAAAATATCAAGCTCATATTAAAGTTGAAATGTTTAAAAAGGGGGAATCAATTAAGTATTTATTTAAGTATGTGAGTAAGGGTCATGACCGAGCCACAACAGCCTTTTATGCTCAATCTTCCTCTGGTGAAAGTGAAGTTATTCATGATGAAATAAATATGTACTATGATGTTCGATATTTGTCTCCATGTGAAGTTGTTTGGAGAATTTATGGGTTTGACATAAACTATAGATTTCAATCGGTGCAAAGGCTTTCCTTTCATCTACTAGATCACCAAACAATTATTTATGAAAATAATGCCAACTTGGATGATGTGGTTAATCATAATGAAGGAAAAGTAACTATGTTTGAAGCATGGATGAAGGAAAATGAAGACTATCTAGAAGCACGGGCCTTAACATACTCTGAATTCCCAACAAAATTTGTGTACAAAAAAGATGGTAAGTATTGGGACGTAAGAAAATATGGATTCTCCATTAGAAGGTTATATTATGTTCCTCCAGGAAGTTGAGAAGTCTTTTATTTGCGTTTGTTGTTAGCAACAATTAGAGGACCTGCATCATATGAAGATTTGAGAACTGTTGATGATGTAGTCTATCCCACATTTAGGGATGCTTGCTATGCGCTGGGGTTGTTAGAAGATGACAGAGAATATATTGATGCTATTCAAGAGGCAAACCAATGGGCTATTCCAAACTACCTTTGTCATCTATTTTGCATATTGTTGTTATGCAATTGTATGTCACGCCCTGAAATTGTGTGGCAACAATCATGGAGATTAATGGCAGAGGATATACTTTATATGCAACAGCAACTAATATAGGTCACTCTGGTATGGATTTTCCTACAAATACACTCTTATTTTATCTTTACATTTTCTGTCCTTTTACTTTATATGTACAAATGTTAATTAGTTCCTATATTACCAACTTTGCAACTAAAATATTGCACTATGCTTCTACAAGACTTGCTCTTAGTGATGCTGAGCTACAAAATCATGTTTTACTTAAAATTGAAGATCAATTACAAGTTAATGGTAGGAGCCTTTATGATTATCCAACTATGCCTTCTCCAAATATTACCTACCATAAAATTGTCCAGGCCGAGTTAAACTTTGACCAGAAAGCACTTGCAAACCAATTACAAGTATTCCTTGATAATTTGACTGAAGAACAAAGGTCATTATACAATACTATCATTGGGGTTGTTCTTCGTGTATGGATATTGTGGGACTAGGAAAACTTATTTGTGGCAAACATTATGTGCCACATTGAGATCTGAAAGCAAAATAGTGCTTAGTGTTGCATCTAGTGGCATTGCATCACTTCTTTTACCCAATTGGAAAACAGCACACTCGTAATTTGCAATTCCTCTAGCAATTACTGAAGACTCAGTTTGTAATATTAAGCAAGGAACACCATTAGCATAGCTTTTGGTTCAAACATCCTTGATAATTTGGGATGAAGCATCAATGGCTAATAAATATTGTTTCAAAGCATTAGTTAGAACATTACTTGATATCCTGCAACGAAATGAGCCTGATGCTGCGAGTAAAGCATTTGGTGGGAAGACAGTTGTACTGAGAGGAGACTTTAGACAAATCCTACCTATCATACCAACATGTACTCGTGAAGATATTGTGTTTGCTTCTATTAATGAATCATATTTATGGAAACAATGCAAACTCTTCATACTCACTAAAAACATGAGATTATTTAGGGGCACTTCCTCATGTAATACTGAAGCAATAACAAAATTTGCAAATTGGATCATTTCTGTTGGAACGCAAATGGTGACATACATGCTGACACAGAAGATGTCATTACCATCCCTAGATATTTGTTACTATTTTCTTCAACAAATCCATTGGATTGTATTGTCAAGAGTACTTATCCAGATTTTGTTGACCATTTGGGCGATTAGTCTTATTTTAGGGATCGTGCGATACTAACAGCTATATTATCTATTGTTGATCAAGTGAATAATTATATGCTTGCACAGCTTCCAAGTGAAGAGGTGATTTACCTTAGTGCAGACAGTGTTTCCAAACAAGATGGTGTTACCAGTTTTATTGGGGAAATTCATTTGGTTGAGTTCTTAAACAGGATTACTATGTTTGGGATTGCCTAATCACAAGCTTACACTGAAAGTATGTGCCCCGATAATGCTGATATGGAATATTGATAAATCAATTAGACTATGCAATAGCACCAGGTTAATTGTCACAATGTTAGATAAGCATGTCACTGGAGCAGAGATTATAATAGGAAGTAGCATTGGTATGCATGTTTTAATTCCACGCCTGACAATCACACCATCTGAAGCATATTTGCCATTCACTTTACGTAGAAGGCAATACCCAGTAATGCTCTCTTTTGTAATGAAAATTGACAAAAGTCAGGGTTAAAGTCTACTAAATGTTGGATTATTTCTTCCCCGCCCTGTATTTACACATGGTCAGCTATATGTTGCACTCTCGAGAGTCCAGCAAAGGGAGGGACTAAAAATATTGATCCTTGATGAGCATGACATCCCCATTGACAAAACTTCAAATGTCATATATAAAGAAGTTTTCTGTAATCTTTTTGGTTAACTGACAAATATATCATTCGGTTGTGACAGTCGTATTTGACAAATCTTCCTCATGTACATATTTTTTTAACCTACATATTTCTTTAATTTGATCCATGCAATGATATTTATTTGATGCACATATTTGTTTAATTTGATCCGTGCATTGCACGGGTCCTGAACTAGTTTCCTTAATTTCTTGATCACAACATATAATTTCCTTTCTCACAGTCAATTAGTCTAATAAATCCACAATTTGCTTGAGTGATGAATCCCAACTTTTTGAGATAATGTTTATGTAACTTTTTAAGCTAATTAGAGAGTCGCCCATTTTTTTCCGAACAAAAAAAAAAAAAAAAAAAGAGAGAGAGTCGTCTAGTTCACTTTGGTCCGTTTTCAATTACTTAGGTTAATTTTTTTGTCATTACTTGTAATTTTATTTTAATTTACGTTGTAGCTGTTGCAGTGCTTTTTATTCCCATTTAGCGCTATACTAATTTTAGGGGGACCTCTGTGAAACTTTCTTTATATTTCATACAATACAGTAGTAACAAACACAAAAAGTATCTTATCATTTCATACCACATTTGAGATTTCCGCTCTTTTACATTAGATGTAGAGGATCTCGTTTGAATTTGATAATCTAGGCTTTGCAATATAATTTTAGGAAAAATGAAAAGAAAAAAAACTTTGAAATTATAAAATCTTAAATCAGTATTGTAATCAAGAATTAAGAAGGTAATGACGAAATTTGATAAGTAATTCACATATCATTTTATACGAAATATTTTTTTTTTTTGGATCTTTCCTCCAGTATCCCAGGGCAAGCCATTTTTTCAGGTACTACAGCGGCCCCAGACTAATCCGGATTGCACCGGGAACCTCCACTTAAGGGCAAAGTGCTGGCCAAGGGGCAGGCTGTATTTTCAGGGCTCGAAATCGAGACCTCTGATTAAATGGCGAAGTGAGGCTACCACTAATATTTGATTTGGTATTTCGCACTGTCAAAGTTCTTTTTTTGTTATTTTCCTTATAATTTTTGTGCTTTTTATTTTTTTTTAATCTATAAAGATGTCGAATACATTGAAAAATTAATCTCTTAATTTTGATAAATTAAAAAAGCATAATGATTCATAAAAATAAAATGGAATAAAAAAAAAAGTAAAGGGGCATCCAACACCCCGATCTATTTTTAAAGGTGCAATCAACATTCTAAAGTATATTGCACTCTAAAATATTTTTGGAGGTGTAATTAGCACCCTAATGTATTAAAAATGAAGTAATTACACCATTTCACTAATAGAATACTAACTTCGTTTGCTAACACACTCTTTCATTTTCTCTTTCATCGATCTTCAACATATTCATCCCTTCTTTTAGTATTTAAGGGTACAATTTTGCCCCTAATGTATTAAAATAGAGCAATTGCACCCCTTCACTAACAAAATATTATCTCAAGGTCTGTGGTTTATTTTTCCCATCATAATTCCCCTATCATTGTGATGAAAGTGTTTTGCGTGGGTCTTGTTGAATCTTGAGATCCAAATAAAAGAAGAAACTAAGTCGAAATCAGAAGAGACTTTTATTCACAGTAAATTATCAGTTTTAATAACAGATGTAGGAATATATTAAATTGTATTAAATTCCCCAAGTGAATGGGTATAATTGTTCCATTTTTAATATATTAAAGTACTGATTGCACCTCCAAAAATAGTTAACATGTTGATTGTACCCTTCAATATTTTAGGATGATGATTACACCTCTAAAAATAGTTTATAAGAATTTTAAACCCTGGATTGTCCGGCTTTGCGTCAAGATCAAATCCAAACGGTGCATACTTGCTATTAAAACTGCAATACAGCACACTGTTGTATTTTAAATACTTTCATATTTCTGATATATCACTTTTTCTTTTATAAAAAAAAATATGGCTAGTCTAATGACCCATCTTGCAAGATATTTAGTCTGTTAAGTTAAAAATAAAGATGACGACAAATTTAGTGGATTATTTTCCGGAATAGAAAGAAAGAAGAAAAATGGTACCATTAGTCTTCCAAGAATGTAGATTTTTCTGGAAACCTTCTTTATACAAGTCAAAGAGTAGTTTCTTGCAAATGACATTGATACTCAATTATATATACTATGTAAGTCTGGATATCGTGCACTGTTCTGCCATTGGTGTCAAATTTATTTCCTCATATTCTATCGTTTTTTGTATTATTTACTCCCTTTGATCATTAATATAAGATATATTTGATGAGTTGATCTTAATCTTAATATAAGACATTGTTTATATTTGTCAATTTTTTTTTTCTAATTTAATCTTGTTGATACTTTCTCAATAATAATCAAAAAGGAAATGAAATGAAGGAATTAAGGAAAATAACTAAGTTGTTATAAAAAATACATGTTATATTAGTTAACTTAACAACTTTCTTAATCCAATCAAATTATATAAATATATTTCATATTAAGGATAATTAGGATTGTTTTTTGTTGTAGACTTTTCCCCCCTAAACCCATTAGTTACTGCAAGAGGACTTTTATAGTTCCTTAGAATATTTAGACTTGAAGTCTTGGGTAAAAGATATGTTGACTTGAAAGTGTCCAGGCAAATCAAACAAAGTTTATTGGATTGGACTTTCCATTGAAGGACATCAACAGAAATTGTTTGGCTTACCATTTTTCTATGGAGTTAGTACACCTTTTTCCCAAGCGAAGAATCTTTCTTGTTTTAGACACGAGAAGAACTCTCTTGGGGTGTGCAATGGGTTTGAATTTGTTTTCCAATAATAGGGAAAAAATTGGATCAAAATTAAACTTTAAAACTTTGAGGGAAAAAAAAAAAAATCTGACATAAAGCAACAACTCAAAGTGTCCAACTTTATAATTTATATGGGAGTAAGGGTGTTTCAGTGTTTTGCTTAGTCAAACATCACCCCAAACTATAATACTACAATCTCTTTCATTGGCTTGACGCTCATGAATGAGTTACCATGGCTCTAGACTCATATTACTATTCATAAGGAAAATATGATTCAATGATTAAAAAAAATTGCATTGGGTTTTATTTAAGCCAACACCTCCACAAAAGACTTACTTGTCCCTTTTTTCCAGTTGTCTTCTTAGTTCTAGTTTTTTTCTCTTCTTTCTTTGCATTGGAATACTCTTTTTTTGCTTTGCATTGTAATACTCTTTTCTATGTTAATTCATGTTCATAAAGATTCAATAAAGTTTTATGTTGACTGCCAAAGGCCTGACAAAGCTCTCATCTTTTACGATTTCCAAATGATTGGAGGAAAAACATTTTAGTCCCTATTTACAAGAATAAAGGGGACATCTAGAATTGCGCTAGTTACAGAAGAATAAAGCTTATGAGCCAAATAATGAAATTGTGGGAAAAAGTGACTGAACACATTTTGAGATTGGAGACTTGCATTTCAGATAATCAATTTGGGTTCATGTGGGGAAGATCCACAACAAAAGCGATTTATATGTTGAGAGAGCTAATGGAGAAGTATCAGAATAAAATAAGGGACTTGCATATGTTTTTTGTTGACTTGGAGAAAACTTATGACCACGTGCTGAGTGATGTACTTTAGAAAGTCTTGGAAAAAAAAGGGTGTACGCATTGCATATATCATGGCCATACAAGATATGTATGAAGGGGTAATAACTAATGTGAGAATGTCTAGAGGTGAGACAAATGACTTTTCTATAAAGATTGGCTTTCATCAATGATCAACCTTGAGCCCTTATTTATTTAACTTAATCATATACTTTCTAAATGAGCATATACATGAAGAAATCCCCAAGTACATGATTTTTGCCGATGATATTGTTCTTGTGGATGAGTCAAGAGAACATTTTGAATTTTAAAATTTAAAATATGAAAGGAATGGAGGGAAAAAACAACTTTGTCTTACACAAAACTCATGCATAGACAACATAGCTTGGCTTATTTTGTTATTCTTTTTAAGGAGATATTGATGTGAGTAACAATCAGTACCATTATGTTTGTACCTTATTCTCGTATATCAAGACCTATATGAAATTAGTAAAATTTTGGGACAATTGCCATAAAATACCTAACTTGGAAGATATTTGCTAAATGAGATTTGAGGTACTAATGTCCTTAACTGTTAATATTTGCTGCAAAGTGAAAGACAAAAATGCCCTTGTTGGATCAATAAACAAAGAAGGAATGAAATTTGCCTTAGAGCAATAGCCCGTTAACTTGAAGAGTGAAGGGAGGAGGAGATCAACAAAAGCGAATGAAAGTGGGCCTTTGCGGTGGGGGCAGTGGAGTTTGGATCTTTGTAGCAGTGATGAAGTGACTGGGTCTTTACGTTGGCACAAAGATGTGTTCCTAAAGAGAGAATAGGCAGGAATTGAAAAGTCGCTCTGTTTTACTTTCGACAAAATGGTGTTAGATCGATTTGTGATTGATGAAGAGCTTAATAATAAATCGATTTATATATGGGTAAATCGATTTATGTCTTTTGAAAAGATGTCAAATCGATTTACATTGTTCTTAAATTGATTTAAGCAAGAAAAATAATAGTTGTTGAAGATTTTAAGAAATTTTGGCCTCAATTGATTTACTGACTAGAGTAAATCGATTTATTTCACTTTTTGTGAAAACCAGTTTTGTCATAAATCGATTTACAACCTCTATAAATTGATTTATGTCACATTTCTTTCCTTGAGTTCCACAAGTATAAACCAAGTCTTCTCAGGTTCAACACATCCTCCCATGTGTTCAAAACGACTTCCCTAGGTGTAAAAGACCTTTCCTTGGGTTCAACAAGTCTTTCCTAGTACAATATAACTTCAAATCTTCCCTAGGTGACAGATGGGAAGTTATATTGCTCTATGAAAGACTTGTTGAACCCAATGGAAGATCTTTTACACATAAGAAAGATGTTTTAAACATATGGGAAGATGTCTTGCAATTGAGAAGACTTCTTGCACTTAAGGGAAGATCTTCTACACCTAGGGAAGATATTGTGAACATAAGGGAAGATCTTTCACACATAGTTATATTGCATTAGGGAAGACTTGTTAAACCAAAGGAAAGATCTTTTGCACCTAGGGAAGATATTGTGAACATAGGGGAAGACTTTTGCACATAGTTATATTGCATTAGGGAAGACCTGTTGAACCCAAGGGAAGATCTTTTGCACACAGGGAAGATCTTTCGTGCATAGTCATAAATCAATTTACAACCCCTGTAAATTGATTTGTCACATTTCTTCCCTTGGGTTCCACAAGTATAAACCAAGTCTTTCCAGGTGCAACACATCTTCCCATATGTTCAAAACATTTTCCCTAGGTGTAAAAGATCTTCCCTTAGATTCAACAAGTTTTTCCTAATGTAATATAAGTTCAAATCTTCCCCAGTGCAAATATCTTCCCGTACGTTCAAAAGATCTTTCTTTGGGTTCAAGAAGTTTATCTCATTTTGCTCAACTTACATAAATCGATTTAACTAACCTTAAATCGATTTACTCTGTATCATGAAGTTTGATAAATCGATTTGAGCACTATTAAATCGATTTACTTGAGTTTTTGAAAGCATTTAGTTCTCGGTCAATATTAATAGATCGATTTACAACATTCATAAATTGATTTACTCCGCCGCCATTACACAAATCCACACTCTGCTGCCGCAAAGACCCAACACTTTGTCGTTGCCACAAACACCCACTCTTGTTCGCTTTTGTCGATCCTCCTCCCTTCAGTTTTATTTTTGTTCAAGGACCTCCGTACCTCAGGTCCCATTCAGTAAATATCTTTCTAATGAGGTCTTTTAAAGCCATTTTCCCTAAAATTTTTCTCTTATGCCGTTGTTAAATGTTTTGTGCCCCATATATTTACAAATAATTACATATCTCTCTCCTCATTCTTTTTTTTAATAAAAATTAAATAAAAGTAAAATTGTCGTTAATTATACTACGACTTAAAACGGAACTATCATTTTGCTTGATTAAAAAAATACATTTAGGGTTTGTTTGGTTTGAGGGAAGGGGAGGGGAGGGTGGAGAAATTATAATTTTGGATAAAAGAAACCTAAAATTTATCTTCTCATTTTTTCAAATTTTTGGTTCTCACCCAAAATTTACTTTTTCATTTTTTTTAAATTTTGAATTCCAGCCCAAAATTTAAATTCTTTCAACCCAAAAAGATAATTTACCCATCCTCTCATTCCCTCCCACCCCTCCCCTCAAACCAAACACACCCTTAGTCCATCATCAGTCAACTGAAATTGTCCTTCCCTCCCCGACGTGATATAAATTGGTTGGCTGATTACTGTTCCGAGTCAACATCGTCATCAACAATAGTTCATGGCCAGGCATTTCTGTGTCGTCATAGAGTACTCACAAACATCCTTCAAACAGTTGCGAAGCAAAAAGTATCACGTATAGTTTTAAAACCACTACTGAGAAGACCCATGAAACATTTCTCCCATGGTTTCCCCTCAATCCTTCCTTCTCTTCTCTATTTTCCTTCTTCATCTTCATTTTCACTCTTCAACTTCACAAAGTTGGATCAAAGCCGGTTATTGGTATGTTGGCAGTGAATCCCCCATTCCTGACATAAACTCTGCTTTGTTCACACACCTTATTTGCGCCTTCGCTAGCGTCAATCCCTCCACTTACGAGATCTCCATAGCCAAATCTGACCAACAATATTTCTCCATCTTCACCAACATCGTCAAGCGCAAAAACCCCTCAATCGTCACTCTTTTTTCTGTATGGAACGGACAGCCTGAAACTGCACAGGGTATTTTGGGCAAGAAGGCGAACGATTCGATCATTTCTTCAATGATCAGAACCGCTTCTTCAAGAAAATCTTTCATTCAGTCCTCAATACAAACAGCTAGACGACATGGGTTTCAGGGCATTGACTTGTTTTGGCTTTGGCCTCAAGCAGAATCAGATATGACCAACTTGGGAATTCTGCTTCACGAATGGCGACTTGCTGTGGATTCTGAGACCAGAAGCTCTGGACAATCGTCGTTGATATTGAGTATGGGTCTTCATTACATGCCCATTGTTTTTGGGAATTTGAGTTACCCTGTTGATTCTTTGGCGAAGAATTTGAACTGGGGTCATATTCTGGCTTATGATTATCATCTTCCTTCACTGGAGAACTTCACACATCCACATGCTGCTCTGTATGATCCTGTGAGTCATGTGAATACTGATTTTGGTATAAGGAAATGGTTGAGCATAGGGTTTCCTTCTAACAAGCTGCTTCTGGGATTGCCTTACCATGGCTATGCTTGGGCATTAGATAATCCCAAGGAAACTGCCATTGGTGCTCCATCATCGGGACTGGCTGTGACAACAGACGGGTCGATGAGCTATAAGTATATAAAGTGGTATGTTCGGAGTTATGGTGCTCCTACGTTGTATAATGCTACCTATGTCGTGAATTATTGCACCATTGGTTCTAGTTGGATCAATTATGATGATGTTGAAGCCGTCAGAACTAAGGTTACTTATGCCAAGGAAAAGAAACTGCTGGGATACAACGTGTTTCAGGTGATAAATGATGATAATTGGGTGCTTTCTGAGGCAGGTAAGGAATATAATTTACCTATTGCGAACATGTTTTATCAGCTGATATCTTTTATGTTGGAGGATGAAATCTGGTAATGTTTTCCAGAAGTCCATACTTTTACATACGAAAGTGTATCTACTCAAGCATATTAAGAAATTTGCGGCTTCCATTTTGCCATATAGTCTTGGAAGAAAACCCTGTATCTACAAGGGAACTCTGTTCTCTAAATTGTGCTCCGTATTTCCAATCTTCATTAATCATTAGGGTCACTGTTTGTGCGTGTGCCTTTTCCATTCAATGTTTGGTTTTTTCAACTCATAATACAATGGCATCTCCTTTTACACTATTTCTGATATCTTCATACTAAGCTCCAGTTTGCTTGAATACTTGATACCCATTTCCTAATATGAAATTTACTTCTTTCTTTCTGGGAACTTTCGTTTGGCAGCAATGTAGTGCCTTCTTGTATGGCATTCGTCCCCCCCCCCCCCCAGGAGTGTACCATTTTCTTTTTACCTTGTGATCATTTTTTCTTATTTCAATTTGATTAAGTAGTCTTGACTTGAGTCGGAAGTTCTTGACCACTCTATGAATACTAATATTTACATGTTATGTAACTCAGTGTAGAGGGGCTGCCGCTAACATTTTCTGCCTGATTAGACGCATTATTCATTGGACTGAACCTTGAGTTCATCCTTCATCTCTCAATCTTGTTTTCTCTATGGAATGACACTCTAAAAGCTAATTCAGCGCATGACAGCAACCTTTGAAAGTTACTACTTTCGGTCCTAAATATAAAACAAAGTTGACTTTTTTTGGAGAGATTAAGGAATCTAAATAAGTTACTTAATCATATCACATGTTATGTATTCTTAGATTATATATTAGTTTATTAGTCAAACTAATTAGTTTGGAGAAAAAAAAAATAAATATGAATACTCTAAAGTAATTTAATTAGCTGCCTTAATTTCTCTAAAAAAGTCAACTTTGTTTTATAATTAGGACCGAAAGGAGTACATACTTTCTCGCTTCAAGTAATATATGACAAGTGTTTCCTCTTGTGATGTCTAGTCTCAAGAAACTGCTTTTTTTTTTTTTTTTAATCCATAAAAAAGGCATTTAGGTTTACTTTATAGTTTATAATTGTCAATGTGTCACATGACTCAATCTGTAGTAAAGAGGACAGAAAAACTTCTTCACCTTTATGCTATTTTAACATGCTTTTCCAGATACTTTTCTTTTTCTTAATTTCAATCCTAGCCATGTGGCACATCAACGGTCATAAGATAAACATAAATGGCTAAATTTAATGCAAGTGAGAAGATAGCAATTGAGAGGATCCATAATAAAGATATAATGGCTAAAAATATTTGAATGAACTTACTCTGAGACTCAAAGAATGTGAACATACTCATGAAAAATCAAGAAAACCAGAAAAAATGACATTGGTTTTTGTGAGAACATGAATTAACAGCTCAAGATGAACATTATTGGCAGCTCAAGATGAAGAAACTGATCATGGAAACAGACGGAGCCTATTACTTATTATTTTACTTCCCGTTTCAATGGTGATAACATTGGGAGTCATCCTTCTGTGCTGCTTAAGAAGCAAGTCACTCAAATCAAAAGGTAATCAATAATTTGAATTAGAATGTTCTGGTTATTTTTACTAGGCACAGGTATAAAAAGAATTAACATTCAGACCTGTCTGATTTCTCCATTTGTTACAGTCAAGATGGTGTTTGGCAAAAGTTTCCGGCCTGAACCAGAAGGTCCCATTTTAAATGCTGAGACCCTTGAAACCAGTGCTCCACATCTTGAAGAATTTAGCTTTGCCATCATAAGAGCGGCAACAAAAGACTTTTCTGTAGAAAACAAGCTAGGAGAGGGTGGATTTGGCCCCGTGTACAAGGTAATTGATTTGGTCCCGTGAACTTCTGTTTCTGTGAGATATTCTTGATAAAGATGCAACATTTTCTAATTACAAGTAAGTTTTAGTACGAACGGATTCTTATAGTGCTTTCCCAGAAACTAATACATGATAAGTGTAAAAATGATGTAAGGTTCTTGTGTATAGACATATTTTTTTATCTCATTTTCTTTCTAAACGCGTGAATGTAAGAATGTAAAGGATCAAATTTATGGAAGTTCATGTAGATAGAGGAACCTGAAAGATTAAGAAAAATGGAAAAGGAAAAGATAATTGGTTGGCAGTGCAAGTATAAGATTTGAAGACAGACACTTTCTTTTTCCCTGACAACAAGAAGAGAAAACCCCCTGATTTTTAAGGCTCTTTCTGCAGAATATCTGAGATTTCAAACAAGCCAAACTTTTGCCTGAGACAACAAAGATATTGGTCAAATTATGCACAGAAGAGCACTAGTATATGCATAATTTCAAATATCAGCATCAGTAACGTTGAGGCATTCTTATCTTAAGAAATCACCTCCAATCCTCCATCCTCATTTCTTAAGAAATTTATTTCTCCATAACTAAAAATCTGTAGAAGTTTTTTTACAGGGAAAACTACCAGGAGGACAAGAAATTGCAGTCAAGAGACTTTCAAAAGCTTCTACTCAAGGACATGAAGAATTTACAAATGAGGTTTCACTTACTGCAACGCTTCAGCATATCAATCTGGTTAGAGTTTTGGGATTCTGCAATGAGAGAGAAGAAAAAATGCTAATCTATCAGTACATGCCTAACAGAAGCTTGGATTTCTACCTTTACGGTATAAAAAATATTTGCTTTTTCACATGTTTCTTATAGTATGCATTTCAGAACCACCTAGTCTTATATGCAGTGCATTATCTAGTAAGCTTCCTATGGTTCCACAATCACTGTTAGATCCCAAAACTTGTTTATTTTTCTAAAACATAACATTACAATGATAATTTTGACTCGAGAAGTTGAGCCTTAAAGGACTAAGCCAACAGAAACTCCAAACGTTTGTTCTTGTGGTCTGTTCTGAACTAATTTAATCATAACTACCAATCCTTGCAGATCCAATAAGGAAGCGACTATTGGATTGGGGGAATCGTGTTCATATTATTGAAGGAATTATCCAAGGACTTCTATATCTCCAAGAATATTCAAACTTCACAGTAATACATCGAGATTTAAAAGCCAGCAACATCTTGCTCGATGATAAAATGAATCCAAAAATATCGGATTTTGGAATGGCTAAACTTTTTAGAAAAGATGAAGTTGAAGCAAATACTGAGCGAATTGTCGGGACATAGTAAGTAAAATGCCTCTTCTTCTAACATCATCTTGTTTTATGAACAGTTGCTTATATGCAAAACACAGTGGTTATGTTCCTCCAGAATATGTTAGAAAAGGCACATACTCAATGAAGTATGATGTTTATAGCTTTGGAGTACTACTTTTGCAAATCATTAGTGGCAAGAGGAACACTTGCTATTATGGCAGTGATGAGAACTTGAGCATTCTTGAATATGTAAGTAGTTTCTAAGGAACTTCTCTTGGGATTTTTTGTCTAAATTATTGAAACTTTGCTTTTGAAAAACATAAGCAGGATTAATAATTTGATGTCGAATCCTAACAGGCCTATAATTTGTGGAAAGAGGGTAAAGGTTTGGAATTTGTTGATCCATCTCTAGAAGATTCATCTTCTTCCTGCAAACTTCTGCGATGTCTGCATGTAGCCCTACTCTGTGTGCAGGAAAATCCTGTAGAAAGGCCATCAATGCTGGAGGTTTCTTCCATGCTTAAGAATGAAACTGAGGCAATTCCGTTGCCTAAAAGGCCAGCTTTCTCAACAAAAAGTGATGAAAAATTAGAAGACAGATCCTTAACAACATCACAGTCACAGCAAGCAAGTTGTTCCATAAATGATACTTCAATTTCCCAAATAACACCCAGATAAGAGTCAAAACTTCGTTGAAGAATCTGAAGATCAATGAATGATGCTTAAATTGTGATTGGGTTTTTAGGTTCACAGACATTATTCTTGTAATTTGATGCAGTATTATTGTAAATGTATGACAGTATCGCAAGCAAATGACATAAAGCTAGCTCTATTATCTAGTTTAGGATGATGTTCTTAACAGATGAAACATCTAGTGAAGGAAAAAGATTTTTTCCCCTCACAGAGGAAACGTTGGAAAGAGAATTTAGTAGAAATGTCAAAATGAAAAGACTCCTTCCATGGTTGTGGAAAATCCTGCTCCTACAAAAGTTTTTGGGAGGATATCATTTAGGTTCCAATCAAGGGAAATAATATATTGACAAGTCTCATAACTTGTCAATGGTAGCTCTTCACTTGTCAATAATGACTTTTCTAATATTATTTCCCTTGATAGGGACCTAAATTCTCTCAAAATTATTTAGGTAGCGTAGTCTATTAGGAGTTTCAAGTCAATGAGATTGATATATTAGTTTTATAAAGCAAAGACTTCATTCACATCCAAATTTTCTTTAAAATATCAATCAAGAAAGACCCATTTAAATATAATAATGTTGGTAATATGGGTAATTAAATGAGGTTAAAATAGGAAATCAACAAACAAATTTTGAGACACCTCTAAATGTTTTTGCTAAAGATTATCGTGGCTGCAGCTGTCGTATCTGTCTTGCTATTAGGTTTCTTAGTCTACATCCTAAAGAGAAGAATGTTCAAATTAAAAGATACTATAGTCAGATGTGTTCACTTATTCTCCATTCACAAATGTTTACTTTCTCTGTATCTTCTTGCAAAGCAGGTAAAGAAGATGCAGAAGATTTGAATGATAATGCCCAGCATGTTAAAGTCTTCTCTTTTTCTGACATCGAAAGGGCCACAAATCAATTCTCAATTGAAAATAAGATTGGAGAAGGTGGTTTTGGAATTGTTTACAAGGTAAAATTCAACAAACCATCTTGTGGTTTGACTTCTTGTGTAGGTAGTGAGATTTTTATGCTAATCAGTATGAGACTTCCACCATAATGCAGCTGATTTATCATAAGATTTCATATCAACTACATGGGGTCAACTACATTTAAATTATAAGAATTTGTAGCAAGTCAAGCAATGAATTTTATTTTTTTTTAAAAAAAAATTACAATGGCATGCAGAATATTTTTTCACTAAAAGTTACAAGCACCCAAAAACAAAGGAATTAGCCTAGGCTTCACGATTTGAATAATTTATTTCACATATCATGCTAAAGCTTCCTATTTCAAATATTCCAACTTTTAAAAGAATATATTCTTGCCACATCCAGCCAAGACTCCAACAATTTTTGTTTCTTTAGGGTATATTACCTGATGGTGAGGAAATAGCAATGAAAAGACGATCAAAAGGATCCAAGCAAGGATTTAAGGAATTCAAAAATGAGACAACACTCAATGCAAAACTGTAACATGTCAATCTTGTTTGACTGTTAGGATACTGCAACGACAGGGAAGAACAAATGTTGGTTTATGTAGCACAATAGGACTTAATTGTGGAGTCCGATTCATTTATTTGTTTGTTTTCAAGAATTATATAGAGTACAAGCAAGTAGGATCTGTTATAATAGATCCGAGATCTTCTAGGATCAGATGGGAAAATTTGAATTTTAAATACAAGGGAATATAATCTCAACTAACCTAGGATAATAACTTAATCCTATAATATCTAATTTATAATAATATTATTTACACAAAATGATATAATTACCACACTTCCCCTCAAATTGGATCATAGATACTCATCATTTCTAACTTGCGTACATATCCTTCAAAGGTGTCCTCTAGTAGTCCTTTTGTAAGTATGTCAGCAAGCTATAGTTTTGTTGGTACATAAGAGAGACAAATAATCCCTTCTTCGACCTTTTCTCTAATAACGTGAAGATCAGCATTAATATGTTTAGTTCTACTATGTCAGAGGGGGTTTAAAACCATGCTCAAATCTACCTTATTGTCATAGTAGAGGTTTAATGAAGATTCTACATGGATATAGGCCTCGTCTGCTACCCTTTTTAGCCATATTCCTTCCATAACTCCTTGAGATAGGGCTCTTAGTTCAGACTCTACACTACTTTTGGATACCACTCTTTGCTTTTGGCTGTGCCAAGTTACCAGGTTTCTCCAAACGAACATGCAATAACCTGAAGTGGACCTGCTGTTCTCTTGGTCTCCTGTCCAATCTACGTCTGTGTATATCTCAATAGTTCTTAGGTTTGTCTTCTTGAAGAAGAGACCTTGCCAAGGGGTTCCTTTGAGATACTTTAGGATTTTATATGCAACATTCATGTGTTTTTCCTTTGGTGAGTGCATATATTGACTTGCAACACCGACTGCAAAGGCAATATCTAGCCGATTGTGGGAAAGATATATGAGCTTTCCAACCAGTCTCTGATAATGCCCTATTCTGCTAGTTTTTCACCTTGTTCTTGTTTCTTCCATTTCACAACTTCTTGTTCGGTTGTTGCAGGTTTCATATTTTTCTTCTTCTTTTTCTTGACACTAACAAGTGTTTTACTTGGTTTACATCCAAGCATGCCAGTTTTCTTTAGTAAATCAAGACATACTTTCTTTGTGAGATATGAATCCATTCTTTTGACCTAGCTACTCCCATTACTTGGAAGTATTTCAAGTCTCCAAGGTCTTTGACTTCAAATTCTCTATTTAAAGCCATCTTGATTCCACTCATTTCTTGAAGATTGTTTCTTGTGAGCATGATATCGTCTACATATACTATCGTCTGCATATACTATTAAGATGGTAGTCATACCTTCATTGGTCATTGATAAGTAAAATATTTACATATTTATTTTCCCTTATATGATGATTTTGTGGATGATATTTGAGATTAATGTAATAAACTTAGGTGTAATTGATAAATACAGGACGGTTTTGGCATAAATATTTTTATTACTATTATAATATTTACTTGTTTTCTCTTTTGATGGCCACATAATAAGAGGAAAAAGGAGACATTGGATCAATGGGATTGAAAAAGGTCAATCATTGTAGCATCGGTTACTATTCATTGGGGTCACTATTCATGATGGCACTATTCAAGACGGAAGTTACTATAGCGTATGGAAGCACTATTGCGAACGCAGTTTTCATTGTAGCAACTGCGTTTTTGTTACTGCAACAACACATTTTCCCCCTATAAATAGAGATGAAGACCAAGCACCAAAGGGAAGAAGGGAGAGAAGTAGATGTTTTCTTCTCTGACAATTAGAGATCTTTTCTCTGACAGTTCTAAATAAATTGTGTTATTTTCTAGATTTAATGTCATGCATTGTATTACTTTTTGCATACATTCTACATGGAAGGCTTATAATTGTATTACTTTTTGCATGCTACTTACATGGAAGATTTTACCTCCTAAATGGACGGCTAGATTTCTCCATTTTTCATGCATCTTTTGGTTGTATATTTATATTTTAGAATTTAATATTTTTTTATGCAGTATTTTTGAGGTTTTCATTCAAGCTTTATGCAATATTTATGAAGTTTTCAATTTATTTTGGTTTTATTTTTAATTTCATCATAAGTTAGATTTCTATTTTCCTAGGGTGATGACGTAGCTTACTAATGACGAATTGAATCTTAACTTATTAAATCTAGTTTTAATTTTCTCCTTCATTATTGAGTTTTAATTATTGTTCTTAATGCTTTCATTTGATTGGCCATCTTTTGAATGATTTCAATATGTATGTTGAGATTGGAAGGAGATATATGTGTGTAGACCCTATAATTAAAATCATAGTTTGCATATGAAATAGAAATATATTTATATGAGTTGTGTAGTCTTAATGAGTTCCATAAATTTTAATGTATAATTAATTGCTTAAATTGATATAGAAATATATTGGATTAACAATTAATTATAGAATTGCTTGACTTTGGAAGAGGCTAGTAATTAAATGAGAGAAACTCAACTATCAATCATGTGGAATAAATTAGGCTAGAATAGATAAGTGATTCAATTTGAAATTTGTTAAATGAAATCTAACCCCTATGGCTTTTCTCATATTTGCTTTTATATTATTTGCACTCATATTTAATCATTTTGTTCTCTCAATCACCAACTAATCGATCGACTAAATAGAATTAAAATTACTCATTTTGGTACTTAGTGACCAATTCTCGTGGGAATGATACTATACTCATTTCTGTATTATTTGATTACGACAGTGTACACTTACACTATTTAATAGATCATCTAAACTCGTAACACTCATAGTAAATATAGTGTGATCAGAGAGACTTTGGTTGTAGCCTTCAACCTTCAGGACACGTGAGAACCTGTCAAACCAAGCTCTATAAGACTATTTCAAACTGTATATAGATTTGTTTAGCTTGCATGCTAGACTATATATAGATTTGTCTACAGTAAATATTGATGTACTATCTTGCATAAACATACCTCAGGCTTTGTTTGGTTCAACAAAGGTTAAGTTAAGTGAGGTTTACTTAAGTTAGGTTAGAAGAGGTTATAATGTTGTTTGGTTCAACGAGGTTAGGTTAAGTGAGGTTTATTTAAGTTAAGTTAGGTTAGAGGAGGTTAAAATACCCTTCTACATATTTTCCTTCTTCTTTTATAATGTATTTATTAATAATAATTATTTATATAAAATTATTATTTATAAAATAATTATTCGTGTAAGCATATAAATAATTATTTATAAAATTATTATTATTTGGAAAGTTCGTTGAATCAGGAGGTCAAGTTAGGGCAGTGTTGAAATTTTAAAAAATTGTCATGGGCAATTTAGTCACAATTGAAGACAAATATTCTTTCACCTAGGAAAAACCCCAATTTTGGAGGTTTCACAATCTAGGTTAGGTTACCACTAGAAGACAAAAAAACATCCAACACCTAACATAACCTCCTTCCAATCAAACACCACTTTTTTACCCCCAACCTACCCCAACCTAACCTAACCTCCAACCAAACAAAACTAACCCCACCCCAACCTAACCTAACCTCCAACCAAACAAAGCCGTAATCTACGACAAAGGGGATTCTTGTTGTGTTAACTTCTTCTGGGGATCTAGTCTTGATCAGAGGAAAATGGACCTGCTTAGGAAAGATCGTTTATTCCAACTAAGGGATAAGGGAGGTTGATGACTCCCTATTTTTAGATAATTTTAAGACATATTTTAATGTATTTGAGAATCATTTATAATAAGTTAAAGGAATTTTAGTCAGATTTTTATAAGATATCGATTTAGATGGATTTTATTATAAATATCAAAGTTTGGGATAAAAATAATGATTTTGATATTAAAGATAAAAATAATAATTTAAGATAAAAAGGAAAAGATATTTCAGTTGTTGTTGTTGTTGTTGTTGTTATTATTATCATTATCATTATTTATTATTATCATTATCTATTTTTTTATCTTTTTATTTTTTTTTATCTTTTTGATTGATTTTATTTTGCTAGAGGGATATTGCACTTTATGGAGTGAGGATCTAGGAACCTAACCTCTATATAGGGGTTCATCTTCTTCAGAGGAGGAGGAGGAGAAGCGTTTGAATACAGAGAGTAAGGAGAACATCAAAGCTAAGGGCTAGAGAGAGAATAACGAGTGATTGGAGAGTTGGAGCTTGAAGATTCAAAAAGATTTAGAGCTTTAATCTTGGTTCTTTAATTGATTTTGTTTTCTCCTTCACCTGGCTTTTGTTATGAATTGCATTATCATCTCTAGTTTTTGTTTGATTTTGAACATGAGCAGCTAAATTTCGTATTCTGGGATTGCTTTGAACTATTAGATGGATTAAGATTTTTTGATTTCTGTATTTCATTGATTAATGAAATTTATGTGTTGATATTATCTCGTACTTAATACTTCTAGGTGATTGGCCACCACTTAGATTTTTGGGTTCAATTGAGTGATACTTGAGAAAGCGAATGTAGAACTTAGATAAAATAGTGCTAGACTTAAAGTTTATGTGTTAAATGGATGGTTTGTTAATAGAATAAAGATGTATATATTAACTTAGCATTGTCTAATTAAGGATAGAGCTTAATGAGTATTTTTGTTAACTGAGACAAGAGATTGTGCATGTTAATTGAGAGTATAAAATTAGTTTTGATTTGAGAAAGCTTTATCAATTAATTTTGAATCTTTAACAATCACATGTTTTCATTAATAATTTAAGAAGGATTTAAATTAGTCTTATGAAATACAATAGAGATAAGTAATCCTAGGTTCCTCTGATCTTGAAGAAAAATCTTAACTTTAGAATTCTCAAATAAATATTTTCTTAAACAAATTAAATTTCAAAATATTCTCACTCAACTTGATTGAGAACTTAATTGACATAATTAATTCATTTTTATCATAGTCCTCGTGAGAATGATCTTTTTATATTACTTGCGATCCGTACACTTGCGTTAAGCTAGACGGCTAACAAAGGTCTTGGTTTAAGGCCTTTTAAGCAGGTTAATCATGCTACTAGCGTAGTAGCTTTGGAGGGTTCTCTCAGCAGAACATATCTCTCTTCTGGGTTAGACCATGAAGGAGAAGTACATTGATCTCAAATCTGACACATTCATTAGAAATCCATATAACTCATCATGGATATGGAAAGGTATAATGGACTGTGCGGATTTAATCTTGGATAATTTGCAACAGAAAGTGGGTAATGGTTCTTCAATATCTCTCAACCACCGATTATGGTGGCCAATGCAATTGGATCAAAACTCGAATGGACTCATCAATCAAGTTAAAGATCTGTTAATGCATGTTTCTTCACCATGGAATCCCATCAAATGGAACCACTCAATCGTTACTGAACTCTACCCCCAGCACATTGCTATGCAGATTCTTAGTACCCCACTATCTTTCTCCAATATTCCTGATAGTTTCCTCTTTAAGGGTAATGGTTCGGGTTCCTACAAGGTCAAAGATGGATTTCACCTCCTGACAAATTCTAGTAATCAGCTCCAACAAACAGATGGTATTTTTTCGAAATCATTCTTGAGGTCCCAATGATGCCTAAATTTCTGCTACTAATTTGGAAGCTGATCAATGCAGCAATACCCACAGCAGATGTTCTTTAGAAGTATCACCTCTTGATTTCTAATACTTGCCAATCTGGTTGTGATGTAGATGAAACTCTGCAGCACATTTTCTTCACATGCCCAATTTCTAGGGCTTCCTGGTTTGAGTTACTCCATCTTAGAATTCCTTCTTTGGAGTTTGATGAATTGATTTCATGGTTTAAAGATACCTTACTATATTTCCAACTGTTGTAGGACTCATCATTGTTAAAACACACTGTTAGCAATTCATGTTTTGTGGACAAGCAGAAATGCAGCATTGCACCATGGAAAAAACCCTCAACTGAAAAGGATCATACAGGAAATCTAGGGACTGTCTGCACCATGGGCTTTGCAGAATGAGTTGCTGGTAGCAGTATGGTCAAAAGAAATTCATAGTCTTCAGCAATGATTGATATTGGTCTAGTGATTGATCAACGGAACATATTTATGCATCATTATAAGAAGCATAAGGGACACTCATGCGAGTGCTACATTTGTTATCAGGGGGAAACATCAATCCACTTCATTTGGCCCAACTTTGAAATTCCAGGAACCCCCTTCCATGTTCATTGTCTCAGAGCGGCATTATTATGGATCTCTAACTCAAATTGGCAAGAAACCATGGGAAAGCAAAATTTGGTGATCACGTGTCATCAAGGCCTTCCTGTTGACTCCTAAACATCAGGCTTCTATCAATACCATAAGTTGGCAGGAGATCTTAGCTTTGCTAAATAAATTTACTTAATCACCACTGCACATTATTTCAATCTCAAATTACCTTCAATACTTTAGCTCTACTGTCTGTAAATTTGCTTTGGATCGTTGTGAACATTTTTACTTTCCTTAATTTCTTTTGATCTTTTAATAAAAAAAAAATGGAATGAGATTGTGAGTGAGTCAAATGTTTTATAAAAATTAGGAAACTATAGAGACTGAGTTATAATGAGTCAAACGTTGAGGACTGAGTTGTAAACTCAGTGAACCTATAAGGAATAAATAATTAATTTTTCCTAAAAAAATATAATTATATAAATAAATATGAACTTATAACCTGGGACCAGAATGGGAGTCCTGAAGGCTTGACCCTAGTCCTGGTTGGGACGAAACTTTCTAGTCCCGACATTATGGGAACCGGGTTGAGACCACCAGGGCCGGTACTACTTAGACACTCCTACTTTTTTTTGAATAAAAAGACAAACTTTATTAAATACATGATAAAATGAGTACAACACACTAGCGGAGCATTACATCATAAACAAAAGCAAACTAAGTAGTCCAAGACAACAAAGTAAAGAAACAAACAAATTGCAACAAAAATCAACACACTTGATAACAAAGACAAAAAAGAACAATAAATAGCCTCAGTACAGAAGAGAGTTCAAAGCTATCAAAAGAGAGCCACCAAATACTTCCAATAATGCAGATGGAGCCTAGAAGAGTTGAGCAAGAGCAAACTGGAGGGTGTTACAGCACGTCTCCCAGAGGACATGGGCCACCCAAGTGAACCATCGTGGTTTGAAGCTTCCTATAGGAAGAGAGAGGAGGCAAACGGACTGGTCCAGATGCCAAAAGCAAAGAGAAGCGAACAGTCCCTAGGTCCAAGTGATACAAATCGAAAGGTTGATGCCACAAGCAATAAACCTGCAATAACACAGGCAAAAACCATACCTAAGCAAGAAAAAGACCAACAAGTAACCTGAAACACAAAAGAATCATCATGGCACTGCCCATTCCATGATTAAGCAAAGCAATGACATGGGATAAGGGGGTGGACAAAGGAGAAAGAAGAAGGCGGTGGTCAAGAGAAGAGAAAAAAAGGTGATGGAAGGATGAAGAGGTGGAAAAGAAAGGATGGGAGGCGGTGGAAAGAGGAATAAGAAATAAGGCGGTGGAATAGAGATGAATGAAACAGGGCTTAAGGTGAGAGAAGAGAAGGGCAGGTGAAGGCTGTTGAACAAGAAGGTGGAGAAAAAGTAAAGGGGGTGGAGGTGACAAAGGCGGTGGAAGAGTAAAACCAGAGAAAAGAGAGAAGAGCCTTTATAGGAAAAGCGGGAAAAGGTAAGGAAGGCAAGCGAGAGAGACAGAAGGAAAGGCGATGGATGAATTTGAAAGGCGTGGGCGGAGGTTGAAGTAGGTGAAGCAGGAAATTGGCTGAGAAGCAACCGGGGAAGAAGAAAAAGAGACGACCTAAGAGAAAGGCGATGAGGACCAGGCTGTAAAGCGTCGAAATGGCACCAAAAAGTGTCAAAGTTCAATGCCAGTAAAGCACCAGAAAGGTGTCAAAAAGTGCTGAAGGTAACACTGCTAAAAAGCGGAGAGTTTCGCTCTCTCAAACCTCTCTTCTCGTTCCCCCGGTGGTGTTGTTAATGGCGGAAGAAATGGTCAAGGACACTCCTACTCTCTATGAATAATGTTATCCAATTATATTAAAAACAAGGAAAAAAGTAATGATCAATAACATGTAGAGTTTGTAATATGGGGTAAACCGCCCCAGTTGACAGCCTACTGGTTAGGGTTGAAAAGACACACATCAAAATGGATTGATATTTAGCCAATCTAATTCATAACTTAAGTTGATGTTATTTTTTTTTATTTTTTAAAATTTTTTTCATGCCCGTTTTTCAAAATTTTTTTAAACAATATAATAAAATATTTTTTTTTCTACAAACCTAAACTATAAAAAAATTAAAAATACATTACAAAATCATAACATAAGATAATAAAAAAAAGGATGGGTTCTATATATAATTTAATGGCACTGCCTTATACTGATCAAAGATGAGACGCATTCCTCACTTCTTCTTCTTTTCCTTGTAATTTTATGCTTGTTAAATATTTCAGAAAATACAAAACTTATATGTATTATCAAATTCATTCATTATCAATGGTTGCTATATCTCTTTTTCGACTTTTAATTATTATATTTCCCATTGAAATAAGTTTTAACTTGAAATGATTAATTGAAAAGTCTCCACTTGTCATCTCTCGTTGATGTTTTTAGTGTTATACACACACACACACACACACACACACACACACACACACATATATATATAAAATCACCGGATTTGAAGTTCGAAAACAAAGTTATTCAAAATTATGAAGCATAATTGGTAATGCAAATATTGACTCCTAACATTAACATATAAACAGAGAGTCACGTATCTAATAAGCAATTATAAGTTTAGAATATTCATAAGGTCATAATAATTTTTAATATTTTTAGAGAATTTCAGGAAAAAGATAAAAACAAAACGGGATAATCTGTTAACCTGGCGGGCTAACCCACCGTGGATTCAAGCCAAAAAGACCCCATCAAAACAGTCTAAGTTTTGTTACAACCCAACCTATCAAGTGTTACAAATTGGATGGGTTTGCCTATGGGTTCAACTTGTTTTATCAGCTCTATTGACATGTAATGATTATTTTTCCCCGTAAAACTATCATGTGATATTCAAAGTGGGTCTTTTTTTTTCATTGATATTTTAAAAAAAATTTAAATTTGAAGTCTTTGCTTTATAAAAATGATGCGTATACCAATATCATTGACTTGAAACTCCAAAGAGACTGCGTAACACAAATAATTTTCCACTAGAAGACATCACACATGGGCTGATATTTCTAGCGTCAAAAACACTGCAAAATCATATACTACAAAAGGAAAAAGAGTACTGTATCTGATTCTGATTATAAGATAAAATTGATTTTTTTTGGAGAAATTAAGGAAGTTAAATAAATTACTAAATCATATCACATGTTGTGTATTCTTAGATTATATATTAATTTATTAGTCAAACTAATTAGTTTGAAAAAAAAAAATAAAAATAAAAATACTCTAAAGTAATTTAATTAGCTTCCTTAATTTCTCCAAAAAAGTCAATTTTATTTTATAATTAGGACCGGATGAATATTATATTCTTTAATAAATGAGAGCCATTTGGATTTTGATTTCAGAAATTTTGGTTTCATTGTCAATTTTAAGTTTTATTTACTGTAGGTGTTGTCATTAGGAACCAAGGTATTAAAACTTAGACCGGGCACTGATCCGATCAAAACAGTGGGTTGAGGGTAAGTGGGTCAGATCAGAGCCAAATTGGGGTCAAACAGAGGAGGAATAAAAAATTAAAATATAATTTTACACTAAATAATAAATATTTATCCTAACAAAATATTAATAGATATATGATAACTAAATATTTCCACTACATCTTACTAAAAAAAATCCCTAAAATCCTTTAATCATGACTGCCAAAGGGACATGATCCATGTCAAAAAAATTTTAGTCTATCAAGGTCTTTTTAAAGATAAGTAGTACAATACAATCTCGGTTGGTGTGAGTTCTGAACTACTTTTGATTTTATTTTATTAAAATTTATTATGATAGGAAACAATTGGTACTTTAGGCTAAACTCTTCACATGACTGCTTCAGTGCTTCTATTCTTTCTATGCAACATTCACCCTTCACCCTTCCTATCTTTCGAGTTTCTATCAGTCTTCCATGGTTTCTATTCTTCTTCCTTATTTCCTCTTCTCAGTCATCACTCTTTGCATCTTCCTATTAGTCTCCCACCACTTTTTCCAATGAGTCTCCCTTTCTTCTTCAGCCTCCACCGTGTCTTACTGCCTGTAGTTCTTGAAACCGTCCTCAATCACAGGTTTCCTTCTATATTTACTCTTCCATTTCTCACAAGACTTCTTACTTACACCTCACATCTAGATTATCTCTAAAAAAGAATTCGAGTCCATGACGATATATGTTACTCTTTCCTTTCTACTTCAACCTCCGTCACTGATTTGGATCATCTCTGTTTTTTTCCTTCATTTAAAGTTTGAACTGTGTAACTCGGCAACCCAGCGGGTTAGCCGAGTTACTCCTGGTTCCCACAGATTTAGACCAAGCCCCGCTGAGTCAATCCCTCCCGAGTTCCCCTATCAACCAGACTGGACAAGTGGCCGATGTAATATCCCAAATTTCGATTAAGGGTTAATGACTTAAAAAATGTATGTGATTATTGATAAATAAACACTTTTAGAGAATATGATGTGAATTGTGATTCGATTGTGTTATGAGCAGTGCCGAAACCTTGTATTTAAGTTCAATTGTAGATTAACATCTAAATTACTTAAAATATAGGGAGGGCGCCTATTGTGATTATTGGTTAAGTTTTGAGAATTGTGGTTTTTGCCCTAATTTTTGTGGAATTGTGAAATAGATGAATTGAGTGGTGTTTTATGGTGCAATTGGTGTTTTGTTATGTGATATGGTCATTGGAATTGATTTGAAACCTTGAATGGAAAGCTTGGCCATTTAGTGGTTTTGTGTTGCAATGTGCTCAAGAATAGAATATATGTAAATGTAATATGAATTTGGTTGATTTGGTATTTCCAATGGATTTCTTGTGAAATTTTGTATGGGAATGATGTTTGATGTGAAAATGGTAACAATTGGAAGCAATTGCGAAAATCTGAAAATCTGTCCATTAAAACTCTTTGCTGGGTAGTCTGTTTGTGTGGACGTTTTGAATGATCAAATGTTGTCTAGAAATTCTGAAACTTTTCGGTCTTAAATTTCACATTCCAAGCTTCAAAATGGACAAATAATTTGTGTCATTTCATTTTGTGAGATGGGAGTAATGATTGTTCAAAGTTTGGGATCAAAACTGAAATATATTTTGGAGCAGTGTTGAGTTTTGTGTGATTCTGTATTTGTGTAGTGATTTCTGGTAATGATTCATATTTTTTCTATAAAGAGGACTTAAATAGCTTTCTATTGGCTTTGAAATCACCTCATTTCGATTTTTCTAAAAGTAGTTATGATTTTTGGAAGTTTAGCCAAAAAACAGGATTTTCTTGGCCGTGGTCAATGGATTTGTGGCCCGCAGCTAACCCCCAAAAATCAGCATTTTGTACTTCTGAAAGGTGGTTTTTGGTATAGTCCTTCCTAACCCTTTAGACATGTGTTTAGGCTTTGAGTAGCCACCTAAAGGTCGTGAATGATAACCAACTTTAAGTGTTATAGAAGTAAGAATTTGGGAATAGAGATTAACTTTATATACTTGCTTTGGTTATAGGGTTTGATATTCGCCCTGATCGTGAGTAGCCGGTGCTGGAGCACATATGGAAAGAACACGTGTAGGGAACTTATCTCTCCTGCATGTATTTGACATTTGTGTTGGTATATTGATGCATGTTATTGCTTTGCTTGATTATATGAAACACATATGATTGATTGAAGCTCTGTTTCTATTATGCTATGGCCATAAGTATGTTGTTTGAAACATTGAGCACGCAGATATGTCATTGTGTGAGCAAGTTTTTGTAATGCAAGCATGTCATGCAATAAACACTTATCCTGCATATATATTGATACTGTTTTCCTACTGAGATTCTCTCGAATCTCACCCTCCCCTACTAACAATTTAGATAGGGCAAGTGGATCGAGGATGAAGCAAGCAACCAGGGGCGGCGAGGACTCCCTAGGGATATTTGATTTGATAGTTGGTTATCGGGCTTTGGTTGGGATGATTGTATGTGTTTTGGATATATATTTGGATATATATTCGGATATGTATTTGAAAAGATATTGTGTAATCGCCTGAATGAGAATGTGTATACCCTTTTAATAAAGGTATGAACCCAGGGTTTGCTGGGAATTATGTTGTACACTATGATATATATATATATATGAATGTGATTTATTTCCGTGAAGTAATTGTATTCGAATTGTGAATATGAGACCATGTGAATTAGATTTTGAAAGGGCTTTGTGAAAACCCTATCTCCAGGATGGGATTTTAAATGAGTTTTGATTATCTGATGGTCTCTAATTCATTTTAATTACGTATTTCGGATATAATTACGGAGGGGGTTACAACTGGGTTGCTGGTTTCCAGGTCAACCCGGCCGGTCCAGTTCGGGTTTTAATACCATGTTAGGAAAAACAATATATAGAAAAAGAATTTTGAAATTATAAAATTATAAATTAGGTATTTTCCAGAAAATAAATTGTGAATTGTTTATCAAGTCTTGTAATTACATTATCAATTCTTGGTAATAAACCTGATTTGAGATTTTATAATATCAAATTCTTTTTCAGTCATTTTTCCTTATTCCAAAATCAAGTGTGAAAATGAAACCCATCAATCAATCAACTTTAAATATGAAATCTTTTAATACCCAAAAACCCTTTGTTAGGTAATTATATTATTAAATTAATCTATGCGTAATTATATTTACACTCATTTAGTTAATACATGTTAAAGTACTTTCCTTTTTTGAAAAAGCATTATAAATTATTCCATAATATAGATAATTTTCTTTTATTCCAAAATGTTTAACCTCTTCAATAATAATCGTGGACTGAAGTCATGTATTCCGTTTCTAAGTTATTGAAATTTATGGAGATGTTATTCCCATTTAATTAAATCATAAAAACTACACATTAATTCATGAATCATGATCACCAAATAGACATATGGAGGCTATAAAAGCTACGCTTATGCAAATAAAAGAATGGCAAAAAAATGCACAATAACTTCATCTTTCATTATTGTATGGATCTCTAGATATTTTATACTGCATAGGAATTTCAGAATCTCTATTTATTAGGTTATTAATTAGTGCAATAAATTATATTAATGCGAGAAAATTTGGGCTTAACGGTTAATTTCGTGTTTGATTAACAATTAATTTCATGTTATAAATTTACTCTTTAAGAAAAAAACATGTTCTATAATTTTACATGTACACGCCGAAGTGCTTCACATGGGAGTATCGTTAATCAACCGAAAAAAGAAAAACACAGTTACCCTATTTTAAAACCAAGGTAATCAAGTAAACTGAAAAAAAGAAAAAAAAGAAAAGGAAAACACTCAGTAATAGAACTGGGATGAAATTTTAGTTATTGAGATATCAATACCCGAACAATTAAAATTATGATATTACTAATCGGAATATTTAAAAATATACTAAAATTATGAATCATAAATCATAATCATGAAATAAACATTTTCCAAAAATACCCTAGAATTCTAATTTTCAATTTAGTTTAATAGCTTCTATTATTTTATAAATGCTTATAGAGATCTGTTTCGGTTAATGTAATATTGGTTAGATCCATATTTTATGTACGTGTATATGGAGAAATCACACCACCAACAACATATCCCTTAAATTTTAGTATTGTTGTTTATTTCTACATTTAACTATATATTTTTTTTTTAATTCTAGATTGAATTATATTTATCTCGCATGTCGCTGTAGCGCTAGGGGTGGAAACAGGTCAGGCTTTTGCCTTAACAGGCCTGGCCTCTTAAGAAACAAACTGGGCTGAGCCTGGCCTGTGGCCTGTTGAAAGCCAAATTTTAAGCCTGGCCCTGACCTATTCACAGGCCTGGCTGGCCTGAAGCCTGTTAAGGAGGTCTGAATTTTTAAAATTTTTTAAGAAATGTGACAGGCCTACAGGCCACACTGCAAAAGAGGCCAACAGGCCATAGGCCGAAAACAGGCCTCCTTAAATAGGCCAAAAATAGGCTAAAACTTACAGGCACATGCGAAATTATCCTTTAACCCTTATCTGATTTTTTTAAAAAATATTTTTACAGGCTCAGGCCGGCCTGACAGGCTTAACAGGCCTGTCAAATAGGCCTTGGTCTGGTCTATTAAGCAAAACAGGCTTTTGTTTTGGCCTTGGCTTGGCTTTTTAGCCTGACAGGCTAGACCTGAACAGACCAATCACAGGCGCCTAACAGGTCGTCTGACCTATTTCCACCCCTACGTAGCGCTCAACTCGCATGGGGGATTCAATTTCTAAGGATGAGCAGGGAAATCTGGACCGTCCATATTTTTTTTTCTTTTTAAATTTTTTAAAAAAATTTATTTTATTGGATACAGAATATAAAATAAAGATAATCTCTTAACTAACAATTTCTAAAAAAATAATTATTTTATTCTAAAATCCGCATTTGAAAAAAATCAAATCTGAACCCAAAGGTTAGCCACCGAAACGCGTTCCCTTGCGTGGGGTACATGCTTGTTTTGGCGAAACTGTGAAAACGAGAGTCGTGTCACCCATGGCAAACAAAAATATGAGATACTACCGATAACTGAAGCAACGCTTTCGCAATTTTCATTCTTCAATTCAATGGCGTCCAAACTCGCTATTTTCTTCCTCTTCCTCTTTTACGTTCATTTTATTGTAATCGATCACTACAACCGGAGGAATAGACGAACAGCAACCTGTAAGGATTGAAACGGATGATCTGAGTCGCGTCCGAGGACACTGTCCTATAGAGTTATTCCGCAACCACCGGCAGAGAGGAAGCGGCACCCCCCAGGATTAAACAGACCCTTCTTGATTTTTCAAGGCCACAGAACTGGCGGAAGGTAATGGCAACGACAGGCAGAAAAACAGATGAGAGGAGATGAGAATGTCGTGTGTTCTGAGCACCCCGCCTGTGTCTCTTTTATAGGCGTTTTCATGAAGAGCCATCGGTCACGAAGGAACCCGGACGATACGTCCGTTGAGACCGGAGAGGCACCACCGAACAGACAAGCCCAGAAATTGCGAACGGAAATGTCTCCTGACGAAGCGTCGGACCGTCAGCAATTTTCGGCAAGCCAAAATTAATATTATTTTTATTATCTAAAAATAATATTATCTAAAAATAATATTTTCGGTAAGCATAAAAATAATTCACAAAAAGTACCAGTACCACGTATTTATTCACGCGCACGGGGGGAAATCGCCAGATTTCAACTACGTTTGCCTTCCGGTGGCCCGTTGTTGTGTGCGCGTAAACCCACCACTCCTCTAGGCCTCTTTACAAGCCCAAGTTAGTAAAGTAATATATATAGGCTTGTGACCTCTTACTCCCAAACAATGTGGGACTAGCTTCTTTGACACACCCACTCAAACACTTATATTTTACAACATTTATATCTCATTCTTCTGCAGATTCATCTCCCTCGTCTTGGGTGAGAGCTGCTTATTACCATACCAGCAGTGAAATTTCGATCTCAGACATAAAATCTAAGCTTTTCACCCACCTTCTTTGTGCTTTCGCTTACATAAACTCCTCCAATTACGGCATTTCAATTGACCCTTCTGACCTACAAAAGTTCTCCACCTTCACCCACACTGTAAAGCTCCAAAACCCATCTGTTGCAACCCTTATATCCATTTGGGGAGGTAGTGAAGACTCTTTAATTTTTAACTCTATTACAAACAGTTCTTCTCTTAGAAAATCCTTCATCGATTCATCGATTCGAACAGCTAGACTATATGGGTTTCAGGGAATAGACCTTTTTGGGATTGGGCCAAGTTCTGCTTCTGAGCTGAACAATCTAGGAACCCTCTTGAAGGAATGGTGAGAAGCTTTAACTTCCGAGGCAAGAAACTCAAGCCAGCCAGAATTGTTATTGGTAATGGAAGGTTACTACCTTCTTGCTCAAAAATCCCTGACTTACCCTTTCGATTCAATGCAGAGGAACTTAGATTGGGTACAATTTGTAGCCTATGATTACTATCTTCCCACAAAGAACAATTTTACAGGTTTTCATGCTGCCTTATATGGCCGAACTGGGTGGGATAATACTGATAATGGTATTAAAGAGTGGAGGAGAAGGGGATTTTCATATAGTAAGCTGCTTATTGGCTTGCCTTATCATGGGTATGCATGGATGCTTCTAAATCCAGCAAATAGTACCATGGGAGCGCCAGCATCTGGACCTGGTGTGACGAAAGATGGTTCTATAGGTTACAAGTTGATAAAGAGCTACATAAAGAGCTTTGGGGAGCCATCTTTGGGACAGTACATTCCTAGTGTTGTGGCTAATCAGTTCAAAGTTGCATCAACTTGGATTGATTTCGACGATGTAGAGGCAATCAAGGCTAAAGTTTCTTATGCCAAGAGCAAAGGGTTGCTTGGTTACATTGTGTTCCAAGTGGCTAATGACGATAATTGGATCCTTTCAAAGGCAGGTGAGTGATAAATTAATTTTGGGTTAAATTAGGCATCTGGCATAACATATATCCATATGGTGTTCTGAATTTTATCCTTTCAGCTCTAGATGTAGACAAAGATCATCACAAAAGTCAGCTGCTGATAGTTGTTCTGCCACCAACTCTGACCATCATGCTGATACTGTTTTTGGGAATAACATCTTGCTACTACCGTGAAGGTAACGGAAGTAGTTCATTTTCACCTTGTAAGAAAAGCCACATAGTTTAGTTTCATTCAATCTCTCTGTTGTTTTTCTTACAGGAATATTATGTAAAATCAAGAGATGTTTGCCGGCAGATGAGAAAAATCTTGAGGAAAGTACTTCTGATATGCTAGTTTTGAAGTATGCTGCAGTTAAAATGGCCACATGTAACTTTTCAAACGACAATAAGCTTGGAGAGGGGGGATTTGGCTCAGTACACAAGGTGACTTTTGTATATTTATATTCATCTAGTTAAGTATCCATATGAAATGACAAAATGTGCAATGCAGCCAAACACAGGTTTTCGCAGTTAAGTGTAATGACAAACTAGTTTTTTGATGCCACTAATATCTTAATCCTTATTATAGGCTAGTCGTGGTCTACTTCAAATAGAAGTATTCAGGGATTAATGATTTGATTTTGATAGGGTAAATTAAGGAAGGGACAGGAAATAGCAGTGAAAAGGCTATCTAAAACTTCAAGTCAAGGCCTTGAAGAGTTCAAAAATGAGGTCTCACTTACAGCAAAACTGCAACATGTGAATTTAGTTAGACTTCTGGGATACTGCACTGAAAGAGATGAGAAGATACTGATTTATGAATACCTCCCAAACAGAAGCTTAGATAATTTCCTCTTTGGTAAATGTTCCCTATTATTTGTTTCTTCACTTTGAACTTTTGCTTTGCAAGTTAAAATTGGTTTGCCTGATACTGAGGTAGCTGAACATTATTAAATATTAAACTTGAAATTGTTGCTAATTCAATGTTCTCCTCATCTACACAACTGAGTAGCTATTAATTCAGAAATTGAGTTTGATGCAGATCCGAGGAAATCAATTCTTTTAGATTGGAGAAAACGTGTCAACATCATTGAAGGGGTTACACAAGGTCTTCTTTATCTCCAAGAGTACTCAAATTTCACTATAATCCATCGAGATTTGAAAGCGAGTAATGTGTTGTTAGATCATGAAATGAATCCAAAAATATCAGATTTTGAGATGGCTAGAATGTTCAAGAAAGATGAACTTGAAGCAAACACGGGAAGGATTGTTGGAACCTAGTAAGTAAAATGGTAAAATGACGTTTAATGAATAATCAATCATATGAGTCTTGTCCTTTCGTATATCTAATTACTTGTTATTGTTTTTTTTTTTTTGTAGTGGATATGTGCCTCCTGAATATGTGAGTAGAGGTATATACTCAATGAAGTATGACATCTATAGTTTTGGAGTTCTTCTCTTGCAAATCATTAGTGGAAAAAGGACCTCATGTTACTATGGTACACATGAAAATCTAAACCTTTTGGAATATGTAAGTTCCAAATAAACATTTTAGGATTCCAATGCTTTATGTGAACATTTTCTTTTTTTTTTCTTTTTATATGATTACGAGTTAGACTCAAGTATTGTTGGATCCAATTAGGGATAACTCCCCCAAAGGCATTTTTTGAATTCACAAGGGTTCAAATTGAAAACCTCGTGTTTAAGCAGCCCAAAATCTCTTCTACTTGACCAACGCCTGTTTGGTATGTGAACATTATTCATGTGGTTTTATTGAATCATAAAACTCTTGGGCATTTCAGGCATACGAGTTGTGGAGAGAAGGAAAAGGAATGGAGTTCATTGATCAGTCACTGGACGACACAGAATCACCTTGTAAAATCATGAGATGCATGCAGGTGGCTTTTTTGTGCGTCCAGGAGAATCCAAATGACAGACCTTCCATGGTGGAAGTTTATTCAGCTTTGAGGAATGAAGCTTCACCCATAAGTACTCCTAAAAGACCTGCTTTTTCAGTAAACCGAGGTGAAGATGCAGAAGAAACTTGTCGATGCAAGACTGAGTTTTCTTCAATCAATGATGTAACAATCTCTCGGCTAGTGGCCAGATAATGAAGAATAAAAGTTGGGAACCAGTTTTTCAGAACGAGAGGATGAATCATGGAACGATCTTCTTGAATCAGATGTTATAATTTTAATTCCCTTGTGACTGTTGAGTGTTTCTTTAGTCATGGCTGCTGTCACGAATACAACTGGTGCGAGGCAAATCAAGAATGTTGTGATAGTTTAGCTTAGAGGCAAACAAAAGTAGGCCTGTTAGAAACTTATAATTAATAATTTTTGTTATTCTTATTTGGGAGAATTGTTAAAAAAGATATCATTGATAACTTATTTGTTAAATGGGACTTGTGAAGATATCTGTACATGGAGGGAAGATTTTTGCACACGTATAGGGAAGAATTTTGCACACAGGAAAAATCATCTGCACACCACAGAAGATATTCTGCACATGTGGAAGGTAATCTGCACGCAAAGGTCCTATTTGGCAAATAAGTTGCCAATAAAGGATTTTTTCACAATTTTCCCTTCTTATTTTGAAATGTATGATATAATTTGTAATTAAATAAACATAATTTTATTTCATATCTCTGATCCTTTCATTGTAAAAAATGTTAAAATTAAAAAAAAAAAAGATATCTATAGTGGGTATCTTACACTCTTCTGTCATAAGGGTCAAATTTATTTGCTCATATTTTACCTTTTATCTTATTATCTATTTTTTGTTGTTATGGAGTTTTTCTTCCTCAAAACCCATTAGTTACTCCGAGAGGATTTTTCTAGTGCGTTAGGAAGTTTCGATTTGAAGTCTTGGTAGAAAGATATGTTGTCTTGAAAGAGTCAAGGCAACCCAAAAATATTTTATTAGATAAGATTTTCCATTAAAGGACAACAATGTAAAATATACAACTTTTATAATTTATGGTTAAGGGGAAGGGATTCCATAGCTCATCCCTTTCTTTAAAGAACTGATTTCAGAGTAACTGGCACTAGACTTGAAATTGAGATGTTTGACATCAATGTTTTAAAAGTCGGATAAGATGTTGAGCCTGTGAGACCAATGGGTCATCATTCATCCGGTTGAAACGGTTAAACGGTGATCGAGCTGGTGCCTAGTAATTAAACAAAATATATTATATACCTATATAATAAATATAAGAAATATATATTTAATTGTTGCATAATTTTAAAAATAAATATAAATAAACTCACATTTATAGCATCTATATCAAATACCAAGTCTCAGCATAATAAAATTATGGGCGAAGGTGTAATTCTACCTATAAACATTTCTCAGAAGAGCTACCAGCACAGTAAATATTTTTTTAGGTGCAAAATTACCCATGAACATTAAAAAGTAGATCGATAATGCTAATTCCATTAACTTAGACTAATAGTGTTACTTTTTTGTTCATGTGGGCTCCACCTATTTCTTAACCAAAAATTAGCGCCGTCAAGTGAAGTTAGCGGAATTGGCATTAACGGTCTATTGTTTAATGTTTATGGATACTTTTGAACCTTAAAAATATTTACTGTGCTAGTAACTCTTCCAAAAAATATTTACGAGTAGAATTGCACCTTCACTTTAAAATTATTCAAAGTAACACTTTATGGAAACAACAATTATACAAAGTAACAGTAAAAAATATAAAATGCTAAAAATATGCTTTATACTAGTTTACAATAATAAAATTAAATTAAAAAAAAATTAAATTATTAAAAATTATAATCATATCATAACATATGAAAAATAAAAAAAAATGATATGGAATTAAAAAAAAACTTAGCATTTTAAATACTCTATAGTGGAACATGTCAAAATTTAAAATTACAAATGATATAGTAAAACTATAAGAGTAAAAAAAGATTTAAATCTTCTGCCAAAAAAGGAAAATTAATGTGCTGTAAAATCACATATCCCCCAAGAGCTTAAGTGCTCATTTGGAATAGCTTATTTTTGGATAATAAGTGCTTATAAATCGTGATTCACAGTATACGAGGTAAGTATGTGAGATGAGTTTTATCTCGATTTACGTAATAAGTGCTTATTTAGGCAAAATAAGCCCAACCAAACACTCACTAAGACACGGTTTTCAAGTTTTGAAAAAGCGGACAATTCAAACACGTAAGGTGAGGAGAAAGCTTATATGTTGATTTCCTATTCGTCCTACTCCATCGTCTTTCCTCTTTATCCCCGACTCTGATGACCTCATATTTTATCTTTTTTCTTATTATCTATTTTTTTTGTTGTTATGGAGTTTTTCTCGCCGAAAACCCATAAGTTACTCTGAGAGGATTTTTCTAGTCTGTTAGGAAGTTTCGATTGGACGTCTTGGTAGAAAGATGTGTTGACTTGAGAGAGTCAAGGCAACCCAAAAATATTTTAGGGAAAATACCAGCTAAGTCCTAAGGTACAGAAATAATCTAAAAAAACTCTCTTTACAAATTCCAAGGTCAGAAAAGTCCCCAGCAATTCCCTTTGAGCAATTATTAAAATAACCCCCACTCAAATTTAAAAAAAGGGGCTTCATTTTGAAAAGAAGACACAAAGGGTTCGAATTGTTGGACGCACGCTCTGCTTCTCGTTCCTCCGTCATGCCGTGGTTCTCCGTCTAGCGTCGGTGGCCTTCGACGCCGCGTCTCTGCCGTTCGACTTGGCATGGGTGAGTCCTCCGTTCCCCAAGCGTGCATCGTAGTCAGCTGGCGAAGCAGCCGCTGTTCGTGGGCAGTACCAGCGTCAGCCGGTGTTGCAGCGACAAAGAATCCGGCGCCCGTCCAAGAACGTCAGCCGCATCGCTCCTTCCAACACCCAGCGTCCCTCCAGTGCTCCTCCGACTGTCAGTCGTCTGCGCCTTTACTGTGTGGTTTTTTTTTTTGTGAAATGGCACCATTAATATATTGGGTTGCCACTAGTTTGGGATTAGGGGAAAGTATTGATTCTTGGAATTTAGTTGGGGAAATACATTGGTTAAGGAAGGTGGTTGTCGGGTTTAAATTTTTTCTTTTTCTGTGTGTCGCTGCAATGTGATGGTTGAATCAGTGTTGTTGTTTTGGGGGTATAGATGTTTATTTATAAGTAACGTTGAAGGCCAGGGAATGTTTTATAATGTGGTTTGCTGATAATGTGCTGCTCTAGCATTGGGTTTGAGGTCAGAATCAATGGGTATGAGGCTAATAATGTGCTCCTCTAGAATTGGTGCATTTGGAAGTTAGTTATTGTTAAAAATTGATGTCCTATTAATGCTTCAGTTTGTGTTGCTTATTACTGTTTTTGAGTGGTTCCAACAGAAGAATGGGCAGTATAGGAAGTAAAGTTGGCTTTAGGTACAACATACACCATTGTATGAATTGGTACTTGTCAGTATAGAATAGTTAGCAACCGTTAATATGAAAAATTGTTTGTTGTGTGTGATGAGTTGCAGAAGAAAGTTTTGTTCATGACCTTATGCTTCATTGTTGATTTATATGACTTAGTGATTGATATATATATATATATATTGTCTAGATGACTGTGTTCTGTACATTGCTGATGTGGAATTGCAATTAACTTCATAAATTAGTTGTTCGTTATATACAAATGATTGGTTAATGTCTTATGTTTTTGGTGGTGTGTGAATAAAGTAGTAATTACGCTCAAGGTTAAGCAAAAAATGGCAAAGAAGAAAGAAAGGAAAGATGGAGAGGGAGAGAGGGTGAAAAAAGTTTCAGGGTATATATTATTTACACAAGATTATTTTAAGAACAAGAAAAACAAGAAGGAGGAGTGCAAGCGTTTAAAAGAGGAGACACAGTCCATGAAAGAAGATTGGGACGCATTGAAAGATGAGGAGAAGGAGGCATATAGGGTGAGGGCGAAGAATTTAAGGAGTGAGGCAAAAGGGACAAAATACGTGGTTCCATTCTTGACTCGCTGTGCACCTAATCAATTTATGAAAGTGTGCAACAGTGTGGAAAATAGAGAAGATAAGATGGATAGGCTAAAGAAAGTCGGATTTGACAAGTTAGTTCACATAAGCTGCTCACAAATTCCCCGAGATCTATGTGGTCAGTTGATGTCTGCATTTGACCCTCCAACTAACAATGTTTTGATTCGAGGGAGGTCATTGAACATCCGCCGGGAAGATGTAGAACAATTGATGGGGTTACCCTGTGAGGGGGGGACATTGAGGAAAAAGTCAATAAAGAAGAAGAAGGTTTTGAACAATTGAAGACATTGTATGGGACATTGCCTTACAAGACCATTGGAAAATGGCTAATTGAGAGAGACGAGGATCCGGAATTCGAATTCCTCTTTGTCATGTATGCGTTGGGAACTCTCTTGTGTCCCGGATCGGGTATTAAAGTGACTGATAGAGTGTTGAAGGTGATGGCGGCAACAAAAGGAGGTCTTGGGAAGTACGATTGATCGAGTTTTGTGTTGATTGAACTATCAAATTCTCTTGCACAGTATAAGAAGACATTAATGAAAGGGAAAGATGCAGGCAGGATCAATGTGGGGGGATGTATATATTTTCTAATGGTAAGTGCATGTTTGATCTATGTAACGTTTATTGGCTTTTTTAATTAGTTGTAAATTGCTGCATTAGATTTTGAATTCTGCTGCTATTAAGGTATTGTTTAATTTCTGTACAGGTGTTTTGCTTGCAACATTTTCCCTTAGGCCAACTACATGCCTCTACAAGTGAAAATGCGCTTGCATTTTGGAATGACAACAACGTCAAGAGTAGAGTGCAGATAGAGAAGGAAAGCAACCAAGGGTTGCTACATTCAATCAGTAATGTAGTTGCATCTGCCTTTTCTAAATTGCATGAACAAACCATGCTAACACACCCGGTAAGATGTGAAATCTGATGTCAGCCGCACATTTAGTTGAAAGTATTGACTTAAGTTTTTGTGATGTCTAATTTGCAGGAAATCAAGAGAACATATGATCGAATTATGTCAAGGGTGGTGTCAATAGTGCAAGAGGAACTTGTTTCCCTTCAGGGGAGGCTGTTGGGCAGGGGAAACATCGATGAAGGGGATGAAAAGGTACAAGACGTTAAATCTTCGTCAGAAAGTGAAGATGATGAACATGTATTATCGAGTGAAGATGAGGGGGGTGACATAAGAAAAAGAGAAGACGATGAAGTGTAGTCTATAAGTGCAGATGAAGGGTCAGAGGAAGAAGTAGGAGGTGTACATGCTATGGGAGATAAGGAGGAAGTGGAATCGAAAGGAAAGGAAAAGGCATAATTGAGGAAATCTACAAGGGTTAAGAAACCTGCTATTGGGTCTCCTTGCGTGACAACAATGGCTAAGAAGAGAAGTCAAGATGAGAAGGATAAGGAAGTTTTATATCAAATGTACACTACACGATGTAACTCAGTAGAGGATGAGTAGGAGTAAGTAATCACACTTCTTCAATCTCAACTTAGATGAATCACAAAAACTGACTTTGTGCGCTTGTTTGTGTATTAGGGAGTTTGTGGATATGTATGATTATTTCTTGACCCGCGGTGAACTATATTGCCTTCGTCCAAGGGGGTGGATTAGTAACAGGGTAAGTTACTTGAACAATAAACTCATACTATGTTCATTTAATTCTGTGAATTGCTGACCCTTTTTTTAGTGGTGCATAGTTTATAACCATGGTTGCGAGGACGTTAGTGGGGGATCAAGTACACAATAGCAGCCGGGTGACTAGACACATATTTTTCACAGAATTGATGCAAAAAATGGCAGCGGCTCCTAACAAGTGGTCATTAGAATCACATGCTGCGAAGATCTTGCTTGAACATATTGGTTACAACATTGGCGATTGCGACTTGGTTTTTGCTCCTACCCTGCGCCTGGATCATTGGTTTTGTTATGTGTTGGAGACGAAGACAATGTGGTTTTATGTGTTGGACTTATTGGTTGACCAATTAACATATGTAAGGGCACAAAAGGTAGAAGAAGATGCACGTTTAGCGGCTGACCATCCAACAAAACCGAAGAGAATGAGCAAAAGCCAAAAAGAAGATTTTCAAGCCAAAGAACGGCTCGCACAGTAGTGTGTAAGTGCTTCTTTCTCAAATGGTTTGTGTGCATTCGTCATTGTTGTTTTCTAACATAACTTCTTTTTCGTACAACTTCCAGAGAGATTGTATCGTTAACATACTTCGTCGAGTAAAACCTGAAGTATATGACAAAGGGCAGGAAATACCAAAGGAAGTTACTTGGGCACAAGTGCATGTCCAAGCTGATACGTTAGTGTTGTTTTTGTTCCTCCAACTCTTTGAACTATAGCTTCTTTTACCCATTCGGTTGTTATAACATTGGAACTGTGTATGTGGCTTTTTGTTTTGCAGCAATTCGTGTGGTGTTCATGTTCTGTCATGGTTACATAGCTGGGATGGCTCTACAAATGACAAGGCGGGGTACACCATGCCTAAGCTTAGTGATCATCATATTCGGCAAGTGAAGGTGGATTGTTTATGGTGGTTAGTCGCACATGAATAGAACAAACAGGCTCAAAAGGTGTTGTCCCTTCTCAACGGAAGTCAACAAATGAAGAGGAAGAAAGTCGGGTAGCATTTGACGTATTCTTCTGTGGATATGGCTAGTTATAGTGTACTGTAGTTGATATTTTGTAGGAATGGCAACTTGCAGGAAAAGGCACTAACGTATAGTTAGTTTACAGCATCATCAGTTATTTTGGTGACATAATGATTTAATTTTACAACATGTATATATCAAATGCTTGACTAGGTCCTCAAACAGCTTATTTTACTCAGGTTATTTTGCTCAGCTTATATCAACATGTACATATCAGTTATTTTGCTCAGGTTGTTTGACATGCCCAAACAACTTTTTTTCCATATCTTTTTTGTTATGGTTTACCAGTGGATATGCATGTTTTGACAACAAGTGATGTCATTTGAACAAGTGTTTGCTGTTTTTATGTTTTCACAACGGTCATTGGATGCGTGCTTTCCCACAACTCTCAAAATCTCAAATATTTATGTTTACAACTTCTAAGAAAGAAAGTCTTAAAGATATGTTTACAACACATGTTGCTATGTTGAAAACAGCTTAAGTTCTTTTTACAAGTGATTAAGCTACGTTTACAATTACTCCCACCAGGGACACCAGGGCAGTAGCTTGTGCAACAAGCCACAAGATAGACGCCACTTTCTTCTATCATCGTTTACAATATGTTTTGCTATATTTAAAATATCGTCAGTGATATTAACCACTTAATAAGCGACGTTTACAACATGTAAGAAATAAAGTCGTAAAGATATGTTCACAACACATATTTCTATTAACAACACCATAAGTTATTTTTACAAGTGATTAAGCTACGTTTACAACTACTCCCACCAGGGACACCAGGGCAGTAGCTTGTGCAACAAGCCACAACATAGACGCCACTTGCTTCTATCATCGTTTACAATATGTTCTGCTATATTTACAACATCGTCAGTGATATTAACAACTTAATAAACGACGTTTACAACATGTAAGAAATAAAGTCGTAAAGATATGTTCACAACACATGTTGCTACGTTAACAACACCATAAGTTATTTTTACAAGTGCTTAAGCTACATTTACAACTACTCCCACCAGGGACACCAGGGCAGTAGCTTGTGCAACAAGCCACAACATAGACGCCACTTGCTTCTATCATCGTTTACAATATGTTCTGCTATATTTACAACATTTTCAGTTATATTAACAACTTCCTGTGTACAGTATAATTTTTGACACTCTTACAGTGTCTTACCATCAGTTGAACCCAGTGATGTAGTGATGTGCATAATATTCTTGAGCTAACACTAGCAACATCATGAGGCCTTGTGCACAAGTCATTATGTATGTATGTTTTCACAACAAAAAAAGTTGTTTTCATAAGGTCATTGCCCAACCCTCTTATGGTTGTACAATTTCATGTGGCCCTTGTCACAACAACATAGCATTAACTTAATCAAAATAATACCTATACTGTCACAACAGAATAGCTTATCATTTCTATATATACTAAGACAATAAAATATTAAGTACTATCAGTAAGTACCTTTTGTTCACTTACTCATTGCACTTAATATGATATACTAATTACATAGATACACCAAGTTGGGGATGCATTCAACAAGCAAAAGGGGTGAGGGAATGCAACTACTTCATGGTCAATATATACATCACCAGAAAGTTACTATCAAAAGAATCTACATTTATGTACTTGTTTTTAGGATGGATTTGGATTTCTACAAGTTTTGACTGTGTGCCCAACCTCATTGCATCTCCCACAATGATATATCTTTTTGTTTTGAAACTGAGATTCCCTTCTTTTCCTTTTCGGTCTCCCTGGTGGCCTTGAAGTGATTAGAGGGTCTAAGAATGTCTGTGTTAGCATGTGTGTCACCGTCGGAGATGCAACCCGTGGACAATCATGAGTTGCGACTGGCCTCATGGAACTTTCATATATTTTTCCCTGTGCTTCCAGTTTAACTAGTCATCTACAAATGTGTAGACATTACCACTAAGTACCTTAATAGCCGCACATACATGGGTGCAAGGTACTCCACTCATTTGCCATGCTAGACACGTGCATTTTCTTTCACCAAGATCTACATTCACAAAAATGATGGCATCTCCATATCTACTTCGAACTGAGAACTAATTGTCTCCATAATATGATGCTTCCATATTTTCAGCATGCTTAACTTGTTGCAGCAATTTTTCTTCAATTCTTGGTCCCACTGCATTTTTCCAACTACCCATGGCCATCTTGCTTGCAATCAATTTTCGAGCCAATTTCTCCCGATGTTCATGAATTAAAACTGACACGGTGTGCTTCCTTTCTGTTAACATCCATACATTAAACGACTCTGCAAGATTACTGGTTATGTTATCCCACCTTTTGAAAGGAAACTTGCTTAGAGTCCATTTCTCAACATCCCCATGATTCTACACCCAATTTGCCAATTATGGATTGAACAATCTTAATTTACCTATTGCACTAGTGAAGTCTTCATCCAACCTTGTATATGCAATTGCATCAAGAAGAAGGAGTGCATTCTCCTTGCTATTCACCAATATTCGTGTCCGACCTCTATTAATTCGTAGGAACTCGGCACTATAATTTTCCTTCACATGCCGGTAGCAAAAAGCATGTCTCTCACTGCCAAATATTTCTTTTACAACACCAATAATCGCATTATTGCGATCTGAGACAATTGTTATCAACATTGAGCTTGTAATGTCTTTCACGTTCGATAGAAACCAAGACCATTCATCATACGTCTCACCGCTCACAATGGCATATGCTAGGGGAAACATCTGGTTGTTTGCATTGTATGCACTAGCTGACAACATTGTTCCTTTATAAGGGCCACTTAGATGACAACCATCTATATAAAGTATGGGTTGTCAACCTCCTAAAAACCCTTTAATAGAACAACTGTAAGCAATAAATACCCTATGAAATCTATTGTCAGATGAGGCTGCCCATTTTACAACTGTGTCTGGGTCACTCTTGATTAGTCTGTCACATATCCAAGGAATTACCATGTAAGAGTCTTCTACTCGACCATGTAATTCCCTTAACGCTCTTTCTTTTACCCTATATGCTTGATGGTAGTTCAGCCTCACCCCATACTCTCTGTACATGTTAGATCGAATGACGTTAGCAGTCTTATCAATATTGCACCCAAACCATCCATTATGATTGATGATGTCAAGCTCGACCTGTGTAGATGCAAAACTATTAGGCTATCTTGTGCTTGGTGAACGTGTTCACTTTTGAGTGTTCTAATAGTTAAAAACTCTGTATCTTGATGTTCTCCTGATGAATATGCACCCATGTACCAAGGACAACCTTCAACCTTGCACTTCACAATTATCTTGTGTTGATTGTTCTTGACAAATTGATATGCAAACTTATGAGAAATACTATATTTGTATAACGTTTGATGAAGGCTCACAGCATTCGAAAAAATCTATCCTGCTCCAATAATCAAATCCCTCCATTTTCCATGATTCATTTCTGGTATAGGGGTTGGCACCATTTGCGTAGCACAAGTCAATGATGGGATCACTTGACCTTCATTTAAAAAACCATGTGGGGATGTACACATTCCTCCTTCACCTCCAAGCAAATGATCAATCCTGCAAGAAATTACAAGTTTTAGTGCTCTTGCACATATTCACGTTGGAAGAAATTACTTTTCTTAGGACAAATAAACTTACACTTCTTGCTCTTCCATTTGACCGTTCATTGCTGGTTCTGTACTGTCATTATCACAATCCTCTTCAATATACACATGACCATATTGTTCATTATATTTGATTAGATGATACACCCCTTCGTCATCTACAAGATCCACAAATGTTGATGTATCAAGGGCAACTTTAAACGTCATTTGCATTTCATTCCTTTCTTTTCCCGTTATGGATGATATGATTCTTCGCAACTCCTCATATGTTGTGCCTTCCTTTACACATCTTGTTCTTACTAAACCACCAACATATTGCATTTCATCTTCTCCACCATTTAAAAACTTCCCCCCATATGAAAGAAACAAAATAAATTCTTCCCCAAACAACTTCCCATCTTTCATGTCAATCTGCAATACAAATTTCGTATTATCAACTTCCAAAGCAATATTTACAACTTCATACGCACATATTAACAACACGTTAACTACATGTTTAATTCCTGCACATATGCTTTTTTTTACTAACACCAAACACACTAAAAACAAGGCCAAACCTTTGTTTTCTTCCCCAAAAATAGAGCACAGCTACAGTACGTATTAACAACTTCCATAGCAATATTTACAACTTCATATGCACATATTAACAACACGTAAACTACACGTTTTATTCCTACACATATACTTTTTCTAATAACACCAAACACACTAAAAATAAGGCAAAACCTCTATTTTCTTCCCAAAAAACATAGCACAGCTACGCTACGTATTAAACACAGCAAAGAATACCAATTACATTCATTTCAGCATTTTTCCAGCAAAGAATACCAATTACATTCATCATTCTCACTTTAAACACAGCAGCTCCTCTGTTACCATGCCACAAAAACAGAGCACTCTAACATAAACCCACCCACCCAAGGTGAAACCCCAACTTCAATGATCAAGCTCATTTGTCTACCAAATTCTTAGCTTTTCTTATCTACCACCTACCACTTACTCCATTTTTTAGCTCAAGATCCAACATTTCACCAACCCCTCACTCTCAATCTAACCAACTTTCACACAGAAAAAAACAAAATTTTCCAGTTTGTTTCTCTATGTTGTTGCACGTACCTGGACGATGATGAAGACGATGTTCCCAGCCATATTAACACCACTTTGTATCCATTCAATGTTGCACCACCTACGCCCTTCGTCCGTGTGCGTTTTTCTCTTTTTCCTTAATGCCTTGATCACAAATACGTGCTTTACTCCTCTCTCCTCTGTGCGTTTTCTTTTCTTATTTGAGTGGGGGTTATTTTAGTAATTGCTCAAAGGGAATTGCTATCAGAAAAGTCCCTAGGGACTTTTTTGACCTTGAAATTTGCAAAGGGAGTTTTTTGAGATTATTTCTGTACCTTGGGACCTAGCTGGTATTTTCCCAATATTTTATTAGATCAGATTTTCCATTAATGGACAACAACGTACAATATCCTACTTTTATAATTTATGGTTAAGGAGCAAAAATGATCATGAATTTTTCTCAAATGTGCGTTGGCACCAATATTTTAAAAGTCGAACCAGATGTTGAGCCTGAGAGACCAACGGGTCATCATTCATCTGGTTGAAATGATCAAACGGTGATCAAGCCGGTGCCTAGTAATTAAACAAAATATATTATATACCTATATAATAAATATAAGAAATATATATTTAATTGTTGCATACTTTTAAAAATAAATATAAATAAACTCACATTTATAGCATCTATATCAAATAACAAATCTCAGCATAATAAAATTATGGGCCAAGGTGCAATTCTACCTATAAACATTTCTCAGAAGAGCTACCATCATAGTAAATATTTTTTGGGTTGCAAATTTACCCATGAAAATTCTTCTTCTTTCATCTTCTTCTACTTTTTCATACCTGGTTTATATCTAACATTATTGTGGTAGAAGGCAGCCATGTTCGTGTATTAATGTTTGGAAAGAGAGAGCTGCTCATCATAGGTGTAGGGATAAAGGGTTGTCACTGATGAAGCTGTCGAAAATTTCAGGAAACCTAGACCAGACGGTTACTTTAGGACTATTCCAGCTCATGGACTAACACTAGTTCTCGGCTTAAAGATGGATTTACACCGGCTCAAAATGGCTTATCATGAAAATCTTCAGGGTGACTTAAGCTACCTTCTTCTCCAGTCAGCGGTCAGACCGTTCAATCCGATTCTGAAAATATTGCCTAGCACCATAATCTTTTCCTAGGTGCAAAAATGCCTATGAAAGTTTAAAAAGGGTCATAAAATACCATGTCCATTTGTTTGACCGTTTGATTAAAACTTTTGACCAAAATCGATGACGTGGACATTAAGTTGACGATGCCTTTCTCTTCCCTACCTTACACCACACTTTTGACTTTTTCCTTCATCGGTCCCCCCCAAAACAAATTGCAACATTTTCTTAACAACTTATCTTCAAGGTTATAGCAAAGGCTTGCTGATACTTTATGCACAATAAATGATCCATGGATGGTTGTTGGTGACTTTAATCAAATTTTATCAACTTCAGATAAGCTAAATTGTAAAGGAGAAAATAGTGGCATGACTTCATTTAGGAAATGTATTGATGATTGTAACCTTCTGATATTGGCTCAAAAGGGTCCAGAATTTACTTGGACAAACAATAGGCAAAGTTCTGATGTGGTCCTTGAAAGAATCGATAGAGCTTTTGTGAATCATCAATGGTTATTGTTATTTCCTCAATCAATTGTTGACACATTGAGCATCCTATGATCATCGCTCAATTATTGTTTTCACTGAACTATTAATTAAAAAAGCTGTTTTGAAAAAGCACAAAGATTTTTTGTATAAGTTTGAAGATTGTGATACTATTGTTGCTACCTGCTGGTTGCAGACTAATTGTAATACCCCAAATTCTGAGACTTGAGGCTGGAGAATAAGCCTGGATTAAGTGGACTGCTAAGCCCTGTTTTAGTAGGATCCCAAATTTGATTAAGGGATTATGACTTCAAAAGTGGATGTGATTATTTATAAATGACCACTTTTGGAGGATGTGATATGCTTTGCGAATCGGGGGTGTTATGAGCAGTGCCAAAGCCCTGTATTTAAGTTCAATTATGGATTAACATCTAAATTGACTTAAAATAGAGGGAGGGCTCATAATGTGGTGATATGGAAAGATATGATGTGTTTGGTGGAGATTCAGTGAGAATTATCATAATCAAGGGCAAAACGGTAAAGTTACTGGCTTGTTGATTAGTTGCCGAAGAGGAAACTCATTGGTAACTTGAAGATCAATGGTTGTGATTGATTTGTGTAGAGATCAAATGTTGGAATTCCATGTACATGTGTGTATTTGAGCTCATGGGAGGTGTGTTGAGATGGTGACAAGTGGCATTATGTGAGCTCTTGGATCAAGTCAAAGTTTCAAATCTCTTTTCCTCTCTCCTTTCTTCTCTAAGTTGGTGGTGTGTGCTTGGGAGAGCAAAAAATTTGGTCCTTCTTCATACTTTTCTTTCTCTCTCTTCTTCCTCCATTTTCATTAGAGCTTGGGAGGAAAGAGAAATGGAAAAGGTGAGATTTAGCTTGGTTAATGTTCTCTTTTGCTTAAATAATCTCTTATAAAGTTGTTCATAGTAATGAGAGCTTCATTGCTATGGTTTTAGATTTGCGAAAAAAAGGTGTTTTAAGAGCTTGAGAAAAGTTGAAAGATGAAGAATCAAGGATTTGGCTTGGGAAAGAGGAAGAGGTGAGTATTTGTACCCTTTTGATCTAAGTTTTGTGATTTTTGGATGAGTTTTGTGATTTGTAGAATTTGCCCTAATTTTGGTATAATTGTGAAATGGATGATTTGAATGTGGTAATGTGGTAAAAATGGTGTCATAGTGTGTTTTGATGCCATTAGAATTGATTTAGACAATTAGAAGTAAAAGTTATGGAATTTGGTAATGTGTGTGAAGAGTGTGACTAAAGGGGAAAATGTCATTGTGATATGATTTTGGTTGTTTTGAGGTTTCCAATGTGTTCCTCGTGTGAAATTATGCGGGAATAGCTTTGTGTTAAAGTTTTAGGACCATTGGAAAACATATTGGTTGATTTGGAAAAATTCTAATATCTGTTGCGTTTTGACTTCTGATAGAGCCTCACTTAAGTGAACAGGGGTCTCACTCGAGTGCAGCGTTATATTTTCCCTTTCCCTTTCAGTTTTGGTTTCATTTGTTCATGGAAGAAGCAAGAGTGCACTTCCTCACCTGTGAGTGATGTGGGTTATCACTCAAGTAAAGGTGGTTTCACTCGAGTGATCATGTGCTTCAGCACTAAGAGCCATTTCTCGGGTTGTCACTCGCAGTTGGTTTGTCAAGAGTGTGATCTAGCACTCACAAGTATTGCGGCCTCACTCAAGTGCCAGAGCTAGTGCTTGAGTATACTTTTGGCTCTGGGTTCTTTGTTACTCTCGGGTGGTTACTTTCTGTGCCACACTTTAGAGGACTTGGGTGAACTTGGGGCTATCACTCGAGTGTTGAGGGTTGTGCTTGAGTGGAACGAGCAATTCTGGTTTTTCTGTGCTTTTAGGTCAAGCACTCGCACGAGTGAGCCATCCTCACTCGGGTATGAGTAGTCCATCATTCAAGTGTGCCATCCATCACTCGAGTGATGAATCATGAAATGGGGTTTTGAGGTTTTGAAAGAGATCTTTCGTCAAGTTTCTCCTAACCCTTTAGGCTTGTGTTTAGGCTTTGAGTAGTCACCTAAAGGTCATAAATGATAACCAACTTAAGTATTTGAAAGTTAAGGAATTGGAAAAGGGATTAATCTATGTCCTTGTTTTGGTTATAGGGTTTGGTGTTCGCCCTGATCGTGAACAGACAGAGCTAGAGCTTACGTGGAAGAACCAGGATAGAGAACATATCTCTCCTGCATGTATTTGATATTTGTGTTAGTGTGTTGGTGCATGTCTTTGATTTGCATGATTATGTGTAATTTAAAGCTATATTTCAATTTATGCTATGACCATAAGTATATTGTTCGAAGCATTGAGCTTACAGATTTGTCATTATGTGAATATAAGTTATGTGATGTAAGTATGTCATGCATTAAACATTTATCGTACATGCATATCGGTATTATTTTTCCTACTGAGATTCTTTAGAATCTTTCCCTCTCCTACTAACCTTTCAGACAGGGTAGTAGATCGAGGATGGAGCAAGCAGTCAAGGGCGATGAGGACTCCTTTGGGTTGTCATTCTGGGTGTTGGTTATTATTTTTTGGAGTATTATGTATTTGGTATTTGTAAATGACTTTATGTAATCCCCGTATGAGGAATTGTATTGGGCGAACATGCCTTATAAGGCTTTGATTAATATATGGAACCCGAGATTGCCGGGATTATTACATTGTGTACTCTGATATATTTAAATATGATTTATCTTCATGTAGTAATTGTATTCAGAATGTGAATGTGAGACCATGTTATAAATAATTTTGAAGGGTATTTGTGAAAACCCCATCTGATAGATGGGATTGAAATTGATTTTTGATAATTATTGGTCTATATTTCACTTTAATTGCGTACTTCGGATATAATTACTGCAGGGAGTTACACTAATCATAGATCGCCTTCAAAAAAGGAGGAAATTGAATACTTTTAAGGTTGATTTTGCTAAAGCTTTTGATATTGTTTCTTGGGATTTTATTTATGTAGTCATGAAAAGGATTAATTTCCAGATAAGTGAATTGCTTTGATAATGCAGTATATTACTATTGTTTAGTATCAAGTGGTTTAAAATAGGCAGGTCTCTTATGTTATTCTTCCAAACCGTGGGATTAAGCAAGGGGATCCTTTATCCCCTTACCTGTATATCTTATAAGCCAATGTCTTATCTTTTATTCTTTCATCCTTTGAAGTGCCTAGTTTTTTTAAGGGTATTAAAGTATGCAACTTTGCTCATACAATACTCACTTGCTTTATGTTGATGACTCTGCTTTCTTCTTTGAATGTAAAGATTAAAGTGGTAACTCTTTCAAGGCTTCACTGGATTTGTATAGTACTTGGTCTAGTCAGGCAATTAATTTTACAAAGTCTTCAATCATTTTCAGCCCTAATATTGCTCAGCAAATGCAAACCCATTTTTCCTGTTCTTTGGAGTTCGTTATACAAATAGACTGGGAAAATATTTAGGGACATAGGTTGACCCAGGTAGGAGTAAGCCTCTAGTGTACTCACAAGTTGTTGAGGCTATTGAAAAAAGAATTGTAGCTTGGAAAGCTTAACTTCTATCCCAAACTTCCAGACTTGTTCTCAATAAATCTATTCTTTCATGAGCTAATCTTCATGTTATCTCATGAATAAAGTTGCCTCAATATGCATGTGATAAAATTGACTCTGGATGCATTAATTTCTTCTGCGGATCAGACAATGATAGTAAAAAAATGCATCTTTTGGGTAAACATAATATTCATAAACCTTTAGATGAAGGTGGTCTACGATTGAGGAGTATTTGCATGGTTAATGATGCTTTGCTGGCAAAGTAAATATAGAGAATATTATATGCTCCTCAGGATTCTTTCCTTTTTAATACCTGAGAATGAATTATTTTGATATAAACAGTGCTGAAATTGTCAAAACTCCTTACAACTTGTCATAGATGTGGAAAGACATTGTAAATTGCTCTGATCTTATTATCAAGCACCTCCAATGGAAAATAGGTGATGGGAATTATGTCTTTCTTAACTACCCTTTGTGGTGGCCTATGCAAATGAGATCTATGAATATAAGTTTCTTGCATAAGGTATCTTATCTATTGTTGTATCTTCCATCAAGTTGGTGTCTTGTAAGATGGAATCTAAATTTAGTTGAGACTATTTATCCCCTCCCCATGATATTACAAACAGAATCCTTGATATTCCTATTTCCTTTTATGTAGGTAAAGACAAACTTGTTTGGAGCAAAAACTCATCAGGGATGTACTCTTCTAAAACTAGTTTTCAACTCCTGAGCAATCTTCTATCCAAAATACATCTAACTTATTCTCAAAGTTCCTTTGGTTTGGTTTATATCACTGCTGATGAGGGATCTTCTTTTCTTATGGAAATTCCTTAATCATGTTATTCCATCTACATATGTCTTGAGATCTTGTCATTTAGATGTCTTAGGTTTACGCCCCTTTGACTGTGATGCTACAGAAACTTTGGATCACTTGTTTGTCACATGCCCATTCTCTACTGCAATTTGGTTTGGAGGTTCATCTATCAGATTTCCTTTCTCTACCTTTAATGAATTTGTCTCTTGGGTGAAGAGGAATCTCATGATGCTTCATAATGTGGGCACTCCCATTTGGTAATTGAAATAATAAAAACTATTTTTGTAATATGGTTGAAGGGGAACTTAATTGTTCATAATTCATCATTTGCTGATCCTTTATTGTCTATCAGAGAGATTAAACATGTAGTTGCTTTTGCAAGACTTTTATTTGAGTCTGACTCTATGATCAATGTGTCTTCCTCTTCTAATGTTGTTATCAAAATGTGGATAACATTTCATCAATTGGATGAGTTATTGTTATGAAGAAATATAAGCTTTACACAAGGAAAAGCTGCCAAGCATGGATTGGATTTCAAGGACAACTACTAATTTCATTCAAATGGAAAAAGACCTCGTAGTTTCCATTATTTGCTCCTTTATGTCTCAGAGTGTGCCTTCTTTGGATTACAAGTTCATCCCCATATCAAGAATTTCAAAGGCAATCTTTGCAGATCACATGTCTTAATTGAGCCCCCTCCCTCTAAATGGATTTAACATAGTACTATCTAATGTGATTTACTAATATATAGAAGAGCTCCTTTCTAATTTCATTTTTCAGCAAGTTAGCTTTTTTAGGAGTCTTTGTGGCATGAATTTTAATTTCTTTAGGAATTTCCACACTTTTGATACTGACATATAATTTCTTGATGTACTCATTTTCTTTAATATATATTTGACTTTCTTTCAAAAAAAAAAAAAAAACAACTCATCTTCAAGCACCAAAGTGGGGCAGAACAAAATTTAGAATGACGGCATCAAACAGTTCCGGTTTGCAGCCCATCCAAAATCAAAGAAACAAGTTAAACCACCCAAGTTCAAGTAACAAATTATCACTCCTATTTCAAAAGGGATAAGGAGAGAGAATGGATGTTGTCGTTGCCGATAGGGAAGGTGATGACAATGCCAGTGTTGGTGCAGGCGTGAAGTGTAACCCCTACCTTAATTAGCGTAATTAAGATTCGATAATGCATAATAAAGTGGATTAGAGACCTCGGATAATTTAAAACTCATTTAAAATTCCATCCTTGTAGTAGGGATTTCACGAAATTTTCAAAGCTCCTTCTCTATCCTGGTCTCTAGTTTAAATATTGAATATAATTACCAGTGCAGTTATATCACATTTAAACATATCAGAGTGTACAACTTAATTACCGACAACCCCGGGTTTCATCTACATATAGATTTATAGGGTTTCAATTTCCAATTAGGGGATTACACCACCATGTATTCCAAAACCATTTACAAAAAAAAAAAACATCATACAGTAATCCTTATCCCAAAATGGATAACCAACATAACCCAAATCAAATGTCCCTACAGGATCTTAGCTGCTCCTGGTCATTCGCTTTTCCTTGGAGCTACTTGCCCTGTCTGAAATGTTAGTCAATGGAAAGAATGACATTTAAGAGAATCCCAGTAGTAACAAACCATTCATACCACACATAATCACATAGCATGTAAGCAAATCACCACTCAACAGCAGCAACACAAATCATACTCCACCCTCATCCCCTTTTACCACCGGGAGGCACACCATCCTAACCCGAACTGTTGTTAGCAACTCAGGGACTGTTAACGTGGCAGTGCATACACATAGCCTTACGGCTCATGTAACCCCCTTTCTTTAAACACGTAATTATAATTCGATATTACATAATTAAGTTGAATTAGAGACTATCGGATAATTTAAACTCATTTCATCTTCCTACTTTATAGTAGGATTTACACAAAATCTTTCAAAAAATTTTTCCCATCCTGGTCTCGATTTTGAATTTTGAATATAATTACTTGTGCAGTTACTTTTACATTTACACATATTAGAGTAGATAACTAAATCCCCGGTAACTCCTGGGTTCTATACATATATAATATGAGGTTTCATAAGTCTCCACTAGGGGATTACATCACCCAAAATCAAAAGTAATATCTACACCTCAAAATATACAGTAATCCCAAGTTTAAAAGTAGACAATCAACATTCCAAAATCAATATACCCCGTAGGTCCTAATTGCTCCGGGTTGCCTGCTTCTCTTTAGCGCCACTAGTCCTGTCTGAAATGTTAGTCATTGGAAAGAATGAGATTCAAGAGAATCCCAGTAGTAACAAATCACTTATACTGTGTACAAACACATAGCATATATGATCATGTTAAGCAGATCACAACGTATCAAGGCTCACACCACAGACAACAGTACTCATGGCTGTAAACGCTATGCGTCAACTTTCGCTGCGATCTCTATGTATTCACAAGGTATCACTATGGTCAGCTTTTGCTACGATCTCTATGTATTCACAATGTATTCTCAATGCATGACAAACATACATACAATGTTTCACACACAGTATAAGAGAAAGAGTCACTACCTTATTCCTTCCTGACATTCTTCTGCACCGTGGGCTTTCGAGGGCGGCAAATATCAAGTCCTATAAACCAAACCGGAACAACCCATCAATCTCTTTTCCAAGTTTTCTAATTTTGTAATACTTTATGTTGGTTATCATTTAGACTCTTTAGGTGGCTATTATAGGTCTAAACATATGCCCAAAGGGTTGGGAGAAACTACCCTGATGATACCTTTTTCGGGTAAAGCACACAGATTTTGGGTTCCCTTACTCGAGTGAATAAGGTCTCACTCGAGTGTTGCCCTCACCCGTGCTCGAGTCCCAGCGAGTGCGACATAAAAAGTGTTTGCCCGAGAGCAAACCTTAAAATATCTCTCACATTCACTGGAGCACAAGAAGCTGTACTCGAGTGATGACCTCAACGGCACTTGAGCACCAGAAAGTAGGGCTCAACGAGTGACTACCCGAGAGTAACCATAAACTCCTAGGTCTTAAACTTACTCCCTCACTCGAGCATACCCATGCTCACTCGAGTGGGGTTATATCTCACTCACACGTCAGGAAGTGTACTCTCACCTTTCCACTTGAAAACACCACTGAGAAACCAAAGAAAACAGAAATCTACTGATGCACTCGAGTGAGCTCATCCCTCACTCGAGTGATACGCATCAAAAGCCAGAAACACAGCAACTGGTATGGTTTTCCAAAGTGACCTAAAATGATCTCAATAGATTCTACACTTGCACCAAAGCTGATTCTCACCTAAAATTCCATAAAGAACCTATTGGTAACCTCAAAATATCCAAAATCACACCTCAAATACAATTTGTCCTTAAATCTCCACATTCCACTCAACAACTCAATCCTTAAAACTTTCATTTCTTACTTCTAAATCAATCCCAACCAACTCAAAATAGCACAAGCTACCAATAGAACAGTGACACTCCCTCTAATCCCCACTTTCATTTAATACCAATATTTAAGGCAAAATTCCAGAATTTACAAAACTTAACCAATATTCAAAACACAACCATCAAAATACATCAAATCATTACCTCTTTCTCTTGGTAAGATCAAATCTTTGTTTCTCCAACTTTCAGATTTGAGCAAACACCAAATCACCACTTTTAAAAATTCTGAAAACATAGAAGTCAAGCTCTCAACTTCTTGAACAATGTTAATGAAGAGTGTTTGAGCATGTGAAGTCATTTACCTACCTAGATTTCAAACCCTTCCTTTCTCTTTCTTGTCCAAGCTCGTCGGAAATGGAGAATGAGGAGAGAAATGAGATAATGATATTGATGATCACATTCTTTTTTTTTCCCATACAACAACCGACTAAGAGGAGAGAGGGAAGAGAAAAATGAGTTTGAAATATTAACTTTGATCCAAGGGTCCTCATGATGACACTTGGCACAATCTTGTTCCTCCCCTTTGATTTCACATGTTTTCATTTACATAGGATTCCACCCCATGGTTAAATCCTAACTATTGATTCCTTTGACTTTTAATCTCAATCGTTGATCTTCAAGTTACCAATGAGTTTCCTTCAGTAACTGACAAACTGGTAGGTAAATTTACCATTTTGCCCCTGATTATCAGAATGCCTACTAAACCATCAACAAACATATTTTACATCACATACGTCAAAAATGCTTAATTAACATCAATTACATCACTTTGAAGTTATTAGCCCTTAATTACAATTTAGGATATTACAGCTCACATATAGCCTTTCGGCCCACAAATAGCTTTTCGGCCCACATAATCACAAATATCACACCCCATCCTCATCCCCTTTTACCGCTAGGAAGGTAAGCAGCCCTTACCCGGATTGTTGTAAGCGACTCAGGGACTACTGGTATGGCGGTGCAAACACAATTTCACACACATTGTAGCATTTGAATTCATCATAAATCAATGATATAACACACATACAATGCAGCACATATGGTATAAGAGAAAGAGTCACTACCTTGTTCTTTCTGGACGTTCTTTGGCATCGAGGGCTCGCAAGGGCTGTAAATGTCAAATCCTATAAACCAAATTAGGGACAACCAATCAATCTCTTTTTCAAGTTCTTAATTCCATAGTACTTTAAGTTAGTATTCATGTAAACTCTTTAGGTGGCTATTAATGCATAAACATATGCCTAAAGGGTTGGGAGAAACTACCCCAAAGATGTATTTTTAGGAAGCAAAACACTGATTTTTGAATGGCTCAAGCGAGTGATGATAAACTTGCACTCAGGTGAAGGTGGCACATGTTAGAACAAGCGTTTCACCCAAGAGGGGGGGGGGGGGTGAATTGGGTGAAACTAAAATTTCGTTCGAAAATAAAAACTTTAACAGTGGAATTAAAACAGTAATGAGTAAGGAGAAATATCACCGAAGTGTACACCGGGAGTTATACTGGTTCGGTCTCAACCACTTTGACCTACGTCCAATCCTCAGAGCTTCTCTGAGAGTATTACTATAACTTCCAAGATTCAGTGGGTTCTTGACACCTCAGTATAAGCAAGTTCCTACACTTGGACACTCGCTCCCCCTTACAAGTTGTAATCCAATCCCAACTCAAGGTTCCACAACCTTAAGTTATCTCAATAACAAATATTGAGCTTGAATGAAAATATCTCTCTTACAGAGTGAATGAGAATCACTGAAGCATAGAAATATAATTTCAACGTGAAAACAGAGCAATGAACTTAATAATTCATTTGTGTGTGTGCTTGTTGTTCTTTCTCTGTTTGGATGTTCCCATATATATAGATATGATGGTGAAGACCGTTGGAACATTTTCTTCCGTCCGTTGGAGAGTGCGCAGCCACTATTGACTTTTCCAGTTTTTGAAAAATATCCGTTGGCGATGGTTGGCACTATGAACGTTTCATTTGACTTCCAAAACTTGATATGATTTCTTCATTGTTTATCTGTAAATAGGCTAAGAATACTAATACAATGAAATATTAATCATATAGGAAACAAATCAGTAAACGTTTGAATGATTTCTAAAATTCTGGGTTTGCTTACTCGAGTAGCTACTCGAGTATCCCTTGAAGTTTACTCGAGTACCTACTCGAGTATCATCGAGAAGTCTTTGATCAACTGCAAGTCAATGAATAAATACAAGATTACTCGGGTAGTGCATGGAATAACCAACTTTTAATCCTTTGGAAATATAAGTTTACTCGGGTAGCTACTCGAGTAATGCACTCATAACTTTATGAGTTACTCGGGTACCAACTCGAGTAATTCTTTACAAAAACTTTTGGTTACTTGATGCTTTACTCCAGTAATGTTGCAGGATCTCAAGGCGGAGAGCACTTACCTTGTTATTCGGATATGAACTCGAGTAATGCATTCATCTGTGCATAAGTTACTCGGGTACCTCCTCGAGTAAATGTACTTTTTGTGCTTGACTTACCCGGGTAATGACTTGAGGTTTTCCTTGAAATTATCTCTTCATACTCGGGTACCTACTCGAGGAATCCACTTAAAATAGATCATTAAATACTTGCATATCAGAGTAAGGACTCGAGGAAATGAGTTAAAAATATACAAAGTTAATCGGATACCACCTTCAAGTTTTTCACTTACTTCAGTACGTTACTCGAGTCCCTACTCGAGTAAATGTTGCAGTGGTACAAAATGCTGAGAGCATCATTTTTCAGAAACAGAGTTACTCGAGTATCATTGGCAACCTAAAAGGCAACTGGAAGTTTTTCACATGGTTACTCGAGTAGCTCCTCGAGTAACATTGGCAGGGCCGAGAGCAACTTCAAGTTTTTACCTGGTTACTCGAGTAGCTCCTCGAGTAACATTGGCAGGCCGAGAGCAACTTAAAAATGCTTACACTATTACTCGAGTACCTACTCGAGTAACGTTGGCAGGTTACTGGAAGGTGCCTCTGGTTACTTCAAGTTTTTGCTCATTACTCGAGTACCGCCTCGAGTAATCCCTTAGAAAACTTGCTTCTGATCAAGTTTCTCAGCTTTTTCTCTTGGCCTTTCTTCATTACTCCAATGCTAACTTCAAGTGATGCTTGTTCCTGTAATTACTTTGTTTAAACTTTATTAATCATTTCCTTTTCAAACCATTCTTTTGTTATCATCAAAACATGAGATCTAACAGCACACACTCACGAGTGTTTGACAGAGAGCACCACCAATGACTTGAAAGTGCTCACAACACTCGAGCGTGACGGTTTGCACTCGAGTGATGATATCCTCAAATTCACTCGAGTTTCCAAAAGTAAAACACTAAAACTGTTTACCTGAGAGCACACCTAACTTAGAAGAGAAAGCTTACTCGAGTACTACCCCAACCACTTGAGTGAGAACATAATACTTGCGAGTGTTAGATCACACTCTTGGAATTTAGCCTGTGAGTGCTTGACCGAGAGCAACCCTAGCATGAATATACCCTTACACTCAAGTGAACTCATTCTCACTCGAGTGATGGCCTATATCACTTGCGGATTGGGAAGTGCACTCGCGCTTCCCACCAGAAAACCCAAGCAAAATGCAGAAGGAAAAGGGAATTTATGTTGCTGTACTCAAGTAAAAGTCTCACTCACTCGAGTGACATTCATCAGAACCCAGAAATACAGCAACTGGTAGAGTTTTCCAGATTTACCAAAATTGATCCCAACAGTTCCAAAACTTATACCAAAGCTTATTCCCACTCAAAATTCCATAAGGAAATTATGGGTAACCTCAAAACACCCAAATTAACATCAAAATGACACACTCCACATTCCCAACTACATTGCAACCAAAATCACCTAATGACTAAACTTTTTCTTTTCAAATCCAAACCAAAACCATTGTCTCTATACCATATTCTAACACCATTTCTAAACATTACTATAACCAATTCATCCATTCTCAATTCTCATAAAATCAGGGCAAAATTCCAGAAATATTAAAACTTAACCAAAAATCATAACATCTATGTCAAAATGCTACAAATGCTCACCTTTTCAACGTGCTGAAACTAAAACCTTGATTCTCTAACTTTTAAATTTGGTTTCTACACCCAACTACCACCTTTCAAAATTCTGAAATCATGGCAATAAAGCTCTCAACCTCTTGAACAATATTAATAAAGAGTACTTGAGCATATGAAGTCATTTAGAGCACCTACCTCAAGTTTTTCTTCTTTCTCTTTCTTCCTTAAGGTCACCGAAAATGGAGGTGAGGAGAGAGATGAGATGATGATCTGATTTCCCATTCCCCATGCTCCTAAAATTGACTTTCAAAGAAAAGAGAGAGGAAAAATGGTTTGACTCTTGGACCTTGATCCAATGGCCCATGTTTTGACACTTGGCATCATCTCCTTCCTCCTTCCACAAATTCAAAAACACATGCACACACAATTCTATTTTCTTAATTTCTTAATCCTAGCCATTGATCCCTTATTCCCCAACGAGTCTCCTCTTCGGTAATTGGCCAATTGGTTGGTAAATTTTCCATTTTGCCCCTAATTATCACAACATTTACTAATTCTTCATTAAACACATTTACATCACAATTTACATCATATACTTCAAAAATGTTTAACTAACATTGATTACATCACTTGTGAGGTCATTAGCCCTTAATTACAATTTAGGATATTACACGAAGTATGTCAGAATTGTCATCGATTTTGATGTGGTTGATATTGGTTTGGGATTTAAGGAAGGACGGGACACAAGGCAGAGGTGAGATGTTGTTAGTGATGGTATCGTAATTGACGTTGATAAAGTAAGGGGTCAGCAAGTCTACTACCTTCTTCTAATTCTCTGGATCAATTTTAATGCTTATGAATTAAGATTTGCTTCGAGATGTAATTCTTATGAATTGAGATCTGCTTTACTCAACTACTCCCTCCCTTTGCTTGCTTTTTTGCCACTATCACCCTTACTCCATCGGCATCAACAACGACATCGTCACTAACAACCTCCTGCCTCTACTTTTCATCCCCACCTTCCTTAAATCCTAAACTAACATCTACCACATTAGAATCGATGACAACTCTGACATATTCTGTGCCTGCGCCAATACCGACATTGTCGTCACCTTCCCTATCGACTATGGTAACATCCATTCTCTCTCCTCATCCCTTTTTGAATAAGAGTGACATTTTGTTGGTTAAACTTAGGTATTTTGACTTGTTTCTTTGATTTTGGATGGGCTGCAAACCGGAGCTATTTGATTCCTTCATTCTCAATTTCTTTTTTTTTTGCCCCTGCTTTAGTGCTTGAAGATGAGTTGTTAAGAAAATGTCACAGTTTGTTTTGGGGGGACCCATTAAGGGAAAAGTCAAAAGTGAGGTGTAAGGTGTGAAGTAGGGAGGCATCGCTAACTTAACATTCACGTCACAGGTTTTAGTCAAAAGTTTGAATCAGATGGTCAAACAAATGGACATGGTCTTTTAGGACCCTTTTAAAACTTTCGTAGGCATTTTTGTACCCAGGAAAAGATTATGGTGTTAGGCACATGTTTGAAAAACGTTTATGGATATTTTTGCCCCTTAACCCAAAAACATAATTCTTTACTATAATTAAAACATAATTAAGAGGTTGACGAAGTCATCTAGAGCGTAGATTAGTTGACTAAGAAAGATCATCACTTGAATATGGATTTAATTACTAGGTAGGATCCACCAATTGCATTTACTGTAATTTTCACCATATATTATTATTGTTTGTAACTCTTAAGTTCCAAACCTTCCTTTCTTTACAAAAAAAAGGAAAAAAAAGTCACGCTCCTTTTCTGCAATGTCCCCCCCTCCACATGAAATTAATTCCATCCGTTGCATGCCATAAATGGGATTTGCTGATTGATTACAATTTTGAATCAACATCAACAACACTAGTTGAAGGCATTAAAGTCATCATCATCGTGCATAAACAAACATCCTTCAAAAAATTGCTTTAAAAAGTCAACATGTCACGGAAAGTGAAAACATGTACGTACTGAGAAGAAGAACCATAATAAAGCTTTTCTCAATTCTTCCTTCTCTTCTCTATTTTCCTCCTTCATCTTCATTTTCATTTTTTCAACTTCACAAAGTTGGATCAAAGCTAGTTATTAGTATGTTAGTAGGTAATCCTCCATTCTTGATGTAAACTCGGCTTTATTCACACACCTATGTGGCTTCGCTAACGTCAATCCCTCCACGTACAAGATTTTTATTCCCCAATCTAACCAAAAATATTTCTCCACCTTCACCAACCCTGTCAAGTGAAAATACCCCTCAATAGTCACTCTTTTTTCTGTATGGAATATATTGAAAATAACGAAGGGATATGTCATAAGGAATAAGTCCTACATTGTTTGGGATTGTGGGAGTCCAAGTAATAAGTGATCTTGGACTATTAGATTGACTATGAGGAGGAGCAAACTTATACAATGACAAGCCACATGGAAATCTAGCAATTTCCCCTATGCGTGAGTTTAAAGTGGATTGGGTGTTTTTATAAAAGATCTCTTAAAAAATTAACAGTGTGCTAATAAAATGTTTTTTGTTAGCATTATTTTGCAGCTTTTATTTATTTTGATGACATTTATTTCTTTTTTTTAGAAATATGGACTTTGCAAAGCTTTATGTTTTTTGAAAACTGATTCATTGATACTTCATTATAATAGGTTAATAGCGGATTTGAAACTGTTTGAAAAACTTTACTGCATCCTAACATTTTCAAACGTTTATATAATGGCTATTAAATGGTTTCATGAAGGTTTAATGGGCATTTACATGTTTTATTCAGTTGCACAATGTCCCTCATTCTTTTGCCTCTAAAGGAGATATTTGTAAGAGGTCCATAAGCTTTTGCTCTTGAACTCTCAAGTACTTCTCTTCCTCCTTTGGGATATGCTTATACCTACTAAGTTCTATTATCTTTTGTAGTTTTGTTCACCCTGTGTTATTGTAGGAAGAATTCGTTTAATCTTAGGGAGTGCCACAACTTCTTTTGCCCGTAGTTACAGAATAGCTCTTAATGAGAATGTCCTCGGACATGACTCAAACCATAAGATTATTGTGTTTCTGCAAGTGTCGTTGCCAACAACATGTTTGGTGTATCGTGCTGATGCCAACAATCTTAAGAGCTATTGTAGTGTCATTTTTTATGACAATCACTTATGATAGAGTTATTGGAAATGGAGGCCTCTAAGCTTTGCTCTTAGTTTACAAATATATTTTATGAGCTTTGCATTTCTCTTTCATAAAAGGAATATTGAGCTAAGTCTCATGTTTCATTTGTGCCTCATTTCAGGAGATTTCTTTGAGATCTTATAATGGAGAAAAAGACCAAAATAGACTGCTCCTCGTGATAGAGCATGAACCTCTAGTTGTAGCGACTTAGATGACTTGATCATTAAGTTTTAACTCACATGGATATCTAGGCATGACCACCTATATACGTGATGCAAAGTGGTAGTAGACGTTAGCCTGATGCAAGCCTGAGGTCATGAGTTTGATGATATTATGAGTGAAGCTAGGTTATTGGGCATATGTTATATGCTCAAGCGGACTATGATCACCAAGTGCTAAATTTGGCTCTTTAACCAGACTCATTTAAGACCTCATAGGTACAGTGTTTAAAACAAAGTATCTAGCATGGATACTGTAAGAGTACTTGAAAAGAACTTTACAGAATTACTGAGAACCCAAAAAGATTACACTTCACCATCATTGCTAAGAAGCACCTAGATAAGGTATTTGTCCTCTATAAATGAGAACATTCATATATGAGAATAAACATATGGCTTTGTGCTTCCATGACTGTTATGATGTTTCTTTTATGTATTGACTGTTGTGAAAAATCTCAATGTTGAAATGTTTGTTTGAAACCTCTTTTACAAATTCGATGCTTAAAATTTAAAAGTTGCAATTTTCTATACGTTCATTAGTGGAGTTAGTTTTCAATTAAATATTTGTGATTTGGGTGAATATTGTATCTTTCTGTTGGAAAACATGGGTTTATAGGATGTTTAATATGCCTAATCATGACCGTGTTTGACAATCTAAAATACAATAGAGGGGTTACACCTATAAAGAAAACCGGTGGCAACTTAATTATACACTACTACAAAAAAAAATAAAACTATAGTGCTTATATTTAAACTAGCTGTGGTATTTAAGAAGTGCTACATATCAAGATGTCACTAAAAGAAGATATGGCACTTGAAGCTACACAGCATGATAATTTTTTTTTAAAAAAATGCCCTCCTGTGGCTCTTTGTGAAGGAAGGGCCACAGGAAGTCACAACTTCCTCAGGAAGTTGTTAGCTATGATTAGTTTTGATGATGTCAAATATAGATGCCAAATATTAAGAACAAAGTTTGTATAATGTATTTATCCCCTACATTGACTAACTGTTATATTTAATGTGAAATATATTGTAGATTAGTTAAGCAAAGAAAGAAGATATCTAGTTGGGTTATAAAGAAAGATCATCAAGAGGAAAAATAAGAAGAAAGAGATTGAAGAAAGAAGAACTTGCAAGATCTAATGAGAAAATGAAGCTTCAAGCTCTTAGAAGTGATACTGGATGTTTATATGATAAATGGAGGTTAGAATGGGTCAATTCGAAGCCAAGATAACTTATATAGAAGTTATAGAACTTCCACAAGGTGATTACATGAATAATGGCTCTCTGCCAAGTTTTGGAGGGCATCACTCAAGTGATAAGCATTCTGTTGTGCTCTGTTTTCACACAACATGACAAATTCAAAGGAGCTCAGATGAAAGAGATATAAATCTTGGAATATGACACACAAATTGTTAGAACTGGCTGACACCCAAGGGGGGTGGATTGAGTGTTTGATAATAACTTAAGAACTTTGGAAATCTTTTCGCATCTTAATGAAAGCAATAAGTATGAAAGTAATGAATCATAAATCAACAGTTAATATATGCTGGAAGTATAAGAGTTTAAGGAAGAGAGTATGCAAATTGTGATTTATCCTGGTTTGAATCAATCCACGATGACCTACATCCAGTCCCCAGGCTCCTGAGATTTTAAATCCACTATCTTCTTGTTTAATCTGGGCACAAGAAAAGCCTCTACAATTCCACAAGTTCAGCCGAGCACTTGTGAAGCCTTTTTCAATTCTCTCACTGAGTTACTCCCCTTTACACACTGCAAGGATACAATTGATTACTCCCCCTTGCACACTACAAGGGTACACAACTTTGATGATGAAAGATTACAATCAATTTTCTCTGTTAAAAGTGAATAAGATGAACACTGAAGTACAATACAAATCTCTCTCAAATGTAAATGATATATAAGCTAGAGAATAACAGAGAGTGTTTGGGTCGAGGTGGATAGCTTATGATACGAGCATATTGGCATTGGCGTTGTGTGTAGTTGCGTGCTTGAATCTCTTGTATTTATAGTTGAGTAGGATATGACCGTTGTGAGTATTTCAACCTATCCGTTGAGTCCCCTTGCTTCATTTGAACAATTTTCATATTTGAAAACTAGCCGTTATGAATGTTGACATTCCGCTTCCATAAAGTCACTGTTTGTCTCTTCTCATCATCTCTTCATTGTTTTCTTGGAGAAATTTATTAAACACTAATGTAATGAAGTGTTAGAGTGATTGGAAGCAAAAAGAGTGAGTTACAAAATCATTCCATTGATTTTCAGAAGCTTCGGATACGTTGTCTTTCACATTACTCGAGTAGTCACTCGAGTAATCTTGGGTCATTACTTGAGTGATCACTTGAGTAATCCCCTTCAAAATCTGGCCGAGAGCATTTCCAACTTCATTACTCGATGGGTCACTCGAGTAATTTTTGGACATCACTCGAGTTATCTCTTGATTTTAATTTGAAATAGGGTAAATTACATATCATCGGAAAGCTCTCATCATCTACATTTTAATGCAACAAGAATCACCTCCAAACTCATTGTATACATAAAGTTATGATTTAAAGAGTATCTTCTGCACCATACAATGTCTGAATTCATGAGCATCAAATTCTAGAAGGCATAAATCTTAGTATATAGCTTCAAATATAAAAAAATACCTATCCATAGAAAGCTCTTTAAGTCTACTTTCATATGACACTAGTCTCATTGCAATCTGATATGTATTTTGGGGGTTATATCCAAAATACTGAAGCTGCTTTATACTATGATGTTGATTTTAGTGTCCATTTCTGAAGCGATATCTCTCTCATATGAACTCTTTTGAATATGATATGTGGTCAAAATGACCCTTTAGGAGTATAATTTCATATGCCACTAGTTTCAGCTCAATCTGACGTGTGGTTAGGGAGATATCACCAAAATACCGAATCTCTATCCTGCTACATGAAAACAGAGCACATTAGAATTCTCATTACTCTAGTGATCATTAGAGTAATTCTAAGTCATTACTCAAGTAAGCCCTTAAGTAATCACCTCTAAAATGAGGCAGTGGCATATTACTCGAGGGATTACTTAAGTAATCACCTATGGAGATAGCATAACTTCTGTATAAGTCATTTTAGCTTCGTATTGACCCATTCCAGCCTCCAGTTTCACTTCTAAGAGCTTGAATCTTGATGTTCTCATTTGATCTTAGAAGTTCTTCTTTCTTAAATCTCTTTCTTCTTGTTTTTCCTCTTGATGATCATTCTTCATAACCTAACTAGATATATTCTTAAATCGATGATCATTCTTCATAACCCAACTAGATATCTTCTTGAATATTTTCAATCTTCTTCGTTCTTTGCTTGACTAATCTTTTCTTCTTGATATTCCCATTAGTTATTGCAATTTCTCCTTTTTTCAATCCCTTGTTTCTTGATGTTCTTCTTGATGATCATTCTCCATTTATGAGGCATTATAAGCACAATAACATCAACGTATTGTCGGATTTATGACTAATATACAAGATATACAACATTAAATATAATAGTTAGTCAATATAGAAGATAAGTATATTATACAAACTTTTTGCTCTTACTTGACATCTATATTTGAAACCATTAAAAACTCATGATATCTAACATAAATCATCATCATATTCCAAAATATATTCGGTATTGTGGACGTAACTCTCAAACTACACATCAGATTGAGATGAAACTAATGTTAAATGAAACTAGACTTAAAGAGCTTTCCATAGATAGATAATTTGTCAAATTTGAAGCCATATGCTAAGAGTTATGCCTTCTAGAAGTTGCCACTTGTGAATTCAGACATTGTCTAGTGCAGTAGACACTCTTTGGATCATAACTTGCAAAATACAATGAGTTTGAAGTTGATTCTTTTTGCATTAGAATGTGAACAACAAGAGCTTTCCGATGATAGGTCATTTTCCATATTTGAATAAAAAATGAACAAATCACTTGAGTGATCACTCGAGTGATGACTTAAGATCACTCGAGTGATGAAGTTGGCAAAAGCCTCCAATACTCTCTACCAGATTTTGAAGGGGATCACTTGAGTGACTACATAAGTGATGTGATAGACAACGTTTCATAACTTTAGAAAACCATAAGAATGATTGTGTCACTCACTCTTCTTGCCTCTAATCACTCTAACACTTCATTGTATTAGTGTTTAATGTATTTTTCTAGGAATACAATAAATGATGTGAAGAGTTATAAGGTGACTTTACAGAAGTGGAGCATCGACCGAATGTAACGGCTAGTCTTTCAAATACGAAGAATGCTCAAATGAAGCAACGGGACTCTAACGGACAAGTTGAAATGCTCAAACGGTCATAAATCTTCATCAACATTAAATAAAAGAGCATTCAAAGTTCAGAAAGCACAATGAGAGCTCAATACACCAACATGCTATAATTATGAGTCATTCACTTCAGCTTAAAAACTCTTTGTTATTCTATAGTTTCGATATCAATTATCTTTGAGAGAGTGATTATCTGTATTGTGCTTCAGTATTCATCTTATGTATTCTAAGAGAGAGAGATTATAATCTTTCATCATCAAAATTGTATCCTTATGGTGTGTAAGGGGGAGTAACTCGACTGTAACCTTATAGTGTACATGGGGGAGTAACCGAGTGAGAGATTTGTAGAAAGCTTAACAAGTGCCCAACTAAACTTACGGGATTGTAGTGGTTCTCAAGTACCCAGTTAAACTTAAGGAAGATAGTAGGTTGAAAATCTTAGGAGGAGCCTAGGGATTGGATGTAGGTTATCGTAGATTGGACCAAACTAGGATAAATTACAGTTTGCATATTCTCTTCCCTAAGCTCTTATATTTCCATCATATATTATTTAAATATCTAATTGTGATTTATGATTCATTACTTTTATATTTACTGCTTCCACTAAGATGCGAAAAGATTTTCAAAGTTCTTAAGTTTTTATCTTACACCCGATTCACCTCCTTTTGGGTGTGATTTGTGATATATTTCCATCATATATTATTTAAATATTTAACTGTGATTTATGATTCATTACTTTCATATTTACTGCTTCCACTAAGATGCGAAAAGATTTTCAAAGCTTTTTAATTTTTTATTTTACACCCAATTTACCCCTTCTTGGGTGTCAGACGATTCTAACATTTGGTATCAGAACTAGACTCTTGTTTAAAGGAATTAACCATCTCAAGAGTTTATAATGGCTGATTTTGGATTTTATATGCTTTCCAAAGGTTTTGACTATACAATTCCACCTGTTTTGAAAGATATTGATTTTTAGTTTTGAAAAGCTAGAATTGTAACACCCTGCCTTTAATCATGTAATTATAATTCGATATTAAATAATTAAAGTAGATTAGAGACCTTCGGATAACTTAAACTCGTTTCAATCTCCTACTTTGTGGTAGGGTTTTCACAAAATCATTCAAAATCTCTTTCCTGTTCCTGGTCTCCATTTCAAAATTCGAATATAATCACCTGTGCAGTTTATCTACATTCACGTATGACAGAGTGTAAAACCAATTCCCCGGCAACTCCCGGATTCTATACATATATAACCTGAGGTTTAAGTATCCACTAGGGGATTACATCCAAAATTGAATATACTATTCATATTTCTGATTATACAGTAATCCCGAATTCAAAAGATATAACCAATATTCCAAAATCAACTATACCCCTAAGGGTCCTAAGTGCTTCGGGTCGGCCTCTTCTCCTTTGAGCCACATGCCCTGTCTGAAAGGTTAGTCATAGGAAGGAATGAGATTCGAGAGAATCTCAGTAGTAACAAACCATTCATACAATGTATAAATACCAAGCATGTATATAAATCACAACCAGTAACAACAACAACATCAATCTCAAAGATACATGGTTTTCACCACAAACGACAGCACTCACGGCTATATACACAATACGACAGCTTACGCTGTAATCACCATCACGACAGCTTACGCTGTAATCACAATAACGACAGCTTGCGCTGTAAACGACAGCTTTCACCAGCTGTAACCACAGCAACATCAAAGATTCATCATAGAACAGTGATAACACACACATACAGAGCATTACACATAGTATAAGAGAGAGAGTCACTACCTGATCCTTTCCTGACGTCCTTCAGCGCAGTTGGCTCACGAGGGCGGCAAATATCGAATCCTACAATTCCAAATGCACTATTTAGACACTTCCATAGTGTTACTTAGGGTTATATGAGTCTATAATGAAAATTTATAAAAATACCCCCGGGGACCCGGCCTGGGCCCGCCATACCTAGACCGGTTGCACTTTTCTCGAAATTCTAATCTGGGCTATCCTAACATATTTCTGCCCAAGGAATCCATTTCCGTACTCAGAATTATCAAATTCAATGTCAAATTACGAAATTACCCTTGGCAGCCCTACTTTTAGGGTTTTAGGGGTGTTTCCGTAATTATGCTTTCTCGGCCTTTTTTGAAAAAGTGCCCAACTGTAACCCCACCTATTTTCGCCCACTGAATCCAATGGAATCATCAAATCATTGAAAATCCAACTCTAAGACCCATTTACAGCCTTGGCCGAAATATACATGTTCTCCGGGAAAAATTGGGGTTTTACGATTTCGGCTCCGTAAACGCGTTCCTTTCTACTCCTAACCACTTTATTAACCATTACATTAGGTTACAACTAACATTAAGACCCAATTTGGGCAGCATAACCCCTAGGCCACATCATTTCCAAACTTTAAAACCAATGGCAATCCGGCGAAATTTCACCGATTAAATTGCCCACAGCAGCCAGAATAAGCAATATACGAAAGTTTGGAAGTTACCTCAAGCTCCTTCTAGCTTTTCTCAAGAGTGGCTGAAAACCCTAGCCCCTTGAACACCAAATTGTCTTCTCAAACACCTTAAATAACATAGAAGAGAAGCTTAGGAACAAGGTTATACGCGTTAGGAGCTAGATCGTCGGAGAAATCGGCTTACCTTGCAAGATTTCTCCTCTTTCTCTCTCTAAGAGCTCTCAACTTTCTCTCACTATCTTCAGCTGGAAATGGCGTGAAATGGCTGAAGAAGATGAGCAATTTGATTAATAATCCATGCTGACATCATCTTTTAATGAGATGATGTCGTAATTCCCATTTTCGGATTTTCTGGCAGATTTTCTGCCCAAACTTTGAAAAATCATAACTAATCCTAGAAAAATCGAAATGAGGTGATTCCAAAGCCAAATGAAAGATATTAAGTCCTTGTCATAGGAAAAATATTGGCCATTACTGAAAATTACCACAAAATTCCCAGAATTTCAATCTTTGCATACTGTTCCAGAAAATAATTAATTTCGCTGGGCAAACTTCAAAAATCCAAAACTCTTAGGTCACAAATCAAAATGATACAAATTATATGTTCATTTTGAAGCTTGACATGTGAAATTTAATACTGGAAAATTTCAGAATTTTTAGACACCATTTGTCTATTTAAAACGTCCATACAAATTGGCTGCCCTGTACAGAGTTTCAATGGACAGAGTTTTCAACTTTAGCACGATTGTTCCCAATGGTTCCAATTTCACAAAAAACACTCTCCCCACATGAATTTTCACAAGAAAGCCATTGGAATCATTAAAATATCCAAATTCCCATCACACATTCTCCAAAAGTATTTATTCAACAATAATTATATCCACTTTTAAAGTCATTAGCCCTTAATCACTTTTTGAGATATTATAAGAATGACTAGTTCTATTAAAGTATCTGATTTTGATATGTGGAATGTTTTTACAAATGTCTTTGATTTCAACCAAGAAAGGATTGGATAGAAAGAGAAAAGAAAAAGTTGTCATTGAACATTAGAGAAAGAGAAAAGAAAATGTTTTCATTGAACATTAGAGCAATGATAATTCTATATAGTGTTTTAACTGAAAATGATTTTGAGAAAAATTAGATTTTGCTCTACTGCTAGAGATATTTGGGATACTCTTGATTTTATGTATACTTCTAACAAGTGTGTTGAGGTTGGAAGTGTTGACAGTTCATGTGAAAGTATAAGCTGCGCATCTACGGTGCATGAACAATTGAAAGTTGATGATGAAAAAGGAGAAATCTTAGAATACTTCCATACAATCAAGAGATTCTCACGCACCAATTAAGAGGTCTATATCATCGCAAAATAGAACTCTCAGAACATCCATTGCTGTAGCTACAGAGCATAACCATAGAAAGAAGCAATGGATAAAAGGAGTATGTTTCACCTCAAGGAAGCGCTACCATAATGTATCATTCAACTACCTTGAGGAGAACAAGAAGAGGAGGGTCTCTCATACATAAAGAAAAATACTTTCGAAGCCTATATCATATGAAAGAACTTTGCATAAAGCCAAATACGCAAAAACAGAGCTTCAAAGAAAGATGTAGTGGGTATACAAAGGCAATCCTTAAACCACCTAATGTAAAAGTAAACAATAGTAAAACCTCTTGCATTATCATCTTTAATATTTATTGAGGTTTACACCTTGTTACCTTAGGTATGAGCATTGCACATATGTTTTCATAATCTTTAGAAAATTCATTCATAAAGAATCGTAATATTCAATAGCTTAACACTTTATTCATATACACATATTTCAAGAGAAAATATTTTTAGGCATGAGTCATGTTCAATTCATTATGCTCAATTTCTTCGAATTGACTATATTCTTGTAGTATGTGAATTATGATTCCTACAATTTAACCATAACTGGATCCAAATAATCCTGGATATTGAAAGAAGAAAAAGATCTATATGCTGTTGTAGGAAGAAGAAAGGAATGCTCTATTTACAATCATTAAAACAGGGGTAAACAGAGGGTACATAAACTCTAAGTGAGAACTTGAGTTCATATCAAGTTATAGAATTAAACTCGAGTTTCAGACATACACTAGAGTTCACAACTTGCAGTTGTAGAGTGAAATTCAAGTTCAGGAAGGAAATTGCAGAAAATCTTGATTCAAAGGCATGTGCCACTCAAGTGATCTTAGAGGACTTGAGTACAAGGAGATGGAAATTAATCTGGGTGTCTACAATTTATGTAATACCCCAAATTTTGAGACTTAAGGCTAGAGAATAAGCCTGAGATTAGTGGACTGCTAAGCCCTGGTTTAGCAGGATCCCAAATTGTGATTAAGAGATAATGACTCCAAAAGTATATGTGGTTAGTGATAAATAACCCTTTTGGAGAATCTGATATGATTTGAGATTCGAATGTGATTCGTATGTGTTGAGATTCGTACCCAAACCCTGTATTTGAGTTCAATTATGGATTAACATCTAAATTGAATGAAAATAAGGGGGAGGGCGTATATATGGTGTAAATGAATGAGAAAATGATTTTGATGGTGATTCCAAGTGGATTGCCATAATCAGGGGCAAAAAGGTAAAGTTACCGACCAATTGATCGGTTACCGAAGAGGAAACTCATTGGTAACTTTAAGATCAATGGTTAGGATTGATTTGTGCAAGAGATCAAGGGGTGGAATCACATGTGTGTGAGCTTATGTGAACTCATGTGAGGTTTTTCAAGATGGTCACACTTGGCACTTTGTGAGCCCTTGGATGAGGTCAAAGTGTCAAACCTTATTTTCCCTCTATCCTCTCTTTATTTGGTCGGTTTTGGTTCCCAAAAACTGAACATTCACTTCATCATCTTCATCTTCATCTCTCTCTCTCTCTCTTGTTCTCCATTTTCACCAAGCACAAGGGGAGGAAAGAGAAAAGAATAAGGTGAGATTTGACTTGTTTCTGGTCCTCTAATGCTCTAATATCCTTCTATAATCTTATTCATAGTGATGAGAGCTTCATCTCTATGGTTTTAGATTTGTGAAAGGAGGTGTTTTGTTGCTTGAGCAAAAGTGGAAAGATGAAGAATCAAGGAATTGGTTTGGGAAAGAGGAAGAGCTAAGTATTCTTTTGATCTAAGTTTTGGTTAAGTATGGTGAATTGTGAATTTTGCTTTGATTTTATGGTAGTTTCATGTGGTATGTAATTGGATGAATTAGATGTTGTTTTATGTTGAAAATGGTGTCATGTTGTGGTATTTAATCATTGGAATTGATTTGAATTGGATTAGACACATTGGTTGAAAAACTGGAAATTCTGTCCAGTGTAAATTCTGTCTAGGCAGTCTGTTCGTGTGGATATCTTGACTGGGAAAATAATGTCAGAATATTATGAAACTTTCCAGTCTTAAGTTTCACATCCCAAGCTTCAAAATGGACACATAATTTGTGCCATTTCATTTTGTCTTCTATGAGTTATAGCTGTCCAAATTTTGAGGTCGAAAATGAACACTATTTTGGGACAGTCTTGAGTTTTGGGGAATTCTGTACTTGTGTGGTGATTTCTAGTAAAGGCCAATATTTTTCCTATGTAGAGGACTTGAATAGCTTTCATTTGGCTTTGGGATAACCTCATTTCTATTTTTTTTGGAATTAGTTATGAGTTTTGGAAGTTCAGCCAAGAAACTGGATTTTCTTGGCCGCGGCCAGCAGGTTCTGGGTCGCGGCCCAAATGTTTCTGGGCAGTTTTTGGCTGTGGGCAGTGGATTTGTGGGCCGCGGCCAACCCCCAAAAATCAGCATTTCAGACTTTTAAAAGGTGATCTTTGGTCAAGTGTTTCCCAAGCCTTTAGGCATATGTTTAGGCTTTGATTAGCCACCTAAAGGTGTTAAATGATAACCAACATTAAGTGTTTGTATGTTGAGGAATTGAGAAAGGGATTAACCCTATGTCCTTGGTTTGGTTATAGGGTTGATATTCGCCCTGATCGTGGTTCGGTATTCATTCTGATCACGAGTAAGCGAAGTTGGAGCATACGTGGAAAGAGGGTAGGGAACATATCTCTGTTAGATATGATTAGTTTTGATGATGTCAAAAATAGATATGAAGTGATAAGAGCAAAAAGTTTATATAATGTATTTCTTTGACTAACTACTATATTTAATGTTACATATTTTGTAGATTAGTCAAGCAAAGAATGAAGAAGATTGAATTAATAAAAATGAACAAGAGGAAGAAGAAGAAAGAAATTGAAGATAGTCAAGGAGATGCTTACTTGGATTATGAAAAATGAAGAACTTGGTAGATCTATCATGAATATCAAGATTCAAGTTGTTAGATGTGATATTGGAGGTTTCTATAATGTTACCGGAGGTTTCTATGATCAAATAATGGTTGGAATATGTTAATATGAAGCTAAGATGACTTATATATGAGTTTTGGCACTTCTAGAGGTGTTATGCTCGAGCACAAGGTGTTATGCTCGAGCACAGGAAGAACATGCTCGAGCACAGACCACTTCACTCGAGCACGGGTGCATACTCTGTTCTACTCTATTTTAAGTTCAGCCTGAGCGAGGTCTGGTATTTTGATCATATCTCTCAAACCACACGTTGGATTGACTCGAAACCGGTGGCATATGAAAGAAGACTCCCAACACGTACAATTGGCACCAGAATCACATTGAACGAAGATCAAATGAAGGAGATATGATTCGTGGAAATGAAACTGAAATCACCGTCACTTTTCGACACAGGTTCGGTATGTTGCTCGTAACTTACAAACTACACATCGGATTGAGACGAGACCAGTGCCAAAGGAAAGTAGACTCAAATAGATTTCCATAGATAGGTAATTTGCCTAATTTGAACGTATATTCTAGGAGCTATGCCTTCTGGAAGTTGATGCTTGTGCAGACTAGCGAAATATACACTCTTTGGATCATAACTTGCAGAATACAACGAGTTTGGAGCTGATTCTTGTTGCATTGGAATGCATATGGCAAGAGCATTCTTATGATACATCATTTGAATCAAATGAACAAAATTTTTCTAAAGTGGCCCCACATCACCTGCAAGTGTAAAAACTTTCCCTCTGAAAATGTCGTGCGAGTGATGTCCAGAAGCAGCTGAAACGTGAAGAAATTTGCAACACTCGAGCACTAGGATTCATGCTCAAGCATTGGATGATTTCTCACTCGAGCAGGAGTCTTTGTGCTCGAGTGAAGGCCCACATCACCTGCGAGTGATAAATTCATCCCTCTGAAATCCTGATGCGAGTGTTGATTTTGAGAGCATATTCCTTGAGAATATGCGTCTCACTCGAGCAGAGGTATGTGTGCTCGAGTGAGGGACCATATCACTCGCGAGTACAAAATCTCACTCTTGTTAAAATGATGTGCGAGTGACAACCCGAGAAGAAGCATGTACGTGAAAACTTGAGGCGCACTCGAGCAGGACGTTTTGTGCTCGAGTGATTCGAGACTTCACTCGAGCAGACGCGAGAGAAGTACAGCGAGTGCTTGCCCGAGAGGAAGTCAGAACGTGAAAATATCAACTTCACTCGAGTGAGCCATATTGCACTCGAAGTGAGAACTTGGTAGAACGCAGAAACGAAACAGAGCCTCACAATAATCAATCCAAACGTGGTTAAATGTTATACAATCATTATGTTTTCACTTGTTATTGTTCCTAAACATTAACTAACATATATTTCAAGTGTAAAACAGGAGATTCAATATTTGGATTGCATCTTCAAGAACGGAGGTCACGGCGAATATATTCACTCAACGTGATGAGTCACAGAAGCCAGAAATTCAGCTTTTTACCAATGATCCAACATACCCATGACTAATACTTCATCATATTAGTAATTAAGTATTTTACAGTGTGAAACAGGAAATTTAACGGTGAGCTTACCGATTCAAATGAAAAAGTCAAGTATGGCGGGCGGCATCATTACACACCGAGCATCAGCTACCTACCACGACAAAAGTTTGACCCACCATAAGAGTTTGTCTGGAAACTCAAACGAATTCATCCCGCTCCACAACGTGACATACAGCTCAAAATGAATTTTCCTTCTGTTCAACGAGACGCTCTGCTTTACAACGGAAATCTCATGGTAGCTCATTTTTCAAATATGCTCAACGGACAAAATGACTCCAACGGACAAATGCTTACAACAGTCATCATCTTCATCAACTATAAATGAGAAACCATTCAACATCGATGGGTAACTGAGAAAAACGGAAAAAGACAGAGAAAACAGAGACAGCGAGCAACTACGAGAAAAATTATAGAAATGTGAATTCTCTGCTTCTACCCAAACACTCTCTATTTTTCAGTTTCTGTATTACTTATCATTGAGAGAGTGATTATTTGTATTGTACTTCAGTGAGATTATACCCACTCTGTGAGAGAGTCTGTAAACACCTTCAACTATATTTCTGAGTTGATCTCAAGGTAGAGGGACCTTGAGAGGGTTGATTTTCTTACGGAGAAGCTGTAGAGAGAATTGTCAGTAAGACATGCTGCTCGTAAGACTTACAAGGTGCAAGCAGTAGAGAACGTTGCTGCTCATAAGACTTACAGGGGTGTAAGCAGGAGAGAACGTTGCTGCTCGTAAGACTTGCATGAGTAAGCAGGAGAGGAAGATCTTCGGGATTGCTCTGCTCGTAAGACTTGCCGTAAGGGGGAGTATCTCAGTGAGAGATTTGTAATAGGTTTCACAAGTACCCAGTTAAACTTGTGGAATTGTAAAGGCTTTTCTTGTGCCCGGATTAAACAAGAAGATAGTGGATTTGAAAATCTCAGGAGGAGCCTGGGGACTGGACGTAGGCCATCACAGATTGGACCGAACCAGGATAAATCACAGTTTGCATATTCTCTTCCCTAAACTCTTATATTTCCAGCATATATTATTTAATCTAATCGTTGATTTATAAACCTTCATATTTACCACTTTTGATAAGATGCGAAAAGATTTCCAAAGTTCTTAAGTTTTTATTATACACCCAATTCACCCCCCTCTTGGGTGATAGCCGATTCTAACAATCTCTTCTGCTTGTATTTGATAGATGTGTTAGTGTGTTGGTGTATGTCTTAGCTTTGCATAATTGTGTGTAATTTGAAGCTATGTTTCAATTTATGCTATGGCCATAGGTATATTGTTCGAAGCATTGAGCTTGCAAATTGTCATTGTGTTATCATGAGTTGTGTGATGCAAGCATGTCATGCATTAAAATTGTTTTCTTGACATATTCATTAATGAAAAGAAAGACTTTTCTAATTTATTTTTTAATTTACTTCTCCATAAGCATTTCATCTTTATACAAACCTTTTGCTAATGTCAAATAAAGGAAGAAAAAAAGCAAGAAAAATATGTTGCACTTAATTAGCTTTTATAATTCACACATATTTTTCTTAAAGGATTTACCATCATAAAAAAGGGAGAGAATGTTAGATATGATTAGTTCTGATGATGTCAAATATAGATGCCAAATATTAAGAGAAAAAAGTTTGCATAATTTATTTATCTCCTACATTGACTAACTGCTAAATTTAATGTGAAAAATTTTATAGATTAGTCAAGCAAAGAAAGAATATATCTAGTTGGGTTATGAAGAAAGATCATCAAGAGGAAAAACAAGGAAAAAGATATTAAAGAAAGAACTCGTAAGATCTAATGAGAATATGAAGACTCAAGCTCTTAGAAGTGCTATTGGAGATTTATATGATCAAATGGAGGTTAGAATGGGTCAATTTGAAGCTAAGATAACTTATATGGAAGTTATGGAACTTCCACAAGGTGATTTCTTGAATAATGGCTCTCTGCCAAGTTTTGGAAGGCATTACTCAAGTGATGAGCATTTTGTTGTGCTTTGTTTTCACGTAGCATGACAGAGGTTTGGTATTTTGGCCATATATCTCTAACCACACGTCGGATTGCTGAAACTAGTGGCATATAAAACTAGACTCCCAAGAAGTAAAATACCAAGATCACATTCAAAGGAGCTCAGATGAAAGAGATATGAATTTTGGAATATGACAAACAAATCACCGTCATATTCCAAAACAAGTTCGATATTGTGGACATAACTCTCAAGCTACATATCAGATTAAGAAGTGTTATATGAAGCTAGAATTAAAGAGCTTTCCATATATAGGTAATTTGTCAAATTTGAAGCTATATGCTAAGAGTTATGCCTTCTGGAAGCTAGCACTTGTGAATTTAGACACTTTCTAGTGTAGTAGACACTCTTTGAATCATAACTTGCATAATACAATGAGTTGGAGATGATTTTTTTGTATTGGAATGTAAATGACAAGAGCTTTCTGATGATAGGTCATTTTCCATATTTGGATTTAAAATGATCAGATTACTCGAGTGACCACTCAAGTGATAAAATTGACAAAAGCCTCAAATACTCTTTACCAGATTTTAAAGGGGATCACTTGAGTGATGCGACAGACAATGTTTTACAACTTTGGAAAACCATAGGAATGATTGTGCAACTCACTCGTCTTGCCTTTAATCACTCTAACACTTTATTACATTAGTGTTTAATGTATTTCTCCAGGAATACAATGAAAAGATGATGTGAAGAGACAAAAGGTGACTTTACAAAAGTGGAGCATCCGCCGAACGTAGTAGCTAGTTTTTCAAATACGAAGAATGCTCAAACAAAGCAATGGGACTTTAACGAACAAGTTGAAATGCTCAAACAATAATCAATCTTCATCAACTATAAATAGAAGAGCATTCAGAGTTAGAAGTACAATGAGAGCTCAACACACCAACATGCTATAATCATGAGTCATTCACTTTAGCTCAAATACTCTTTGTTATTCTATAGTTTCAACATCAATTATCTTTGAGAGAGTGATTGTTTGTATTGTGCTTCAGTATTCATCTTATGTACTTCTGAGAGAGAAGATCGATTATAATCCTTCATCATCAAAGTTGTATCCTATGGGGTAAGGGGGAGTAACCCAGTGAGAGATTTGTAGAAGGCTTTACAGGTACCCAATTAAACTTGTGGGATTGTAGTGGTTCTTAAGTACCCAATTAAACATGAGGAAGATAGTGGATTGAAAATCTTAAGAGGAGCCTGGGGACTGGACATAGATCATTATAAATTGGACCTAACTAGGATAAATCATAGTTTGCATATTTTCTTCCCTAAGCTCTTATATTTCCATCATATATTATTTAAATATCTAACTGTGATTTATGATTCATTACTTTCATATTTACTGCTTCCACTAAGATGCAAAAATATTTTTAAAGTTCTTAATTTTTTATCTTACACCCAATTCACCCCCTCTTGGGTGTCAGCCGGTTCTAACAGAAACGCCACAAGAAGTCCTACCTTCCTGTGGCTCTTCCTTAAGGTAGATTTTTTTTATTTTTCTTCTTGTGGCCTTTTTTAAGGAAGTGCCACAGGAAGTATTTTTAAAAAAAAAATATTATGTATTTTTAATTCATAACCCTATAATTATAATAGTGGACTACTTTAAACACAAATTTCCATATCCACAGCCAAATAAAGAAAAGAAAACAACAATGAAATAACTTCAACATGGTACAAACAAATAACTAATTAACTAAATCAGTACAAAATATATTTACACTGTAATATCCTGGATTATGACCAAGGATTAGCAACTTCAAAGTAATGTAATTAATATTAATTGAGCACTTTTGAAGCATTTTGAAGCATATATTGTGCATTGTGATAATCAGGGGCAAAACGGTAAATTTATTGACCGACTAGTTAGATACCATTGAGAACACTTCTTAGTAATCAAGATTAATGGCTAAGATTGAAAGACCAAGAGGTGGAATCCTATGCATGCAAGCTTATATGAAATCATGGTAGGAAGAATAGGATGGTGCCAAGTGGCAAAACAAGGACCCTTGGATTAAAGTCAAGTTTTCAATCCATTTTCTCTTTCTCCTCTCTTCCTAGTCGGTTTATGTGTGTATGTGTGAGGGAAATCATCATCATCATCAATATCTCATTTTTCTCTCTCATCCTCCTCCATTTTTCGCTGAACAAGCTAAAGAAAGAGTAAGAGAAAAGCTTGAGTTTTTGGTAAGTTAATGCCTTCATATGCTCAAGTGTCTTTCATTAATGTTGTTCATGAGGTTGAGGGCTATATTCCTATGGTTTCAGAATTTTGGTTGGCGAAGTTTGAGAACTTGTGGAAATTTGGAAGTTGGAGAATTGAAGAATTGGCTTTAGGAAGAAGAAGAGGTAAGAATTAGAAGCATTTTGGTATAGTTGTTGTAATCATTGGTTGAGTATTGGGAATTTATGAATTTCCCCTGATTTTATGCAATTTTTGAATGGAATGAATTGGTTTATGTGTTGTGTCGAATTTGGTCTTTTGTTGAACATTTTGGCCATTGGAATTGATTTGGGAACTTGGATTGGAAAGTGTGGCAATGTGTGAATTGTGTTGTGACATTGTGAGACATGTTGTAGTTGTTGAGCAATATGTCAATGGGAGTTGAATTTGGTCATTTTGATGATTTCAATGGTTTTCTTGAGTAAAATTGTGTGAGGATGGTGTTTGGGTTGGAATGGGAATCATTTGGGATCAAATGTGAAAATTTGGAAAATCTGGCCAATGTAGGTCTGTTCTGGAGTGTCAGATGGTGTGGACGTTTTGATTGGGCAAATGATGTTGCAAAATTATGAAACTTTCCAGTCTTAAATTTCACTTCCCAAGCTTCAAAATGGACATAACTTTTGTATCATTTCGCTTTTTGAGCTGGGATTTTGAACTGTCCAAAGTTTGGCATCCAAACTGGACCCTGTTTTGGCACAACGTTAGGTTTTTGGTAAATCTGGACTTTTGTGGTGATTTCTAGTAATGATCACTATTTTCCTAGAAAGAGGACTTAAATAGCTTTCATTTGGCTTTGGAATCACCTTATTTCGATTTTTCTTGAATTAGTTATGATTTTTAGAAGTTCAGCCAAGAAACTGGATTTTCTTGGCCGCGGCCAGCGGATTCTGGGCTGCGGCCCAAATGTTTCTGAGTAGTTTTGGGCCGTGGCCAGTGGATTGTGGGCCGCGGCCCACCCCCAAAAATCAGTATTTTATACTTTTTAAAGGTGGTTTTTGGTATAGCCTTTCCCAACCCTTTGGGTATATGTTTAGGCCTCTAATAGCCACCTAAAGAATCTAAATGATAACCAACTTAAGTACTATGGAATTAAGAACTTGGAAAAGAGATTAATTTATTGTCCCTAATTTGGTTTATAGGATTCGACATTTTCCGTCCTCGTGAGCCCACTGAGCCAGCAAACGTCAGGAAGGAATGAGGTAGTAACTTTTCTTTCGTACCATATGTGATGCATTGTATGTGTGTATTATCATTGATTTGTGATAAACTCGTATGCTGCGACATTGTGAATATGTGTAAACACGTCATACCAATAGTCCCTGAGTAGCTAACAACAGATCGGGCAAGGGTTGTATGCCTTCCTGGCGGAGAAAGGGGATGAGGATGAGGTGTGATATATGTGATTATGTGGGCCGAAAGGCTATTTGTGAAGGCCGACGGGCCATTTGTGAAAGCCAGATAGCTATATGAGCTATAAGGCTATGTGTATGCACTGCCACGCCAATAGTCCCTGAGTAGCTAACAACGGTTTGGGTTAGGACAGTGTGCCTTCCCGGCGGAGAAAGGGGATGAGGGTGGAGTGTGATTTGTGCTGCTGCTGCTATATAATGATTTGCTTACATGCTGTGTACTTATGTGTTGTATAAATGTTTTGTTACTACTGGGATTCTCTTGAATCTCACTCTTTCCTTTAACTAACCTTTCAGACAGGGCGAGTGGCTCTAAGGAGAAGCGTACGACCCGGAGCGGTTAGAACCCTGTAGGGACATTTATTTTGGATGTGTTGGTTAAACCTGTTGGACAGGGATCTTGTAAATTATTTTTGGGTTGTATTAGTAACAGAATATAGTTGTGTAATCCCTTATATAGGAATTGTAAACCTTCTAGTGAATGAATGGAACCCGGGGGTTGCCGGGATTGCTATTAGATAGTATGATATGAATGAATGTAAATTAACTGCACAGGTGATTATATTCGATAATTGAATTTGAGACCGGAGTAGGAAAGAAGTTTTGAAAATTTTGTAAAGTCCCTACCATAAAAGGGAGTTTTAAATGAGTTTTGAACTATTCGACGATCTCTAAACCAATTTAATTAAGTGATATCGAATTAAAATTACGTGTTTAAAAGCAGGGGGTTACATTTTGGTATCAGAGCTGTAGTTCCTTTAGGGATAGAAATTTTTTTGCAAATCATTGTTGTGTTTGCACATGTATGTTATATTGATATGGATATATGTGAGTTTTATGACTATAAGTGCATACTATTTCTGCTAAATTAATGGGGCAAGTTGTTTGTAGAATGAAGAAAACTAGAGGACGCCCCAGTATTCCGCGTGTAGACCCTGAGGTGGAGGTCGTCAATAATAACCCACCGGATGCAATGCAGGAATTAATGGGTCTAATCAGAGATCAGCGGGATATGATAACTGAGCTAAGAGAAGAGCTCAGAGTAGAGAAAACAAAGAACAAAGAGGACCCGGTTCAATCCACTCTGGTGGAAACTCAAGAAGAAACCCATTATGAGGACACTGCTGAAGGGTCAGCACGACCCCTAGAGTCCCCACCTCACATTGTCCCAAATCAAGAATCACATGGGATGCCGCTTAGAGAGGAAAGAGACCTGCAGTTTTGGGTCACCAGATTCTGCAAGCATCTGCCTCCGGCGTTCAGAGGAAGGTTTGACCCTCAAGCAGCCAAAGATTGGATGAACAGGCTAGAGAAAATATTTAATGTTCTTGGTTGCCCGGATAAGGTGAAGCCACGACTGGCCGTTTATAAGCTCGAAGGGGATGCAGATCGTTGGTGGCGGAATATCGCCTTAACATTGAAAAGCACAGAAATGTCATTGACTTGGGAACTGTTTCAACAAGAATTCAACGAGAAGTATTTTCCCAAATTAGTGAGACTTGAGAAGGAGACGGAGTTTCTGAATATCAGACAAGGGGACACAGAGAGCTTCGATAATTACTTGTCCCGTTTTGTTCGTTTGGCTCGGTATTCCTCTTACCTCCTATTCAATGATGACGAAGAATGGAGTTCTGATATGCTCATTAGTGGTCTAAGGCGAGAGTTGAGGAAACACCTAGCTACTCATCAATTTACCAAGTTCAACAAGGCGGTTGAATAGTGCAGGATTACAGAGAATAACTTGAGAGAATTGTATCCCACCAGAGCTACTAGCCACCGCAATGAACCTAGTAAGGGTAATGTTTCCCAGAAGCGGAAAGGCCAAGGATCATCTTCATTCAAGGGAGGTGATAAGAAGCCCTATCAGCCTAGAGACCGTGAACCTCAGAGATTTGTGACCGAGTGGAAATGTCTTCGCTGCAACAAATCACATTATAGCCAGAATTGTCGGGGAGAAATGATCTGTTTTAATTATAAGCAGTCAGGACATCTTTCCAGAGATTGTTAACGACCGCGAGGTGAGCAGAGACCGAAGACACAGGGCCGAGTGTTCGCGATGACCCACGAGGAGGCCCGTAAATCTCCTGAGTTGATACAAGGTAAAATATCTATTAATGGCTATCTGTTGCAAGCATTGTTCGACTCGGGCGCAAGTCACTCCTTCATTGCTTATGATTGCGTGAAGCGCCTGGGATTGCATGTACATAAATTACCATTTGATTTGGTAGTGTTAACTCCGATGGGTGTTAAGGCCTTGACCACAGAAGCTTGTCTGAATTGTGTTATAACTGTGGAAGGGCACTAATCTACTGTAGATTTGATCTGTCTGCCGCTTTACCAATTGGAAGTCATTCTGGGTTTTGATTGGTTAACGGCAAATAATGTGTTATTAGATTGTGGGAACAAAAGAATAGTGTATCCTACTTCCCAGAGGGTTGAAGCTGTAAATACCAGTATGAACTTCCTTTCTACGGCTAAAGCTGAACGATATCTTGAAAAAGGGTGCCAGGGGTGTATGGTATTTTTCTCTGTACAAAAGGAAGCTAGTGAAACTTTGAGTGATATACCCATGGTAAATGAATTCCCTGAGGTATTTCCAGATGATCTTAGTGGATTGCCTCCTGAGAGGGAAGTTCAATTCCCAATTGAAATTGTACCTGGAGCTGGTTCTATATCTAAGGCCCCATACCGCATGGCCCCAAATGAAATGGCGGAGTTAAAGAAACAAATAGAAGATTTGCTTGAGTAAGGGTTTATTAGACCCAGTGTGTCACCTTGGGGAGCTCCAATGTTGTTTGTAAGGAAGAAAGATGGGAGTCTCTGCTTGTGCATCGACTACAGAGAATTGAACAAAGTTACTATCAAGAACAAGTACCCTCTTCCTCGAATCGATGACCTTTTAGATCAACTCTCTGGTTCATGAGTATTTTTGAAAATTGATCTAAGGTCAGGATATCATCAGCTGCGAGTGAAAGTAGAAGATGTTCTGAAGACTGCTTTCAGGACCCGATATGGTCATTATGAGTTTCTGGTGATGCCATTTGGGCTAACCAATGCACCTGCGGTTTTCATGGATTACATGAACCGTATCTTTCGGCAGTATCTGGATCAGTTTGTTGTTGTGTTTATCGATGATATTTTGATATATTCCAAGAGTAAGGAAGAGCATGAGCATCATTTGAGAATCGTATTGAATACATTGCATGAGAAGCAACTATACGCTAAATTGAGCAAGTGCGAGTTCTGGCTATCAGAAGTGAAATTCTTAGGCCATGTTATCTCCCAAGAAGGGGTCTCTGTGGATCCCAGTAAAGTGGAAGCATACTGAACTGGAAAAGGCCTACGCAGTTTTCTGGGTCTTACTGGTTATTATTGGAGATTCATCCAGAATTTCTCCCGTAATGCGTTGCCAATGACCAAGCTCACGAGAAAGGATCAATCGTTTGTGTGGGATGAGAAATGTGAAAACTGTTTTGTGGAGCTGAAGGAGAGGTTGACGACGGCACCTGTATTGATTTTACCCGATCCCAGTTTGACATACGTTGTGTATTCTGATGCCAGTGGGCAGGGATTAGGGTGTGTCCTTATGCAGCAGGGACATGTGGTGGTCTACGCCTCTCAACAGCTCAGGCCTCATGAATTGAACTATCCCACTCATGATCTGGAGCTTGCGGCCATTGTATTTGCTTTGAAGATTTGGCGTCATTACCTGTATGGTGTGACTGTGGAATTGTACTGCGACCACAAGAGCTTCAAATATCTGTATGATAAAAAAGAACTGAATATGAGACAGTCTCGTTGGATGAAATTGCTTAAGGACTACGACCTGGAAATAAAATATCATCCGGGTAAGGCAAATGTAGTCGTTGATGCTCTTAGTCGAAAGACCATGCTCGTTGTAGCTATGATGATACAAGAAGGGAAATTGATTGAAGATTTTCGTGATTTGAATTTGACAAACCAAATCATTTGTGCCAACTACACTGTTTCCCAAGAGGAAAGTGATCTAAGAACTGAGATTGAAGAAGCTCGGGGCAAGATGGCTGGATATAGCGCAATCTGGCTCGAATTGAACGGGGAGAAGTTCCGGGCTATGACCTATCGCCTCGTGGATTGGTTCGCTATCAAAAAAGAGTCTGTGTTCCACTTTAGGCGGAGTTGAGGCAGAAGATTCTAGATGAGGCACACAAGAGTCGATATACTCTTCATCCTGGTATGACCAAAATGTACCATAACCTGAAATCTATATATTGGTGGCCAGGTTTGAAGAGTGATGTGACGAAGTATGTGGCGAGGTGTCTCACATGCCAGAAGGTAAAGATCGAGCACCAGAGACCGCCTGGTTTACTTTAGAGTCCTGAGATTTCGGAATGGAAATGGGAAAGCGTGACCATGGATTTGGTTGTGGGCTTGCATAGGATCAGGAACTATGATGCGATATGGGTAATTGTGGATCGGCTAACAAAGTCAGCCCACTTCATACCAATCAATGCTGGTTATTCTCCTGACAAACTAGCAGAGATTTATGTTAGTGAGATCGTGAAACTCCATGGCGTTCCGAAGAACATCATTTCCGACCGAGATCCACGATTCACTTCAAGATTCTGGAGAGCATTGCATGAAGCCTTAGGTACTCAACTGAGATTCAGTACGGCTTATCATCCTCAAACGGATGGACAATCTGAGAGAACAATTCAGACATTGGAAGACATGTTGCGGGCATGTGTTCTCGACTTTAAAGGAAGTTGGGATCGCTTTCTTCCACTTGCTGAGTTCGCCTATAACAATAGCTATCATGCGAGTATCCAGATGGCTCCGTATGAAGCTTTGTACGGAAGGAGGTGCCAATCGCCTTTATGCTGGAATGAGTTATCCGAAAGGAAGCTTTATGGGCCAGATTTGGTTGATTAAACTTCAGCACAGATTCGGATTATTCGTAAGAGGTTGCTTGCAGCGCAGAGTCGACAGAAAAGCTACGTTGACAAGAGAAGACGGCCTCTAGAGTTTGAGGTTGGAAATCATATTTTTCTGAGAGTATCACCAGTTACGGGTGTTGGCCGAGCGATCAAGAGAAAGAAGCTGAGCCCAAGATATATAGGATCTTTTAAAATCCTTGAGAGGATTGGACCTGTTGCTTACCGAGTAGCACTACCTCCGAGCTTGAGCAGGCTCCATGATGTATTCCACGTTTCTCAACTGAAGAAGTACCAACCGGATCCGTCTCACATCATTGAATATGAGGATGTTGAGCTACAAGAAAATTTCACATATGCGGTGGAACCAGAGCAAGTTATTGATCGAGAAGAGCGATGGCTCAGACACCGAAGCATTCCATATGTGAAGGTGATCTGGAAGGGAATGACTCAAAGAGAGGCAACTTGGGAAGCGAAGGAAGATATGCGAAGACGATATCCGGAGTTTATGGCTCAAGTTGTGTAACAATTTTGAGGATGAAATTTAATTTTCGGGGGGAGAATTGTAATATCTTGGATTGTGACCAAGGATTAGCATCTTCAAAGTAATGTAATTAATATTAATTGAGCACTTTTGAAGCATTTTGAAGCATATATTGTGCATTGTGATAATCAGGGGCAAAACGGTAAATTTATTGACCGACTAGTTAGATACCATTGAGAACACTTCTTAGTAATCAAGATTAATGGCTAAGATTGAAAGACCAAGAGGTGGAATCCTATGCATGCAAGCTTATATGAAATCATGGTAGGAAGAATAGGATGGTGCCAAGTGGCAAAACAAGGACCCTTGGATTAAAGTCAAGTTTTCAATCCATTTTCTCTTTCTCCTCTCTTCCTAGTTGGTTTATGTGTGTATGTGTGAGGGAAATCATCATCATCAATATCTCATTTTTCTCTCTCATCCTCCTCCATTTTTCGCTGAACAAGCTAAGGAAAGAGTAAGAGAAAAGCTTGAGTTTTTGGTAAGTTAATGCCTTCATATACTCAAGTGTCTTTCATTAATGTTGTTCATGAGGTTGAGGGCTATATTCCTATGGTTTCAGAATTTTGGTTGGCGAAGTTTGAGAACTTGTGGAAATTTGGAAGTTGGAGAATTGAAGAATTGGCTTTAGGAAGAAGAAGAGGTAAGAATTAGAAGCATTTTGGTATAGTTGTTGTAATCATTGGTTGAGTATTGGGAATTTATGAATTTCCCCTGATTTTGTGCAATTTTCAAATGGAATGAATTGGTTTATGTGTTGTGTCGAATTTGGTCTTTTGTTGAACATTTTGGCCATTGGAATTGATTTGGGAACTTGGATTGGAAAGTGTGGCAATATGTGAATTGTGTTGTGACATTGTGAGACATGTTGTAGTTGTTGAGCAATATGTCAATGGGAGTTGAATTTGGTCATTTTGATGATTTCAATGGTTTTCTTGAGTAAAATTGTGTGAGGATGGTGTTTGGGTTGGAATGGGAATCATTTGGGATCAAATGTGAAAATTTGGAAAATCTGGCCAATGTAAGTCTGTTCTGGACAGTCAGATGGTGTGGACGTTTTGATTGGGCAAATGATGTTGCAAAATTATGAAACTTTCCAGTCTTAAATTTCACTTCCCAAGCTTCAAAATGGACATAACCTTTGTATTATTTCACTTTTTTAGCTGGGAGTTTGAACTGTCCAAAGTTTGGCATCCAAACTGGACCCTGTTTTGGCACAACGTTAGGGTTTTGGTAAATCTGGACTTTTGTGGTGATTTCTAGTAATGACCAGTATTTTTCCTAGAAAGAGGACTTAAATAGCTTTCATTTGGCTTTGGAATCACCTTATTTCGATTTTTCTTGAATTAGTTATGATTTTTAGAAGTTCAGCCAAGAAACTGGATTTTCTTGGCCGCGGCCAGCGGATTCTGGGCTGCAGCCCAAATGTTTCTGAGCGTTTCTGAGTAGTTTTGGGCCGCGGCCCACCCCCAAAAATCAGTAGTTTACACTTTTTAAAGGTGGTTTTTGGTATAGCCTTTCCCAACCCTTTGGGTATATGTTTACGCCTCTAATAGCCACCTAAAGAGTCTAAATGATAACCAACTTAAGTACTATGGAATTAAGAACTTGGAAAAGAGATTGATTTATTGTCCCTAATTTGGTTTATAGGATTCGACATTTGCCGTCCTCGTGAGCCCACTGAGCCAGCAAACGTCAGGAAGGAACGAGGTAGTAACTTTTCTTTCGTACCATATGTGATGCATTGTATGTGTGTATTATCATTGATTTGTGATAAACTCGTATGCTGCGACATTGTGAATATGTGTAAACACGTCATACCAATAGTCCTTGAGTAGCTAACAACAGATCAGGCAAGGGTTGTATGCCTTCCCGGCGGAGAAAGTGGATGACGATGAGGTGTGATATATGTGATTATGTGGGCCGAAAGGCTATTTGTGAAGGCCGACGGGCCATTTGTGAAAGCCAGATAGCTATATGAGCTATAAGGCTATGTGTATGCACTGCCACGCCAATATTCCCTGAGTAGCTAACAACGGTTCGGGTTAGGACAGTGTGCCTTCCCGGCGGAGAAAGGGGATGAGGGTGGAGTGTGATTTGTGCTGCTGCTGCTATATGATGATTTGCTTACATGCTGTGTACTTATGTGTGGTGTAAATGTTTTGTTACTACTGGGATTATCTTGAATCTCACTCTTTCCTTTAACTAACCTTTCAGACAGGGCGAGTGGCTCTAAGGAGAACCATACGACCCGGAGCTATTAGAACCCTGTAGGGACATTTATTTTGGATGTGTTGGTTAAACCTGTTGGACAGGGATCTTGTAAATTATTTTTGGGTTGTATTAGTAACAGAATATAGTTGTGTAATCCCTTATATAGGAATTGTAAACCTTCTAGTGAATGAATGGAACCCGGGGGTTGCCGGGATTGCTATTAGATAGTCTGATATGAATGAATGTAAATTAACTGTAAAGGTGATTATATTCGATAATTGAATTTGAGACCGGAGTAGGAAAGAAGTTTTGAAAATTTTGTAAAGTCCCTACCATAAAAGGGAGTTTTAAATGAGTTTTGAACTATTCGATGGTCTCTAAACCAATTTAATTAAGTGATATCGAATTATAATTATGTGTTTAAAAGTAGGGGGTTACATACACAATTATTGTGAATGAAATAGAACAAATTCAACTTAAATAAATGACACAACAATTGTCAAGAAACAATACGTAGGCTAGTCAATTAAATAGTAGCTACCTAGAAGTTGGCATAAACACATATCACACTATTCCTCGATCACTTCATTGACTTGATAGTTAGTCAAACTGTCACAACATTAATCTTCATAATACTACATATATGTACAATCATGTACAAATTAAATGAATTAAAATCGCTAAAAGTTAATTATCAAGCACAAAGGAATTAAATTTAAAGCTCCATATGAATTGCAACTAAATTACTTACTTTTTGAGGAATAAATGGCTGATAATGAGTAATTACATCTTTTATAAATTTCATGATGTAATACTCATAATCATTATCATTGGGCTAGAAAGGGCACTACAACAATATAATAAAATAGTTAACTCAATTTTTGAATAAAAATTATTTAATAACAAAATTTGAGTACATTCATATATTAGTACTCGTATCTTCTTCTAAGCATAGTTATAGAAAGGGTTAGTAGCTTTGGAATAGCTTAAGGAGGCAGAGGCTGATATGCAGTCAATGTGCTAAAAAAAAAAAGAAAATGATTACTTTTGGTTATTTAATCACACATGCAAATATTTACACATACACACGTACCTTACTTATTAAACAATCACAATGTAATGCCCCAACTTGTGATTAAGGGTTAATTATGATCTTACTGATGTAATTATTGTTAATATTATTGTAAATATGTTGTAAGCAATGTTTAAGCTTATATTGGAGTCTAATGATGATTTGGCAAAGGTTATGATAATCAGGGGCGAAATTGGAAATTCACTTACCAATTGGTCGGTTACCGAAGAGGAAACTCATTGGTAACTTGAAGATCAACGGTTGAGATTAAAAGTCAAAGGAATCCATGGCTAGGATTTAACCATGGGGTGGAATCCTATGTAAATGAAATCATGTGAAATCAAGGGGAAGGAACAAGATTGTGCCAAGTGTCATTATGAGGACCCTTATATCAAAGTCAAATTTTCAAACCCATTTCTCTTCCCTCTCTCCTTTAAAGTCGGTTCTTCGGCTTGAGAAGGGAAAAAATCTACTCATTTTCTTTTTCCATCTTCCATTTCGTTCAGCTTCAAGCAAGAAAGAGAAAGGGAAAATGTAACACCCTGCCTTTAATCACGTAATTATAATTCGATAATGCACATTTAATTCGGATTAGAGACCATCGGATAACTTAAACTCATTTCAATCTCCTACTTTGTAGTAGGGTTTTCACAAAACATTCAAAATCTCTTCCTGTTCCTGGTCTCCATTTCAAAATTCGAATATAATTACCTGTGCAGTTTATCTACATTCATGTATAACAGAGTGTATAACCAAATCCCCGGCAACTCCCGGGTTCTATACATATATAATCTAGAGGTTACAAGTATCCACTAGGGGATTACACAACCAAAATCGAATATAAAATTCCTAATTCAAAATATCCAGTAATCCCGAGTTTAAAGTAGATAACCAACATCTCAAAAAAATCCTTAGTATCACTAAAGATCCTAAGTGCTTCGGGTTGGCCGCTTCTCCTTTGAGCCACATGCCCTGTCTGAAATGTTAGTCATAGGAAAGAATGAGATTCGAGCGAATCCCAGTAGTAACAAACCACTCACACAATGCATAACACAAAGCATGTATATAAATCACAACCAGCAACAGTAGCAGCAATCTCAAAGATACATGGTTTTCACCACAAATGACAGCACTCACGGCTGTATGCACAATATGACAGCTCTCGCTGTAATAATAATCACGACAGCTTACGCTGTAATCACAATAACGACAGCTTACGCTGTAAACGACAGCTTGCGCTGTAAACGACAGCTTGCGCTGTAAACGACAGCTATCACCAGCTGTAATCGCAGCAGCATCAAAGAATCATCACATAACAATGATAACACACACATACAGAGCATTATACATAGTGTAAGAGAGAGAAAGTCACTACCTGATCCTTTCCCGACGTTTCTTAGCACTGCGGGCTCCCGAGGGCGGCAAATATCGAATCCTACAATTCCAAATGCACCATTTAGACACTTCCATAGTGTTACTTGGGGTTATATGAGTCTATAATGAAAATTTACAAAACTACCCCCGGGGACCCGGCCCGGGCCCGCCTACCCGGTCCGGCTGCACTTTTCCCGAAATTCTAATATGGGCTATCCTAACATATTTCCGCCCAAGGAATCTATTTCCGGACTCGGAATTATCAAATTCAATGTAAAATTACAAATTTACCCTTGGCAGCCCTACTTCAAGGGTTTCAGGGGCGTTTTCGTAATTATGCTTTTTTGGCCTTTTCCGAAAAAGTGGCCAACTGTAACCCCACCTAATTTTCGCTCCTGAACTCAATGGAACCATCAAATCATTGAAAATCCAACTCTAAGACCCATTTCTAGAGCTGGCCGAAATTTATGAGTTCTCCGGGGAAAATCGGGGTTTTACGATTTCGGCCCCGTAAACGCGTTCCTTTCTACTCCTAACCACTTTATTAACCATTAAATTAGGTTAAAACTAACATTAAGACCCAATTTGGGCAGCATAACCCCTAGGAAACTCAATTTCCAAAATTTAAAACCAATGGCAATCCGGCGAAATTTCACCGATTAAATTGCCCACAGCAGCCAGAATAAGCAATATACGAAAGTTTGGAAGTTACCTCAAGCTCCCACTAGCTTTTCCCAAATATTGCTGAAAACCCTAAGTGCTCAACAACAGATTTTGAGCTTCCAAACCTTAAAGAACAAAGAGGAGTAGCTTAGGATCGGAGTTACACGCGTTAGGAGCTAAATCGTCGGAGAAATCGGCTTACCTTGCGAGATTTCTCCTCTTTCTCTCTCTAAGAGCTCTCAACTTTCTCTCACTAGTGCAGCTGGTTCATCACGACAGAAAATGAGCTGAAGAAGATGAGAATATATCTAATTCCATGCTGATGTCATCTTTTAGTGAGATGATGTCATAATTCCCATTTTCGGATTTTCTGCAGATTTTCTGCCCAAACTTTGAAAAATCATAACTAATTCTAGAAAAATCGAAATGAGGTGATCCCAAAGCCAAATGAAAGGTATTTAAGTCCTCTTTATAGGAAAAATATGAGCCATTACCATAAATCACCACAAAATTCCAGAATTATACAAATTTCAACACTGCTCCAAAACAGAGTCCAGTTTTGATCCCAAACTTTGAACAGACATATCTCCAAGTTCCCAAAACGAAATGGTACAAATTATATGTCCATTTTGAAGCTTGGGATGTGAAATTTAATACTGGAAAGTTTCATAATTTTTAGACACCATTTGGTCATTCAAAACGTTCACACAAACGGACTGCCCAGAATAGAATTTCACTGGACAGAATTTTAGATTTTGCATCTTTTGCTTCCATTGGTTCCATTTTCATACCAAACATCATTCCCACATAAATTTTCACAAGGAAGCCATTGGAATCATTAAAATATCCAAATTCCCATCACACATTCTTCAAAAGTGTTTATTCAACAATAATTACATCCACTTTTGAAGTCACCAGCCCTTAATCACTTTTTGGGATATTACAGAAAAGCTTGAGTTTGGGTAAGTAAATGTCCCCATATGCTCAAATGGTCTTCATTAAACTGGTTCAAGAGGTTGAGAGCTTCTTTGATATGTTTTCATAATTTTGAGGGGTAGTGAATTGGTGTTTGCTCAAATCTGAAAGTTGGAGAAATAGAGATTTGGTTGTGCAAGTGAAAGAAGTAATTATTTGATGCATTTTGATGGTTATGTTTTGAATATTGGCTAAGTTTTGTAAATTCTGGAATTTTGCCCTGAATTTGGTGTTAAATGAAAGTAGGAATTAAAGAGAGTGTCACTGTTGAATTGGTAGCTTATGGCATTTTGAGTTGATTGGGATTGATTTATAAGTAGGAAATGAAAGTGTTGATGATTGAGTTGTTGAATGGAATGTGGAGGTTTAAGGGAAAATTGTATTTGGGGTGTGATTTTGGATATTTTGAGGTTACTAATAGGTTCCTTATGGAATTTTAGGTGAGAATGAGCTTTGGTACAAGTTTAAGACCTATTGGGATCAGTTTTGGTCACTTTGGAAAACCGTATCAGTTGCTGCAATTCTGGCTTCTGATGCGTATCACTCGAGTGGAGGATGAGCTCACTCGAGTGCAACAGTAGATTTCTTTTTTACTTAGTTTTCTTAGTGGTGTTTTTGAGTGGAAATGCAAGAGTGCACTTCCCGACTTGCGAATGAGATATAATCCCACTCGAGTGAGCATGGGCATGCTTGAGTGTGAGAGAGTTGGAGCTATAGGGTTGTGTCTCGGGTAGTCACTCGCCGGTGGATGTACAAGACTGTGTCCTAGCACTCACAAGTGCTGGACCCTCACTCAGGTGCATTTGGCTATGCTCGAGTGAGGTTTTCCCTTGGAAAGTGGTTTGTGCTCTCTGGCAAATACTCTTGGCGTTGTACTTCCTGGTGCTCGAGTGTAAAGAGCACTTCTTAGTTAAAGATGTTGCTCTCGTCCAAACACTCATGAGTGAGGACGATTCTCACTCGGGCATGAGTGCCCCATCACTCGAGTGAGGCCATCTTCACTCGAGTGAAGTGACCAAGATTCAACATTTTTCTTTCAAAGGGGGAACTTTGGGGTAGTGTCACCCAACCTTTTAGGCATATGTTAGGTTTCTAATAAGCACCTAAAGAAGTTTAAATGATAACCAACATCAAATAATATGAAATTATTAAGAACTTGGAAAAGGAATTAATCCAATGTCCTTACTCTTGGTTTTCGGCTTTGATATGGTCGTACTCGTGAGCCGACTGTGCAAGAGGACGTCAGGAAAGTACAAGGTAGTGGCTTTTTCTTTATACCATATGTGATGCATTGTATGTGTGTTATATTATTGATTTGTGATAAAATTTGTATGCTGTAATATTTGTGGATATGTGTAAGCACCGTCATACCAATAGTCTCTCAGTAGCTAACAACGGATCGGGTAAGGGTTGTGTGCCTTCCTGGCGGAGAAAGGGGATGAGGATGAGGTGTGACTTTGTGATTAGGTAAAAGCCTAATTGTGAAGGCCGATGGGCCAATTGTGAAAGATGGGTAGCTATGTGAGCTATAAGGCTATGTGTATGTACTGCCATGCCAACAGTCCCTGAGTAGCTAACAACGGTTTGGGTAGGGCGGTGTGCCTTCCTGGCGGAGAAAGGGGATGAGGGTGGAGTGTGATCTGCTTTGGTGATGTATGATGATTTGCTTACATGCTATGTGTTTATGTGTGGTATGAATGATTTGTTACTATTGGGATTCTTTTGAATCTCACTCTTTCCTATGGCTAACCTTTTAGACAGGGCAAGTGGCTCCAGGGAGAACCGGATAACCAAGAGCGGATAAGACTTCTTAGACATATTTGATCAAGACCGTTGGTTATCTATATTTGGAATAGGATTACTGTATATATTTGGGGTTGTAAATATTTTTTTGATTTTGTAATCCCCATTTTTGTGAAATGTTACATGCTATATATATATATGTAACCCGGGAGTTGCTGGGATTTTAATTTCTACACCCTGATACGTATGAATGTGATTGAACTGCTCAAGTAATTATATTCGAATGTGACTGAGAGACCAGGTTACTTGTGTTTTAAACTGTTTTTTAGAACATCATATCTCTAACATAGGTGATTCTAAATGATAATCGATAATTATTGGTCTCATTTTACTTTAATTTCATATTTCGGATGTAATTACGTTGAGGGGGTTACACGCAACATATCATGATGGTCTTCTGGAAGACCTCCAATTAGAGGATCCACATAGTAAATGCGAGGGCCTGAAGGTTCCGTTAGATTGATAATAATCAAAATCCAAAGTTGCCTAAAATATTTTAAGAATTTTGCTTCAACAATCATGTTATGGTAAAAGTTAAACAATAAAACAACATACAATAAAATACTACCACTAATAACTTACCCCATATCGTATGGCACTAGAAATACCATAGTTGGTGTTGCTTTCTTTCTAAAGTAATATTTTAGATCACTAGATTGTTTATGCATATCTACTCTGCCCCATGTTGGCCAACGAGATCAGGGTGGACAAATATGAATTAGACCCTATCTGTATCCTTTAAGTTGTCAATGTACAAGTGTCTGGTATAAAATAAACAATGTCATTAAAACTAAAAAATTGAATGACAAATAATAATAATAATAGTGATAAATGATGATGATAAAGTAGCTAATCCAGATGTTGATAATTGAAGTACTAATCCATCTATGAGTACATATTTCATTCAACACATCACTATTAATATAATCAACTAGACCACTAGCACTATAGATGTGTCTATCAAAATGTAATTCCAGACCTCCTTTGCAAATCAAATTTGGTGCAATCGATACTAATTGATCAAGATATGAAGTAGTCATTTTTATTTTTCTCTGTTTCCTAGCTGATGCTTTCGACTTTGTTTGTGTTGTTGAACATTTTGAAATCTTGCCATGAAGTTGGATTTGTTTTCCTCTAGATTGTCCACCTTGCAAAAATTAGAAACTTAAATCACATAGTTTTAGATAGAAGTGCGTAGGAAAAGTAAAGGGAATTGTAAATGAACGACCTTTTCACATGGCTTAATAAGATCTATAACATAGCCCCCTACAACATGTTTCACCATTATTTACTCATCCCGAGACGGGATCGGTAAGAGCGTATCTTCATTCTTTCAGTAGTCAACCCTTACTCGGAATGTGTTGTTGGGCAAAGGTGAATTGTGCAGTGTATCATTATCAGTCTTGTAGGCAACACCCACTGCAACTATATACTTGGCAGATTAATCGACATATAGCTTACATGTCGACTTGCCTTATGGAAAATAGAGTTAATATATTAAAGTTCGCTAAATTATAATATAACATAAAATTAAGTAGGGAAGAAATTTATTACTAAAGGAAGAGGGACCTTAGGTATGAAAGTGCAACTATCTCTAAGACTTGGGCTATCACAGGTGGGCACATTTTGTGTTGGCCTATACTGTGCCAAGTGTTTTATTTGCGTTCTTAACAAAACATTTTGTTCTTGCATCAAATGCATTTGTTCTAAAAATTGTTCTTCCCTTTATTCCTTAAAGCGTATTTGTTCGTGAATTTTTTGTATTTGATGCTTGAAACTAGTCATCTCCTCGTGCAGTTACAACACGTCACTTTTATTGGGGTGCTTTTAACATTGAAGAATGATGATTGAGTGACTGCAAAACTAGTACCCCGAACACAACCATCATACTCAGGTACTCCTAGCGCTCTGCTCAACAAATCATCTCAACCAACATAGCTCGCCAATGCAAGGTCCTCGTGTGTCATTAATCGCTATCACAAAAAGATTTACAACAATATTAGTTATTATATTTCATATTCATTTAAGTAAAGCTAATTATTTATTGTATGCATAATTCAATACTTATACAATATTCGGCTACTCTTCTTGCTTCTTCACTATGAATTTCACCTTTCTTATTTGTGCAACTGGCTACCCACAAATCATGTCGTGGTACTTGTGTAATATCTTAACTTGATTCTTCTATCTGTATATCAAAGTTAGTTGAAAATAATTGTTATCCATACAATTTATCTAAATATGAAATAATCGTTAGTTCTTATAATTTTTCTTTCTAACTATCCGTATGAAACAGATCCTTGTGTATACCAGTATTTATATTGGTCGTGTTAGAGCATTTTTCTCGCTCAACTCTTGTTTAGATCCAAATGATTCACCTAAATAAATGTTAATTACAAATACATTACAAGTAATAGGAAAAGTCAAACATATTATATTACCTAGAATTCGTGAGTTGTATGTGTTCTTAAAAACTCATCCCAAATTTCTTGAGTGATGATTTCTTTGTACAATTCCGATGGTGTAGTAATGATATTCTCATTATCATCCCTCAAGAAGCATTTTACAAGATCGAAACAAAACTTTCTCATAAGTTTACTGGCTTTTCTTAGCATAAAGCTCTTATGAGTATCACCTTCAATAAGAAAGCAACTCTGTAACAATAAACAAACATAATTTGTTACATTGTAATTATATGAAAAAAAAACAAATCAAAACATAAAGTAATTAATGTGTCACCTGTACTTGACTCCAGATTTCATCCCATAATGTTCCTTCACCCGTCTCCAATCTTGAATTGTAATAGGGACTCTGTCTCAAATTGTAGTCCCAATGAAATTATTGAACGAGCTACTGTTTGGTTTGATTAGGTTTCCCTTTTCATTCCACTATAGTTCTAACTTAATTCCTTTGCTTCTCAATTTGATCAACCTCACCATAATGGTCCTGCCGCGGTTTATGTTCTACACAAATCTTTTGTCTAGCAATGTTCGTGGGAACATCATTATTTTCATCGCATGGTGAATCCATACTCCTGCAAGTGAAATAAACCAAACAAAACATTAGTGCATAGTGTCAAGCATGTCAACGAAAGTAAATTAATTTGAAATATATACAAACATTTAAGGTATACAAGTGAAAAAGTCAAGGCACTCATTATCTTTTCCTTTTTCTTGTTTGATTTAAAATTTTGTTCTTGAGAATTCATGTTCGATTGAGAATTGTGTTTCTTTTGACCCAAGTCCCCTCTTCATGATCATGTCTCACGTATAAGGGTCCTTCTTCATCTTCATCTTCATTTATACTAATGTCTTCTAACCACAACTTCTCAAACAAAGGATTATCCTCAATTATATTCAAATATTTGTTACTTTCAACATCAACTTGTTCTTGATGATTCCTGTTTGATTGGAGTACAATAGACCAATTCTTGTTAGCAGGATCCAGAATTAAAAACACTTGTTCTGTTTGTGCTGTAAAAGTAAAAGGATCATCTTCATACCAAACTTTAGAAAGGTCCACTTGAATGAAGCCTAACACATTTGTCCACAATCTACTATTGTTGTTAACCCACTTACATATGAAGACAGGGACCCTAAACATAGAGTAATCTAACTCCCATATGTGTTCAATGAAGTATGACATTAATGCTATATAGGGTGTACGTCTTTAGCACTAGATCTATGCCAAGAATCAGTAATAAGTGTTACCCTACTATTCTGAATCGTACTTCGTGTATCATGGTCTTGTGTATAGAATGTGTAACTATTGATTGCATAACCATTGTAAGATAATACATTTAAGCTCGGTACCTTTTAGCAATACAACCCTTTAGTCAATATCTATTTTTCACATACCCTTTCAAAATTTTCATGAATCACTCATTCGGGTACATCCATCTCAAGTACATTGGACCGCACAATTGAACCTCTTTGGCCAAGTGTATGGTTAGATGGACCATAATGTCAAAAAAAAAGGTATAAAATACATTTCAAGTTCGCACAGAGTACAAACAATTAGCATTTGTAAATGTTGCAACTTGGTTGAATCAACCACTTTACTACAAATCAACTTGAAAAACATGCAAAGTTTAGTGATGGTGTTTCTTATATTTGTGGGTAAAATGGACTGTATACCAACCAGTAGGAAATTCTACATGAGCAGATGACAATCATGAGATTTAAAGTTCTGTAACTTCAACTCTTTCACTGATACAAGGTTCTTTATATTTGAAGAATAACCCTCAGAAACTTTAATTCCTTGTAGAAACTCACAAAACAAATTTTTCTCTTTCCTCAACATAGTATTGGCTGCTGGAGTTAGATAAGTATGATGCCTTTGGTCAATCGGAGCCAACTCTTCTCTGATTCCTAAGTTCACTAAATCTAACCTCGAATTGACACTATCCTTATTTTTTCCTTGGATATTGAGCAATGTGCCAATTAGACTATCACAAATATTTTTTCTGTGCATAACATCAAGAAAATGTCTCACATATAAAGACTTCCAATATGGAAGCTCAAACAAAATAGACTTTTTCTTCCAACTACTTGTTTCGATTTGTTTTGCAAAAGACTTGCCAATTTTGTTATCTAAGTTTTTTACCTTTACAAAAACCTGGGCACCGGTCAGCATCTTCGGTAGGCTACCTTCTTCTAAGTCACCATTGAAAGCCTTTTTGCACTTCCTCCAATGATGTTGTGATGGTAAGAATCTTCGATGTCACATATAAACATTTTTCAAATAATGATCTAGTCGCACTGAATGAGTCTCATCTTCACATATAGGGCACATACTATATCTTTTAGTACTATATCCGGACAAATTACCATAAGTGAGGAAATTATTAATTGTGTCAAATAATATGGCTTTCAAAGTGAAACTTTCTTCTCTATACCCATCATACACATTGATGCCTTCTTCCCAAAGCAGCTTAAAGTCATCAAATAAATGAGTCAAAAATACATCTATATCATTCTCAGGTTGCCTTGGCCTAAAAATTAACATGGATAGCATCATAAACTTACGTTTCATGATCAAGTGTGGAGGAAGGTTGTAAATCATCAATAACACTGGCCACATGTTTTGTGTACTACTCTGAACACCGTGCGGATTAATTCCATCAATTGATAGTGCAAGGCGTAGGTTTCTTACTTCGTCCGTAAAGTCAGGGTACTCATGATCAATTATTTTCCATTGAGGGGATTCTGTAGAGTGCCTAAGCTTTGTGTCTTTAATCCTCTCATTAGTATGCCATGTCAATTGCTTAGCAATCTCTATATTACTGTATAGTCACTTAAATCTCAGAATAATGGGGAAATACCATAGGATCTTCATAGGACTTTTTCCTTTCTTCTTCCTATATCAAAAGTAGTTGCATTTAGGGAACTTCTCCAATGTTGCATACTGATTCCAAAATAATATGCAATTGTTAACTTATACATGTATCTTCTCATATCCCATACCAGTTATAGAGCAAAGAATTCACTTTGTCTCGTATGTCTTGGTATGAAGTACATTTTCTTCTAGAAGCATATTATAGAGGCAAAATATAGAGCCTACAACTTTGCAAGTGCACGGGCCATATCAAGTAATAAAGAGTGAATAAGATATCATTTCCACGAGGACTAGGTACCAACAATGCAGTTGAGTAATGACTTTACACTTTTGCTTAAGTTGAGTTAACACAATTTGAATAGAAAGTAGGGATAAAAGTTAGCTAAAAAAGAAAGAAAAGCAAATCTAACTATAATTATGACTAAGGATAAGGATGATTCTAAAGCTTAAGTTGTGACTTGGATTATTATAGCTTTGATTACTTCTTAGTGTCTAATTTCTACCATTAATTGGATTTAAAATTATATTTGCTAGTCTAGGAGTCCTAATTGCCTAAGAATGTCTTTCGATCCACTAAAAGGTATTCCAACTATGTTAATCTCTAATATCTTAGGCGATTAGTACTTAATTAGATTAATTTAAGTACAAGCCTAATGAGACTATGTAGGGCCGGTAAGTATATGTCTATTCTACAAGCAAATTAAATCCGAAAACCTAATCCTACACGATTCAATTGAAGGTCTAGTCTAAATTTCCTACGTCTAAGCTCCTTTAGAATACCAAAATAATCCCAATCAGATGTCTCTTGTTTTAGGATAACCAAGCACATAATTAAATCAACAAATATAACATTAAAGCAATTAATGGAAAAAAATTATCACCCACTAATTCATAATCAAACTAAATAATCCAAAACCAAGGGTTTAACTACATAAAATGATTGTTATTGTAATATCCTAAATTGTAATTAAGGGCTAATGACTTCAAGATTAGTATAATTATTATTAATTAAATACTTTTGAAGTATGTAATGTGAATTGTGATATAAAATGTGCTTGATGATGATTTAGTAAATGTTGCGATAATAAGGGGCAAAATGGGAAATTTCTGACCAATTGGTTAGCTACCGAAGAGGAAACTCCTTAGTAATTTAAGGATCAATGGCTAGGATTGAGTGATCAATGGGGTGGAATTGCTTGCATATGAGTTCATGTGTGCTCATGGAAGGTGAACCAAGATCATGACAAGTGACATGTTTTGGACCATAGATGAAGGTCAAATGTTCAAACTCCACTTTCTCTCTTCTCACTCCCTCCAATTCGGTTTTGGAGTATGGAAATAGGGGGAAAATCTGCATCTTCATCATTTCCTCATTTTCTATCTTATCATTCTCCATTTTCGCACAAGAGAAGGAAGAAAGATAAAAGAAAAGGTAAGCTTTTGACTTGTGAGATGCTCTATTTAGCTTAAATGGTTTTCATTAATGTTGTTCAAGAGGTTGAGAGCTTTATTCCTATGGTTTCATAATTTGGAAAGGTGGTGTTTTAGTGCTTGAGCAAATTTGAAAGTTGTGAAATCTAGAAGCTAACTTTAGGAGAAGGAAGAGGTAAGTATTTGATGTATTTTGGTATAATTATTTTGGCCATTGGTTCAGTTTTGAGAACTTTAGATTTTGCCCTGATTTCATAAGATTTTGGAATGAATGAATTGGGTGTTGTGTTAGGTGGGAATGGTTTAAGATTGTACCCTTGTGCCATTAGAGTTGGATAGGAATTTAATTAGGTAATTTGGTAATCTTAGTAGTTGTGAAGCAATTTGAGCCAAAACTGAATGTAGAAGGATAGGATGTGATTTTGTTTGTTTTAAGGGTACCAATAGGTTCCTTATAGAATTTTATGTAGGAAGGAGCTTTGGTATGAATTCTAGGACCATTGGAACCATAATTGATAAGTTTGGAAGTTTCTGTCAGTTGCTACGTTTTGGCTACCGATAAGCCTCACTCGAGTGAGGTAGGATCTCACTCGAGTGCAGCATGATATTTTCCTTTCTCTTCAGCATTTCAATAGAATTCTTAAGAAAAGTACAAGGGTGCACTTCCTCGCCTGCGAGTGATATGAGTCATCACTCGAGTGAACTCGGTCTCACTCGAGTGTGGGAGTAAGTTTCACCTTAGAGTTGCTCTCGGGTAGTCACTTCCTACACTTTACTCAATGAGACTCGGGTGAAAGTGTGTCGTCACTCGGGTGCTAAGGATAGTGCTCAAGTGAACGAGCCACTCCAAGGTGTGTTGGCGCTCTCGGGTACACACTTCTTACATCTCACTTGCTAGCACTCGAGTGCGAATGAGGGTATCACTTGAGTAAGGCTTTCTTCACTCGAGTGACTCAGCCAAAAATTAGTGCATTTATCTCCAAAAAGGGGGTCTTTGGGGTAATTCTTCCTACCCTTTTGGTAGGTGTCTAGGCTTCTCATAGCCACCCAAAGAGTTTAAATGACTAGGGCAAATGTCAAAGCCAACTTTAAGTGTTATAAAAAGAAAGAGCTTAGAATAAGAGATTAATCCGCCGTTCTTAACTTTGGTTTATAGGCTTTGACATTTGCCTTAGTCGTGAACGAACGGTGCCGGAGCAAGTTAGGAAAGAACAAGGTAGTGACTCTTTCCCTTATACTATATGTGATAAATGGTTTGTTTGTTTGTTTGATAATTGTTTGTGGGTCTATCACCTGCGACCCATCGGTGGTGACGGTGGGAGGATCGTACCTTCGGGGCGGTGGAATCCGAGTAATGAGACTATGTGAAAGCCGAAAGGCTATTTGTGAGTCTATCAACTACGGCCTATCGGTGGTGACGGTGGGAGGATCATACCTTTAGGGCGATGGAATCCGGGGGATGAGACTATGTGATTATGTACATATATGGCAGCCTGCGTGCTGTGTTTTATGTTGTGATGCTACTTGATGATTTACTTACATGCTATATGATTACATGTTGTATGAGTGATTTGTTACTACTGGGATTCTTTTGAATCTCATTCTTTCCTTTAACTAACCTTCAGACAGGGCAAGTGGATCTAAGGAGAAACAGACAACTAGGAGCGCCTAAAACCTTGTAGAGATATTAGTTTTGGATTGTTGGCTATCCACTTTGGATTTTGGGATTACTGTATATTATTTTTGGATGTATATAATATTTTGATTACAGTATGTAATCCCCTAGTTGAGAATTATAAACCTGATAGTTAGTATATACATGACCCGAGGGTTGTCGGGATTTCTGTCTTACATTCTGATATGTATAAATGTTATTTAACCGATCAGGTAATTATATTCGAACATGACAATTGAAACTGGGATAGGGAAGAAATTTTGAAGGATTTTTGTGAAACCCTTCCGCAAGGAAGGGATTGTAAATGACTTTTAATGATCAATGGTCTCTATTTCATTTTAATTATGAATTTTGAATCATAATTACGGAGGGGGTAACAATCATGACCAAAATAATAGCTAACAAAAGAAAAAAAAAGATAAAATAAAGAAGATAAAGGAAACGAGAAACAAAAACTTTATGTCGAATTTTTATCCATGTTGTCAATCTTCTGCATCTCCAAACTTTAATCCTCCTCTACTAAAGCTCTTGTCTTGCCATAACCAATCAGGAAAATAGAACACACCTCCCTCTTGCTACTCCTAGCATATATATAGGTATATATTGCCTCCTTTCGTGTGTCTCTATAACAATATTTTGATTTATCTTTTTTTATCGATTATCTTATAATATAGGTATATTATATTGATATTTTTTCTCACTTGAATTTTATAATATCCCCTACAAAATAAATTAAGATATGAGCAGATTTTATATCAAAATATCCTTTTATTCTATAATTAATTAAAAGATAAAAAATATATAAAATGTAATTAAATAAGTATAAAATATTAATACATTTAATCAAATATATCTCAAAATATACACTTATTTAATTACAAAATATATACTTATCACATATCTAGCAAAAGTTCAAGCAGTACGGTGAAACCCAAATCACTAAATCCATAGGGAGCTTTAAAGTTGTACAATTTCAACACTGCTAGCAATCTTGTGTATTTAGTACTACGGCATATAATGATTTTTTTGCATCACCTTTCAACTTCTCAAATTCTTCGGGACAGTTATGAAGTACCTCATCAACTGCATTTAGCATTTCTTCAAGACCATCATCTTCATCACACATGCTTCGATCAAACTCATTTGAAACACCACTCGTGGTATGTACCCGATCACTACATGAGTCGTTTGTCTCACCATGCCTTATCCATCGTGTATATTTTTGATCAATCTCGTAACACACTAAATGATCTACAAATCAAGTGGACTAAATAAGTTCATAGTTTGTAAAAAAGAAATGAAACTTTTAGGTATAATTTAATTTTGATATCATTCTATATGTTAAGCTAATGCATTATTAAATAATTAAGTTGAGTCACATGTTAATTTAGTTCATGATTGTCTCTTGTGCCTAAAATTAAAAACAATAACCTAAGCAAACCAACATAATTAATTTGACTTTAGTTGTCCCAACTTGTTTAAAGTCAAGTATAATTAATTTAACTATATAATTTGGTCTTAGATACTAAACTTTTTTAAAAAAAAAAACAAGTTAATTGGGTCTCGATACTAAATTTTAATTTTAAAAGCACAAGCTAAGTACAAATATTCATAGTTAATTATAATAAGTCCAATATAGTTATTAATTATGGTTAGGATCTCTAATAACTCTCTTTGTTTCCTTTTATCCATGGTTTTGATGTTTTTGCATATAGATTAAGAAATGGAATTAATGTGCTAATTTTTTTTCTTACTTTTGTTACCAATACTTAACAAGTCATAGAGTTTGTTTTCTTTGATTGATAATTGTGTACCCAATAAAAAATAAGTGCATAATTAAAAAATAACAAGGGTTAATGTTAGATCATATTTAACGGTTTCGTACTGGATGCACCTTTTTTAATTGTTCATTGATTTTTTTGCCCCTTCTAAAACATATTTGTGCCATACACTCCTCAGACAAAATTTCGTTGATAAATTTGCACCTTAACCCAAATAACAATTGGTATATTGTTTTAAATTTCTAAAATGATGTATAAATAAAAAAAATATTTTTTTAAAAAAAAACATAACAAATAGAGGGATTATTTTTTTTAAAGTCAAGTAATTAGGACATTCCGGTCTATTATATTAGTTTGTGAATGGTTCAAAGTAGTGAGCTAATGATATCAATCATAAGTGAACAAAAATATAAATAAAAAGGGACAAATAATCAATACCATCATCAGCTTCCATGTGCGTGGCAAAGAAAAAAGAAAGGAATAAAAAGCATATTTGAAAAGTGTCATGGGAATGAATAATTCCAAAAGGGCTTTATCATCATAACACACTCAATGTGTATCTCCTTTTTTTTTTTACTCCTCCTGACCCCCACCACACCCATTATTGCACCACCAAACAGTATCTTGCTCTACCAATTCAAGTACAGTAAATCTTAAGAAAGCGTTTCAAGATACACACACACACACGATTTGCCACTATTAATCAGAAAAAGCCTCCATGTGCATGCGTGTGTACTACAAGAAAGGAGTATATAATTTAAAAAATAAATAAAGCCCATGTATGCTTGTATATATGTGTGTATAAAGATCATATATAGCACAATAACTTAACTAAGAAGATCCAAAAATAGAAAGATAAAGTATGTCAACACCTGCTTCCATTTTGATATGCGCAGGGCAATAATGAACAAGTTCCACATGCAACAGAAATGTACAGTTATACTGATAATAAGTCTTTATTTACATACAGTCATTAATAGAGCAAAAATCGATAATAATTACAACTATATACAAAATATCCCAAAACTATTCCCATTACAAGCTATATACAACCACTTCCTTCGCCTTGGAAAGCGTGCCTGTCAGTTTCTCTTCTCTATGTCCTTAGCTTTTGAGCAGCTGGCACCCGCTGAGATATTTGGCTTAGGAAAAAGGGATGAAATTCCAAGGAATCTCAGTAGAAACATACGATCAACATATAAAATACGAAAATTAAATATTCAATGCACCGTATCAAGTAAAATGAAAATTCATATCCTCGATGTGTGTACACAAAATTTAGGACCAACTGACCCATTGAAACCCCTACATGTACCTTAACCGAGTCCCTGACTACAGCTAGGTAAGACTAGTATACCTCAGTTAAGTCCTAGACCACGGCTAGGTAATGTACCTCCAGCATCCATTCAAATCAAAAAATACAATAACACGCATCATACAAATAGTCACATAGTATATGAGAGATAGTAGTCCATACTTTAACCTCTTTCCTGTCTCAAAGGGTCCGCCTCGTAAAACGTGTCTACTATAGGCGTCCAACTCGATCATAAAATATCAAATGTAAAAGAAACAAGTTATAACCTATCCATGTATCATTTCAGACACTTCCATAGTGTTTACTGTGATTATATTAGGCTATAGTGAAAATTTACTAAAATGCCCTCGGGATCCTTGCCCGGCCCCGTCATACCCGGCTTGGCTGCACTTTATTTGAAATTTTGACTAGGGCTATTCTAACATATTTCCACCCAAGGAATCCATTTCGGACTCAAAGTTACCAAATTCAATGTCAAATTACAAAATTGCCCTTGACAGCCCCGCTTTAAGAGTTTCAAGGGTGTTTTCGTAATTATACTTTTTCGGGCTTTTTCCAAAAAGTTCCCAACTGTAAACGCACCTGATTTCCCCTCTTGAATTCAATGGAATCATCAAATCATTGAAAATATAACTCTAAAACCTATTTCTAGAGCTGGCCAAAATTATGGATCTTGTGGGAAAAATCAGGGTTTTGCGATTTCGACTCCGTAAACACATTTTTTTCTACTCCTAACCACTGTATTAACCAGCTAATTGAGTTATAACTACCATTTGAACTAAAATTGTGTAGTATAACACTTCTAATGTCACATTTCCAAAATTTACAAACAAAGACAATCCAAGGAACTTTCACCGATTAAATTGTCTACACAGCCAGAATATTCAAAGTTTGAAGTTTCGGAAGTTACCTCAAACTCCTTCTAGCTTTTCCAAGTGGTGCCTGAAAACCCTAATGTCTCCACACCATATTTTGAGCTTTAAAAACCTTAAGGAACATAGAAGAATAGCATAGGAGCGGAGTTATACGCGTTAGGAGCTAAATCATCGGAGAAATCGGCTTACCTTACGAGTTTTCTTCTCTTTCTCTCTCTAAAAGCTCTCAACTCTTTCTCTCTCTTGTTGCAGCACTTAGGCATGGTTTTGGGCTGATGGAGGAGGTGGATGATGATTTAATATGATATAATATTATTTTCTAATTATTTACTAAATTTCCAAAAATTCCAAAAATTATAACTTTGTGTACATAGACTTTATGTACATGGAATTGAGTCATGAAGCCCAAATAATTCTTCCTTCATCATGCTACCTGTAGGAGACACCTAGGGGTCCCTCCCTATGGTCTTAATTAGCTTCACAACTTGTCCAAATTACGTATACACGTAAAGTCTCAATTTTGGTCAAAATTGAACTTTTTACTCAAATTTTCCATAAAATCATATTTAATTGACCAAAATATTTTAAGTATGTTTTTCACCTTTATTCTCTTTAATTAATTGAAATTAACTTCAATTAATTAAACAATAATTTATTTTGTGCTAAATTGGCAAAATTATAATTTTTCCTTTATCTTTTTAATTCAATTTCTTTTCTTATTTTTCTTTGGCCAATTCCCACCCATTTTTGTACCAAATATTTTCTCCAATATTTCTCCATTTTTGGACCTTAATATCATACTTTTTAAATTACTCAAATCAATTCCATAATTATTTTGCCCAATTTCTCATGAAAACGAACATTTATAAATTCATAAATTCCAAATTCATGAATATTCACCATTTTATTGAATTTCTCAAATAATTATAATATATTTGGTGAATGTAAAATTTGGGGTGTTACAAAGTACAGGTTATACATAACAATTAAACAAAAAAAACGATAAATGGCACGTATAACTTACAGATTTGAGCGAATGTGACTTGGACACTATAGTGGCGACCAATAGAGGAGTAGTGGGGACCAAAGAGTAGCACGGTATGAAGAAAAGGGGATAAAAGGATGAAGGAAAAGGAAAGCTTATAGGAAAAAAGGGAACAAGAGGGGCCAATCGAGAAGAGGAAGAAATAAACTAGAACACTTAACTTGATTGTCGGCAACCGCATGGAGTAAATAAAATGGAAGTCTTGCTTGATGATAGGGACAGACCGCACGGATATATTGAGAGGAGGGAATAGCTTTTACTTTATTCTCTTGCATGTTGTCTGATTGGAGAACGGTTGATTTTCTTATCCACAATGGTTTTTTGTGGCAAGCGTCACACAAAACCCCACACGTGGCATTGGGTGGCACTTGATTGACCAATTGCCACCCAATCAACCCCATGCAACTATGATGCTTCCCGCAGCTGCTCCCCCTTATCTTGTGTGTCACTTCCCTAGAAAAGCGCCATACAAGATCCCCCTCATCTAGTAGCCCTTCCTTTATGAAGGCTCACAATATCCCAATGATTTTTAAGAAAAATATTTAATTACAAGCTCTGGCACTTCTTTACAATGTGTGTCACTAATCCCTCATTTTATAGTAGTGATGGCTCGGACAGTAGATGCATTGTATGTGTTTTACAGCTGCAACTAGATTGTATGATTATAATGACGTTACTTACTCCCATGGTGAAGTGCGGTCGCATAACTTTGGCTCGTGATTACTCCAGGAATGAACTAGCATTTATTCTTTAATTTCAAATAGCAACATTAATATTCATTATTGGACTTTGGGTCCAAGTCCGCCCTTGATGGGCCGGACTATTTGATTAGGACATAAGTAGCCTAATCAAATAAGAATAAAATCAGCATTAATTGCAAATTGGGGAATAAGTCAGTATTGATTATGGGATTGTTAATTGAGGAACAAATCACCATAATTAGAAAAATTAATTGAGAATCAATTAATTTAATTGCTATCTTAGAGGGCAAGAAGGAGTGCACACGTTTCCTAATTAGTGGCCTCCATAAACCACTATAAATAGGGCGTGCCTCCTCAATTGCAATTCACCCTGCAATTGAGCTTTCTGGCAATCTCTTCTCTCCTACCATCTTTCTGGTTCTAGTGATCTGCTATGCAAATCACAATTAGGCTCTAGTAGTCTAATAATTGTGTGGGCACAATTATGGAGTATTAGATTTTTGACCCGGATCCGAACATGGGTTCGCCCCGGTACACCAGTTCTCTCTCTCTCTCTCTATATATTTATTCTTACATTGACATCAGAGCTTGTTGATCATATGGCTGTGATTATTCTATGTGAATAATTTTGTAATATAATTATTTTTATGTTTCATCATGCTTATCATTTTCTGCTACACTAAATCATAATTCTGGGTATGATTTTTAGGTGTCATTATCAGATGAATTACCGCTGGGTAATCATATATATATATATATGATCTTTATATATAGATGTGCTATCCGACTTTACCGAGAGCATTTTTTTTTGGAGACATATGCGTTAATTGAATTTGTTAGGGAACTTGCAAATAACTTTGGTTTATGTTACCACACGTCTCTTCGATGCTTCTGTCTCTGCCTCCACATGAATATGAAATTGTGACATAAATGTATATATTGAACAATACATGCGTCTGTGTTTTGTGATTTGCCATTCGACCTGAGCTCCATATGCATACAAATAATACTAGGTACATGATTGTTGGTTGAATATGTTCGCTCCTCTGGTCATTTTTCATATGTACATACTCATTCTTCCTCTTCTTCCTCATATCTTTGATCTGATTAAAGGTGAGTCTTTAGGACCTATATGGAACCAAAAACAAGAGACTTTAACCCTCAGAAGGTAAGAAAACTTTTGAAACGCAGAGGACACACATCCAAGTCGCATTACGTAACGCCGTCAACCTCAAGAAAAAATTGGGTGTTTAAAACTGAGTGTTTTTGTCCAAAGTAAGGCTATGGATGTGTGGAGCTCGAAGAGACGATTCCAAAGATGCTTAGAACGCGTCAAATGGAGTTCGGATAAGGGAGAAATAAAGGAAAGAAGTTGGCGGGTCGTTTGTTGTCACCACCACTTTACTCGCAATTTGATCAATGAAACATAGGTTTTAAGATCAAATAAAGGCCATGGATTTGTAGTTCTCTGAACTATGATTCCAACGACACCAAGAACGTGAAAAACAGAGCTAAAATGAGGGAGATATGGCTTCACGAAGTTGGCAGATCGCGAAGGCTCGCCGGAGCTCCAATCGGGTCTGGTTGACCCGGCAGGAGGTTGAAGATGGTGACGTGGCAGTCAACGCCACATCATCTGTCAACCCAAGCCACGTGGCACCAATGAGAGGCGCCACATCAGTGTCCATCGCCATGTTAGCAGGTCTCAGTCAAGCACTTATCGTTGACCAGTCAACGGTCATCCGTTGACCGTTAAAAAAAGAGAAAAAAAAGGAAACTGACATATGGCGCGTGGGACCCACAAGGGCCTTTGTTTGACACATAGCAAGTACCGTCAGAGAGAGGATGGCGCGTGGAGTCTTTTGAGCCAGCGTGTGTCACTGGCAGACGGCCACAAGGCGGCGCGTGGAGGTCACGTGCCACCACTGAGAATGGCCAATGTTGGAATTTTCCAATTTTTCAAGATTGTTTTATCCAAACACATTCTAGGGGCACGTGTGGGCACATGGGACCTCTGATTGACACATGGTTTGTTCCTAAAATTCTCTAAATCTGAGGGCTTCAATTTGATATATAATTTGCTTATATTTAAATTATGTTTAGATGTGTTTTGAGTCAAAAAGGTGCTTATATGCACTTAGAGATTCCCAAAAACATTGAAATTGAGTCAATGATATTATTTTTTTTGGGATATGTTAGCTACTTATTAAGAGTATTTCAGCTGCAACATAAGGTTAATGTTGAAAGATTCTTTAAAAGTGAGGGATTATTTAAATGAGTTTTTGAATATTAAATCCTATCCAACCTTGACTCAAACTCTTAGAGATAAAAACCTAAAACTTGCAGCGACTTGAAATTATTCAATAATTATTGAATAATAACAAGTCTTACCATGCTTCTAACCACATTGATTCAATTAGAATTGAAGCAGTGACTCTAAAGTCAACCATTTTATCACAAGTGTTGTGATAAATGACAAGGCAGATAGAGATGTGAGAATCATCTTATCAAGTGGGAGGTATGCTATAAATACATCCAAGTAAGTGGATGTAAACATGGTAAAGAGGAGATTGACATTGTAGCTAGATGCTACATGAGTTCATATGGTCAGATGGGCCTATCAGAAGGGGAACCTAGTTAAGAGACAACAAAATGAGGAAAAAGTTTTTTTGAATGTTCTTTATCATTGAATTTATGATTAAAGTCTTTGTTTTTTTAGAATTGAATTAGGCACATTCTCTTCTTATTTTAATGAACATTCATGTTGATTAGATGATATAGTATTATCTTCTTTATAACTATCTTTTGATTGAGTGGGAGTTTTTAGAATGTGTCTAGAAATCCAAAATGGAAAGTGTTCAATAAAGACTATGGTTAAAATGGTGATGAGCTAACTAGCATGATTGGGATGAGAGTCATTCTAGTTGTCTTCTGAACATGAAACTAGTGAACTTATTATCTAATTATCCTTTGTCTCATTTGAACAAATATTATTTGTATAGCATAATCGTCTAAGTGACCAATTATGACCAAGTCTATTTGATTGAGCTTGTGAAGACAAGCTCAATAGAGATATCTGTGGAGTTAGAGACTCTCAAATCTCTTTCATTCAAGAAGAATAAGATGTCAGGGACATCCTACCAACTAGTCTTCAGCATTTAAAGGCTGAAGCAACCAAAGGATACAATAATTTTATGCTATCAAGCATAGAAAGAACAACATTACTCAAAATTTTGATGGTACGAGCAATGTAACCTTATTCAAGCCATGTGGATAGTGTTGGAAAAGAGTGGAATATGTGATCTTCTTCCATAAAGTTAAAACTAAGTTAAGTTTTAAGATAGTGTACTAAGTCCTAACATGTCATTTAGACAATACTTGAGGCAAATGTCAAACTAAGAAGTTGAGACAAACTAAATGCTAAGTTCTTTCTAACAAACAACAAGTGTATGTTGTGATAAGACGTCTCCCAGTGAGTAGGTGTATACGAAAGTAAATATTGCCCCTGATATGCATATTGTGACCTTTAGTAATATGATTCCCCACATTGAACTTGAGTGTTAAAGACTGAAGGATCCAAGATCCATCAGTCAGACAAACTTAGCTAAAGAGTGGGAGGATTCATCCTCTAAGCCTAAGGGCAAGAAACTTATGAGATAAACTTGATCTAGAGGAGGTCAAATGGTTTCTACAAAGATGAAAAGCTATATTGATAATCCTTAAGGGTTGTAAAAGTATCACTCCACATGAGTTGCGGATGTTTCACAGAAGCATATGGCTTCATGTCAAATGCAAAGCAATATATGGTTCGAATGTTGAGTACATTTTGGAACTAATGTTTGTATGGTGAAAGAGAAAGAAGTTGACATACACCACAAAACCATTCATCGTAGCATGAAATTCATACTGCATGTGCTTGAGAGTTAGACTGCAACACGAGATGTAGGTGAAAGATCCCTAGTACACTATAGTGTGAGTCCCAAGAAGGAAAAATCCTTCTGCAATTCCCTTAAGACTTAGGCGGCATCGTGAAAGCTTGGTTTGGTGACAGCTACTTTAGCTGAAGCTCCACAATCACACTCGATTCAGTCAGACGAGTGAAAACTAGGAGAGTGACCAAGTCAAGATGGACTGATGTTTAGTCAAAAAGGAAGATTTACTCCAAGATACATAAGATGTGCTAGTATCAATGGTCGACCCCTTACTAGCTATAATACCCCGAATTTTGAGACTCGAGGTTAGAGAATAAGCCTGAGAGAAGTAGACTGCTAAGCCCCATTTTAGCAAGATCCTAAATTGTGATTAAGAGATAATGACTCCAAAAGTGGATGTGGTTAGTGATAAATAACCCTTTTGGAGAATATGATGTGATTTGGCACTCTAATGTGATTCGTGTGTGTTGTGAGCAGCGCCGAAACTCTGTATTTGAGTTCAATTATGGATTAACATCCAAATTGACTTAGAATAGAGGGAAGAATTGAATGTGAATTGTGTTGACATGTTGAGATTGTTGTGAAAACATGTCAATTTGATGTGAATTTGATTGATTTGGTGTTTCCAATGGATTCCTTGTAAAAATTTATGTGGGAATGATGTTTTGTATGAAAATGGAACCAATAGAAGCAAAGATGCAAAATCTGAAATTCTGTCTAGTGAAACTCTATTCTGGGCAGTCAGTTTTTGTGAACGTTTTGAATAAACAAATGGTGTCTAAAAATTCTGAAACTTTCCAGTATTATAGTTCACATCTCAAGATTCAAAATAGACATATAATTTGTGCCATTTCATTTTGTTAACTAGGAGATATTACTGTCCAAAGTTTGGGATAGAAACTGAACTCTGTTTTGGGGCAGTGATGAGTTTTATATAATTCTGGAATTGTGTGGTGATTTTTAGTAATGGAAAATATTTTTTCTATGAAGAGGACTTAAATATATTTCATTTGGCTTTGGAATCATCTCATTTTGATTTTTCTATAATTAGTTATGATTTTTCAAAGTTAGGCCAAAAAATCCGAAAATGGGAATTATGACATCATCAAAATAAAAGATGACATCAGCATGGAAATTAAAACATTTTCTCATCATCTTCAGCTCTCATTTTCGTGCTGAACCGTGCAGCACCATGGAGAAAGAGAGAGAGGGAGTTTTAGAGAGAGAAGATGATGAAAACTCGTGAGGTAGGTCGATTTCTTCGGTGAATTCGTACCTAACGCATATAATCCTTCTCCTAAGCTTCTCTTCTACATGGATTAAGGTACTTGAAGCTTAATTTTTCTATTTAAAAGAGACTAAGGTTCAGCCATAAGAAGGATAAGCTAGAAGGAGCTTAAGGTAACCTCCAAAACTTCAATCTTTGATTGTTCTGGCTGCTGTGATTGATTTAATCGGTGAAATTTCACCGGATTGTCTTTGTTTGTAAATTTGGAAAATGGGTTGACCTAGGTGTTATGCTGCCCAAATTGATACTAAATGGTAGTTCTAACCTAAAGTAATGGTTAATAAAGTGGTTACAAGTAGAAAGAAACACGTTTACGGAGCCGAAACCGAAAAACCCCAATTTTCCCCGGAGTACTTGTATATTTCGGTTATGGCTATAAATGGGTCTTAGAGTTTAATTTTCAATGATTTTATTATTCCATTGAGTTCAAGAGCGAAAATTAGGTGGGGTTACAGTTGGTCACTTTTTCGGAAAAGGCCGAAAAAGCATAATTACGAAAACGCCCCTGAAACCCCTAAAGTGGGGCTGCCAAGGGTAAATTTGTAAATTGACATTGAATTTTATAATTCCGAGTCCAGAAATGGATTCCTTGGGTGAAAAATATGTCAAAATAGCCTATGTCAAAATTTTAAAAAAAGTACAGCCGGACCGGGTACGGCAGGGCCGGGCCGGGTCCCCGGGGGTATTTTAGTAATTTTTCCATATAACTTCATATAACCCCCAGAAACACTATGAAAGTATCTAAATAGTACATTTGACATTGTAGGATCGAATGTGAAGCCCTGAGTTGTTGGCACATAAATCGAGGAGAAAAGACTGGAGGTAGGGAACTTATCTCTCCTGCATGCTCTGATAACTGTATTAATGTGTTGATGCATGTTATTGCTTTGCTTGATTATGTGGAACATGTATGAATGATTTGAAGCTATGTTTCAGTATATGCTATGGCCATATGTGTATCGTTCGAAGCATTGAGCTTATAGATTTGTCATTATATGTATGCATGAGTTATGTGATGCAAGCATGTCATGCATTAAATACTTATCTTGCCTGCATATTGATAATGTTTTCCTATTGAGATTCTCTCGAATCTCACCCTCGCTTACCAACAATTTAGACAGGGCAAGTGGCTCGTGGAGGGAACGGCAAGACTCATTCGAGATGAGATTGTGTAATCCCCATTTGAAGAATTGTAATGGGCAATTGTGCCCTGTATATCTTTAGCGAAGGTATATACCCGAGATTGCCGGGATGATTATGTTGTGCACTCTGATATTTATATGAATGTGATTTATCTTCGCGTAGTAATTGTATTCGAAATGTGAATATGAGACCAAGTTTATAAATGATTTCGTAAGGTATTTTTGAAAACCCCATCATGTGATGGGTTAGTAAATGTTATTTGATTATTATTAGTCTCTTTTTCATTTTAATCGCGTATTTCGAATATAATTACGGAGGGGGTTACACTAGCTCTATGTGTAGCTAGTAAGTGCGGATACTATGTGCGTGGAAGTCAATCTGAGTTAATCAATATATTAACTCGAGAGGGATTAGATATGCCATGAGCAATATGTATGGGAGAATCTGGGGTATATAAGGCAATAAACATATATCTTACAGTTATATATAAAGGGTGTCCTTGGATGCTGATCCGGTATGAGGGATTTCTAGTATCACAAGCACCAAATCTTGAAGACATTTTTGCCTACGCAGTCACATCAGACACCAAGTATGAAACAGGAAAGAGTAACTATAATACCCCAAATTTTAAGACTCGAGGCTAGAGAATAAGCCTGAAATAAGTGGATTGCTAAGCCTCGGTTTAGCAAGATCCCAAATTGTGATTAAGGGTTAATGACACCAAAAGTGGAGGTGATTATTTATAAATAAACCCTTTTGGAGAGTATGATATAATTTGGCACTCGAATGTGATTCGTATGTATTATGAGTAGCACCAAAACCCTGTATTTAAGTTCAATTATGGATAAACATCTAAATTGACTTTAAAAAGAGGGACGTCACATATTATGGCTAAAAGAATGAGAAAATGTGTTTGGTGGTTATTAGGAAGAATTGCCATAATCAGGGGCAAAATGGTAAAGTTATCAGCCAATTGGTCAGTTACCGAAGAGGAAACTCATTGATAACTTAAAGATCAATGGTTAGGATTGATTGTGTAATAGATCAAAGGGTGGGATTATGTATATGTGTTCATGTGAGCTCATGAGAGGTGAAGCTTTAAAATCATAACAAGTGGCACCATGGGATTGAAGTCAAAAAGTCCAATTTATTATTTTAGTCAAAATTCTCTTTCTCTCTTTTCTCATTTCAGTTAAAGGCATGGAGGCAGCTGAAAATCATCATCTCATTGCACTTTTCTCTCTCTCCTTAAGCTCCCAAAGTCAGCCATGGAAGGAGGAGGAAAGAGAAAGAGTTAAGCTTAAAGGTGAGCTATTTTGACTAAGTAGATGAACTCTTCTGTTCAAAACCCCTTCACTAAACTTGTTCCTCTTGGTGTAAGCTTTATTTCCATGGTTTTAGATTTTCAAGATGAGGTGTTTTGTGAGTTCAAGAAAAGTTGAAGATTGTGGAATCAAGGAATTTGTAATGCCCCAAATTTTGATTAAGGGCTAATCATGATTATTATGGATAATTATGAATTTAATTGGAATTATTATGTGTTTTGTGGCTATATTAATTAATATGCCAAAATTGGTGGAAAAATTGGAAGAATGGAATTATTGGCCATAAGTGAGTAATTAAGGGAGAAATTAATTACTAGCTAAGAGGAAAAATGAGAAGTGTGATTAAATGGCTAATGGAGGGATTAAGTGGCTAATTGGGTGTTTGCTTTATGAGAGCTAATGGCATGTGGACATGTGGCAAGCTTATATGAGGCAAGAGAGCAAGGAAAAGTCAAACTTCATTGTTTAATGTTTCTCTCTCCTCTCTCTCCCTCTTTTTCGGCTGAACCATAGGCATAGGGAGATGATGATTTCTTCATCATCCAACACACTCCATCTCTACTTTTCTCTCTCTCTCTCTCTCTCTCTCTCTCTCTCATTTCAGTGCCATTGGAGACCAAGGAAGGGAAAAAGAAAAGCTTGTGATTTGGGTAAGTAATGGCCTTCATTGCTCAAGTTCTCTTCTTTAATGTTATTCCTTAAGTTGAGAGCTTTATTTTGGTCTTTTTAGTTTGGCCATTGGTTGTGGTTTGTGATCACACGAAAATCTGGGTGTTGGAGAATCAAAGAATGTTTTTAGAAAAGTTGAAGAGGTATGTGAAACCAATCTATCTATCTAAGTTTCATGCCATTTAAAGTAGTTTGTAATTTCTAGAAATTTTGGCTTGAATCCGAAAATAAGTACCACTGTTCATTTGGTATGTTTTTGGCATAAAAATAAATTTTGGCTCGAGTGATGTAGTCTCTGAAAAGTCCTTGTGTTCTCGGTTGTTCACTCGTTATCCTTCACTCTCTTGTACCCAAGTACAAACTATACCATCACTCGAGTGAGGTCTTCTTCATTGAGTATCCGTACAATTTTACTCGAGTGAGGCCATCTTCACTCGAGTGCCTCAGTAGAAAATGTCAGTTTGTGTTTCCAAAAGAGGATCTTTGGGATAGTTCTTCCAACCCCTTAGGGCTATTGTTAAAGGTATTCTTGAGTATTAAAAGAGAAATAATGATAACCAATTAAGTGTTAAGAAGTCATTGAGAATTGGAATAGAGAATTGACTCTTCGTCACTTATTATGAATATAGGATTTGACATTTGCCCTACGCGGGAGAGACTGGTGCCAAGGAACACCCGGAAGGACTCAGGTAGTGATTCTTCTCTCATATTGTGTATAATGTTTTGGTATGCATAACATATCATTGAACTTTGTGAACTGTGTGCCATGGTCCATTACGGCATGAGTACTTCAGCGTGAGCCGTATAGGGATTGACGCTGGTCATCTCTAAGTTGGCCGTTGAACTGCTGTTGTAATTGACATGGATCTTTGTGAATCCAGCCGTGGGCTTTGTATTGATCTTGCATGTATGGCTTGCTTTATGAAATGCTTTATATGAATCCCAGCTGTGGTGAAATATATTGTGTGATTGTTTTGATGCAATGCAGCGTGAGCAAACGTAAGGGTGACATGAGTCATGCCTGCATTTGCCTTTGTAACTGCCATTGTAGTTGCTTTGTATGGATAATAATTTTATTTCATGCCTTATTATTGTACATACTATGATTGATTTGACACTGCGAGGATTCTTTAGAATCTCACTCTCCTAAAAACCATGTTTTAGATAGGGCAGAAGGATCGAAGGGAAAGCGAGTAACGAAGAGTAGTTAGAGCTCTGGTTTAGGAGTTCCTTTTTTGTTATTGGTTATCATGTAAATCATTTGGATATTTTTGGATCAATTGTATATGTATTAGGATAGATTGTATAGGTTTGTGTAATCCCCAAGATAAGGGAAAAGTATGTGTGCTTTGTGCCTTAGTATAAACCCTTATTTAATGAATGGAACCCGAGTGAGTCAGAAATTTACTTTGCACTCTGATATTTGTAAATGGAATCCACCTGTACATGCCATTATTATTTTGTATTGTGAATATAAGACCATTGTGAATAAGTTTTGAAAAATTTTTTGCAAATCTGACTTTGGGCAAAAGATTACCTTAATAAGTCCCAATTTGAAATATGGTCTCTAATTCTAACTTAATTATGTATTTAAGAACTTAATCTCGGCCTTGATCATGAAGGGGGTTACAGAATTGGTTTGGGAAAGAGGAAGAATGAGTATTTGATGCCGTTTGATCTAAGTTTTGTGATATTTGAATGAGTATTGTGAATTGTGGAATTTTGCCCTGATTTTGACATAATTTCATGTGGCATCTAATTGGTGGAATTGAATTGTGTTTTTTGTTGAAAATGGTGTCATGTTGTGGTATTTAGTCATTGGAATTGGATTGGATTAGATTGGACACATTGGTTGCAAAACTGAAAATCTGTCCATTGAAAGCCTATGCTGGACAGTCTGATTGTGAGGACGTTTTGACTAGGCAAATGATGTCAACAAATTATGAAACTTTCCTGTCTTAAATTTCACATTCCAAGCTTCAAAATGGACATATAATTTGTGTCATTTCGTTTTCTGAGCTGGGAGTTATGGTTATCCAAAGTTTGGGATTGAAATCGAACTCTGTTTTGGAGCAGTGTTAAGTTTTGTGAAATTTTGTATTTTTGTGGTGATTTCCAGTAATGGACCATATTTTTCCTATGAAGAGGACTTAAATACCTTTCATTTGGCCTTAGAATCACCTCATTTCGATTTTTCTGGAATTAGTTATGAATTTTGGAAGTTCAGCCAAGAAACAGAATTTTCTTGGCCGCTGTCAGAAGGTTTTGGGCCGCGGCCCAAATGTTTCTAACCTGTTTTTGGCTGCGGCCAGTGGATTTGTGGGCCACGGCCAACCCTAAAAATCAGTATTTAGCACTTTTGAAAGGTGGTTTTTGGTATAGTCTTTCCCAACCCTTTAGGCATATGTTTGGGCTTATAGTAGCCACCTAAAGGCCTTAAATGATAACCAACTTTGATGTTTAGAAGTTGAGGAATTGGAAAAGGGAATAACCCTATGTCCTTGATTTGATTGTCAGGATTTGGTATTTTCCCTGATCGTGATTTATTTGTGCCGGAGCACACGTGAAAAGAATAAGGTAGTGACTCTTTCTCTTATGCTATGTGTAAAGCATTGTATGTATGTTTGTCATGCATAGTCATACATTGTGATGCTTTGAGATCACAGCGAAAGCTAACGCATAGTGTTTACAGCCCTGAGTGCTGTCGTTTGTGGCATGAGCAATGAATCATTGTGATGCTGCCGAACATGATCATATATGCTATGTATTTATGCACTGTATGAGTGACTTGTTACTACTAGGATTCTTTTGAATCTCATTTTTTCCATTGACTAACCTTTCAGATAGGGCAAGCGGTTCGGGAAGAAGCAAGTAACCAAGGGCGGGTTAAGTTCCTGGTTATGAGCATTAGTTAGTAGTTGGTTATCATAGATTGAAAGTGTTGTATAATTTATATTCGTCTTTGGATTTAAGATGTGTGTTTGGATATATATCAAGGATGATATTGTGTAATCCCCTAAATGGGAATTTGTATACTCTTTAAAGAATATATGGAACTCGGGGTTTGCCGGGGATCGTGTTGTGCACTCTGATATATTTGAATGTGATTTATCTTCATGAGGTAATTGAATTCGAAATACGACTATGAGACCAAGTGTATTAGATTTTAAAAGATGTTTTTTTAAAAACCCTATTGTAAAGATGGGATTTTAAATGCATTTTGAATTTCCATTGGTCTCTAATTTGTCATAATCACGTATTTCAAATGATAGTTACGAAGGGGCTACAGTAATGCACACATGATGGAAAGCCCATCAAGTGTGAGTGGGAGAAGTTGGACTTTGGGTCCAAGTCCGCCCTTGATGGGCCGGATTATTTGATTAAGACATAAGTAGCCTAATCAAATAAGAATAAAATCAGCATTAATTACATATTGGGGAATAAGTCAGTATTAATTATGGGATTGTTAATTGAGGAGCAAATCACCATAATTAGGAAAATTAATTGAGAATCAATTAATTTAATTGCTGTCTTAGAGGGCAAGAAGGAGTGCACATGTTTCCTAATTAGTGGCCTTCATAAACCACTATAAATAGGGTATGCCTCCTCAATTGCAATTCAGCCCGCCATTGAGCTTTCTAGCAATCTCTTCTCTCCTACCATCTTTCTGGCTCTGGTGATCTACTGTGCAAATCACAATTAGGCTCTAATAGTCTAATAATTGTGTGGGTACAATTATGGAGCATTGGAGTTTTGACCCGGATCCAAACATGGGTTCGCCCCGGTACGCCAGTTCTCTATATATATATATATATATTCTTACATTCATTAAGTGCACCAAATGCCCATAAATACACGGATGATTCCTTTTTAAACATTTTTTTCATGTACTATGAATTGAGGGAAGCCGATGAAAATAAATATTGTGAGGCGGTTTTGAAACAATGGTTAACACGAGTAATCAATTATCATTATGGTGTGAACATCTCAACTTGATATTTTTCAAAGTTTATGCGTGATAATACCGGAGAATATGCTTAATGTGAATGGAACCTTTTGTATATGAGACCATATTTGTAATATATTATCGTTGCTGAAGGTGGTTGGCATTACAATTTCCTATTGGTGAGTTTTGTGACAACTATGATGCTAAATAATTTCTATAGTTGGAATGTAAGATAAGACTCAACTTATTATTTATTGAGACATCATATTGTGTGAAAAAATTAATTATAGTCTAATTAGCATGGAAGGGGATTATTTAGTGTGAGATTATAATTTAATTAGAATTTTTATTGGTAAGAAGTGAAAATAATTTGATATATTTGAAAGTGTGGGGGTGCCTATAATTTTTGAAAATAATTTGCAAAATTGCTACTAGCCTTATTTGATAAAGTTAAGTTGTGATTTAAAATTAATTATGTGTAAGCTTTGTTATTTGCTACTGAAAGCAAATTTTATTAATTATCAAAATTTCAATGTTGATTGAAACAAGCATTATGTAGTATGAAAATTTAATCATTTATCCATGGTAGATAAATGTGATTCTCATGATTGAGACTATATAATTATGTTGGTGTAAGAATATATATGTGAATATTCTTTATAATGCTAACGGTGATTGAAGTGCTTTTGTAACTCAATTTGGCTATGCACAAATTTTTGAGAATTTGTCGCATTAATGAATTTCAATCCTTGTGATACCCCGTTATATTGAGATACACGGTTGTTAGCTAGTTTTCAGTTTTTATGTGAGAAAATTCATTAATAGTCAAAATAAAATATTATGTGAGTTAGAGTTTATTACTCTAGAATTGACTAAATTAAAGGTTAAGTTGTTGAAAACCTCTTAGCAAATATTTTGAAGAAAAACTGACACTCAGTGTCAATGAGTTGTGATTGCCAAATGGCAATGGCCATTGTTGAGAGAACAATGGTGCAAGTGAACATCGTTTGAGATATAATGTGACAAAGCGCTTAAAAAATTATGGAGTTATCTCAATTGATTTTGTGAGGTCAAAAATGGACCTATAAGATTTGACAACAAAACATCTGGGAAGAAAATAATTATTGAAACACCGAGGGAAATGGGACTAAAGCCAACTCAAAATTAACGGCGATGGTCAACCCAACTTTTGTTATTGGTGATTTCATGAAGAAAGTTCATATGAGTAAAAACAAGTCGTTCATTAGTTCTGTTAGCACTAAATTGTTGGTCCCTCCCTATGATACGAGAAAGTGCTAGAATGCATTTTGGCTAGGTTGAGCAAAAGCTCTTAATGATTCATAATCCTACGAGATGGAGTGTTCATTGCAGGCACATTTCATGAAAACACCTCTACAAATGTGGAGTGGAGCTGCTTCTATGAGATCATGGAAAAATCTGTAGATGCATACCAGGCACACGCATGGCCATTTTAACACGCAAAACCTACATTAACAGCGGAAATATGGAGTTATAACCTGACTCTTAATGCCTCTAGTGCATACCCAAGATTTATTGGTTCATAATAGCATGCTTCACTGACATTTCTGTGTACTAAGTGTTATCGATCTAGGTTTGGTTTATGGTCTAGAGGACCACTAGATATAATGGTTATACTCATATGTGTAACTCAGTTAAAGTGTTCCTTTTGACACGTGGGGGATATATTGTTGAAAATAATGAGTGGGCATGTCACAAGGAACAATTCCCACATTGTTTGGGATTGTGGGGGTCCAAGTAATAAGTGATCTTGAACTATTAAATGGGCTAAGAGGAGGAGTGAACTCGTACAATAATGTGCCACATGAAAATTCGGCAATTTCCCCCACATGTGAGTTTAAAGTGGATTATGTGTTTTTATGAAAGATCTCTTGAAAAATTCATGTTTATTTTTAAAATAAATGGTGTACTAGTAAAATATTTTTTGCTAAAATTATTTTGCAGCTTTTATTTATTTTGATGCCCTTCATTGCTTGTTTATATAATGGCTATTAAATGGTTTCATGAAGGTTTAATGGGCATTTGCATGTTTTATTCAGCTACACAACGTCTCTCATTCTTTCACCTATATAAGTAGATGTTTGCAAGAGGTCCATAAGCTTTTGATCTTGAACTCTCAAGCGCCTCTCTTCCTCCTTTGACATGTTCTTATATCTACTGAGTTTTATTATCTTTCATAGTAATATTTACCATGTGTTCTTGCGGGAAGAATTCATTTAATCTTGATAGTTTAATCTTGAGTGTCACAATTTCTTTTGCTGGTTTGCTGGTAGTTGCGGAATAGCTCTTAAAAAGTGTCCTCGGGCATAACTTGAACTATATGATTACTGTGTTTCTGCCGGTGTTGCCGCCAACAACATTTCTGGTGTACGGTGCTGACAACAGCCTAAACTGCACAGGGTATTTTGGGCAAGAAGATGAACAATTCGGTCATTTCTTCTATGCTCAGAACCGCTTCTTCAAGAAAAGCTTTCATTCATTCATTCATCAATACAAACAGCTAGACGATATGGGTTTCAGGGCATCGAATTGTTTTGGCTTTGGCCTCGAGCAGAATCAGATATGACCAACTTGGGAATTCTGCTTCACGAATGGCGACTTGCTATGGATTCTGAGACCAGAAGCTCTAGAGAATCGTCGTTGATATTGAGCTGTTTTTGAGAATTTGAGCTACCCTGTCGATTCGTTGGCAAAGAATTTGAACTGGGATCATATTCTGGCTAATGATTACCATCTTCCTACACTGGAAAAATTCACGCATCCTCATGCTGCTCTGTATGATCCTGTGAGCCATGTGAATACTGATTTTGGTATAAGGAAATGGTTGAGCAGAGGATTTCCTTCTAACAAGCTGCTTCTGGGATTGCCTTTCCATGGCTACGCTTGGGCATTGGATAGTCCCAAACAAACTGCAATTGGTGCTCCATCATCGGGTATGGCTGTAACACAAGATGGGTCATTGAGCTATCAGTATATCAAGTGGGATGTTTCTTATGGTGTTCCTACGTTGTATAATGCTACCTATGTCGAGAATTATTTCACCATTGGTTCCGTTTGGATCAATTTTGATGACGTTGAAGCTATCAGAACTAAGGTTGCTTATGCCAAGGAAAAGAAACTGCTGGGTTACAATGTGTTTCAGGTGATAAATGATGATAATTGGGTGCCTTCTAAGGCAGGTAAGGAATATAGTCAGATTTTCTTTTGCAATTTGCACTCTCCATAGAACAACTTCCATCCGCTGTAAAAAGAACCCTTTCACGATTCCAATCTTAATTAATCATAAGGGTCATTGTGTGTGTGTGTGTGTGTGTGTTTTCCATTCAATGTTCTCTGGTTTTTCTAACTCATAATACTATGGTATCTGCTTGCACACTGTTTCTGATATCTTCATACTAAGCTCTAATTTACTCGAATACTTGATACTCCCTTCCTAATATGTAGTTAAGAAGGCAGAAAAGCTTGTTCACCTTTATGCCATTCTAACATGCTTTTCCGTATACTTTTTAAAAACGTGCAATAGAGCAATATGGGCTCAACCCATAGCCTGTAGGTTTTGGTAGGGTTAGGGATTTCCCATCCTGTAAAAGTGCGGGCCGTAGAGGCCCAACCCTCATAACCTGCGGGTTGGCCCGCACATTTTTTGTTTTTTGTTTTTTAAAAAATATGATAATTTTACAAAATCCATTATTCTCAGTTCTCACACTCCCAATTGATACCTTCCAATCTTAAAATGAAAAAAATCCCAACCTCCTTCCTCGTCTTTTAAACTAAATTATTATATTTTGATTGTTTGAGGATAATTTGATTTTTTTTTTCTCTCAGTAAACTTTAGCAAATTTAACAACTTTATTTCTTAAAATATGGATTATGTTTTTGAATTTTTATAAATGAAATATTTAATGTTAGGAAGGCAAATTTGATAACTCATAGTGCTCGTTTGTGATATCTTATTTTTCGATAATAAGTACTTATAAATCGTAATTTACGGTATACGAGGTAAGTATATGAAAGAAGTTTTATCTCACCTCACGTAATAAATATTTATTGATCCCTAACAAACATTACTAAACACACACTATATACATGTTTCAGACTTTCAGACTTTTGGCTACATGAGAAAACATGGAAAAAAATATTTTTTAAAAATGTGGGTGGGTAGGGTTGGCTTTTTGCTAGTCCACAAAAATACATCCGCACAGGCCTGCACCAAATGGCCAGCGGGTCAGGGCCAGTTTACTTTGCACCGAAACATGCCTTATTACAACAGAATAGCTAGATAGTATTGTTCTTGCCAAGTTGGATTGTTCTTGGAAGTTTGCCTGTCCCCTCCCAAGAGCAACGTATGTAAATATTATAACTTTTGTTTCATCGCCCCTTGAATGGGCAAAGGCCAGCCTGAAATATAATGTAAGGAAATCAATGTTGATCTAAATAAAGTATCGTGTTGCATTTAGTCCAAAATCAAAGGTGGGAAAACAAATTAAAAATATGTGCATTTGCAATCATACAAGTCAAACATAAATTACTTCCAATAGGAGCTTACTTTGCACCGAAACATGCCTTATTACAACTGAATAGAATTCTCCATAAACTAATCAACTACTATAGCTCAAAAAGGCCAGCTTCGGTCGTTTTATAAATCTTGATTCTTGAGTTGATTCCTATCCCTATTTCTGGCCAAAATTTAATTAAAATATTCACGTCAAACTGTGCAATTTCAAGTAAAATGTTGAAATATTTACTTGCATCCATTGCCTAACCCCTTGGCCTTTCCGAAAATGCAGCCACATTTGACAGTTCATTAAGTTCATAGTTTAAAATTTCAAACGGCAAGCTTAATTAAAAATTTTGCCAGAATATTTGTTCCAATGGATCAAACTAACACCAAAAGGTCACCATGAACGGCCTTGTCCAGTTTCTCACACTTACCTAACGGCGTATGACCACAATTCATGGAAGACATAGACTTCTAAAAGAATCTTTCAAGGTAAAACAACCAATATCAGTAGATGATGACAGCTCTATGTAATAACTTAATTCACATATTTTAGTCGATTATATTCATGGATAAATTCCTCAGACCAAGTGGAAAACACATGTCATGTCATGCAACAATTCTGAAGAATTCGTACCTCGTTAGTCTATATAAAGACATCAAGAAGCCAGCCTTGCCCATCAACTCAACTCCGCAGCCAAACCATGGTGGCAACAGTATACTTTGCGAAGTTCCTTCTCAACGCAGTTATCTTGGCACTGATCTCCAGAAGCACGACGGCGTTATCTAATTCACCTTCAGTGGTGAAAGCTGCTTACTGGTTTGAGCAATCGATCTTCCCTGCTTCAGCCATAAACTCATCATTATACACTCACATCTACTACGGTTTCCTTGAACCAAACAGCATCACATACGAATTACAAGTTTCAAACTCAACAGCTGAAAGCCTCTCAAGATTCACGAGTAGCCTCAGCACCAAAACTCCTCCCCTGAAAACCCTCCTCTCCATCGGTGGAGCAAGCAGTGATCCTGCTTTGTTTGCTCAAATCGCCTCTAACGTTACTTCGCGAAAAAACTTCATCAATTCTGCCATTGAAGTAGCAAGAAATTTCGGCTTTGATGGGTTGGACCTAGATTGGGAATTCCCGCAAAATCCCACAGAAATGGAAAACTTAGGCCTGCTACTCCAAGACTGGCGAAATGCAATTCTCAACGACACCAATAGAAGAGGCCACCCGCCGCTGCTTCTCACCGCCGCCGTGTACTTCGCAGTCGATTTCTTCCTATCCACCACCAGCCGGCCGTACCCGGTGGCTGCCATCAACAACAACATGGACTGGATCAACGTAATGTTTTACGATTATCACGGGTCGTGGAGCAACGATACTGGGCCTTTAGCTTCATGGTTCAACCCGAAAAGCAACGTAAGCACCAAATACGGGCTTAATTCATGGGTCCAAGCCGGGCTTTGCCCAAACAAGATTACGATGGGCCTACCTCTCTATGGCAGAACGTGGGAGCTCAAGGACCCCAATGTGCATGGATTCGGGGCTCCAGCTGTTGGGGTGGGCCCAGGGAACGGTGCAATGGCTTACTTCCAAGTGGCGGAGTTTAACAGGCTAACAGATGCCACGGTGGTGCATGACGTGGACACAGTGTCAGTGTATTCTTATTCGGGAACCTCTTGGATTAGTTACGACGATGCCCTAACTGTAACAAAGAAGATAGGCTTTGCTCAGGTTTTTGGGCTTCGGGGGTATTTCTTCTGGGCCGCTGGTTTTGATGACGACGGTAAAATCTCGAGGCAAGGTAAATATTTATTTTCTGTTAAAAAAATATTAATATTTATGTAAGTTATTTTTTTGAGAAAATCCCTAAAAAATAATTTTAAAAATGTTAAAGAACAAAAAGATGTTTCGAATATTTATAATACTAAAAAGGTGTAAGAGCCCGATTTGTCTTTTTTAAAATTAAATAGAAATGATATAAATGTCCCTCTGAATTTAAAAAAACGTGCTCTCATTTTTTATAAGGGTTTGATAATATCATATAAGGTTTTAACAAGTTTTGATAAGATTTTCACAAATCTTAATTCAAAAATACCACTTGCTATCAGATAAGATTATCAAAACTTTTTAAATTCTTATATGAACTTGTAAAATCCTTATTAGAAGTGAGAATCAATACATTGCCATTTGTTGCTAGTGGTGATTTTTGAATTGGGATTTGTAAAACTTTTATCATAACTTGTTAAAACCTTATATGAACTTGCGAAGCACATATCAGAAGTTATAATCAATACATTGCCATTTGTAGCAAGTGGTGAATTTTGAATTGGAATTTATGAAAACCTTATATGAATTTGTGAAACCCTCATCAGAAGTGAGAATTAAAACCTTATTATGATAGCAAATAATGAATTTTGAATTTAAATTTGTGAAAATCTTATGAAAACTTGTTAAAATATTATCTTTACTTATTAAAGTCTTATAAAAAAATGAGAGCACATTTTTTAAACTCAGAAAAATATTTATGTCATTTCTATTTAATTTTGAAAAGAATGAATTAAGCTTTCACACTTCTCTGATATAATAAATATTAAAAACATCTTTTTTTTCCCTTTATCATTTTTAAAGTTCTTTTTCAGTGATTTTTCCTTATTTTTTTTAAAGCAAAAATAGTGCAGTTTAATCTAAATTTAATACAAAATATAGTGCGCCACCACGTCTACTTTTACCCAATACACCGTTTTATCTCTTTATTTAATTCAACATGGAAACCATTTGATACTAACTTATTTTTAAATTCAAAATATACTTTATTCAATTCTAATTTCAAAATATTGATTTTCAATATATGCAGCCTCGAAGGCTTGGATGGTGGGATTAATGCGAGCGGATCAATGGCTGACTCACATTAATTAATGTTGCTTTCAATTAATTAATTTTGAGGGAAAAAAATGAATGAGAATCTGGCAAGTGTAAGCTTTTAGTCACAGCGGTTTAGCTCTACTAACATCAAGCACCTTTTCATTCTTGACTTAGCCAAGAAACTGTGAGTCATGTGATTACCACATATGCATGGGTTACTTTCGATGTTGTTATAAAAATTGGATTGAATTGACCGGTTCGGGTAAAAAACTGGCTGATTGATGATCTAACCGGTTCAGTAGGTTTGACCGGTTCAACCTTTCTCAAATTTAATTTATACATATTTTTCAAGCTTTGCTGATTTACTCCATATTAAAGCTTAAATTTTGATCTCACTCAAGCTTTGCTCTATTTTTTGATGCCATATCAGAAGTTGTTCGGTTGCTTAAATATAATTGAAATTGCATATTCTATTTTTCAAATGAGTTAATGTACTCTGCCGATAAAAATATGTTATAAATCCTTGCCTACGAATTAGAGCTAACAGTAAAATAACAGCACTAAGCAATAATTTGTAAAGAGAAAACATAGTACCACTTGAATCTGGCTTGGGTGATCGAAATAACAAATCATTCTAAGTTTTCACTTAAGCTTCTGAGTTTATCGGTAAAAATGTTAGAGGAAGAGCAAATCTACGTTATACACATGAAGATAAAAAAAATACTTTCTTCAGTTCTATCGCTCTATGAGCAAATTGATGAGCTTATTTTAATTTTAAATATAAGACGTCCATATATATATATATATATATTATCTCAAACTAATCAATTTTTTTAAATTATTTTATTGATTTCACTTATTAAAGAGGTTTAAGCAATAAATATAGTTTCCGAAGTGAATAATAAAAACAGGTATTTTAAATTTTTTTATAAATAATTAAAAGTTATTGTGCAAATTTCACAACGAACTATTTTCCTATAAGTACCCAACACAATTTACTATTTTTGGGTATAAAAGTAAATAACCAATTTTTTTGGTAATATATATAGTAACACCATTAACTTTCGTTACTTTTTATACTGTGGGTCTCATCAACCTTCTCACTTTCTATTAATTTAATATATTTTTAGAAGGATAAATGTGCAAATTTAGCAATAAATTATTTTGCTATGAGCACCCAACACAATTATCTTTTATTAGATTCAAAAGTAAACATAAACATTTTGTCTTATAAATACCCTTATTTATCTTGTAAATTCCTTTATTATCTTGTAAATGACTATATTTATCTTGTAAAAGGATTTAAAAGAATCCAGGAGAAAAATTTTGGTCATTCACATATTTGTCTTGTAATTTTTTTAACACCCTAAATTCTTTTAAATCAATTTATTTGTTTTATGAATACCCTTATTTGCCTTGTGAATGCTTTTATGAAAAAAAAGAGGGCATTATTGTATTTTCTTTGACAAAACTTAATTTCATTTTGACCCAATGGAATACAGTGAAACTTAATAATTTTTTAGGGATTGACTGAAATAAAATCGCTTTCATAGAGCACAAGTGATATTTTTCATTAAAAAATGTGCATATTTCTAATAATATATTAAAATAATAGAGTAGAAGATTGGTGGGACCCAGTGTAAAAAGTAACATAACAACATTGCCATATATACTAAAAAAAAAAATGATTATGTTTACTTTTACACCCAAAAATAATCGTGTTGAATGTCCATAGGAAAAATAATTTATTGCTAAATTTACATCTTCACACAATAATTAACATAATTAAGCTTCTTTTTTAAAAATTAATTACTTGACTTCTATATTTAGAAGCCAGATGACGTACTATTTTTGAAGCAAGAGATAAAAGCATGACGCATAGGAGCTGGATGTTTAATGTGTATTCTTTTACTTGGAAGGTTGACTAAAAATCCATAATTCTTTCATGCATATATGGAAAATCAAATAACAAATGTTCCTTTTGATTGATGCAAAAATTGTTCATTCATAACATTAATCCATTGTCAATCAATCTCATTAGATGACAAATAATAAGAGAGTAGTTTATTCAAAATCCAATAGAAAAACCATAATGACAAATAATAAGAGAGTAGTTTATTCAAAATCCAATAGAAAAACCATAAATCAAGGACATAGAAATCCAATAGTGATTTCAATGAAGATGCCAACAAAGATTCACAACAGTGTACAAAATGGAATATAGATAGTGCCTATGTCCCATATATAATACACTACATAATAGGTCTTTAACAATGTTTATATGAAACAATCACAAGATCATTGAATATTGTACGGAAACAAATGACAAGACAACATCAGTGTAAAATATATCACTCATAAAATTTAAATGCGCAGTTATAAAATGATCCTTTTCAGTTAAATTGAGTTGATACGAAACCTATTGCTTCACCCATTTAGAGGGGATACCTATAAGGATGGTCCATTAATTTGATCTACAATTTATCAAAACAAAAATTATGACATTACCATAACGAATCCAGATTAAAATTTAATGTTAGATATTATTTTCTAAAGTTTAGCGTGTAATTAATGAAATTATGCATCCCAAGATGAAGTCCTAGAAAATCAACTTTGGCGAGCCACAAAAGACTTGAAACAAACACTTTCAAAAGAAAATGAGACTCGTATATAGCAGGGTGGAAGCCAACAACAACTAGTAGCAGCAATCTGGTTAGAAACATAAAATGAAAGGATAGCGAGGGCTTAAGGCTCATAATTAATTGTTTCCTTTCTAAAACCTCTCGGATCATGGAGGTAACGCTCTATACATCTATCTCTCTCCAAACCCTATCTGGTGAGAACCTTATGCGCTTGACTGTCCTTTTTTTTTTTTTTTAAATTAATTGTCCAGGCCTGCAGGGCCCTCAAGGAAGAGTTTCTTTTGCAGAGCACATAAAAAAGGAATGAGAAAGAAAGTACTAGAATCTCAAAAAACTTGAACGTAAACCTTGTAAGCCCAAACAAAGAAAAACCCTTCACCCTATGTTGTTTTCATGTTATAGAACAATCCAAGTGTGTTGGAATCACCCCCAAAAAAAATGAAGAGCAGGTGTTTGGTAATTTGTTATTTTCATCTTAATATCTGACGTTATAATGCCTTTTAAATTTTTAAACATATATTAGGATCTGAGGTGACTGACATTTTCTAAAATATACCCTAAGATACAGCAGTGATTGAGATATCATGCTACTAAAAATGGAGATTGCGATTCAATGCTTCCCCTGTAGAAAGCATTAGGAGCTGCACATATTTTTAATGATATTTTGAGGCATAAAGATCTAATTTTTAATGATAATAGTATCCACAAAATATTCATAACAAAACATTTCAGATCTCAACATATATATAAAATATATATCAGGGGAAATGGAGTGTGCATATAATCATTTTTGAAGTATTCAAGGAAAGAAACACAACCAATGTTTAGAGATTCATAATAGAACACGTTACAAATGCCAGGAAATATGGGCATGCAAAACCGGTATCCCTATCTAGTGCTGTTAGAACACATCTTTAGCACTAAGGTCATTTTAGAAATTCCTAATGACAGATAGCTTCAAATGAGAAGGCTATTTAAACCGTTGTTGAGCTGTTTTTCACTCACCATCAATTGAGTAACCTTCCTTTTCCAGGTACCAAAATGCGCCCTCAGCCGCGGACTCTGCTGCTTCTTTCTTCTTTGATTGAGGTGCTCCAACACACTCCAAAATCATATTTGAAGCCTCTTCTATCTCCAAGGTCACCTTGAAAGTAAATCTTAGGAAAGACAAAAAGTCAAATATAGATGAGCACAAAAAGAAAAAGGGATCTAAACTTCAGCCAATTTCAAAACTTCCACATTAAAAAGGAAAGCAAGCATCGTGATCATAGAAGAGCCCAAATATATACAAAATAGGCCATCCAAAAGGCCATTTCAAGCTGGCCCAACAAGCCTGGCCCATTTTCCTGGCTCTTAAAAAAAGTGGTTGCAGCCCTCGAATCATTATCAAACAAAAGGATGTCGGGAGAAAAAAAAAAAAAAATTCAGTAGTTGCCAAAACATGACAGTTTTAGAAACACAGATCACAGCATGAGATTATGGACTCACAACTTCAGATGGTCTGGTCCCTCCTCCTTGCAGCATTCAAATGAAGGAGGCTTCCAGCAATTGGCAGCACAAAATTCATACAACCGTGATCTTGATGTTCCCTTGACTGAACAACCTGAAACAGTAAACGAATTAATAGTGAGACACCAGCTTCAACATTTGGCACCTTAAAGCTACTTAAGTTATACTAGTACCTGCCCTCTGTGGATCACAGTCCCAATCATGATATTCAATTGTCTCGTCAAGTTGAGCATTTGTTGAATGTGAGGGGCATTTGTCAACTACCACATCACCACCAAGGGGAAAAATTTCTGGATCAAAACTGCTGCATTGGTCTCCATTAATCGTTATAGGCTCAATGATGCCAGCTTCAGTTATATCAATGGGTGTTTCATCATAACCAAGAAGTTTCCCTTCTGCCCTAAAGGTTGATTTAAGAACTTCCTCTAAAGACTTTGACTTTGGTTTCCAGCCCTTAGACTGCACAACCACACCCATGAAACCATAAAATTCAAGCAAAATACAGCTGTCAGATTCACAAGAGAGGAGGTAAAAATTCATCTCATAGATAATTAGTCTAAGCTCAACTGAAAAATGTAATGGATACAGGAACAACAGTTGCTTCCTAATAACAAATACAAAGCTGTGTCTAACCAGAAGAATGGTTTTCCTCGTCAGCGGAAAGATTTTAACTAACAAAGACAGCTTAAGAGAGACTCAATTTAATTATTCATTGAACCATTTTCCAGATTATAAGAATTTCTCTATGCCTTTTATAGATCAAGGCCAATGGTTCTAACCATTATAACCCCTGTAACTACCCTAACTAACCCTCTTCTATGTTTTACGAATACCATATTCTGTTTTGGTATAATTTTATGACTTTCAATGAATGTAGATAAGATTAGATAAAAAAACAGTTAATGTTGGTTGGTTAGGTAGTAGCTCTTATCTTATTGCCATAAAAGGTGGTAAGGATTGTTTGCGTTAATGCAATCGTAAAGAGTTTCATTCTTTTTCCTACAATCTCTATCCGTGTACCTATCTATCTTTCCATCTTTCCCACCTATCTACATTATTTTTCCCATATCAGATTAAAACAGTGATGTCAACCCAAAGGCATGACAAGGCAATGAAGAGATTCAAATTTGAAGGTGCTAAGGTGGTGAGACTTGAGACTTCCAAAATTGAGGATGAGAAGGAATATAAGCAAGCATTCTCTACTGGTTTCGCACTTTCACCTTTAATTTAGAAAATACTAGTTGTGAAGCAATTCTAGCAGCCTCTTTTTGACTCATGCTGGTTGCTGAATCAGTTTCAGAGACATCTTTCCCCGTCACGTTGACTTGAACAGAAAACATTCTGCTTGTTTTGCCTGTTTTGGGTTTCAGAAACTCCAACTTCAAACTATGTGATTGGCAAAGTTCTTGTAAGTCCCTAATAGGACTAAGCTGCAAGCCTGACGAAAATTTCATTATGGGCTCCAAGAATGAAGTCATAGTCTTCCAAACACTGTTCAGATTGAAACCAGAATCAAGCAGAACGGCACCAACACAAGACTCTACCAAGTCACCCAGGGCCTGAAGCAAACAAAGGCGTGAATATAGACCTCAAATGTTTACAAAGGAAAATTAAGATTCAAGTAACATTACAGTTTTATAATAAACTAATAAATAATAAAGAGAAAATCCCAGAAAAATACCTTCAGAATTTGAAAATCCCAAATCAGTGATTTCCTACTAAAATGAGTTGTTAAATGCTAATCAAGTGTAGTCAATGCCTAAACTATTGTTGGAAACAAAACTTATTTGAGATTTTGATATTTTGAAGGTATTTTTCTGGAATTTCCCAATAATAAATTGCTATCTTAGGACACATCAAGACTCACAAACCATGTCCAGAACCCAAATCACTTGACAGAAAATGGTGCAAAAATAGTCATAGTACATCAACATGCTTTATAGCTTGAAAGTAAAATATCTATATAAAACTTTAAAAAACCACATTCTTACTATCCTCCTCTCTTAATAAAAGTTCCTTTTACTAAGTAAAAGGAGCATCACCTCCCCGCGCTTTGCACGGGGAGCTTAAACTTAAAGCATTGATATGATTGAAGTTTCAAACAAGAAAGGGTAGCTTATGCTTCAACTTAAATAGAGAAAAGGATAAGATATAGGAGTAATTATGGTATAAATAGTGTTCATATACAAAACTTCAACTTCAATTTGGTTTGGCTCTTCTGCACTTTACTGTTCTCTGCATTTGAAAGGAAATCTTATCTTTGCCTTTTTCTGGGGCTGTTTGGTATGAGGGATTAGGAGGAAAGGGGAGGGGAGGGAAAATTTTTATGAATTGAATTTAAAAAAATCAGAAAAATGGGGTTGAAAGTTTTTAATTAATTTTTCTTACTCTTTTATTTGACATCTTATCTTTATTAAAATTTTATAACCCCACTTCTCCACTTTTTTAAAATCCAACTTATAAAAACTTTCCCTACCCTCCCTTCCCTCTTGCCAAATAGACTCATAGTTAAAATAATGGAAAATATACAGGAAATTACATGGAAGGTCTGCCTACACTCAAGGTCAAGGCTTCATACTCATATAAAGGAGGCTCAAGAAAAATACAAGTGCCATCATTATAGTTATCAGCATGCTAAGCCATATATATCAGCATGCTAGACATTTCAACCAAGATTCTTCATTGGAATAGGTAAAAATAACCTTTCTATCTGTTGAGATTGAAAGATCACATTGAAGCACAGGGAAAATACTAATACTATTTATCCTTGAGAATAAAAGAGAATACAAAAAGGCCTTTATATAGTCAATCTAATAGACTAACCTATAACCCAAGAAACTAATCAAATCAAATCAAATCATAATGATAGAATATTCATATCAAATCCAATATATATTAAGTAATAAAACATCAATCATAATAATATTAATTAATTTTCTAATTTTAAATTTTCTATTCTTAATATTCCCCTTCAAGCTGGAAGCAGCTTGAATGTGAGTAGAGCAATGACTAATCACCAATAATCTACTTCTTCATGAGATCCTAAATCGAGCAGCAATTTTGGGCACATCCAAGAAAACTTAGCCAAACGTCACATCGGGACATTCAAATAGTAATAATCAAACAACTTCACCAGGAGCTGAACAACAACCAAAGGTCTCATCAAGGGATATGGGCTATATACCTAGGTAGGGGTATGGGGAAGTTACTTTGAGTATTGAAATGTATGGGTTAGCAAAGAGAGGAGAGAAAGACTTATTTTGAGATTTGAGTGTGGCGAGGAGAGTCTCTGGCCTCTTGAAAGCCAGGGAAACTTCTTGTGTTATATGGGTGTCCTTGTTCTTGTTTTAAGTACTGTGTTGAAGTTGTATTTTGTGTGTCTAAGGGGGGAATAGGGCTTTATCCAGAATCACTGTGATCTGCTGTGCTCTGACTCTGTATTTTGAATATTAATATCAAAGCCTAAGGATTTCCACTTCTTGTTTATTATTGTACTTTCTGGAGTGTTTTGTTGACTGTGAAGGCAGGGGCTACAACAATTGGTATCAGACCAGTACGATCCTAGATTGATAAGAAGTCATGGCCGAGGGAGTACTGTATGATGAACCGGATGTGCAGGAATTAAAGGAGACCGTTGGAGGATTGACTAGAGAGGTGGGAGCTCTTAAAGCAGCTTTTAGCAGGATAGAGGAGGCAATGGGTAAGCTAGTGAAACAAAAAACAGTTGAGGATGTTGGGGGCCAACCCATAGGGGAAACATTGAAAAGCAGCGTGAACCATGACACAGAAGTGGGGAAGTACAGGAAACTAGAGCTACCTGTGTTTGCCGGAGAGGATCCTTTGGGATGGTTAAGAATCGAACGGTACTTCCGCATAAATTCTATACACGAAGAGAAGTTAGAAGCAGCCATCATATGCTTAGAAGGGAAAGCTTTGAACTTGTACTAGTGGGTTGAATCTCGTGCTCAAATGTGAGGATAGTCGGAGTTCAAACGTGAGGTGCTGCAAAGGTTTCATCACTTGCAACTTAGGGACGAATATGAGATGCTATATGCCGCCAAGCAAGAACATTTTGTCTTGGACTTTGTAGAGGATTTCAAGCACTTGTCGGCTCCCTTACAGAACGCCTCAGAAGAAAGCTTGGTGGGTGCTTTTCGGGTAGCATTGAAACCAGAAATACGGGCTGAACTTAGACTAACGACTGTGGCAACCTTAAGAGAAGTGATGGAGATGGCAATCAGGGTTGAAGAGAGAAGCACTCTTGTCGAGAAAACTAGGGAGCATAGGGTTACCCGAGTTAACAGATACACAGGTGGGTTCAAACCCGACCCAATCCAGCCCCAATATACATGGGTTAGCCAACTAAATGAAACGCTAAAACCAATGTCGTTTTCCTATACTCCCACTAATGCTTCTAGGAGGACCGAGACATGAACAGGGGATTCCAGGGCCAGTAACACACCAACGGCCATATCAATGGCGAGGAAAGGGGTGCAGCGCAGAGGTAGTCTGATGTTGAGTTGGCTCATCGGCGAGAGCTTGGGCTGTACTTCAAATGTGCAGATAAGTATAGTCCTAACCATGCCTGGAAAAATAAAATCTGCAAGTCATGGTATTAGATTTGGAAGCAAAAAATATTAGTGAGGAAGAAGAGCCAAGTTCCGATAGAGGAGAAGAGAACCTTGCGATTGAAGAGGGAGCAGCGATGAAGATAGAATTGTCTCTAAATTCCATTACCGGATTCGGGAACAACCACACCATGAAAATCCGTGGGCGGCTAGCAGACCTAGACGTGGTGGTTTTGATCGACAGCAGGGCTACCCATAACTACATAGCAGAGGACTTCGTGAGTCATGCCAAATTATCAATAGAGAAGATTACTGAGTATACTATTTCAGTGGGAGATGGGTATGTGATCAAAGGCAAGCAGCGTTGTAGTGGTGTTAAATTAAAAATACAATGGCTTGAAGTGGTTCAAAACTTCTACCCATTTCCTTTAAGCGGGGTGAATGTTGTTTTGGGAATCGAATGGCTGAAGTCCCTGGGTAAGGTCAAGGTTAATTGGAGCCAACTAACCATGAAGATAGGCAAGCAAAGTGACCCAACCTGCTTGCGGGGAGATCCTACCTTACTTAAAAACCAAGCCACTCTCAAGAGCTTGATTCGGTCAGTGAAGAAAAAGGGAGAAGGCTACTTGATCGAGTATAACAGGCTAATGAATAAGGAAGAAGGCACACTAGAGGTCAACCCAGAAATACAAGCGTTAATGGCTAAATTCCCAACCGTTTGTCAACTACTTGAAAGCTTACCCCCAACCCGAACTAGAGATCGTGACATTATGATCAAGCCGGGTGAACAACCCCCTAATATTAGGCCCTATCGGTACCCCTACCTGCAGAAGAATGAGATAGAAAATTTGGTAAGGGACATGTTGAAGGCAGGGATAATACAACCAAGTAACAGCCCCTATTCAAGCCCTGTTATGTTAGTAAAGAAAAAAGATGGGAACTGGAGGTTTTGTGTAGACTACCGGGCCTTGAACAAAATCACAATACCGGATAAGTTTCCTATCCCAGCAATTGATGAACTACTCGATGAATTAAAGGGAGCCACGGTGTTTTCCAAACTGGATCTTAAGTCTGGATACCACCAAACCCGGATTAAAGTGGGAGATGAGGACAAAACTGCCTTTAGGACGCATGAAGGGCATTATGAATTCAAGGTAATGCTGTTTGGCTTAACCAAAGCACCCTCCACCTTCCAATCATTGATGAATGAGGTATTCAGGGAGTATTTACGTAAGTTTGTATTAGTATTCTTTGATGATATCCTCATATATAGTGGAGATTTGACAACTCACATGCAGCATCTAGAAATTGTACTGAAATGTTTGAAAGACAATCAGCTGGTGATAAACTTGAAGAAGTGCAGCTTTGTGCAACCCAAAATTGAATATCTTGGCCACATTATCTCAGAGGAAGGGGTCCAAGCAGACCCCACCAAGATTGAAAGTATGCTGAATTGGCCCAAGCCTAAGAACGTGAAGTCCTTGAGGGGATTCCTAAGGCTGACAGGGTATTACTACCGCTTTGTCAAGAATTATGGGAAGATAGCTAGCCCTCTTATTGATTTACTCAAAAAGGATGCTTTCAAGTGGACTTTAGAAGCTGAAAAAGCATTTGAAGAGCTCAAAACAGCAATGACAACACTACCGGTGCTTGCAATGCCAGATTTTTTAACACCATTTGAAATTGAGACTGATGCCTCTGGAACTGGTGTAGGGGCTGTACTAATGCAAGATGGCCGACCAGTGGCCTATTTCAGTCAAAAGCTATCCAATTGGGCTCAATAATGCTCAATCTATGAGAGGGAGCTAAAGGCAATAGTCATGGCAGTCAAAAAATGGCAACACTACTTGTGGGGGCACAAATTTATTATCCGCACCAACAAAAAGGCCTTGAAATACTTGCTGGAACAGAGGGTCGTTGAAGAAATCCAGCAGAAATGGGTTTCCAAGTTGATGGGATTCAAGTTTGAAATCGTTTACAAGCCAGGAAAAGAAAACCGAGCTGCTGATGCCCTCTCTAGGCAGGAAGACAGCGTGGAAATGAGGGGTTTTTCTTTATGGCAGTATGATGAATTGGAAGATTGGGAGGTTGAAGTACAATCAGACCCCAAACTAGCCCACATTATGCAGCAGCTTATCACAAACCCAGGAACAATCGATGGATACAGCATTGAATGTTTGCACTACAAAGGGTGACTGGTGATACCTAAGAAATCCACTCGAATTTCCATGTTGCTCAAAGAATACCATGATTCACCATTGGGGGGGCATTCCGGGTACCTCCAAACTTATAAAAGAATGGCTAATGTTGTGTATTGGGAAGGAATGAAGAAGGACATCCAGTAGTAAGTAGCTCAATGTGATGTGTGCCAAAGGAACAAATATCAAGCTCTATCCCCAGCTGGCCTTCTGCAGCCCTTGCCTATTCCTCAAGGAGTTTGGGAGGACATTAGCATGGATTTCATCACCGGGCTACCCAAATCCAAGAGGTTTGATGTTATTCTTGTTGTGGTTAATCATTTATCAAGCATGCACATTTCTTGCCCCTTTCACATCCTTTCACTGCCAAGGATGTTGCTGAAAAATTTGTGAATGAAATTGTTAAGTTGCATGGCTTTCCAAAGACCATAGTCTTAGATAGGGACAGAATCTTCATAAGTCAGTTTTGGAAAGAATTGTTCAAACAAGCTGGTACCCAGTTGTGCCTCAGTTCTGCTTATCACCCGGAGACCGACGAGCAAACTGAGGTGTTGAATAGAGGGCTAAAAACTTATTTGCATTGCTTCACCAGCAAATAGCCTAATGATTAGGTGCAGTGGATATCTTGGGCTGAATATTGGTATAATACCAACTATCATAGTGCTGCAGGTATGACACCATTTAAGGCTGTATATGGATGAGACCCCCATACTTTTCTTAAATTGATTGATGAACCATCAGCTCTGGAGGCTGCCATTGAGCAAATGCAAGCTAGAAATCAGATTATTGCTGTTCTTAAGGAAAACCTGCACAGGGCACAAAGCAACATGAAGGAGCAAGCCGATAAACTCCGACGAGATGTTCAGTTTGATGTAGGTGATCAAGTTTATGTAAAGATCCGACCCTATCGGCTGCGCACATTGGCTAGGAGGCTCAATGAGAAGCGCAGGCCATGTTTTGATGGTCCTTTCAAGATCTTGGAAAAGGTTGGAGCAGTGGCATACAGGCTTGACCTTCCAGCAACAGCACGAATTCATCCGGTTTTCCATGTTTATAAATTGAAAAAGTCAGTACATCCAGCAGTAGTAACGCCAACCTTCCCACCAATCTTGCAGAGCTAGAGTGGCAGGTTCAACCTGAGGAAATCAGAAAGGTTTGAAGGCTCCTCAATGGCCAGCTTGAAGTTCTTGTGAAATGGAAGGATTTGCCTGAGTTTGAAAGTTCCTAGGAGGATGCTGCAGCACTCCACAAACAATTCCCAACCTTTCACCTTGAGGACAAGGTGAAACTTGTAGGGGAGGGAAATGATGTGACTGCTGGTTTTAAGAACACATATAAGAGAAGAATGAGAGTCAGGAGCAGAAGGGCCTGGTGGTCCGAGAGTTTATTTGGAGGATCCAGAAAATGGGGAGCCGCTCTAATTCAAGGGATATGGGCTGTGTACCTAGGTAGGGGTATGGGGAAGTTACTTTTGAGTATTGAAATGTATGGGTTAGCAGAGAGAGGAGAGAAAGACTTATTTTGAGATTTGAGTGTGGTGAGGAGAGTCTCTGGCCTCTCGAAAGCCAGGGAAACTCCTTGCGTTATGTGGGTGTCCTTGTTGTTGTTTTAAGTACTGTGTTGAAGTTGCATTTTGTGTGTCTAAGAGGGGAATAGGGCTTTGTCCAGAATCACTATGATCTGCTGGACTCTAATTCTGTATTTTGAATATTAATATCAAAGCCTAAGGATTTCCACTTCTTGTTTATTATTGTACTTTCTGGAGCGGTTTGTTGACTGTGAAGGCAGGGGCTACAACAGATTTTTGAGAGAAAAGTGTATTTCTCGTACATCTTGATTAGCACTGGTACATCAAATAAATATACAAAGGGAAACTAAAAGAATAAAGGCTAATAAATGCTACTACATTCACTTCCAAGTCCCTAACCCTATTATAGAAAATATTTACAATAAAGGCAAAGATATTTCGACAAGCTTCATCAGAAAAGGGTCATTCATAATACCTTGGGACATCTTGGCCCTCCAAAAACACCAATATAAGCTTTAGATCCTTTAATGTAGTCCGCATACTTTTCTATTGCATCAGACAGACCACTAGAATCATATAAAAGGAAATTATGAAATTCTTTATCCACTGCAACATAGGCAAAAGCCTTATTGTTAACGGACACTGATCTCAGGTCCGTTAATTGACCAGGCTTTAGCTTTGGATAAGCTGAGTAAAGGTATGAAGTAATCAAATAATCCAAGACAGCATCTCCAAGAAACTCCAATCGCTGCACGAAATTATCAAATGTTAAAGAAAATGAAAGAATGCTGACTACATGACTATCCTTCTGTGTCTTCTATCAAGTAATGAAAAATAGTTCTTACAAGAAGGTATGGCTAACCTGATAGCAGCCACCTCCATGCTTATTATAAGAGGGATGTAAAAATGCCTGGAGAAGCAGACCCTTATGGACAAAGTGATGTTTTAACTCATCTTCGAGGAAAGGAATGTCTATATTATTGGAAAGAGGGATGTAACTCATACTTGTTCTACAAGCATTGACCACCTGTGAGGATTCAAACTTAACTTGTATGCCAAGATAGGTAAGAAATGCAGTGGCAGCTTTAAAGCCACTGTCAACAATGAATGCTCCAATAAGAGCTTCAATGACATCAGCAACTGTTTTTCGATGTAGCCAGTGGTGATTTTTATTGCAACGAACTTCAGTTGATCTTCCCTGGTCCAGCTCCTCTAGACAATTTAAACAAGAGTGAATGCTCTCTTCGGTTTCCTTAGCACAAACTCTCAGGCAAGGACGGCCTAATGCAAAGAACTGGGAGGGATAAAATTCCTGATCACGAATGTACACCTGGGAAGAGAAAGAAACAAGGATATACATAACTGCTTCATTAAAAACAAAAAATTTTAAAAAGTATGACAATTGTATCAAGTGTGAAGGTTAAAAGTCTCAATAGAAAGCTAGGAATGATAAATCATAATTCTCCAGCTTAAGAGGACCATTGGGAGACCACGAGACCTAATAATGTTGCTGCTGTGTGCCACACTACTATGGCCACTACCTCCTGATTTTTTGGCTATTATGTCATTTTCTATTTGCTCCATTTTGCTTTCCCTTATTTTGTTTACTTCCAGATCACTAAATTGTTTAAATTTCTGTTATTCTACCAGAGCTTGAAAAAGACTTCAGATTGAGGGCTGGCCTGTCTACTTGTGCACTAGTTTGACATTAAATAAAAGGAAGAGACCAGTAACAGAACTCCCCTGATCAGCATTCCCACTTTCTACACTGCACTTCTCCGATATCTTTTAGTTGATAGTAATTTTTAAGTTATATGAATACTATTCACAAAAATATTTTATTCTTGGTTGTATGATAAACTCAAATTTTAGATCTCAATCCCATGTTGATCTGTCTTTCACCTGCAGTCCTCTCTTTCTTTATAGGGACCGCTTGATATGGGTAAGGAGACATGATTCCATTTTCTCATTCAAACAGTGAGACACCAGGGATTTTTCCCATCCATAAAATCATTTTTTAATTTATTTTCCTCTACATTTTATGTACCAAACAGTCAGTTCTCTAACCTGCCCAACACAATTTTCTTGTAAGACATCATTGAATCATCTCTCTCTCTCTTATTCCAAAGTTCCTTGTTCATTTATGCTTGCTTCTAAACCTAGATCCTGTTTAGGGTGTCCTCAGTAGTATAAATGGAAATGTAAAAACTGGGAAGTAAACAATAATAAGGTCATTGGAGAAGACATAGTTCAAGATGCATCTCATTTTCTTTTTTCACATCGATCATAAAACTTTCCAGATTCAGTTGTTCCCTGCTGAACTCCGCCAATTTTCCACTATAAATTTACCAAGAAACCATAATCCCAACAGACACTAATTTTATCGGTTGTTCTACACCAAGACACCTAAAATTAATTTATGAAACATGCTCTTCATTCCAAAGATGCTTTCAGAACAAAATTCACATTATTCAACATTTAAGCTAGCTATTTTGTTGGGGGCAGGGAGGGGGTGCTCAAATGCATGTAATATGAATCAATCAAAAGATCAGAGAAGGATCATATTTTATTAGTTTTGGGATAATGAAAGAGAATTCGTTGATGATATTTGAACAATACAAATGCAAAGGATAGGAGGTCTTCCAAAAACAAAGGAAGATACAAAAAGGGAGAAAGAAAGAAAAAACCAAGACTCTTTTTTAACTCGAAAGATCTTTCCAATCCCTTTGAATATTCACAAGGGACATCCTTCTAAACAAACCATTTGTTGAAACCCGTAGGCCAAAAAAATAATCCTTTCCCAAAGATGACATTTGATTTCTCTTAAATATCCCCACACCCTTTGGGTGTCAGGCTAATCTTGTTCAAGGCACTGAAGCTACCCCTCCCAACAATTATTGCAAAGAAACTGACATTTAATGATACAATTTCACCTGCAGATTGCGTTGAGTAGCTAACTTGAACAAATTCGAGTTATTCACGACATTTGATCGCCTCCTTGTAAGGTCTCCTTCATGAAGGCTATCATTCATAAGGAAAAAATGGCGCGCAATCGCAAATTTAAGGAAAGAGTCACCAAGAACTTCAAGTCTTTCAAGAGAAAAGCGCTCCTGACATTTCTCAGTGGTCAGTGCCTCTAAAACCTAGTAAATTTTCACAATTGTTAATACAGCATTTAACCGCACCATATGAGCACTACAATGACAAATTGACAGAAAATACGTGGCCTTTTGTTTTGCCAACAAAATACATAGCTTATCAAAACAATTATATATACATATGACAGAAAATATGTGGCCTTACTCTTTCTGCACTAACTTCAGCTGCCTCAGGGAAGGAAGAACAGAGCAGATGCTTGAGTTCAATTGCAACCAGCAAGTTTCCAAGACGATGCATGATTGATGGCAACAAAGATAGGGAACTACCAATATCTTTTGAGAAGCCTATAATTTTTAGTTGGCAAAGCTCAGGAGGCAAATGGACGAAATACTCCTCCAGTTCATGAGCTTCTGTTCTTGAAACAAGAAGTTACAGTCACTCATGGAATAAATTCACCAACATAAAACTAAAATCAAGATTCAAGATCCATAATAATTGATACATACTTTTTTTAATGCCTGATGCACAAACATAAAGAAATGTACACATATATAAGATTTGATCTAAGGATGTGATGACATAAGGTCTTCTAAGGGTAATCTAGTAGAGTCGTGATATTTATGGCTGGGGCTTTATGCCTCCCCCCACACTCTTATGGGACAGAATTGTTTACTTGACTTCATTGTGGGCGTCAGCACAGCATTTTACAAGGGATTTTCCCTTCTGGATCTATGAAGAGATTAGAGCAACAAAGTGTTGACTGACCCAAGTTTACTTATTTCCACTAAATATAGGAGGATTGCATATCCTCTTTTACTGTACTGCCTCATCTTTATAATTTCTCCCTCCGAATTTGCAGATGATTTACTTTTTTTAACAAGTTATAGATATCCAAATAAAATTTTCAACAAGAAATGATACACTTCATCAGGAGAAGAAATGACAAAATCACAGAAGTTGATGAGGGCTTAAATCCTTCTAACTGTAGTACCCAAAAAAAAACCGAAAAGACCGAAAAGAAAAGAAAAGATAACAACTTCATGCATATATTATACCATGTACCTGTACCCTCCTGCTTTCGGTTGTGCAGTAAGTTGCGCAGATTAAATAGTGGCTTTGCACAGAGAAGGGGTTGCTTAGGGTGTTTAAGATGAATGGAGAACCTGGCATCCGGGCATGTACAATTCTTATTAAAATGCATAATAAGAATGCCTAACTTACACTCACGTTTTGGTTTAAACATTACAATAATATAATATAAAGTAATATAATAATGAAGAATAAGGGATTTCCAATCAGAATGAAATAAATATACACAATAGTAATGAGCAGGTAACAACCTTCGAATATAGCGATCCACATAGCTTGAAGGGCCCAAATCTTTATAAGGGCTCAGTCCATCCTTTTCATAAGCAATATTAGTAATAAAATAAAACAGCTTCTTATGTGGGGCATACACCAAGCTATTCTCAAGATCTCTTGCACTTCTACAACCATCAGCAAGTTGCAGGGTCCCATCGCAAGGAAACAATTTTGGAGTTACAGTTTGCTCTGGGAGCCTAAAAATTGGTGAAGAAAGGCATCTTTTCACGGTATTCCAATCTACTGCCATAGTCTTTTCAGAGTCCTGCATTAGAACAGGAAGCAAAAGATAGAACGTTGAAGTGCTTGTTTGCAAGACATCAGCCCTGCCCAAGGATACAAATTCATGGACAAATTCTGATCGATCAAGAACAATTTTTAGGGACATCTCCTGAAAATTCTGAGCCATCTGAATCTGCACATTGGAAAATTTGGAGCATTGACCTAAAAGAATTGATAAAAAACTTTAAAAAAAACAGGAAAAAATATTTTAGTTACCTCAGTTTTGTCAAATTTGATAACACCAAATGGGACAATCCATGTCATCACAGTTCTACCATGAGCAAGATGAAGATCAAGTGCCATTTTCTCAGCCTCCGCAGGAAGACATGTCATCATAAATAAACCAAACTCCTTATAGATCCGATCCTCTGGAGAGGGTCTAAATTTTATAAGGTAAGAGTTAAGATGGACAATATCATCTGAATTTGCCCAGGTCTGTCTTAAGGCTGAAGGAACTAGCATCTCACATAATTCTCCTCGTAATTTGTCATCTGAAAGTTCATGGAAAGTGGATATAGTCAACACAACATAATATTACCTGTACATGTTATATCATAACATGAAAATAATTGTTATAAGTGCTTGAATTATAAATTGTAAATAATATAATTATCAGTAGTTATTTTTATTTATTTATTTACTTCACTATTCCCTAATAATCCGTATCATATTGTTGTCACTTAGAGTAGCCTTCCTTATCAATAAATACCCATGACCATGAACTTCGCCTCATTCAACACAATAGCAGAGAGAATTTCAAATTTTCAATCGAAGTACCAGTATTCTTAGAGAGAGAAATAAGTTTTAAGAGTTTTCAGAGCTAGAATTTTGCCCACATGCTTGGCAGTCCTGGCTACCACTCCTTCTCTTCCAGTTAGTCATTTGTAGTCAATGTAAAAGTTCTAGTCACTTATGGTGCCATTTCTTCTCCATAGTAGTTTCTTTTAGTTTTGTAACCCTCATGGCTACTAAGACAAGCTATCACCATTTGTATGATTACTTTTAGATCCAAACACTTCAAAGGCCTAGTGAACACCCAAGTGAAATGGGCAATGCCTCCCAAAAGCTAGTTATTCAAGTAAGAGAACCAACCCACTAAGTAACCTAAAGAACATTTCATACTATCGATGGGGGACTAATACTACTCTAGCCTCCATCAATTGGCTCGCTTGGGAGAGCTAACATCTTGACAGCTACACTCTGCAACACTTTGCTTTTAACATTTTACCAGGCTTCATCGCCATTAAAAACTCTCCACAGTTAACCCTCTCTACTGCCTAGAGCCACCAACTACCAGCTGAGACAAATTGATGGGCACCCAAGTGTTGTGTGGAACCCTTTGCCAAAAGCTAGCTATGGAGGGAACCAATCCACTTAAGTACCTTATAAAACATCACATACTACCTTAGTCTCAACAAGAACCTTAATAGAACTCATCAATTGCCCTGCCTATGTTGCGTAAAAAACCACCAACTTTGCAACCACCACTACATTCCTCTACATGCCACCATGCACCCTTTGACATTGCTGGAATAGACACCATACAAACCAAAACTGACAAGGCCAATGCCAGCAATCACTTCTATGAAATAGGAGGCTAGGGGAAGAGCTCTACACTTTCTCACATGTCAGTGTGTGGTTCCTGTTTAAAGAATGCGGAGTCGTGTGTGGAGACCCATAGGAATGCTTGTAAAGTCCTGAGGTGGTCTAATCAACAAGGGCTGCTAGTCAGAAGGTTCCGTAGAGGTTCCTAAAGTGTTTGGGTCAAAAAGTTGTTTCACTATGAAAGACAAAATGGGAAAATTACTTGCATATTAAAAAAGTCCTCTCTGGTGGTCGTGGGGGAGAAAGTATTCAAAGCCAAAACTTAATTCATGTGAAGTGGAGAAGCACAATTAGACTAAAGATTCTTGGCTTATCATACTTAGGAAGGCATATGATGTGACCACTTTTTAAGCAGGATAGTCCTGGAGTTGAGGATGTTTGGTCATCTGCTACAAGAAATGAAGGCACAAGCTCTTGCCCTAAAGCTCCAAAAGTTTCCCACTCTAACCAAGCTCCAGCAATGATATCATGACAAAATAGAGTGCAGAATTCACACTTCTACTGAATTTAGAATGAGGTAACTACAACTAAGGACCCAAGACGGGCTACCATGGGGGAAAATTACAATGAAATACATAAAAGGCTAATTAAATAACTAAAATAGAAACAACTAAATAATAACACTTCAAATAATACATATATAATCAAAATTTAGTCTATGCAATAATTTTATGCTACCCAATGACAGATAATGAGAGAGTAGAAAAGAAAGCAACTAAAGCTAGACCATCATTTTCATCTGAGTCAGAAGAATCTGAAAGCTCCCCTATGTTTGCATCATCTTGCTTTGGCAACAGACAATCACTCAAAGCACCTACTTTATGCAGTTCCTCAACTGCTTTCAAACAAGCAGCCTTCTTAGCAGCTTCCATTGAACCATGTGGTGTACTAACAATTTGATGTATGGGAGCATTGGATGGCAAAATTATCTGACAGACAGTTCCCCCTAAATCATCAAAGAAAAAGAATTTTGGCTTGGGATCAAAATACCTGAAAATATAGGTTGCCACATCTTGATCAGTAAACGATGTAAATTAAATTTCCTTGTATAGTAAGTAGATGAGTACATAACTACATATTTTGATGCAAACAAAAGGTTTAGTTCAGAATAAACCCATACTCATCATGCGGAAGCTTTGAACAATAGTTGTGAAGCAATAAGACACTGTATCCAGAACTGGCAGAAGCACCAGATGATAAGACTTTGTAAATTCTTTCCTCAGGGACCGTATATGTATCATAGGATGTGCGGAAATCAATTTCCCTGTTCATTCGGTTTTCATCTTTCTCAAAACATTCAATCAAGTCCATATCCTTCTTATTGCCACTGCAATATCAAGAAGACTCCAAAAATAACTAAATGAATGAATTTGCCTAAATTATTTCTTGTATTTATCATTATAATGCAGCACCTGTCCACCAAAAATGCATATTCTGACTCAGCCATACGTGCACGACCTCTTGATTGTATAAAGCTTGTAACAGTTTCTGGAAGATCAAATCGTATAACAAGGCAACATGTCTGAATATCCAGCCCTTCTTCACCCACTTTGGTTGCAACTAATAAATTTACCTGTTAACAATATGAACCACAACGGCATGTTATAAAGGATCAACTCTCTGAAAACTGGGGACATATACACATATTTTAGCCATTATTGCCATTATATTGTTATTTACCCTCGTTTATTTCCAATCAGCACCTTGCCAGAAGTATAATGGTAAGTGCATGTGAGTGAGTTCATTAAGAAATGTTTCACTTGATCCCAGAGGCTCCTGTTATATGATGATAATTCAAATCCCAATTTTTCATATTTCATTCATCTTTTAAGATAAATAAAAACATCAACAACAATTGAACGAAAAGAGTTTTTTTACAATAAATTTTCATGTTGCAATAAACTCTGCCTATATTTAGTAGCCGGTCCAGAGCCCGGATAAAGGAGGAGGGTTGTGTTAGACCTTTGACAGCCAACATAAAACTCTGTCAAATCTTTATGAACATGGATCAATAAAGAAATTGTGCTAATGCTAGGTCGTGTCCTGGAAGTGACGCGATGTATGGCTTGAGTACAGTGAGAAATAAGCGAGCGGCTGCACCGTCACCCGAGAGTAGTGTTAAATGAGCACGGGCTACCGCACTTTTTTGAATTAGAGGCAGCTAAAGAAGCTAGTTAGTGTGAGCAAGATCATATTTGACACTTAGAACGTTGGGACCCTTTATGGCAGATCTCAAGAAGTGATTCGAATTATGGAAAAGAGAAAGATTAACATCTTATGCTTTCAAGAAACTAAATGGGTTGGAGAACAATCTTGGGAATGTGATGATTTCAAGCTTTGGTATACAGGTGAATTGGGTACAAAGAACAGTGTTGATATCCTTATCGATAGAGTAGAGGAGTGATGTGGTGGAAGTTAAAAGGATTGAAGACAGAATCATTTCTATAAGAATGATTGCTCGAAAGGAGACTATCAATATTATTAGTGCTTACGCACCGCAGGTAGGGCGGAAGCACGCCTTAGGTAAAAGTTCTACAAAGATATTGAGGGATTGGTTCACAGCATACCCTTCGTTGAAACGATTTTTATTGGTGGGAATCTTAATGGACATGTTGGTAAGGAGGCAGGGCAGTATACGAGAGCTCATGGTGATTTTGGCTTCAGGGTGTTTAACTGTGAAGGACAATCTATAGCAATTTCTCACTAGCATACAATCTCAAGATTGTCAACACTTACTCTAAAAAACGAGAGGAACATCTAATTTACACATGAGAGTGGTCCCTTCAGGTCACAGATTGACTTCTTTTTGTAAGAAACCTTGACAAAAGACTTTATAGTAATTGCAAAGTGATCCCTACGAATGGCGTGACTACACAACATAGGGTCTTAGTCCTAGATGTGCGTATTAAGTATAGAAAACAAAAGCGCCGACAAGTTTTAAACCCAAGGATTAAGTGGTAGCAGTTAAAGGGGGCGAAGAGAGATTTTCAAGAGAACTCTTTTATAGCAAGAAGTTTGGGAGTCACAAGGAATTGCTAACACCATATGGAAGGAGATGGCTCAAATGGTTCAGAAGGTTGCTTAAGATATTTTGGGAGAATCTAAAGGTTTTGGCTCTTGAGATAAGGAGACTTGGTGGTGGATGAGAATGTGCAAGAGAAAGTAAAGAATAAAAGAGATTGTTTTAAAGCCATACACTTGTGCAACAATGACGAAAATTGGGAAAGGTACTGTGTGGCTAAAAAGGAGACTAAGAAACCAATGAGTCAAGCTCATTCTAAAGCATTTGAGGAGTTTTATAAGGAGTTAGGAACAAAGTCTAGGGAAAGAAAGATTTACAACATTGCAAAGAATAGAGAGAGAGAAAAGAGAGATTTGGACCAAGTAAGGTGCATAAAGAATGAAGAAGGCAAAGTCTTGGTTACTGATGGAGATATTAAGGATAGATGGAAGGCCTACTTTTACAAGTTGTTCAATTATGAAGGAGGAGGTTCAACTTGTGAGTAGGACGATTTGTCAATCCAAGAAAGTGAACAAAACTTGACGTTCAATTAGAAAAAGGAATTTGCATATAGTTTTCATTGATTTAGAGAAAGCTTATAACCGCATGCCGAGAGAGGTACTTTGAAAAGCCTTGAAAAAAGGCGAGTGTTGCATATATTAAGGTCAAACAAGATATGCATGACGGCATAACAACTATCGTGAGAACGTCTGGAGGTGAGACAAAGGACTTTTGTATAAGTATTGGTCTACATCACGGATCAACCTTAAACCCTTATTTGTTTAATCTGGTCTTAGATGTTCTAACTAAGCTTATACTCGAAGAAATTCCCAAGTGCATGCTTTTGAGGATGATACAGTTCTTGTGGTTTAGTCAAGAGAAGAAATTAATTCTAAACTTAAGTTATGGAGAACCCTAGAGTCGAAGGGCTTCCAAATGAGTAGTAGTAAGACAAAATATATGCATAGCACTTTTCAGAAGAAGGGAGTAGGAAGTGATTTGGAGGTCAAATTGGGAGATCAGATAATTCCACAAGCGACAAAATTCAGGTATTTGGGATCAGTTCTACAAAAAGATGATGAAATTAATGAAGATGTTAATCATAGAATTCAAGCTAGATGGTTTAAATGGAGAAAAGCTACAGGAGTTATTTGTGATCGAAAAGTACATGATAAAGTATAAGGAAAATTTTATCGTACTACTATTCGACCAGCAATGCTTTATGTAGTAAATGTTACGCTATGAAAGGGCTTCATGAGCACAAAGTGGGGATAGCAGAAATGAGGATGTTGAGATGGATACATGATCATACAAGGAAAGGAAAAATTCGTAATGAACTTGTATGAGAAAGGGTTGGAGTGGCACCTATTGAAGAAAAAATGGTAGAAAATCGTATGAGGTGGTTTGGACACATTCAAAGAAAGCAATTAGATGCGCCAGTAAAGAGGGTAGATCAAGTTGTTTGAAGCCCAGTTAAGAGGGGTGGAGGAAAACCAAAGAGAACACTCCATGAAGTTATTGAGGGAGATCACTTAGTTAACAATTTATCCTGAGATTTAGTTTTTGGTAGAGTTCAATGGCATCATTTGATCCATATAGCCGACCCCACTTGGTGGGATATGGCTTTATTGTTGTTTTTCATGTAGCAATAATTACATTACGTCTTGTTTAGGGCTCTAACAACTATCAACCATTTTAGATTATTAGCTCTAAATAAGCCAGAACGTCTTAATCATTGCTTCTTAAAGGAGGGTCAACAACTCATTGCCACCTGAGTGCAGGTAGAAGTAAATGACCGAGACTTTATACTTACCTTAACAACACATTTCCTATTATTCTAGATATAATATTAAACAATTCTTCTTCAAATTCTGTTGTGGTAAAAGTGTAACCTAAGCATATAAAATATCCAAGACTATCAAAAGAAGAATGATTTACGACTCAAAATGTGGCTTGTGCTCAAGAACATGAACCAATATATCTTCCAATAATGTTTTAAACTCGACTATCATTACAGATGGAAAGAATGACATTTAATGATTTAATTAAATCTAGAATAAAAAACTCACAAAGACAAAGGTATGAGATGATGCGACTTGAGTGAAGCAAATAATATGATGCATAACACATGCAAACAAAATCAATAAAACAAAAAAATGCCTGAATGACAAGTATATGTGCAATTTCAAATGAGCTATAGAATATGTACGTTAAAGTCAAAAGTTAACTGATAGACTCAGACATTTTTTTCTTTTCTCTCTCTCTCTCTCTTTGTGAATGACAAAGGCACAATAAATGCCAAGAAATGATTTTATAAGTGTATTAATCACCTTCTAGTACATCAAAAGTAATTTATATAGTGACAATATATATAACTTCAGCTATTAAGGATGTGAAATCCTATGGTTTTAGGAGTCAAGTTTGTGGTGCTTAAGTCAAGACAAGACCATTGTGTTTGATGACTTACCACTTTTAATAGATTTGAGATATATTTTGATATATTTGGGAAGTCATCAATGCTAAATTAAACGAATTTTCTAAAGATTTTATGAGATATCAATTAGGTGCACTATTTGTGAGTTTTCAATTAAAATAGAAATTTTTTTAGTTTAGGAAAGAAGCAATAATAAGAAAACAATAGTAATTGAAAGTTTCCTTAAAAGAAGAAATAAAAAAAGTTTTAGTTTCTTTTATCATTAGCAGTATTGTTATAATAATATTGTTTCCTTATTCTATTGATTGATAGGACGCTGCTTTTGAAGTAAAAGGAAAGGGGAAAACCTAAGCCACAAGTCACTAGTTGGAAGAATAAATAGGGAGGCAGCCGAATATCAGTGTTATTAAAAATAAAAATAAAAAATAAATTCCACTAACCCATATATAATTACTAATTGGCTACAAAATTAGTCATTTGAAAGAATATTGTACAACAATATACCAGTCACTACTTTATGCAAAGTTATAGAACTTTTGCCATTTCACATTGAACTTTAGCCCCATATAGCAAGCTGCACTGATGACAGATATTGAATAGCGCACCTTCCTATATAAATATATTAAATATACGGTTAAGGAGCAAAAATGTCTATGACCTTTTACCAATAGTGTATCCAGCACCATATACAGTTTAGAGATATAAAAAATACCCATGAACATTTAAAATGGGAGCAAAAATGCCAGCACCGTTAAATTTGGCCTCACACCGTTACATATATATGTGCAAAAAGAGTATGCGTCCCACTTCAGAAAGTAACAGCGCCAGGTCAAATTTAACGGTACTGGCATTTTTGCTCCCATTTTGAATGTTTATGGGTATTTTTGCACCTCCAAATGTGTATGGTGTTGGACGCACTTTTAGTAAGAGTTCATAGGTATTTTCACACCTTCACCCTTAAATATACAGATTAGATTCTATAAAAATTAAGAATTCTAATAACAGAAGTTGCAAACATTCAGTATTACCTCTCCATAGCGGAACTTGTCAAGAAGGATGTTCATGGTCTTCCGTGACAAACTTTTTATTCCAGCATGAACTCCTACTAAAAATTCACTTTTCCAACGTGCTAAAATTTCGAGCTGCTGTAGTATGTATGACAGGGATCTTGCAGTAACAATTCTATTTACAAAAACTATACATTTCATATCTTGTCGTGGCCTGACATAAGAAGAAGCAAAATCAAAATTTGCCTATCTATCTGTCAGTCATGGTAGTTGAAAGTGCACTGGACAACCAACCTAAATGAGGATAGTATCCCAATGAGGCGTAAAAGCTTTCTCGAGAAAAAAGGCTCTTTTAAAATGTCCAGAGAAGAGAGATTAGACATATGGTCACCTACAGATCCAGAGAGCAAACAACAGTATTTCATTTTCACTACAAATGAAGCCTGCATAATAAAAGGACTCTATTAATGTGAGAATATTGTGTATTTATTTTGGATTATTTAGATTAATTGTTATTTTATTATTAAGTTTGATATTTATTATATCTTAGGATTAGATATGGATATATTATATCTTAATTATTTTGATTTATTATATCAAATTAGATTCTAGGGTTAGCTTCAGGTTTGCCTATATAAAAGCCCATATGTACTCTCTTTTATTTAAGGATTCATAATAATATTTCTCTCTCAAATTCTCCACAATTAACCATATGTAAATAATTAAAATATTGCCGCAAATGCCTATTGCTAGAGAAAAAATGGAAGTTAAAGCAGAAAGAACAGTGAATATAATAAGCAGTGAATTATTTGAAGAAACAGCCTACAGATTGTAAGCAGCCATAATGCTACAACTAAAAGGCCAAGCAAAATTAAAGTACCTTTCATGCATTCAGAAATAAAGAACTCCGACACCTGGGCTAGATATTTGTCACAAAAAGAGTATTCACTTGAACTTCCTTCCTCCTCCACTAACTCAAGCCTTTCAGAGTGATCACCACTCAAAAGAATGCGACTAGCCTTGAAGGGTGAATATGAAGCAAGCATAAAAAAAAACCAAGACAACATGTTAATGGAAAAACAAACATCAGCAAAATAAAATTAATCAAGGCATACTGTAAGCAATTTTTTTAACAAAAGAAACACCTTTTCATGAAATAAAAGAATAAAAATAGAAATACTGACCAACGGAAACCCTCATAAAGCAAATCTACATGGAAAAGAATAGAAAAACAAAGGAAAGAACACTAAAATGAGTTCTCCTATCCCTTGGAGAAAGCCATTAGAAATCCCCCCTCCTTTTCTTTGGGCAAAAAATAATAATAACAAAATGCCATGAACTTAAACCCAGAATGAAGCCAAAATTCCACATCTACTCTATTCCAAATAGATGGAAATTAGTTGGCCCAAAAAGCTCAGTGAACCATGCAGCGGAAGCATGATAGGCCCATAACCCACAAGTCTATGGATCAAACCTAGACCTAATACCATCATACCCAAACTACCCTTTTACCCCTACTTACCTTACTATTCCTAATTCCCATGTGTCAATCATTGACTGAAACGAGAAAGAATGTTTGCATGGATCAGCTGCCCCATCCAGTCCTATTCATAGATATCCAAGAGCTGCTGAGCTCTTCATATATATATATATATATATATATGTATTCTAATATCAATTATGTATAGGACCGTCCCCTACGTTTGATTTCGTTTATTTTTTTCCAAAGGACATATCTATTGAAGTAAGGATAGGAAAAGGTACTAAGACATGAGAAAAAAGTTCTTCCTCCAAACCCAAAGAAAAATCCAAGACAAATATAAGAAGAGCTCAGAGTACAGACCAATGCCACCAGGCTGCCAGACTCCCTAAACATCTTGGAGGGACAGTTGCTTCCAATGAATAGAGTTCAAGCACTATACGGTGGCAAAAGACACTATCTTAGTTCAGTAGTTCTGAGTGGCCAACCAACTTCTGCTAGAAAATTCTTGCATTATTATTAAAGCGCCAAATTAAGAGAAGTATAGCATATTAAATTCAGTTTCCCTCTTATATAGTTTCATTTCCCAGCTTGAATATTTCTCACTATTTAACATAGATGCAATAGAGTGATCAAAAGATGTTTCCAGCTAAGTACACCAACATATGGACTTCAATGGAAATTTTAACAAAGCATAATGTAGAGCAAGCAAAAAGCATGGCATATGCTAAAAGCCACACAGGCCACATAAAAATCTGATAAAGACTTGGTAGTATGGGATACCAAAGTCCCACATTGAGTAAAATGGGACGCTCAATAAGGTATTTAAGTGGATTAGTTCTCCCACTTCAATAGCTAGCTTTTGGGATAGGATTCCCCATCTCACCTGGATACCCATCAATTGGTATCAGTCACGCTGTCAATGGTTCAAGAGAGGGCTACCCATGGAGGGTCTTGACCGGCAAGAGGATGAGTGAAGTATATAACAAGAGTATGAAACCCTTATTCTGTTAGGTTGTTAGCATTCTCTTAGTCAGTTAGTGGCTTATTAGCCGTTGGGGTTAGATAGAAAAGTGGTTGAGACCAATTTTTTTAGGAAAGATAAAAGAATAAGAGGATAAAAATTAGAGGGATAAATCTTCATTAAACTATGAAATCAGAATCTAATATCATAATTAATAAAGAAAAGGATAAATCTTTAGTAGAAAGATGAGCTAAAATCTTAACCCATCAGACTACTAAAGTCCAAGGAGAATCTCCCGTAATCAAAGAAGTAATTCTCTACTAATTTTCATATATTTTCCAAACTGCTTTTACATATAACAAGAGTCAACATTTATAGATAAACGAATAACCATAACTCCCTAAAATTTAGGACCACTAACCATGACTCATAAAAATAACATAGTTAAATACATTTAATTCAATAAATAAAATACCTCGACTCAGCATATAATCCTAACAAACTCCACTTAATCTTTATCTTGTTAAGCACAACAAACCGCTAAAACCACTACTAAAACAACTAAAATAAATGTTAATTAAACAAAATCATATTAACTCAATCCCCTAAATTAACCGCACGTGATTTCTAGCTTTGTACTCTATCAATACCGCCCCCTTAGAAATTCACCTTGTCCTCGAGGCGAGTAATGACTTCCTCGTATGTCCGATGTCCGGAGGTTTGGGGGCAGAAGAGCAATATATGAACATGTATTGGCGACTCCAATGAAACTCCACGAACAAGGGTAGGCCGAACATGATGTGGCCAATAAGATACCAAGGCTTCTTGGATAAAATGATCCATGTAGCCACAATCCAAAATCAAATCAAAAGGTCATAGCAAGGATTCTTGAAGCTTCACCGATGATGATGGGAACGAGAGAGATATGGGAAGAAAGCTGGTGGAAGAGTTGGTTAAGGATCAAACGGCTCTGATACCAAATGATAGAGACCGATTTTTTTAAGAAAAATAAAAGAATAAGAGGATAAAAATTAGAAGGATAAATCTTTATTAAATTATGAAATCAGAATCTAATATCATAATTAATAAAGAAAAGGATAAATCTTTACTAGAAAGATGAGCCAAAATCTAAACCCATCGGACTACTAAAGCCTAAGAAGAATCTCCCGTAATCAGAAGTAAATATTTTCCTGACTGCTTTTACATATAACAAGAGTCAATATTTAAAGATAAAAGAATAACCATAACTCCCTAAAATTTAGGACCACTAACCATGACTTATAAAAATAACATACTTAAATACATTTAATTCAATAAATAAAATACCTTGACTCAACATATAATCCTAACTAACTCCACTTAATCTTAATCTTGTTGAGCACAACAAACCACTACTAAAACAACTAAAATAAATATTAATCAAACAAAATCATATTAATTCAATCCCCAAAATTAACCACACGTGATTTCCAACTTGACACTCTATCAATACTACCCCCTTAGAAATTCGTATTGTCCTCAAGGCGAGCAATAACTTCCTCGTGTGTCCGATGTCCGAAGGTTTGGGGGCAAAAGAGCAATATATGAACATGTATTGGCAACTCCAATGAAACCCCACAAACAAGGGTAGGCTGAACACGATGTGGCCAATAAGATACCAAGGCTTCCTGGATAAAATGATCCATGTAGCCACAATCCAAAATCATATCAGAAGGTCGTAGCAAGGTTTCTTGAAGCTTCACCGATTATGATGGGAATGAGAGAGATGTGGGAAGAAAGCTGGCGGAAGAGTTAGTTAACGATCGAACGGCTCTAATACCAAATGGTAGAGACCGATTTTTTTAGGAAAGATAAAAGAATAAGAGGGTAAAAATTAAAAGGATAAATCTTTATTAAATTATGAAATCAGAATCTAATATCATAATTAATAAAGAAAAGGATAAATCTTTAGTAGAAAGATGAACTAGAATCTTAACCTATTGGACTCCTAAAGCCCAAGGAGACTTTCCCGTAATTAGAGAAGTAATTCTTTACTAATTTTCATATATTTTCCAAACTGCTTTTACATATAACAAGAGTCAATATTTATAGATAAAAAGAATAACCATAACTCCCTAAAATTTAGGACCACTAACAATGACTCATAAAAATAACACACTTAAATACATTTAATTCAATAAATAAAATACCTTGACTCAACATATTATCCTAACTAACTCCACTTGATCTTAATCTTGCTGAGCACAACAAACCACTAAAACCACTACTAAAACAATTAAAATAAATATTAATAAAACAAAATCAGATTAATTCAATCACCTAAATTAACCGCACGTGATTTCCAGCTTGGTACTCTGTCAAAAAGTTTATAAATAAGACTCAGGACACCTATTGTAAATGACTTTGACACTCTATTATGAATGAATGGCATGGCTTAGTACTGATTCTCTCCCTCATCTATCTATTTCTCTGTCCCTCTCTTCCTTTTCCCCTTTCTCTCTCCTATCTTCTATAAATACCATAACAAAAGTGCCGTGGAATGCAGCGGTCGGAACGTCAACTATCCATGGAGAGCTAATTCATAAAGACTTGGTAATATGGGATACCTGAGACCCACATTAAGTAGAATGGGATGCTCAATGGGGTATATAAGTGAATTAGTTCTCCCACCTCAATAGCTAGCATTTGGGATAAAGTTCCCTATCCCACTTGGGTACCCATCAAAATCATAATGCATTCACAATGGGTAAATATAGTAATTGAGTTTTTATGAAGTAAGCCACAACATTCTCATACATTGCATACATAATGATATTTTGAGGTGAACAGGCAATAATGTTGAAACTCGTAGGTTTACATGATACAGAATCATCAACAACAATCACAACTACGAAAGCTTTATTTGATACAATAAACCAGCTTCATCCACAGTAATCTGATTAGTCCCAAATCTTTGATATTAATGCCATAACTTAGGATCTCAAAAGTTGTTTGGAAGACAATAAGGCATGCCAAATATATTATAGTGATAACAATGAAGAATAAATTATTACTACATTATGTTCTTTTGGAAATGGTATATGTTAGTAATGAGTTATTATGGATCTACTTTGATTCACTTTGTTTTCTATTTTTTAAGTTTTGTTTCAACCAAGATTTATTAGTTGTTTTCAGGATAGTTTTTATTCATCTAGGGTCAATTGAAATGTTACGTTTTGATAAGAATAAAATTAGGTTTAAGTGTTTTATTACATATTAGGATATAGTTATCTATTTTGATTAGGATCCAGTTATCCTACTTTTTAGAATTACATTTTTTTGTTGGAGTAGGAGACTATCTTCCCTGTATCATCTATATATGCAACGTTAATTTCATCTAATAAATAAGTTTTAACCCAAAATTTCAACATGGTATCAAAACCTACAAGACTTGGACAACAAAATATAGATATAGACAGGTAATGGTGTTGGAATGTGAATAAGAATGTCAATTGGCATAGGCAATCGTAGGAAGTATGTTAATGTAAATATATTAGAATCAATTAGTATCGCACATAATCCGGGACTATGATTACAATTAGGAAATAAATCATTATAATGAGCCATTAATTCTGAGGCTCCTCTCGTGTATAAATACCCCTCTTGTATACATGAGTAAGCAAGCAACTAATAATACATTTTTCTCTATCTCTCTATGGCATTACATGGTATCAAAGTAACGAGGGTTGCAAATTTTTTTTTTCCGATTCGTGCTATGTTCAGGGTTCTGGTTGTGTGAAACAGTGAGAGAGCAGAGAGTTAGGGTTCTGCCTCGTAAGGATTCTTGGTACATGAACTACACAGTTGAATTCTCCACCCTCCAATCAATGTTCGCCAAAAATTTGGTGGCCGTCCAACATCTCCTTGACGGTGCGTGGCATACATGTGCTTGGTCGACAGCAGCTCTTGACTACACATGAAGGCGTGTGCAGGGGTGTTTTTAACGGCAGCTTCCTCTCCACACATCGATAGGTGGAATCCGGCCTACCCCCGGTGCTTTCGTGCTCTTACGATTGCATTTGGTAATCGGGTTCCCTCTATCATCATTTTTTTGGCATTGATTTTGAGTTTTCAAGTGTATGTCTCTTGTTTCTTTGCTGGGGCAGTGTTGTTTCTCAACTCTGGTTTGCTGCCTAGGTTGTTGTTTGGATTATTAGAGCAATATTTGACATTTGCTGTCCTTTTTTTTTTTGTTTGTGGATTTACTGTTGTTTGGCTTCCTGAGTAACATTTGTTACTCTCTGGTTTCTGTTTCTACCAATTTGAGACCCATTTTGTGTTTCTTGCTGTGTTAAGTATCTCTTTTTTCCTTCTAGTTGGTTCCTATGGCTGATTCTAAAACTAGTGTCACTACTAAGATGGTTCCTATTTCTAGCAAAACTACTGATCATAAGTTGAACTGGACAAATTATTCAGACTAGAGCAAAATCGTCCATATGTACTTTAAGTGTTGAAAAGGAAGGTCATTTAACTGAAGCTCCTCCTAAGGATGATCCAAAGCTAGCATGGGCCAGAGCAGATGCCCAATTATTCTTGCAAATTCAAAATTCTATCGAGAGCGATATTTTTCCCTCTGTTAGTCATTGTAATACTGTTAAAGAAATTATGTACTACTTGGAGTTCATGTATTTTGGGAAAGGGAACATTACTCGCATTCATAAAGTTTGTAAAGGTTCCTATTGTACTAAACAGCAGGGCCGCCCCTTGAAGAATTTCTTCATGGATTTTAAGCCAATGTATGAGGAAATGAGGATGTTAATGCCACCTATAACTGATCTTCAAGCAAAGGTGGATAATATGGAAAAACAAGCGATTATCAGCTTCCTTACTGCTGTTAATCCAGCTTATGAGACAATTCGATCTCAGATACTGTCTAGCTCTAAGCTTCCTTCGTTTCAAGATATATACTCTCGCGTGCTACGTGCAGATAATCTAACTCAACTGGCTTCTAATCCTAATGCTAGTGCTTGAGCTGGTCGTGGCCCTACTAATATCAGGAACCAAGGCTTCTTGAGACAAGGAAATGGCACATTGAATCATGTTTTTGCTAATAACAGGAACCAAAGCCTCCCAAGACAAGGAAACAATCCTCAAAATTCAGGTCCTGGTGTCTGCTTTTATTGTAAGGAACTTGGTCATGCCAAACGTTACTGTCGTAAGTTGCAAAATAAGCTGCAGCGTAGTGATTCTGCCATATGGTACAATCCTTTGATAACTTTGATAATGCTCCATCAACACCAACTGCACTTGCTACAAGTAACTGTGATTCATGCCTTACTACTACTTCCTCAAAGTGGATCATCAATTCCGGTACCACTAATCATATGACAGATAACCATCATTTGTTCTCTACATATGCACCTTATGCCAACCCCTCTTCAATAACACTCGTCAATTCTTACTCCTATGTTCTTGGATCTGGCATTATTAAACCTACCCCATTTGTTTCCTTGTCGTCTGTCCTTAATGTTCCTGACCTTATTTTTATCCTTCTATCACCTAAAAAGCTTACTCGCCAATTAAACTGTTTTATTTGATTTTTCCCTAGCCATTGTTTGATTCAAGATCTCACGATGAAGAGCATTCTTGGTAGGGGATATGAATCTAGCGGCCATTACTTCCTTGACGATCGGGAGCCGAGTTCTATTGCTTGCTCTGGTGGTTCATCTCCTTTTGACGTTCATTGTCGGCTCGGTCATGTGTCTCTGTCCTCTTTGAAGATGATGCATCCTCAATTTCGTCATTTGTCATCTTTAGAGTGTCAGTCGTGTTAGTTTGCCAAACATCACCATGTTAGTTCATTCTAATATTTAGGGTCCGTGACATATCAAGTCCAAGTCTAGTCTTAGGCTTTTCTTTACTTTTGTTGATGATTTTTCTCGAGCCACCTAGCTTAATTTAATAAAAAATCGTTCAAAGTTGTTTTCTCACTTTTGCAATTTCTATGCTGAAATCATAACTCAATTTGGTGTATTTATGAAAACCTTACAAAGTGACAATGCTAATGAATATTTTTCTGCCAAATTTCAAAACTATATGCTCCAACATAGCATGATTCATTAGTCCTCGTGTGCAAATACACCTACCCAAAATGGTGTTGCAGAAAGAAAGAACCGACACTTATTAGAAGTAGCCCAAACTCTAATGTTTCAAATGCAAGTTCCTAAACCTTTTTAGGCTGATGTTTTGTCAAATGTATGTTTCCTTATTAATCATATGTCATCTCCTATTCTCAATGGTAACACTCCATACACAACTTTGTTTCCTTCCAACCCCTTGTTCCTTATTGATTCAAAAATCTTTGATTGTGTCTGTTTCGTTCAAGATGTTTGTCCCCCTATTACCAAACTTGATCCTAAGTCTCTCAAGTGTGTCTTTATTAGGTATTCTAGGGTTCAGAAGGGTTATCAATGCTATTCTCCCACTCTTCAGCATTATCTTGTGTCTAAATATGTCACCTTACATGAGTCGACTTCATTCTTTCCTGTCTCTACTCCATCTAAATCCCTCGACACAACTAAAGGTCATGATGATATATTGGTGTATGAGGTTCATTTACCACCAATGCAAGCGTCTGTCCCAGCACCTGCTAAACCACCTCTCCATCATGTTTATCGGGAACGTCCCAAGGAAGGTGATGTAGTCGATCATGTTCATGACAACCAGTGCCCGCTTTGGCGTCTGATCCGAATTCAGCTCCACCCACTCCTACCTCTGAACTAGAAACAATGTCTGATACTCTTGATACTTTTGCTACTTCTAATGGCTTGTCCATTACACTCCGCAAGGATAAACATATTTGTACCTATCATATTTCTTCTTTTGTTTCCTATAACCACCTCTCTCCTCCATCTTGCTCTTTCATAGCATCCTTAGACTCTGTCACCATTCCCACTACTCTCCACCAAGTCTTGGCCCATCCTGATTGGCGTGCTACAATGGAAGAAGAAATGGTGGCTCTTGATAAGGCATGTACCTAGAATCTCGTTGATTTACCTCCTGGAAAGAAGGCTATTGGGTGCAAGTGGGAGGTCATGGTAAAAACAAAAGCTGATGGCACCTTGGAACATTTGAAAGCTCGACTGGTTGCCCAGGGATATACTCAAACCTACGGTGTTGACTATTTGGAAACCTTCTCCCCTATGGCAAAACTATCCTCTATTCGTCTCTTTATTTCTATGGCAGCCACTTATGGTTGGGATCTTCATCACTTGGATGTTAAAAATGCTTTCTTGAATGATGATCTTCTTGAAGAAGTTTACATGGAGCAACCACCTGGTTTTGTTGCTCAGGGGGTGCATGGGAAGGTATGCCACCTTCTAAACTCTTTATATGGTTTGAATGCTTGGTTTGACAGGTTTAACTCTGTGGTTAAGAAGTTTGGTCTGAATCATAGTAAGTGTGACCATTCTGTATTTTATCAGCAGACAGATGTTGGCATGATTCTCTTAGTGGTATATGTTGATGACATTGTTATTACAGGAAGCAATACTTCGGGAATCTCATTACTAAAGGCCTTTCTTAATTCTCATTTGCAAACGAAGGATTTGAGTCCGTTAAAGTACTTTATTGGGATCGAGATTATGAGAAGTAAGAAAGGCATCTCTTGACATAAAGGAAATATGTTCTTGATCTGCTAAAAGAAACCGGAAAACTTAGGGCAGCACCAAGTAACTTTCTCATGATTCCAAATCCTTTTTTGGACATTGATGACAATGTACCGTTTGATGAGCTACCTAAGGATGTGAGAGAAAGGGTCGATCCTGAGAAGATCAAGCAGTTTGCGTATCCTGAGAGATATCATAGACTGATTAGGAAATTGAACTATCTCACGGTAACTCACCTAATGTGACCTTTCTAGTTAGTGTGCTTAGCCTTCATGATAGCACCGACCGTTGCTCAGTGGGAAGCTTTGGAGCATGTCTCGCATTACTTGAAGGTCTCACTTGGTTGTAGTATACTCTATACGAATCATGGCCACACCGAAATTCAATGCTTTTGTTATGCAGATCATGCGAGATCAAACGCTACTAGGAGATCAACCACAAGATATTGCGTGCTTGTAGGTGGAAATTCAATGTCCTGGAGGAGCAAGAAGTAGGATGTGGTTTCACAGTCTAGTGTAGAAGCTGAGTATAGAGCCATTGCTCAGTTAGTACAGGAAATTGTGTAGATTCACCAGTTAATGAAGGAGGTTAGTCTTACCACATTATTGCCTATGAAACTGTGGTGTGATAAAAAAGTTGTTCTACACATAGCCTCCAATTCTGTGTTTCATGAACGAACGAAACACATTGAGATCAATTGTCACTTTGTACATGATAAAATCAAGGAGAACTTCATTTCTACAGGACATGTGAGGTGTAGCGACCAATTGGGTGATCTATTGACTAAAGCTCAAAATGGACTCGTGTCGATTATCTTTGTAACAAGTTGGACATGATTAACATCTATGCTCCAACTTAAGGGGGAGTGTTAAGAAGTATTAAAAAAAAAGGCGGCCCAATGCACAAGGCTCCCACCAGGTGGGGTCTGGGGAGGGATAGGTGGATGCAGCCTTATCCCTGTAAGCGGAGAGGCTGTTTTCAAGATTTGAACCCGTGACCACCGAATCACATGGCAACACCCTTACCGTTGCGCCAAGACTCACCCTGGGTTAACAAGTATATTAATGTAAATATATTAGAATCAATTAGCATCACACCTATAAACAAGGGAATATCTCTTAAGGAAAGAGACATTGTCATCTACCAAACATAATAAATACTTTTGCTCGCATTTTCCCTTGCCTTAAATCCCTTTTTGACATACCAAACATAGCCTTCATGTAAGGCAAAACACACTGAATACATTTCGCTCAATGGTTTTCTTTTCTTTCCTCTATATTTTCTAAACAGCACTCAACACCAAAATAGGGGGAAACAACCAGGGATATTGCCCAGCCAATGAGCAAAGAAATGACCAAAAATGCTAAGCATATTAGAGGAAGCAATAAGAAAAATTGTACTAAATGACAAACAATCAAATCATGCCTTGGATAACCAACTAAATGACCAAGAGGGATCAAATTTGCTCCAGTTTCAGCATACCCAATTCAAAGGGGAGTGAATGAGATTGTGTTATTATGTGAACAGTTTAGTAGTTTTATTTTTAAGCCCAGGCTCTTTTTAAGTCAATTTTTTGGGGAAGTTTCTATATGTTAAGGATTAGTTTAAGTATTCAATTTTAATTAGAATAAATTTAGGCTAAGTGTTTCATTTTAATTAGGATAAAATTATCTTATTTTTTCAAGTTACGTGTTTTAGTTGAAAATTAGAGTCTATTGTCATTTTTAGTATCCATAAATGAAATAAGTTCAGAGGATCATTGAACCCTAAATTTATAAAATACATTGATGTATTAATTATTAATTGATATTTAAATATAGGTACACAATTTGTCACCTTCATCATCTTTTTCAGTCCAACAAGTTTAGGAAACAAGGATTATAATCTGACACAACAGAATCTTACTTGCAATGCTCCAAAAATGCCAAGATTCCCCAGACAAAAAAGCACATTATCATGCACGCGGTTCAGAAGCCTCTTCATGTTCCTGCGTTTCAAGTGATCTTCTGTACTCTTTCTAAGGATTTCTATGCACTGCTTTTATCAAAATGGAATGGTAAGAAAATCTTCTTCTATGTGATATACATCCTAAAACCGGTTTAAAATGCATAATACCTCACATTTAATCTCAACTAGTTTGGTACAGTAATTGTTGTACAAACTAGTTGTTCCATTGTCACAAGGGCCATAATCATATATAGTAACCGAAGGGGGGGTCACAAAAGCATCCACTTCTTTTTTTTGTGAGACTGAATATACCTGCAAATCCAAACCAATGAGCGTGATCAACATCAGCATCCAATGGCACAATTACAACTAATGTCAGAAATTGTTCCCACTTATGGTGTAGCCTCGCTAAACTTTTCCAAGATATCAAACTGGGCTTTATAACTATCAACCAAAAATGTCCCCACCTGCTATGATCTTGACAAGCAGGGTTCACACACAGAATAAATATAACATTGAAAAACAAATAAAAAGAATTTAAGAGAGTTCAAATACCATAAACTTTTAGAGTGGGATTCACAAACCACAGTTCCACAATTTTAAACCCAATAGTAAAAGTGGTCAAGATATTAGGTTTATTCAATTATATATAAGGTTTTAGCCAAGCTTCAAGATAAGTAAAAGAATTTCCACTCTAAAGAAACATTCTTTCTTGAATAGAACAGAGAGGGAGGAAAATGAGCAATGAATTGTTTGCAACAGCACAGGCAGATAGTACACAATTCTGTCATTTTACCAGATCTTTTTATTTCAGTCTATTATACTTTACAGAACTCACCTTTGAGTTAAGCAAACTTTCAAGACTATTGATGCTTTTTGATAGATTTTCTTTACTAGAAGCACCTGAAAATTTACAACCCCAAAGTTTAAAGAACAAAAAAAAAAATGAACATAATTTATTAGTCATATTTTCAGCTTCATTGATGAGATATATCCATGAACCTCCATACAACTATCTTATCCCCACGACAGCCACTAGGATAAAACTTTGTAAAACTGTTAAGATACTTAGAGAACTTGCTAATAGACAGTAAACAAGTAAATTACAAGTTGAATTGTTTACAACTAATACATTTCTTAAACTAATTCTCCAAAATAAATTTGATGCCCAACTCTGGGCAAGGTTCCATAAGCATTTTTGACAAACATATTTCTCAGGAAGATGCTAAGATATCAAAAAGCGAGGAATTACCCATCATATGATCAGCTGTTCACTAATCATCTATCCAAGAGATGTTTCGGGCACAAGATTTCAGTGCAATGTGAAACTTACCTGATTGCACCGTGACCACAGTTTTTTTATTACACAACTTGAGCAAAGACCAAGTTAAATTAATTGAGGCAACCTCTGAGAAAGCTCCGGTGAAATTCTATCTTTACATGGATGAAACCACAACACACCAGAGAACGATGCCGGAAGCTAGATGGGAAGTCTCTCAAAAATGAACAGAAGAAACCTCAGGGACAAGATCACTTAAATTAGCAAAAAGCATTCAGGAACACAAAAGTCTTGACAGGGAGGTTCCTTAGAAGATTAAAATTGTTGGGGCTCTAGAAATGACATCTAGCAATACTAGAACCTGCTCATTTGCCCACTTGGGTAAAACAATGAATTCCTATGGTCTTCATATCTCATATAAGCCTATTCTAACTGCTTGGATCATTAACAGGGGTTATATGTTATATGACAAATTCATCTCATCAATTTAGCAACTATACCCCATGTGCTAGTAATAGAAAATTTTCAATTGCTAATGGTTCCAATGTTATTGGAGCAGGGAAAGGAGACATTCAGTTTCATCCATCTCCAATGTTAGAAAATATCCTTAAATGTCCCCAAGCCATATGCTAATTAATTTTCATACATCAGCTTACCAAAGACATGAACTGCAGTATAATTTTTTCTCCAACTCATTGAGTGTTTCAAGACAGGGATGAAGATAGGGCTTGCAAAAGAAAGAGATGGACTATAGTTCCTTGAGACAATAAATACTTCCGAAAAGTATAAGAGGGGCTAAGAAAGCAAGGTTTGAACAAAAACTAGGTCCAAGCTAAATCAGCATATCACTAAGCTTTCAATGTTCATGATAAAACTATAATTTAATTGGCTATGGAGAACAAACTCGAAAAGAGAGAAGCAAAAAATTATTTTAAACAGAATTGAGCGAAGAAATTCTACAAGTGGAACTATGTAGAGGAAAAAATATTGAGCAGAAAGTTAACAAAAGAAAATAACTATAACAAAGCGAGGGAAGAATTATGTGTCAAGGATCAGATTTTTCAACAAATGTAAAGTTGCCGTACCTTTCCCTACAACTGGAGAAGCAGTCATGCCGAATATGCGGGGAAGCTTAGTGGATTTTGGTTCATAAAAGACCTACACTACTAGTAAGTCAATATTTGTAGGAAAAAAACCCCAGAAAATACAACAAAAGTCCATTGAATGGAAAGATGTAAGTGACTAGGTATGAATTTGAGCATAACGAATATATACTTTCATGATTTCTGCATAAGGATGGTCGCTTTTGACTTGAGCATGATGACATTCATCAAAAATTAAGAGTGAAATCACCTCCATCTTTATGAAAGTGTGATATAAGCAGCGCAATAGTATCTGAGGTGTCATGACAAGAACCTAACACATAAATCACAAATAGAGAGAAATTAAAGAAGCAAGTAAAGGCATCACAAAAGAACAATAATATCAAGAACATATTTACTTCAATATCATTTAACAAGCATTATCACCTCATACTGCTCAATCTCTTGTGCCCAATCATGATGAGTTTTCAAGCGCTTTGAGCTCCCACAGTAAACCCCAACCTTAAAATCCGTAGACTCTTCTATAACATTTGCTTGCTACAGATAACCAACAAGAATGTTTCAGGATATGCAAAATAGATATGGCCTCATGTACGTAAAGTTCAGTTGGATATTATTAAAGATAAAAAAAACCAAAACAATCAGAATTTTCCATTAAAGAGCTACCTTGGGCTAGCTCAGGTGGTAAGGATGGGATGAGGTCAAGGGCTCAATCCCTCCTAATGTTAAAAAAAAAAAAAAAATACATGAAAAAACTATTCCTTACACGATATTATGATTCATAAAATCCACAACGGTAACAACCCTAGAATATACAGCTTTGTTTGAGGAGATTGGCAAAAATTTCAATTGGGACTGTCCAGGGAACAAGGATGACAATGGTGCCATTGTAAGATTCCATGAACAGCGCTTATACCAAAACTCATTTAAATCACAGAGGACTAAAATAAGATTACAGTACAATTTCCCTGATAAACTCCCTATCAGATTCCAAAAAGCCACTTTCCGGCTCTCCTTGAATCTCAACCTGAAGCCACCTGAGCTACAGAGCAGAGAGCATAGACCCTAAATTAAATTATTTATACCTCCTAGACAGTAAAAGATGAATAACCCATCGTCACAGCATTATGAACAACAGCTCACCTGGGTAACTAATGCCACCGTAGGGGCAAGAAAAACGCATAAGTTCTGCTGAGGCTTCCGTATCAAGTGCCCCATCTCATGCATAAGCAACACGGCGATGTGAGTCTTCCCACAACCTGTCCCGAGATACACAATTATATTTTCCTCCAAAGCTTTCTTGCATAATTCCAGTTGATACCTTTCGAAGCACATTAAATAACAAAGCGTGAGATCCTCTAATCGTTAAAGACATCAGGATGAACAGAAAAATAAGCACAGTAAACATAATTAATCAGCTCCTAATAGTTACAGGCAGTATCAATTTCTAAACTAAACAATGAAAAAAAGATACTTCCGTCGAAAGTTCACAAATTTAGAGAGAGAAAAATTGCAAAAGAAAAATGATAATATATAGCTAAGCAGAAGCTCCAACACTGAGTTAACAATATTTTACGCCCTTTCTAATAATCAACGAAGCACAGTTTTACTAACGTAAATGCAAAATATCAGTAAGATATAACCAAACCACATGCACACACTTCCTAGCAATTTTCCGCGGATCTTTTTTCACGCATCCGTCTTCGGAAACCGACTCCGTCTGATTATGCAGTCCATCGAGAGATGAAGACCGCGAATGATCAGAAAGACTTGAAGACGACTCTGAGTCCGAGGAATCAACTATGCCAGAGGCTTGCCCGTCCAGCATTATCGGAGGTTTGGAGCACAAAAACCTCAGCTCAGAATGTGAGAAGGCTAGTGTGATCGTAATGCACGATGACCCAATGTGGGTCTGAGGAGACAAATGTCTTCGTATCTAGCTTTATCCTTTGGAGAACAAAGGCGTCATTCTGCGTTGAGAGTCAGCAAAGCAAATGTTCCCTCTTCTTTCTTCGCTTTTTCTTCTCTGCTTCCTTAGGCAGCACGGAGACTCAGACTCGTACTGTTGAGCCCGAACCAGCTCAAAGCATCACGGTTCGGTTTTTAATCTTTTTTTGGAGGAGATATTTTTTTGGTTTGGATAAAAAGTCTTAAATTTAATTATATTTTGGGAAGCAGTGTAAAGTGCACACAGTGAAGTCACTAAATTTTCTTAAGTCAATATTAATATTATTTTTTAAAAAAACATAATTTATGATTCATGTACACTTATTTTTGTTATTTGAGTTTCTTTATTTACTTCATTTCATATGTTATAAAATTGGGAAAATTGCTAGTAAATACCAAATAGGGAAACTAATTGCTAATTACCATCTAGTAACATAGGATACTGAATTTGTCATTAATATTAAACATAGACAAACAAAAATACCCTTAGTTTGGAAAACTTAGACAAAATGAATATAGGTAGAAAAAAAGGATTAATTGCATATCATAGTGGCTTGTTCAACTCTCATGTTTGGCGGTGTGTAGTGGTGTGCGTCATCCATCGATCACCGTGGAGTCTGTGGGAGGTTCGATGGAGTAGTAAAAGCTAGGAAGGTGAGTTGTCTGAAGCCCTTCTTCATATTTCAGCTTTTGATGGAGGTGATGATTTGTATATTGGTTGTGGACCTCAGTTTTATTCATTGCTGTGTGTGTGAGTAAGGAAATAGTAAATATAATTGTGGCTTCGTTAGATATTATGAGTTTGTCCATTATTGAGAAGTTTTTTGTTTTTAGTGTGTGGGGTTTTGTATATTGTGTATTGTGTATTACATATTGCATATTGGGTATTGTTGCCTGATTGTTGCTGGAAGTAATAATGCTACAATGGAGATTCGCATGTGATAGCCTCTCATTTTCTTTTCTTTGTGCATTGAATCTTACACATGTGCAATGTATCTCGCATGACATGTAAAGGACCTTTCGTGTGTGCCCAAGGATCATCCATGATATGTGCAAAGGGTCTTCCATGATGTGTCAAGGATCTTTTATTGTGTGTAATGGATCTGCTACCTGCATGCAGAAGGATCAAGAGCTATATGATGTGCAAAGGATCTTCCGTTGTGTGCAATGGATCATTGACCTGTGCAATGTAGCTTTTATGATGTGCAAAGGTGTTTCCTTCTATGCAATATGTGTCCCCCATGTGACCATTCCCATGCGTGCAAAGTGTAATGCCCCAAATTTTGATTAAGGGCTAATGACATTTTTGAGAATAATTTTGTGAATCAAAGTTGATTTGAGATCCGAATTAATTATTGGAAATGTCCAACACCCTGTATCTTAGATAATTATGTGACAAAGTAATTTTTGGAGCTAAAATAAGGGTAAATGGTGCATGGGAGAAGGAAAAGAATTTAATTATGTATTATGTGGCAATTTCAATTAATATGCCATAATCAATGGAGAAATTGAAAGAATGGGAATTATCGGCCAATTAGTCAGTGATTAATGAAAAAATTAATTACTAACTAAAAGATATGAGAAGTATGACTAAATGGAAAATGGAGTAGTTAGTGTAACCATGTGGTTACTTATTTGGTGAGACATAATGAGATTGAGACAAGTGGCACCATGTAGAGGTAGTTATTGGAAAGTCAAACAAAGCATTTTATATTCATTTCTCCCTCTCCCTCTCTCTTTGTGCGTATGAGTAAGACATGGGGCAGAAAATTTTGCCATTCTTCATCATCATCTCAAAATTTTCTCTCTCTTGCTCTCTCCATTTTCACCATTGTTGAAGGAAGAAAGAGAAAAGGAAAGCTCAAGATTTAGGTAAGATCCTGGCCTTGAATGCCAAAATTTCCTTATTTAAAGTTGTTCCTCTTGTTAAGAGCTTTCATCCTATGGTTTTAGATTTTCCATTGGTGGTGTTTTGAGCACACAAGGAAATCTAGAGTTAGGAGAACCAAGGAACCTCTTTGGAAAAGTTGTTGAAGTGAGTAAGACAAACCTTTCTACATAGGTTTTGTGGCATTTGATTGAGCTTTGAAATTTTGGGATTTTGGCCTTATTTTCAAAAATGTGGTTTGTTGTGGGTATGGCATGTTGATATTATGGAATTAGTGTTTTGTGAAGTGTCATGGATAGATAAAATGAATTTGGAGTCTTGAATGTGGAATTTGGCAACTTTGAGGTTTTATGTTGAAATGTGTCCCAAAGTAGATCATGTCAATGGGTTGTGATTTTGATCATTTTGATGTCTCCATTGGCTTCCTTGTGAAATTTTGTATGGGAATGAGTTTTGATTGGATTTTGGAACCATTGGAGACATAGTTGCAAAATTGGAAAATTTTGAAAATTTGTTAAGTGGAAATTACTGTGCAAGTAACCAACTTTGCATGGTAATTTGAAATAGCAAATAGTGTTGAAAAATTCTGAAATTCTCCAGATTTGTAATAGGCATTTCAAGATTTCCAATGACATAAAGTTTGTGTCATTTTGATGTTTGTGTCATTTTGATGTTTGTGTTAAAAGTTATGCATTTCCAAAGTTTGATGTTAAATTTAGGATCAAATCTGGAGCAATAAGGAGATTCATGTAATTCTGTACTTTTGTGGTAATGAAAAGCCTTGATTCATATTTTGCCCTATGTAGATGACTTAAATACCTTTCAATAGGCTTTGGATCACCTCATTTTGATTTTTTCTAGAATTAGTTATGATTTTTGGAAGTTCAGCCTAGAAACTAAAATTTTTCTTGGTCGCAGCCCAAAAGCTTCTGACATACTTTTGGACACAACCAGGAGACTCTTGGCCACAGCCAAAAACTCTCTGACCTGATTTTGCCTACAACCCAAAAGTTTCTAACCTATTTTATGCCACAGCCAAAGATCCTTGGCCGCAGCCAACATCCAAAAATCAAAACTTTTTGCTATTGTAAGATGGTCTTTGAGATAGTACTTCCCAACCCTTTAGAGCTTTTGTTAGAGACAATTGTAGCCACTTAAATGATATTAATGATAACCAAATCTAAGTATTGTGAAGTTATTTCAGTATTGGAATAGAGAATAACACTTCGTCCATAATCATGATACTAGGATTTGATATCTGCCATGCTCGGGAGAGACCAGTGCTATAGCACGCACGAAAGAACCAAGGTAGTGACTTTTCTCTCATGTTATGTATGATGCTTGATATGCATGACTTATCATTGTGATCTTGTGTGTGTTATCGGCCGAAGGGCATTACAACGTGAGCAGTTGTAGGGGGTAATGGTTATCACACCTACCCCTACTATTGTATCTGTCGTTGTAATTGTCGAGGCTGCTTTGTGGAATCGAGGATTCCTGTTTGAATATCCGGCCAGTGTGGCTGTGTGTATGTGAAATATTTTATATGGATCCCAATTATGGTGATATATGTGATATGAACATGTGGTTGTGCAATACAACGTGAGCAAATGTAAAGGTGACACAAGTCATACCTGCCCTTACCGTTGTAGTTGCTATGTGTTGTATGATGATTTGCTTACATGATTTTTGGTTATGTATAGTATGAGTGAATTGACACTACAGGGATTCCTTAGAATCTCACTCTCCAAAAAACAATTTTTAGACAGGGCCGAAAGATCTAAAGGAAAGCGGGTGATGAAGAATGGATAAAGCTCTAGGTTAGGAGTTTATTTTGGATAAATTAGTTATCATACTTTTGTATTTTGGATATTTTGTTGGGGAAACAATTGTATATAGATATTGGATAGTTTTGTGTAATCCCCTTGTTATGGCAAACTGATTATGGGCATTTGTGCCTTGTAAACCTTTTATTGATTTATAAAACTTGAGTATGTCAAGAATTTATATTTTACTCTGATATTTATGAATAGAATCATATTATACAGGCCATTTATGTATTTAAAATGTGAATATAAGACCATTATTTTGAAAAGTTTTTGAAAACCCTGTTTGGGGAGGAGAAAGATTTTATAAGTTTCAATTTATCCCTTGGTCTCTAATTAAACATAGTTACTGCCCTGTTTGATATGGTGGAATTGAAGGCATGGAATTGGAATTAGAATTCAATTCCATGAGTTGTGCATGTTTGGTACAAAGAAATGCTTATGGAATTTAATTCCATATAGAAGCCAAATGGAGTCAATTCCATCAAACTCAATTTCACCCAAATAGCTCAGATTTGCAATTCCATGTCTTCAATTCCAATCTTACCCTTTCTGTGATGAAACCCAGGTTCAGGAACCCGGACCAAATCGGCCCGTCTGGCCCAGAAACCGATGAACCGGTCCGGGTTCCAATTTTTTTTAATATTTTTCCTTTAGAATTTCATATTATAAGCCTAAAATTTTTAATTTCTTATAAATGAGAGGGATTTTTTATTTTTTTAATTATAAAATTATTTTGGTCTTTTCACATATAAATTAGGACTCATTTCCATGACATATCCTTTTCCATTTCCATATCCATATCCATATCCATATCCATTTCCATTTCCATCAAAATCAATTCCATTGTACCAAACGGGCCCTACGTGTTTATGAACTAAATCTCGACCTTGGATGAGACGTGGGTTACACAAAGGATCTTCCACATGTGCCAACGCTCTTCCATGATGTGCAAAGTGTAACCCCCTTCACGACATTGATAGAGCTCAATATTTATATCTTTTTATTAATTAATCTTAGTCTTTAGTGGGACTTAATTGAATATTTTGGGCATAATCAAGAGTTAATTTGATATTTTAGTGAAAGAATAATTTGGGAATTAAAGTGGTTAAATTGTTATATTTTTATTTAATATTTTTTATTTCCATTATTCTTTAATTGTGAATAAAAGATATTACCTTTATGAATCTAATTTTGTAGGTGATGATGTGGCACAACTTACTTATTTAACCTATATGAATTGAAGAAAGAAAAGGAAGTGGAGACCTTTGTTTTTGAGAGAGTGACGGCTGAATTGAAATAAGAAAAGGGAGAGAACCAAAATAAATTAAGGAAGTTGAATTGAAAAGCATGAAGAAGGTGGTGTATGTTGACCGAGTTGAAGAATTGAAAATTAATCTCCTCATAAGAACGATCTAGGTTGAGCTATTACGCTACATTTTCAAACCTAGTTTTATTTTGTGAACTCACACGACATGGGCTCATCAAATTGGTGTCGTTGCCGGGGAGGATGATTGCCAAGGTTTTAAGTAGTTAAGTGTTCTTTTCAGTTGTCATAGTGCGTCTTGGTTTAGTAGGAAGTGTGTAGCACTCATTTGAATTTTGGCGAAATTCTGATTTTCGATTAGCACTGTCTTGCTGGAACTGAAATATTTTTGCTTAGAAAATTTTGAAATTTGACATGTCAAAGTTTTTCAGCATTCTAAGCACACCTAATAGCTTTAACTATTAGGTCTGCTGGATTTTAGCCAAATTCGAAGGTTTGCTATACTTTTCTGAATTATCTTTCATTTTTGGTATTTTTCTAAGTTTTTGATTAAGTTTGTTCTTAGGGTTTTCTTTGATTTTTCTTGGTTGCTAGTGTGTTTTTGAGTTTGTCTTAGTTAGTTGTTAGTTTTTGAAGTGTTAGATAGTGGTTTAGGTCATTTTTCATTTTCATAGTTGTTTTGCATTCCATTTACATATAAAATTTTGTAAAAAAAAAAAATTGCATTTTGTTGCTTTAATTTGCTATAATGTTCTTAATGGCCATTGTATGGTTTATTATTGTTTTGTGGTGAGAAACTTTGCATTCTCCATATTTGGGAAGCTCTTGGTAATACTACCAAAATGGAATATCCTCTTTCACAAAGCTTTAAAGACATACAACATCAATTAGAGCTTGTTCAAGCCCAGTTTGAGAGTCTAGAGAGATGTTCCAATAGTCAAGAATATGATTCATCCTTCCACAACCTATATCATGAACCCTACCCCCAACAATCTTTTTCGTCACACCAACCTTTCCATAGTCCTTCATTCCCACCACAACCCCCATATAAACCTTAACATGACTTTTGTTTCCCACCCTACAACCTAAATTTTGACCTCATCCCTTCACCACAAGGACCACCCTATGAACCATCTCCTCTACACAATCTACCCTCTTACTTACCATACCAACCCTCATTCCAATCATTTCACCCACCACTTTGTGAACCTTCCCCACCATCCTACCTTGAACCTTTACTTCCATTTCATGACCCACAACCTAATAGATTGGATACCATTTTCTCACCTCATAACATGGATTCCCTAACAAGTGCCTTAACAAGAAAGTATGAGACACTCCAAGAGCAATACCTTCAATTACTCATGTATCAAGGACCAATTGATAGCTTTAAGGAGAGAGAAGATCAATTGAAAGATATTGATGAATTCTTCAAGGCATACTATGATCACATGTTATGGGTAAAGACAAGAGGTGAAGTTGAAACCCATTGGGCTCAAGACCTACAAAAGGAGGAACAAGGAACCTAAAATCAAGAGCTTTATGCTACTTCACATGTGGAGAGTTCTCAACCTTCAATAATTCCATCTCTAGGTCGGCAGTTCAACGGCCGACCTAGAGATGACCAGCGTCAATCCCTATACGGCTCACGCTAAAGTGCTCAAGCCGTAATGGACCATGGCACACTGTTCATAAAGTTCAATGATAATTTATGCATACCAAAACATTATACACAACATGAGAGAAGAGTCACTACCTGGTTTGTTCCGTGCGTGCTTTGTCGTAGGTCTCTCCCGAGGAGGGAAAATATCGTATCTTATAATTATAATTAGGGACGAAAAGTTATTCTCTATTCCAATACTCAATTGAATTCACAATACTTAGATTTAGTTATCATTCATGTCCTTTAAGTATTTACAATTGGCTCTAATAAAAGCCCTAAAGGTTTGGGAAACACCGGGTTGGAAACCACTTTTCAAAATCACAAGGTGCTGAAAACAGGGGGTTGGTTGCGGCTAAGAAATCTCTAGCTGCGGAAAAAAACATCACAGAAAGTTTCTAGCTGCAGCCAAGAATTTTCTGGCTATGGCCAAACAGTGGTCCGAAGGTTCTTGGCTGCAGCCAAGAATCTTCTGGCTGCGGCTAGGAAAATTATGTTTCGTAGCTGAACTTTCAAAAATCATAACTAATTCTAGAAAAATCAAAATGAGGTGATCCCAAAGCCTATTGAAAGCTATTTAAGTTCTATTTACTAGAAAAATATGGACCAATACTGGAAATCACCACACAAATACAGAATTTAAGAAATGTCCACCTTGCTTCAGAATTGATCCCAGATTTAACATCAGACTTTGGACAGTCATAACTCCTAGTATACCAAACAAAATGACACAAAATATATGTCCATTTTAAAGCTTGAAATGTGAAATTTAAGACTGGAAAGTTTCACAATTTTCTAAAATCATTTGGTCATTCAAAACGTCCACACAAATATATTGCCCAGAACAAAGTTCCAAGGGACAGATTTTCCAATTTTCTACCAAATTGTCCCATGGCTCCAAAATTAACAATCAAGCCTATTCCCACATAAATTTTCACAAGGAACACAATAGTAACCTCAAAATGACCAAAATCACAACCTATCAACATGCCCTATTTTGACCAAAGTACAAAACCAACACAAAAGGTGCCAAACTTCACATTTAAGCTTCAATGCAATTCTATCAATTCAAAACACCAAACAAGGCACCATTTCGATAACAACAATATACCATACTCCCCTTGACCCTAAATCACAAAAATTAGGGCTAACATTACAGAAATCCAAGGCCTAACCAATGGCCACAAAATTTATAGGAAATTGAAGCTTTCACTTACCTCAACAACTTTCCCAAAGGCACTTCATGATTCTCCAAGTTGTACATTTTCGTGATTCCTCAAATCACCACCAATGGAGAAACTACAACCATCAAATTGAAGCTCTCACTCCAAGGAACAACTTTATAAAAGGAAGTTTTGGCATTAGAGGTCATTTACTCACCTTAAATGCAAGCTTTCACTTTCTCTTTTCTGGCCAACAATGGGTGCACAAGAGAGAAAATGAGAGAGAGAGAGAGAGATGGAGAGAGGAGGAAGAAAATATTGATAATACTCCCTCCATTTCAGTCGAACAAAGAGAGAAAAAGAGAGAGGGAAATTAAATAAAATACTCCCCCATTTGACTTTTCTCCTCTACACTCATCATACCCACTTTTGACACATGTCACAAGCCTATTGGTTCTCACCAAATAAGTCATCAATTAGCTATTATAATCCCTCCATTAGCCATTTTAATTACACTTCTCATACCCTCTTAATTAGTAATTAATCTCTTCCATTAATCACTAATTTAGAGTCATTCTTTCAATTTTCCCAACAATTATGGCAAATTAATTAATATTGCCACCAAAACACATAATTATTCCACTTTAATTCGATAATTATCCTCAATAATTATCATTAGCCCTTAATTGAAATCTGGGGCGTTACAGTGGTTAAAGTGGATGCGAGTGAAAAACTACCTTACATGAGAGAAGAGTGCAAACACTTGTCTTAGTTAAGGTTTCCAATTAAGCTCTTGTAATTAAACATTACATTGCTTTAACTATTTCAATTTTTGGTATGTTCATTGAATTTGGATTGGTGGATACATTGTTATTTGACTAAGTGGGATTCTTGAAGCTTGATCTTGCTATTCTTTCATCTTTTATTCCTCTTTGCCTATGTTGAGTTTAATGTTTTGCTCAGGAGTGCAAAAGCTTGAATTAGAGACCATGTATGGTGATTTGGGACTTATTCAAAATAAAACTTCCCAAAATCAGTGTTTTCAAAAAATTTTATAAAACCTGTGTACAACAGTCTCATATTCACATTTCAATACATAAATGACTTGTACAAGTTGATTTCATTAATACATATTAGAGTATAATGCAAATTTCCGACACACTTGGGTTCCATTAATTCGTAAAGGGATTATACAAAGGCACAAAGCCAATAATTCTTTTCCCTCATCTTGGGGATTACACAAAACTACACTATACTTTCAAAATATACAACTATTTACCATAAAATATCCAATGAATTTTACATTGATAACCATTAACCAAAATAAACATATAAATTAGAGCTCTAACTGCTCTTCAGCCCTGTCTAAAATTTGTGTTTTGGGAGAGTGAGATTCTAAATAATCCTCATAGTAATAAATCACTCATAATATGCACAACATCAAAGCATGAAAGTAAATCATCTATATAACACACAACAATCACAACAACAGTTGAAACGGCTGGGGTAGGTATCAAGGGCATTGCCCCCCCACGACGGCTCACGCTGAACTACTTGTTGTATTGCACATCCACATGAACATATCACATATATCACCACAGCTGGGATCTAAATAAAACATTTCACAACACGCAGCCCCATGGGCTGGATACTCAAACAGGAATCCATGATTCCATAATGCAGCCTTGGCACTTGCAACGGCAGATACAACGGTCGAGATAGGTATCATGAGCATTGCCCCCTAATGACGGCTCACGCTAACTGCTCGTGCTGTAATGCCCTATGGCCGATAACACATTCGCAATGATAAACATGCATACCAAGTATCATACACAACATGAGAGAAGAGTCACTACCTTGATCCTTCCGGGCATGTCCTGATGTCGATTTCTGTAATACCCCGGCTTTTGAGACTTGATCTTAGAGAATAAGCCTGAGATTAGTGGATTGCTAAGCCCCGGTTTAGCAAAATCCCAAATTGTGATTAAGGGTTAATGACTCCAAAATTGGTTGTGGTTAGTGATAAATAACCTTTTTAGAGAATATGATGTGACTTGGCACTCGAATTTGATTCGTGTGTGTTGTGAGCAGTGCCAAAACCCTGTATTTGAGTTTAATTGTATATTAACATCCAAATTGACTTAGAATATAGGGAAGAATTAAATGGGGTATTGTGTTGGAAATGGTGTCATAGTGTGTTTTGATGTCATTGAAATTGGTTTGAAACTTTGGAATGGAAAAGTTGCAATATTAGGTTTTGAAATGTGAATTGTGTTGACATGTTGAGATTGTTGTAAAAACATGTCAATGAGATGTGAATTTTATTGATTTGTTGTTTCCAATGGATTCCTTGTAAAAATTTATGTGGGAATGATGTTTGGTATGAAAATGGAACCATTGGAAGCAAAGATGCAAAATCTGAAATTCTGTCCAGTGAAACTCTATTTGGGCAGTCAGTTTGTGTGAACGTTTTGAATGACCAAATTGTGTCTAAAAATTCTGAAACTTTCCAGTCTTAAATTTCATATCCAAAGCTTCAAAATGGACATATAATTTGTACTATTTCGTTTTGGGAATTGGGAGATATGTCTATCCAAAGTTTGGGATCAAAACTGGACTCTGTTTTGGAACAGTGTTGAGTTTTGTGTAATTATGTATTTGTGTGGTGATTTTTAGTAATGGTCCATATTTTTCTATAAATAGGACTTAAATAGCTTTCATTTGGCTTTAGGATCACCTCATTTAGAATTTTCTAGAATTAGTTATGAGTTTTCAAAGTTTGGGCAGAAAATCTGCCAGAAAATCCGAAAATGGGAATTATGACATCATTAAAATAAAAGATGACATCAGCATGGAATTGAAAGCAATTCCTCCATCTTCATCAGCCATTTCCTGACGCCATTTCAGAAAAAAAAAAAATGTGAGAGAGAGCTTGGAGAAAATAGGGAGAAGGAAGGAGAAATCTCATAAGGTAGGTCGATTTCTTTGGTGAATTCGTATCTAACGTGTATAATCCTTTTCCTAAGTTATTCCTCTATGTGAATTAAGGTCTTGAAGCAAGGAATTTCATTGTTTAAAGAGGCTAGGGTTCAGCCATAAGAAGGATAAGCCAGAAAGAGCTTAAGGTAATCTCCCGAAACTTCAATCTTTGATTGTTTTGACTATTGTGGTTGATTTAACCGGTGAAATTTCATCGGATTGTCTTTATATGTAAATTTGGAAAATGTGTTGGCCTAGGTGTTATGCTGCCCAAATTGATACTAAATGGTAGTTCTAACCCAATGTAATGGTTAATAAAGTGGTTAGGAGTAGAAAGAAACACGTCTGCGGAGCCGAAACCGAAAAACCCCAATTTTTCCCGGGGAATTGAGAATTTCAGCCAAGGCTAGTTTAGAGGGTTTAGAGATGGATTTTCAATGATTTGATTATTCCATTGAGTTCAAGAGCAAAAATTAGGTGGGGTTATAGTTGGTCACTTTTTCGGAAAAAGCCGAAAAAGCATAATTATGAAAACGCCCCTGAAACCCTTAAAGTGGGGCTACCAAGAGTAAATTTGTAAATTGACATTGAATTTGATAATTCTGAGTTTATATTGGATTCCTTGGGCAAAAATATGTCAGAATAACTCATGTCAAAATTTCAAGAAAAGTACGGCCAGATCGGGTATGACAGGGCCAGGCCGGGTCCACGGGGGTATTTTAGTAAATTTTCAATATAGCCTCATATAACCCCCAAAAACAATATGTAAGTGTCTAAATAGTACATTTGACATTGTAGGATCTAATGTGAAGCCCTGAGTTGATGGCACGCAAATCGAGGAGAAAAAACTGGAGGTAGGGGACTTACCTTACTTGCATGTATTTGATATCTTTGTTTGTGTAGTGATGTATGTGATTGATTTACTTGATTGTGTAGAGCATATTTGTATAAATGAAGTTCTGTTTCTATTTTCCTATGGCTATAGTTTTGTTGCATGAAATATTGAGCATTCAGAAATGTCATTATAGGGCATGCATCTAGATAAAGCTAACATGTCATACACATAGCATCTATCATGCATGCATTATGGTATCTATTTCCTACTGAGATTCTCTCAAATCTCACCCTCCCCTACCAACATTTTAGACAGGGAAGGTAGAATGAGGATAGATCAAGCATCCAAGGGCGATAAGGACTCTTTCGGGTTGTCATTTTGGTAGTTAGTTATCATGGTAGTTGGAATTATGTATAATTGGATATTGGATGTATATGTGCTTGGATGTCTATTGAGTTATTTGGTTTTGTATTGGAGATGAATTTGTGTAATCCCCGTTGAGGAATTATAATAGGCAATTCCGCCCTACGTATCTTTAGTGAGGGTATGAACCTGGAATTGCTGGTATTATTGTTGTGCACTCTGATATTTATATGAATGTATTTTATCTTCACGAAGTAATTGTATTCAAAATATGAATGTGAGACCAGGTTAAAGTGTTTGTTAAAGAAATTTGTGAAAATCCTATCTTAAGGATGTAAATGTAAATAAATTTTGATTATTCTTGGTCTTTATTTCATTTTTAATCGTGTATTTCGTATATAATTACGGAAGGGGGTTACAATTTCTCCCGAGTAAGGCAAATGTCAAATCCTATATTCATAATTAGGGATGAAGAGTCAATTCTCTATAACTTCTTAATAATTAATTGGTTATCATTATTGCTCTTTTAGAGTCATTAAATACCCCTAACAAAACTCCTAAAGGGTTGGAAGAACTATCCCAAAGATCCTCTTTTGGAAGCACAAAAATTGATTTTTCACTACTGCACTTAAGTAATGATGGCCTTACTCGAGTGTTGGTACGAACACTTGAGTAAAGAAAGCCTCACTCGAGTGATGGTGCGGTCTGCACTTCAAGTGCTAGAAAGTGAGGACAGAAAGTGTTTGCCCGAGAGCACAAAAACTTTCAAAGAAGGGGAGCACTCGAGTGAAGAAGACCTCACTCGAGTGACAACTTAATACTCCAAGTTTTAAAGCACACTCTTGAATTTTGGACACGAGTGACAACCTGAGATGATAGATCATGCTATCAAATACACCCACACTCGAGTGAGAGGAGGCTCACTCGAGTAAGAACCCACAATACTTGCAAGTGAGGCAATACTCTTGCCTCTACATACGGAGGTGCAACAAGAACACAGAGAGCAGAAAGGAAGAACACACTAACGCACTCGAGTGATCTCACCCTCACTCAAGTGATGCTCATCCCTCACTCAAGTGAACTCACCCCTACTCGAGTGATTTTATCAGAAACCAGAAAACGCAGCAAAACTCACAACATTTCCTAACACTTGCCCAATTGATCCCAATAGACCCAAAACTTCTACCAAAGCTACTCCCACACAAAAACACTCAAGGAATCTAATGGAATCATCAGAATTATCCAAATCCTACTCCATTATCATGCTTTAGTTTTGGGCAACACAAATCACCAATTTTCCAATATCACTAAACTCAATTATTCAGTTCCCAATCAATCCTATCTATCCATATACATTCCCAACATAGCATTACTATGCCAAAAGGCCAGTGGTCCTTATTTTCGGATTAAAGGCCAAATTTCCAGAAATTTCAAACTAACTTATTTGGCATAAAACTTAGATAGATAAATTAGTCTCACTTACCTCTATCACTTTGCCAAAGAGATTTCTTGATTCACCAACCTCCAAAATTTCAAGTGAGCACAAATCAACACCAATAGGCACTCTATAAACATCAAAATGAAGCTCTCACTCCAAGGATCAACATTAATAAAGTGAGTTTTTCAAATAGAGGTCATTTGCCCTTACCTTTTAAAGCTTTCTTCTTCCTTTACTTTGGGCAACAATGGTGAAAGAGAGAGAAATGAGTTAGTTTATATCTTTACTTTGGGCAACAATGTTGAATGACTTAATGTTTATATCGTTTTCTGACTCGTCATGTATTTTTGAATTAGGGGCTCAATGCAGTGGTTTATGCATTTTGTTAATGCTCACCCAACTTTTTTTTATTTCTTATTGTAATTGGGTACTATTTGCTTTATTTTGTGGTGTAATTGTAAATGTCAAACTTATATATATATATATATAGTAGCACTATATATTGTGCTCACTCTTTGTAAAAAAACTAGTATATATAACACAATGTGAACGTCTTTATATTACTACCATATGTTGTCATCATATTTTGTATTATTATGGTCACTTACGTTGGGTGTGAAATATTGGGTGTAGAAAAATGTTTGCAAAGACATACTGCAAAGGGCATATTATTTGCATATCAAGGAAGATCAGTTGTATGCATGGAAGAATTATTGCACATATGCACATGGGGAAGATGTTTTCAACAAAAAAATGTTTAATCAGTTAAAATGCAATTAACACAGACAATAAGGTTGTGGTTGACATGAAAACAATTGCAAGTGGTAAAGGATTTACCAGGGGACGATTATTGCAACACATTTATAGATCATTTGCACATGTGCAAGATCATTTGAACATTATGGAAAACTCTTTACACATCATTGAAGATTGTTTGCACACATGAAAAGAGCCTTGGCACACATGGGAATGATCACATGGGAGACACATATTGCACATAAGGAAGAAATTATGAACATAATGGAAGGTGTATTGCACATAGGGAATAATTTATGAACATAAGGGAAGAGGTTGTGCACATACGGAAGATGGATTGCACACCTTCCACATGTGCAATACATTAGGGAAGATCCTTTGCACATTATGGAAGATCTGTTGCACAGGTCGATGATCCATTATATAATGGAAGATCCTTAACACATCATGGAAGATCCTTTGCATATATCATGGATGATCCTTGGCCACACACGGAAGGTCCTTTGCACGTCGTATAAGATACATAGCACATGTGCGATATCCAATGCATAAAGAAAAGAAAACAAAAGGTTATCACATTTGAATCTCCATTGCATCATTATTACTTCTAGCAACAATCAAGCAGCACTACTCAATACGTAATACACAATATACAAATCCCCACTCACTAAAAACAAAAAACTTCACAATAATGACCAAACTTAGAATATCTAATGAAACCATAATTATAGTTACTATTTCCTTACACACACACACACACACACATCAATGAACAAAAATGAGGTCCACAACCAATATACAAATCATCACCTCCACCAAAAATTGAAATATGAAGAAGGGCTTCAGACAGCTCACCTCCCTAGCTTTTACTACTCCATCGGACCTCCGATGAACTCCACGGTGATCGACGACCACAACGAACGATGCACATCGCCACACACCGTCGAAGATGAGAGTTGAACAAGTCACTATGATAAGTAATTAATCCTTTCTTCTGCCTATATTAGTTTTGTCAAAGCTTTCCAAACTAAGGGAATTTTTGTCTTTCTATGTTCAATATTAATGACAGTTTAGTACCCTATATTTCTAGGTGGTAATTAGCAATTAACTTCCCTATTTGGTACTTACTAGCAATTTTCCCTATAATTGTACAATGCATATAGTAAATGTCAGAAGTTGGTAAGGTATAAGTGGTATAAGCTGACACATGTTACTATACATATAGTTTAGATTATTTTAAATAATTTTTGTGTTGCACAAATTAAACATGTGAAAAGGAATTTTGCAAAGTGTAAAATTGATTTTTAGAGGGGTTACCAAACACCCCATATCGATGGAGTATAAATTTATAATCAACATAATATCAAATATAATTTCCAAATAATATATTACTATGATTGGACAAAACGAACTATAAGCAAACACACAATTACAAGATGCAAATCATTAATCAATCAATTAACTTTACTTGTAAAGTCAGGGTAAACTAATGAAAATTTGTAGCAAAGGTAAGTACATTTTAGAAAACGCCAACCAAGTGACACGCATTCTACCCCCGAACTACGTGGGCTTTAATCCATCTAAAATGTACATAGGCACTAGGCTTTCATCCTAGGTCAAGTCCAACTTGTAAATAAATATTTTTTTTCTTATTTTATTTTTTGTAAATAAATGTTCATTTTTTTCTTTAGTTTTCATTTTATTTATTTTTGTAAATATTCTATTTTTTTATTTGGGTAATTATCATTAGATTAAAGGCCATAATATTTTTAAATAAATAATTTAGGGTAACCATTCTTTTGAATAGGTGTTATGGGGTGCCTAATACCTTCCCCATACATAATCGACTCTTAAATCCTAAATGGTTTTTGAAGACTGGTTTCATTCATTTTTAAAAAGGTTTCTAAATTATCCCATTTTAAAATTTTGGTGGCTGCTCCATATTTTCCAAATTTCAGGCGCTACAGCTTGGCGATTCCACTGGGGACCTTTTGAGAGTCAAGCCTATTTAAGTTAAGTATTTAAAAATAATATGGCCTTTATCTTATTTTAGTTACCCTTTATTTATTTATTTATTTATTTATTTATTTTTGTGAATATTTTTTTTATTTTACTAAATTCCTTATTCATCTATTTGTTTCTTTGTTTTTTTTCTATATATCTTGTGATCTGCTTAGCAGATGAGGATTAGGTAGAACCTAGGCCCATAGGTTGGTATGCTCTCCACACACACTGAACACATACACTATTCTCCTCACACACATTTTGGGCCCTATACCAGGGTCTGTGAGTTCCTTAGGTGAGTGAAAGTTTCTAGCAGTCTCCCTATGGGGTTTTCAGAACCCCCTGAGTTTACTATAAAGACTTCATCCTAGTTGTTACTCATTTGGTGAGGTTGATCCTTGTGGCGATTTTAGAACCCCCTGAAGGTTAATTTCATTAAATGGGTCTTCATCTTTACGATGAGGGCAGTTAGGAGGCCTTTATCTATGAGAATTAGAACCACCTTGAAACCATTGCACCTATTAGTAGAAATTATCGACCTACCTAATTAATTATTACTGCCTTTCTTAGGGTAGACATCCCCTAACCTAGGGTTATTCCTAAAATAGGACACTGGAGGACACATATTTATTTATTATTGATCATCTTTATTGTCATCCATGCATAATCAATGAAACCCCTAGGATCAAGTGACTAACTGTCGCTTCATCTGAGTATGTATCTAACATCACTCCACATAAAAATACATCACAAGGACGGTGTATACATTAGATAGCTAACCTTAGTCTGAAGGTCTATGACCCTAAAAGACCATGATATCATCACATCAATCATGTTAGAAAATATCTTATTGAGAGATAATCTTTTAGGACTCATGTGATATCATTATATCATTCATTAGCATTTTAGCTTCATTTGATATGGGCCTTGGACATAATTATCATTTTTAAAACCCTTAGCCACGTGATGGCTTGGGCCATTCATAGGTTAATAGGCACTTTATTCTCCCTATGAGGTAATAAATCTCTTGAGAAGGTAAAGTTCTTTTTCTTAATGTCCATTACCCATATCAAAACTTGAAGTATAAGTCATCACTCTTTCATGTCTTATGAGATATCCTTGCATCATCCATTGGCATTTAACTTTATTTGATATGGGCTTTGGACATAATAAACATTTAACAAAACCCTTAGCCGCATAATAGCTTGGCCGTTCGCAGGTTAATGAGCACTTCATTCTCCCTATGGGGTATTGGATCTCTTGAGGAGGTGAAGTTCTTTTTCTCAATGTCCATCACCCATATCAAGGCTAGAAAGCACATATAATCATCTGCATAGCATCCATTCGGAAATACTTTCTGATTCTTCCTTCTATTTTCTTTAATAAAGGATAAGCAAGTTATCCAGCAACTAAAAATTTGGCACAAAGGTTAAATGGCACAAGAACTAGGTTTAAATCAAGTTTCTATAGGAAAGGTGTATTTTATGTTTATCACGATGGTTAATAACAAGATCTTGGCTAGGACGAGACTCAGGGTCCCTCCTATCTATCAATCAACTTTAGTTCTCCCTGTGGAATAATAGATTCCCTGAGGAAGCTAGAGGACACTTGTGCCAAAATACCTTTATGCCAATACACCATGGATAACTCGCTATGCCTACTTGAAATTGTGAGTTCAAATAAACTAATGATATTTTGTTCCTTTCTAAGTAGGTGATATAATATTGCTCCGCCTAAACGTCCTAACCAGCTACCCCCTATGCATTCATACAACACGCGCTCATATAGTTGTCAAATGGTAGCCAATCCCGGTAAAGCTGAATCTAATATGAATCATCGGATGTCTCATATGGAGACACAAATGGAAGATTTAAAAGAAATGATTTCCACCTTGACTATAGCTCTTCAAACCCAGAATAATGAGAAAAAGTCAGGAACATCTGATCCATTGAAAAATTCTGAGATAAGTATACCAGAAAATGGCAAGAAAGAAAAACAACACATGAGCCTCAGAGTAAACAAAATCCTCAAATTTTGAGCACTAAGGAGGAACAACTAGGTGAAGATTCAACATAAACTTTCAATATTTCCTCCCTATCAACTGAAAAGGAGGGATGGAAGGAAGAGTTAGGTGCAATAAAAGACCAACTAAAGGCCCTCTAAGGACCAAACACTTGGGGTTCACTTGATTTAAATGATTTATGCTTGGCACCACATGTCTTGATTCCCAAGAAATTCAAGATGCCAGACTTTGATAAATATAATGGTATGGGAAATCCAATATACCATCTTAAGGCTTATTGAACCAAGATACTTATATGGTCACAAGACGAAAACTTTTTACTACTATTCTTCCATGAAAGCTTGAAAGGGCCAGTACTAGAATAGTACATGCAAATTGATCAGACAAAGATAAAGAAATGGAGAGATTTGATTGATATATTCATGAAACAATATAGGTTCAATCTTGACACTACCCCCACCAGGGAACAAATGAAGTCAATAAGCAAGAAAGCCAATGAAGCTTTGAAAGATTATGCCCAAAGATGGAGGACGGTCATAGCACAAGTTTAACCTCCCTTTATACCATATAGGCTCAACTCTTATTTCATTCGTACTTTACAAGAACCTTACTACAGGTACATGGTTAGGACGCACGTCACCGATTTTTCTAGTTTGATTGAGATTGGTAAGTGACTCGATGTTGACATACACGACGATAGGATTCTTCAAAGCGAGAGCAACACCAAAAAGGGGAATAACGGGAAGAAGAAGGAAGGCGATGTTAGCTTCATCCAAACCACTAGACAACCCTAAGCAATAAATCAAGGTGGTAATGATGGGTTTCAACAGATGAAGAATGATTCGACACAAAATAGGCAAGGTCAAGCTGGAAGACAAAGGAATTGGCAATAATGAGATAGTTGATAATGGCCAAATTTTGGCATGACAAATATTGAGCTATATCGCCAAATTTTGGAATCTCAGCTGTTAAGGCCATGAACTTACAAACAACTTCAACTGTCGTCCCCACTTGGTATGACTCTAATGCCTAATATGAATACCATATGGGTGCCTCGGGACACTCAATAGAATATTGTGCAGCATTCAAGAGGAATTTATTAGACTTAATTGATTCTAATCACATTCCATTGAAGAGGAACGACAACTCCACAATCAATGCCAATCCTCTTCCAAGCCATGAAAACCAAGTAAATGTTGTTGATGAAATTGAGTTCTCTAACGATCCTCTACTAGTAAGAGAAGATATCCATGCTTGTTTAAAGGCAGTAGGTTATACGCCTTGAGAAGAGAAAGAAGTAGGCATGGTGGAAAAAAGACACGTTGAGTTCGTTGTAAAGGAACTATATAAAAAAAGAAGTTCCCATGTTGTCTCTTTCACTATCTTGAGTCCATTGCAACCATTGGCAGTGGCCATTAAGATATCAACCCCTTTTCTATATCAAAGTAATCGTGCCGTGCCATGGAAGTATAAAGGTATTGTTGAGAATCCCTCAGTGTAATGCCCTAATTTTCAATTAAGAGCTAATGAGGATTATTGTGGATATTTGTGAATTTAAATTGGAGTTATAATGTATTTTATGGCAATTTTAATAATATGCCATAATTGTTGAGAAATTGAAAGTATAGTCATAAATTAGTAATTAATGGAAGAAATTAATTACTAACTAAGAGAAAACTGAGATGTGAAATTAAAATGGCTAATGGAGGGATTTAGGTGATTAATTGGTTGATTACTTAATGAGAACCAATAGAATTCTGACATGTGTTAAGTAGAGATGAAGAGAGAGGCAATGGAAAGTCAAATTATCTACAAACAATTCAGTTTTTCTCTCTCTTTCTTCCCTCCATTCTGCTTACAAGAGGGTATGGGAGTGTGTGTGCCATCATTTCATCTTCAACCTCCCTTCTCTCTCATTGTTGTCCACCATTGCAGCTGCTAGAGAGAGGAAGAGTACTTGGTAGAAGGTAGGCTTTTGACCCTTCTAATGACATCTAATGCCAAAACTCCCTTCTATAAACTTGTTCCTTGTGTTGAGAACTTCAATTTCATGGTTTTAGATTTGCCATTGGTCATGTTTTGTAGCCACAAGGAAATCTAGAAGTTGGAGAACTAAGGAACTTCTTTGGGAAAGTTGTTGAGGTAAGTGAAAGCTTCATTTTCATATAAGTTTTATGGCCATTAGTTGGGCCTTGAATTTTTGGAAATTTTGCTCTAATTTTTGTGATTTAGGGTCATGGGGAGTATGGTTTGTTGTTTTCATGGAAATGGTTCCTTGTTTGGTGTTTTGAATTAATAGAATTGAATTGAAGCTTAAATGTAAAGTTTGGCAACTTTGTGTTGGTTTTGTGTATTGGGCAAAAATAGGGTATGTTAATGGGTTGTGATTTAGGTCATTTAGAGGTTGACATTGTGTTCCTTGTGAGAAATTTTATGGGAATAGGTTTGGTTATTGATTTTAGAGTCATTGGACACTTTGCTAGAAAATTGGAATCTGTCAAGCGTGAACTCTATTCTGGGCAGCCAGTTTGCACGAAAGTTTTGAATGACCAAATGGTATTGGAAAATTATGAAACTTTCTAGTCTTATATTTCACATCACAAGCTTCAAAATGGACAAATAATTCATATCATTTCATTTTGTGAACTAAAAGTTATGCTTTGCCAAATATTAGGACTAAAACTGGACTCTGTTTTGGAGCAGTATTGAGTTTTGTGTAATTCTGGAATTGTGTGGTAATTTCTAGTAATGGTCCATATTTTTTCAGTAAATAGGACTTAAATAGATTTCATTTGGCTTTATAATCACCTCATTTAGATTTGTCTAGAATTAATTATGATTTTTGGAAGTTCATCCAAGAAATAGGAGTTTTATTGGCAGCGACCCAAATGTTTCAGACCTGTTTTTTGCCGCGGCCAACCTATAAAAATGACATTTTAGACTTCTGAAGATGGTTTTTTTTGTATATTTGTTTCCCAACCTTTTAGGCATATGTTTGAGCTTTTAGTAGCCACCTAAAGGACATAAATGATAACCAAATCTAAGTGTTTTGAAGTCAATTGAGTCTTGGAATAGAGAATAACTCTTCATCCCTAATTGTGGATTATCGGATTCGATATTTGCCCTACTTGGGAGAGACCTGTGATAGAGTACACATGGAATGAACCAGGTAGTGACTCTTCTCTCATGTTGTATATGATGTTTTGGTATGCATGACTTGTTATTGAGCTTTGTGAACTGTATGTACTATGGTCCATTACAGCGTGAGCACTTCAGCGTGAGCCATTTAGGGATTAACACTGGTCATCTCTAGCTCGGTCGTTGAACTGCCATTATAATCGACATGGATCTTTGTGAATCTAACCCATAGGGCAGCTTGTTGTGAATTCAGCCGTGGGCTGTGTTATATATCTTGCTTGTATGGTTTGCTTATGAAATGCTTTATATGAATCCCAACTATGGTGAAATATATTGTGTAATGACCTAAAAATGGGATTAAGAGCTAATGACTTTAAAAGTGAATGTAATTAATGATAATTAAATACTTTTGAAGAATAAGTTGTGAAATTCGTTTTGAATGTGTTGTGATCAGCGCCTAAACTCTATATCTAATTTCGATGGTGGATTGACATCTAAATTGAGTTAAATAAGAGGGAGGGCGCATGGTTGAGTGATATGAACCCTAAAAATGTGTTCAACCCTAAAAATGTGTTCGAAGGTAATTTGGTAGAGATTACCTTAATCAAGGGCAAAACGGGTAAAAAGGAAAGTTACCAACCAATTGGTTAGTTACCGAAGAGGAAACTCATCGGTAATTGGAGATCAATGGTTAGGATTGATTGATCAAGGGGTGGAATCTTGTGCAATTGAGTTCATGTGTGACATGGAAGAGGAGAATAAGATCTTGCCAAGTGTCAAAACATGAGCCATGGGATCCAAGTCAAACATTCAACTCATTTTCTTTTCCCTCCCATTCTTTTAGGTCAGCAAAATGGGCTTGTAGAGACCAAAAATATTATTTCTCATATCCTCGGCATCATCTTCACTAACTCATCTCATCTCTCTCCTTTCCATTTTCGTTGAAGCTAAGCAAGAAAGAGAAAGAAGAATCTTGGGTTTTAGGTAAGAAAATGACTTTGAATGCTCAAGTGTTCTTCATTAATATTGTTCATGGTGTCAAGAGCTCTATTCCTATGGTTTCAGATTTTTGATTAGTGGAGTTTGAGAATTTGTGGGAATTTGAAAGTAGGAGAATCAAAGAAATAGCTTTGGGAAGAAGTTAATGTGAGTATTTGATACCTTTTGGTATAATTATTGTGGTCATTGGTTTGGTTTTGAGAATTTTGAATTTGTGTCCTGATTTTTGGTCTAATTTGAATGCTTGAATTGGTTACTGCGTGGTGTAGAATGTGGTGTCAAATTGTGTCTTTATGCCATTGGAGTTGGTTTGGAATTTTGGAATGGAAGGAATTGCATTGTGGTGGATTATGTGTATTTTGCGTTGACATGTTGAGATTTATGTGGAATATGTCTATGTGGATGGAATTTGATTGTTTTGATGGTTTCAATGGATTCCTTGTGCAAAATTGGTGTGGAAATGGTGATTGTTAAGAATTTTGAACCATTGGAAGCAAGTTGCACAAAACTAAAATTCTGTCTCTTAGAACTATGTATAGGGCAGTCAGGTTGTCTAGATGTTTTGAATGGGCAAATGATGTCTAAAAATTATGAAACTTCTTTCACATTCTAAGCTTTAAAATGGACACATAATTTGTGTCATTTTGTTTTGTGTGCTTGGGGCAATGACTGTCCAAAGTTTGGGATTAATACTGGAATCTGTTTTGGGGTAGTAGTGAATTTTGTGAAATTCGGTAATTTTGTGGTGATTTTTGGTAATGATCCATATTTTTCCATCAAAGAGGACTTAAATATCTTTCATTTGGCTTTGGAAACACCTCATTTCAATTTTTCTGGAATTAGGTATGATTTTTGGAATTTCAGCCAAGAAACAGGTTTTTCTTAGCCGCAGCCCAAATGTTTCTGACATATTTTTAGTCGCGGCCAACCCCCAAAAATCTGTATTTTTCACTTTTGAAAGGTGGTTTTTAGTATGATCTTTCCCAACCTTTTAGGCATATGTTTGGGGCTTCTAATAGCCACCTAAAGAGTCCAAATAATAACCGACTTTAAGTGTGATGAAAGTAAGAATTTGGAGTAGAGAATTAATCTGCTGTTCTTGATTTTGACCTATAGGGTTCGACATTTGCCCTGATTGTGAACGACCCATGCTAGAGTATGTTCGGAAAGAACAAGGTAGTGACTCTTCCCTTATGCTATGTGTAAATGTATTGTATATATGTGTATCATTATTTTGTGATGATTTCTAATGCTGCTGCCTATACAACTGGTGATAGCTGTCGTTATCCAGCGCAAGCTGGCGTTATCCAGCGTAAGCTGTCGTGATTATGTATACAGCCGTGAGTGCTGTCGTTTGTGATGAAAGCCATGTATCATTGTGCTGCTGTTGATGGCTGCTTATATGCTTTGTGTTTATATATTGTATGAGTGATTTGTTACTATTGGGATTCTTTTGAATCTCATTCTTCCATTGCTAAACCTACAGACAGGGCAAGTGGTTCCACAGGGAAGCGGACAACCAAGAGTGGTTAGGACTCCTTGGAGATATCTGATTTTGGATGTTGGTTATCCATTTTGATTTGGGATGTAAATACTATTTTGGATATAGTTGTGTAATCCCCTGTATGGGAAACTGTAAACCCTTAGTGAATGAATGAAACCTGGGGGTTGCCGGGATTTTTGTTATACACTCTGATATATATATATATATATATATATAAATGCGATTTAATTGTACAGGGTAATTATATTCGAATTTGAAATGGAGACTAGGATAGGGAAAGGTTTTTTGAAGAAGTTTGTGAAAACCCTACCGTATGGAAGGGATTAAAATGAGTTTTAGTTATCCATTGGTCTCTAATCCATTTTAATTATGCATTTTTGAATCATAATTACGGTTATCAAGGTAGGGGTTATATATTGTGTGAATTGTTGTAGTGCAATACAGTGTGAGCACTTTAGTGTGAGCAAACGTAAGGGTGATATGAGTCATACATGCCCTTGCTGCTGTAACTGCCGATGTAGTTGATATACATGTGTGATGATTTGCTTTCATGCCTTATTATTGTACATACTATGAGTGATTTTACACTACAGGGATTCCTTAGAATCTCACTCTCCCAAAACAATTTTTAGACAGGGCCAGAGGATTAAAGGAAAAGCAGGTGGTGAAGGGCAATTGAAGCTCCGAGCTAGGAGTCTATTTTGGCTTTGGTTATTATATTGTATTTTGGATGATTTGTTGGGAAACCATTGTATATATTGGATTTGTGGTATTGTTTGTGTAATCTCCCGGATAAGGGAAATGAATCATGGGCATTGTGCCTTGTAGAACTCTTATTTATTAAATGGAACCCAAGTGTGTCGGGAGTTTACATTGCACCCTGATATTTATAAATGGAATCGAATTGTACAGGCCATTGGTGTAATTCTATTATGAATATGAGACCACTGTGAACAGGGTTTGGAAAAAGCTTTTATAAACCTTGTTTTTGGGAAGTTTGATTTTATTTTTAAATCCCAAATCTCCTTATGGTCTCTAATTTTACATTAATCAAACGTTTTTATGAATTAATCTCAGCCTATGGTGGAAGGGGGTTACACTTAGGGCAAGTGATGGAAACCAAGGCCAGCAACAAAACAATGGTTCACCCAACAGGAGTAACACAAAGCAGGAAATCTTATCTACCATAAAATGTTGGATCGTCAAAGAAGGTAAACAAAGCCAATGTTGATATTCCATCAAGTTTTTGTCTAAAAGGCATAGAAAATAAAGATGAAGAATTCCTTTAGATCATGAAGCAAAGTGAATATAGCATAGTAGACCAATTGAATAAAACTCCAACCAAGATCTCAATTCTCTCTTTGATCTTGAGTTCTGAATCACATTATTGTGTGCTACAAAAGGCCATAGATAAAGCATATGTGCAGTCTATTGTAACCCCAGAGAAGGTTGCAAGCATTATGAATGTGGCGAGGGCATTTTCTACTATCTCATTTTCAGGAGAAGAAGTTGTCCAATCAGCCGTTGATCAGTATAAAGCCCTCTATATTTCCTTGAAGTGCAAAGGGTTCATTATGGTCAAAGTATTGATAGATGGAGGATCAGCATTAAATGTTTTACCACTATCCACATTTGAGCAATTATTAGTAGAGGCGTCAGAGCTTGAAAAGAGTAACATGGTGTTAGAGGGTTCGATGGTACTCGAAGAGGCGTATTGGGAACGACCTATTTGCCTTTACAGATTAGACCAACTTCATTCACAGTAGACTTTCAGCTTATGAACATTGACCCATCCTACTCTTTGCTATTGGGGCCGCCATGGATATACTCAGCTGGGGTAGTACCTTCTACCTTACACCAGAAGGTAAAGTACGTTGATAGCAGGAAGATAGTGATAATCAAGGGCAAAGAAGAAATCATGGTGAGCTAGCCGAGCTTTCTTCCATACATTGAAGCTGCCGAGCATGAGGAAGGAATGGTTTTCCAAGGCTTTGAAGTTGAAGGACCCAAGGGATATAAAAATGTCAACTTCATAGTAACCAAGATAATAAAGAAAAATGGGTTTAAGCATGGCGGAGGATTTGGCACTCACCTCCATTGCATCAAATCACCTATAAATCTGCAAGAGAATCACAAGTGCCAAGGGTTAGGATACGAACCAACATTGGAAAGACAGTTGAAAGAACAAGAAAGCTTGAAGATAGGGAGGGAGGATGAGTACTTTGAAATCCCCCACATAAGGAAGACATTCCCGATATCCTCTGAAGTACTAAACAAGCCAACTATTGCAATGGTTTCAACAATAGGCAAAAAGACTTGCACGTGGATTTCAGCTAATGATTCTGGAAGAGCTTTAGAAAATTGGGAGTTTGAGGACACCTTCAATTCTATTATTTTAGAGTAACATGCCTAGCTAAAAGTTGTCCTTTTATGTTTTGTATGCACCTTTATGCGAGCTCTTATATGAACTATAAATAAAGAATGATATGCGAATAAAATTCACTTATTTATATCCATTCTTCCTTTTTTTTTCCTTCTATTCATTCGTTGTTCATTTTTCGCCCTCCAGGAAATCGATTTCCTCAGAACTCTTGTCCAACACAGAGGCTTCTGAGTCCCTGAATGATGATTCGCTTGTTGCCATTTATATGCATGATTATGAGTGCGATGATGATGAGATCATTCAAGCATACCAAAAAATCCTCGAATCCGACGATAATAGAATGTGCCCACATGAAGATGTAATTGAAGTAACAAATATAGGCACAGAGGAAGAAAAGAGAGAACTAAAGATAGTAGATAACCCCGAAAGAGAGCAAATGGTTGAACTCTTCAAAGAATTCATGGATGTGTTCGCATGGTCCTATCAAGACATGTCAGGCCCTGATCCAGGGATTGCCTCTCACAAGATTCCCTTATTCCCAGACACTAAGGCTAAAAAGCAGAAATTGAGAAGGCTCACTTCCGATATGTCCTTAGTGGTTCGAGATGAGGTGATGAAGTAATTAGAAGCGGGTTTCCTAGAAGTAGTTAAATACCCATATTGGATAGCAAATGTTGTTCTTGTCCCAAAGAAAGATGGCAGAATTCGAATGTGTGTTGATTATCGAGATCTGAACAAAGCTAGCCCAAAAGATGATTTTTTGTTGACTCATAGTGATGTCTTAGTTGATAATACGGCCCGTAGCTATAGGTACTCATTCATGGATAGGTACTCAGGGTATAACTAAATCCCTATAGATGAAAAGGACAAAGAAAAAACATATTTATTACATAATGGGGCACTTATTGTTACCGTGTCATGCCATTCGGGCTAAAGAATGCTGGGGCAACTTATCAGCATGCCATGGTAGCACTCTTCCATGATATGATGTACAAAGAACTTGAAGTATACGTAGATGATATGGTTGTTAAATCTTCTGAGGGAGAAAGCCATGTTGTGATGTTAAGAAATCTGTTTGAAAGGCTACACAAGTACAAGCTACGGCTAAATCCTAACAAATGCATCTTTGGGGCTTTGTCTGGGAAATTATTGGGCTTCATTGTAAGTCAAAAATGGATTACGGTAGATCTTGACAAAGTAAAAGCAATATAGGGAATGCCCCCTCATCAAACAGAAAAAGATGTTCGGAGCTTTTTGGGCGGTTGAATTATATTGCACGATTCATTGCCAACCTGACTGCAACTTGTGAGCCAATATTCAAGCTTTTAAAGAAGAATTGCACTAGGAAGTAGGATAAAGATTTCTAGCAAGCATTTGATATAATCAAGAATTATTTGCTAAATCCCCCCATTTTGGTTCCTCCTGCACCAGGACAACCTTTAATTTTGTATTTGACAATATGAGCAAACTCCATGGGAGCTATGCTGGGGCAATACGATGCATCTAAGCGAAGAGAACAAGCGATTTATTACTTGAGCAAGAAGTTTAATGATTGTGAGTCACGTTACCAGATGATCAAGCGAACTTCTTGTGGTTTATTCTAGGCTACAACGAGGTTGAGGCAATACATGCTTTATTACACCACTTGGTTAATTTCTAGAGTAGACCCACTCAATTACATCTTTGAAAGCCCGCATGTCACATCCCTCCTAGCCCAGCCCTTCCTGGTACTGGCGCTGGTTCACATCTCGGTACTCACATTTCTCGGGTAGCCCCCTGGGTCTTCTTGGCCGTAGGAGAAGGATGGACTCACAAGGAGTATTTCCATACCCCTTGTGGATTTCTCTCGCCTCCTCACTGTTCGAACACCCTACCTGGGGGTAAGTAGGCGTGTTTGGTGAACCATGCTACCATTGAGCTACTAGTTAGGGTTTGACTGTACCAATAACATGGTAGAATATGAAGCTTGTATTAATGGTCTTCAAGCTGCCATAGATCTTGGAATAAAAAACCTAAAAGTCTATGGTGACTCAGCTCTTATAATTTATCATGTGACTGGTAAATGGCGTACCAAAGACCCAAAGTTGATCCCTTATCAAGAGTATTTGATAGAGTTAATAAAAAATTTTGAAGTAATCAATTTCTATCACATGGCCAGGGAAAAGAATCTCTTTGCTGACGATTTAGCTACTTTATCAGTTATGATCCAACTCGATTACGAGGTCCAAGTTTAGCCAATGCAGATTGAGACTAGAAGATCGCCAGCATTTTGTTTTAATATTGGAAGAGAGCATGACAAGCAACCTTGGTACCATAGTTTCAAGATGTATATGGAACATGGAACTTACCCTCTAGATGCAACACACAATGAAAAAAAGACCATTCGGTGAATGACCATAGGCTTTTTTATTAGTAATAACATCCTATATAAGAGGCACTTTGATGGGACATTGCTTCACTGTCTAGACATGAGGGAGGCGCACAAGATTATGGTAGAGATCCATGAAGGCATATGTGGTACACATGTAAATGGTCACTAATTAACTAAATAAGCTTAAAGATCCTGTTACTACTGGATAACTATAGAGAAGGATTATATCAATTATGTTAGAAAGTATCATAAGTGCCAAATATATGCCAACAAAGCTAATGCTCCTCTGACTATGATGCATAGTCTTATATCTCCATGGCCATTTTCAATGTGGGGAATCGATGTCATCGAGCCGATTAACCCAAAAGCTTTGAATGGTCATCGTTTCATCCTTGTTGCTATTGACTATTTCACTAAGTGGGTGGAAGCCAATTCCTTTGCTAGTATTACTTAAAAGGCCTTCATCAAGTTCTTAAAGGCCAATATCATCTGTAGATATGGGTTACCAGAGAGGATCATAACTGACAATGCACCAAACCTCAACGGGGTAGCAGTTAAAGAATTATGTGATCAGTTCAAGATCAAACATCATAATCCTGCACCATATAGGCCACAAATAAATGGCGCTGTTGAGGTAGCCAATAAAAACATTAAGAAGATTATCGGAAAAATGACAGTGACCTATAAGGACTGGCATGAAATGCTTCTATATGCATTACATGGATACCGTACCACAATGTATATTTCAACTGGGGCAACCCCTTACTCTTTAGTTTATGGCATGGAGGCTGTCACTCCCATTGAAGTAGAAATACCATCCCTGAGAATCTTGGCTGAATCAGACCTAGATGAAAGTGAATGGATACGCTCTCAGTTTGAACAATTAAATATGATTGAAGAAAAGAGATTCACAGTAATATGTTATGGGCAGTTATATCAGTCACGAGTGGTAAGGGCCTTTAATAAGAAACTGTGACCCAAGGGGTTTAAAGTAGGAAACCTAGTCCTCAAGAAGATCCTACCAAATTAAGAAGATGACAGGGGTAAATGGGCTCCAAATTATAAAGGCTCATATGTTGTTAATCAAGCTTTCTCTGGAGGGGCATTGATATTGACAAACATGAATGGCCAAGATTTACCAAGACCAATCAATTTAGATGTTGTAAAGAAATACTATGCGTAAAAAAAGAAAAGAAAAAAAGGGCTTGCTAAGTTGAAAACCTAAAAGGGCGGCTTAGGCAAAAGTTAGAGTAAAAAAAAAAGGGCTCGCTAAGTTGAAAACCTGAAAGGGCAGCTTAGGCAAAAGTTAGAGCAAAGAAAAAAAGCTCGCTAAGTTGAAAACCCGAAAGGGCGGCTTAAGCAAAAGTTAGAGCAAAAAAAAATTCTTGCTAAGTTGAAAAACCGAAAGGGCAGCTTAAGCAGAAGTTAGAGCAAAAAAAAAGCTTATTAAGTTGAAAACTCGAAAGAGCGGCTTAGGCAAAAATTATAGCACAAAATTGGGAGCTCGTCGAGTCAAAACCTTGAAAGGGCAGGTTAAACAAATACCAAAGAAGGTCATCAGTCCTAGCCCCATGACTCTTTTTACTTTGTCTATTTGGAAAGCTCCATAATCATTCATCAAAAAGTGCATATCTCTGGCAATTAAGTAAGGCACCATCAGGGGGGCTACACGAAACTGAAAGCGAAGGACCTCCTAATAGCATCACGTCTACACCAATATATGCTCATCATTATGCATCCACTTGAATATTAGAAGATCATTTCTTTTAAATGAATATTCATCCTTAGTATATATTTCCCTTACATTAAATCGCATGTCAAACTTTGTGTCATGATTTGTAAAAGGATAACTCTTTTTAATGAAAGCACAACTTTTGTCTGGATAAACACTCATGATGATATACATGGTGTCCTCTACTCCCATTTAACTTGTGTAATTTTAGGATCATTAGCGAAGGTCCCAATTGGAATCTTTGTTGTGGGGTCAAACAGTTGACAAAAGGAAACAATCTAAACTGAGGGTTCTAGGTTATGACATCTATGTAAATCTCATTATACACATCTTCATACCTCCGACAAGATCGCATGAGTAAGGGAGTACTGGTTAGGAACCTAGACTAAGAAGGAGCAATATCACCTGCCAGGCTATTCTTTAACACCACCATTATTGCACTCATTCTCATTAGCATGTCATCACCTCCATTATCAACATTACCATTAACATCATCATCATTACTACTATCATCACCATTAGCATTATCATTGTATTCATCATGATTCCATCATCACTGTCATCATCATTATTAGTGTCATCGCCTTTATCATGAATTCACCATTTTGATATTCCCCTCATTATCATGGCCACTTTCATCTTCATCATCATCATTGTTGTCATCCTCATTAGGATTTCATCATCACTGTCATCATCATTATCAATGTCATCATCTTCATAAGCACTACTCCAAGGGGTATCACATGTTTATGGCACCCTTTCAAAACCTTGTACCGACAAGTAACCTCAAAGCCCAGTACCAGCTGGAACCCTTTTAAAGCCCAGTAACAACTGACACTCTTTTCAAAGCCCTGTACCGGCAGGCACCCTCAAAGACCAATAGCGGCTGGCACCCCTCAAAAGCCCTGTACCGGTAGGCACCCTCAAAGGCTAGTGATGGTTGGCAACCCTCCAAAGCCCTGTACTGGCAGGCACCCTCAAAGCCCAGTAACGGCTGGCACCCTTTTTAAAGCCCTGTACCGGCAGGCACCCTCAAAGCCCAATAACGGCTAGCACCCTTTCAAAGCCCAGTAACGGCAGGCACCCTTAAAGCCCAGTAACAGCTGGCACCCTTTCAAAGCCCTGTACCTACAGGCACCCTTAAAGCCCAGTACCGGCTGACACCCTTTTAAAGACTTGTATCGACAGGCACCCTCAAAGGCCAGCAATGGCTGGCACCATTCTTTTAAAGCCCAATAATGCTTGGCACAATTATTTTAAAGCCCTATAATGGCAGGCACAATTCTTTCAAAGCCCTGTACCAACAAGCACCCTTAAAGCCTAGTATAGATGGCACAATTCTTTTAAAACCTGTAACGGCAGGCACTATTCTTGCAAAGCCCTATATTAGCAGGCACCCTTTAAGCCTAGTAACAACTGGCATAATTCTTTTGAAGCCTTGTATCTGCAGGCACTCTCAAAGCTCAGTATTGGCTGGCACAATTCTTTTACGCCCCACCAAAGTCCTATGCAACTAGGCACTTCACTTCCACTCTAGGTAATCATTTATCTCCACCTGCGTTCTTCTCCCCTATGAACCAAGTAAAGAGGGGTATGGGCACTGTATTTTGTCTAAACCTTCTTTGGTTCTATGGGCACACCTTGTTCTTTAGCTGGACAAAATATATGTTCTTATCTTTACCTGCTTCATAGATGAGAATTTCACTTTTCTCAGCTACGAAATGAGTAAAGAGGGGCAGCTGTGAACACCCTATTTTGTCCGAGCCTCACTCAAAAATACAAAAATAATTGATGATGATTAGTGTCCAAATTGGCAATCATCATTGAAAGAAAAAAAAATAAAAATAAGAAAATACTCCTATCGATGATGATCAATGTCCAAATTGGCGATCATCATTAAAAGGAAAAAAATAAAAAAAAACAAAACTTAAAATAAATCCCCTCATTGATAATGATTGGCATTGTCATTCATTAAGGGAAAATAAACATAAAAAATTAAAAAAAAAATCTCATTTATGTTGATAGGTTTAAATTAGGAAACTACTTGTGGGGAGAATAATAAAAAAAATTTTAAAAAAATCTCCAATGATGGTGATTAGGTTAAGCTAGGAAGTTTTATTAATAGAAAACACAAAAAAAATAAAAAACGAAAATTAAAAAAAAAATCTCCATTGATGGTGATTGGGTCAAGTTAGGTAGTTCTTAACATAAAATACAAAAAAAAAATCAAAAATGAAAATTCAAAAAAGAAGGAGCATTTATAAATAAAACCCTATCTTAAGACTATAAATAAGAGAGTAAGGGTTGAAGCAAGAGACGAAAGAATTTTAAGGAGAGCAAGGAGGCAAGGTAGAGAGCTAATTTTATTTTCTCATTTCATTACTCATACATAATTCTCATACTGAAGGGTAGTTGATAAAAGGCAATTTTATTTCGCTCAATGCTCTTTATTCACATGCTATTCTTTTATTTGTGATAATGTTTAGCCACTAGTACAAATCGTGTGTTTGACTAATTCTCCCTCATGTATGCTCTTTTATGACTATTCCTCTCTTGGTGTTTATCTGCATGAATCACCTTTTGAAAAACAAAACGCATGAATCATCCCACCAACTTTAACATATGATATTACTCTATTCATTAAGCCGTACCTGCATGAATCACATTTTTGTTAAAAAACTGCATGAATCACCCCCACCTACTTTAATATATGATATTACATTAGCTACTCCATTTATTGAGCCACTTGTACGGATGACACTATCACCGCTGGACGTGTTTGTGTTCAAGAGGTACGTGCTTGTACTTGCTTCTTGTTTATTATGTGGTTCTATCATCCTATCTCTTGTTGTAGCGGGGTTCAAAGCATAAAAAGTACACACTCTCATCATGTCTTTATTTATTTTCTTGTCTTTTTGAAATTTTTACAATGAATGATATGATGAGAATACGATTGCTTGATGAACTTTTCTTTCTTTTCTTTTCTTTTTTCTTTTCTTTTCTCTCTCTTTTGCAACTAAAAAATTTTCAAAATAAAAAAAAAGGTTCCTTTTTTAAAATAAATGAATTCGGTTTCATACGAGAAAAAAATACTTTTAAAAAAATAAAAATCACAAACAAAAAAAATAATTTTCTCAAATAAATTAAATAAACATTTTTTTTAAAAAACACCAACCAAGTGACACGCATTTCTACCCCCGAACTACATGGGCTTTGATCCTTCTAAAGGGTACGTAAGCCCTAGGTTTTCATCCTAGGTCAAGTCCAACCTTGTAAATAAATATTTTTTTTTCTTATTTTCTTTTTTGTAAATAAATGTTCATTTTTTTTCTTTAGTTTTCATTTCATTTATTTTTGTAAATATTCTCTTTTTTTATTTGGGTAATTATCATTAGATTAAAGGCCATAATATTTTTAAATAATTAATTTAAGGTAACCATTCTTTTGAATGGGTGTTATGGGGTGTCTAATACCTTCCCCACACACAATCGACTCATGAATCCTAAATAGTTTTTGTAGACCGGTTTCATTCATTTTTAAAAAGGTTTCCAAAATTATCCTATTTTAAAATTTTGGTGGCTACTCCATATTTTCCAAATTTCGGGCGCTACACCTTAGTACATGGGTGTATATTCAGCTGGAGAACATCAAGATACGGAGTTTATAACCATTAGAACACTCAAAAGTGAACATATTCACCAAGTACAAGATATCCTAATAGTTTGACATCTACACAGGTTAAGCTTGACATCATTAATTATAATGGATGGTTTGAGGTGCAGTATTGACAAGAATGCTAATGTAATTTGATCAGACATGTACAGAGAGTATGGGGTGCGGCTGAACTACTGTCAAGCATATAGGGCAAAAGAAAGAGTGTTAAGGGAATTACATGGTCGAGTAGAAGACTCTTTCATGGTAATTCCTTGGATATGTGACAGACTGATCGAGAGTGATCCGGACATAGTTGTAAAATGGGAAGGCCCATCTAACAATAAATTTTAGAGGGTATTTATTGCTTATGGTTGTTCTGTTAAAGGGATTTTAAGTGGTTGTCGACCTATAGTTTATGTAGATGGTTGTCATCTAAGTGACCCTTATAAGGGAACAATGTTGTCAGCTAGTGCATACGATGCAGACAATCAAATGTTTCCCTTAGCATATGCCATTGTTAGTGGTGAGACATATAATGAATGGTCTTGGTTTCTATTGAACGTGAAAGACATAACAGACTCAATGTTGATAACAATTGTATCAAATCGTAATAATGTGATTATTGGTGCTGTAAAAGAAATATTTGGTAGCGAGAGACATGCTTTTTACTACCGCCATTTGAAGGAAAATTATAGTGCTGAGTTCCCAAGAATCAATAGAGGTCGGACATGAATATCAGGGAATAGCATAGAGAATGCACTTCATCTTCTTGATGCAATTGCGTATGCAAGGTTGGATGAAGACTTTACTAGTGCAATGGGAAATTAAGATTATTCAATCCATAATTGGCAGAATGGGTGGAGACTCATGGGGATGTTGACAAATGAGCTCTAAGCAAGTTTTCTTTCAAAAGGTGGGATAACATAACCAGTAATCTTGCTAATTTGTTTAATGCATGGATGTTGACAAAGAGGAAGTACACCGTATCAGTTTTAATTCATGAGCATCGAGAGAAATTGGCACAGAAATTAAGTGCAAGCAAGATGGCTATAGCCAATTGGAAAAATGGAATGGAACCCAATATTGAAGATAAATTGCTGCAACAAGTTAAACATACTGAAAATATGGAAGTAGCATATTATGGAGACAATCAGTTTTCGGTTCAAAGTAGATGTAGGTGAAAATATGGAAGTAGCATATTATGGAGACAATCAGTTTTTGGTTCAAAGTAGATGTGGGGATGCCATAATTTATGTGAATGTAGATCTTGGTGAAAGAAAATGCATATGTCTAGCATGGCAAATGAGCGGAGTACCTTGCGCACATGTAAGTACAGCTATTAAGCTATTTAGTGGTAATATGTACACATTTGTATATGACTGGTTGAAACTAGAAGCAAGGGAAAAATATATGCAAATACCATGAGGCCAGTCACAACTCATGATTGTCCACGGGCTGAGTCTCCGACGATCACACATATGCTTACACATACATTCTTAGACCCTCCAATAACTACAAGGCCGCCAGGGAGACAGAAAAAAGTGGTATAGAAACCAAACTCAATGTGTTTATTTAATCTCAGATGTGTTTACAATGAAAAATGAACACCTATTTATACTAAAAACGAAACCTCATAAATGATTTAAATAATGAAAAAGTCAAATCCGGCAAGCACACACCAACCCCCTACAACGTCAGTGCATACATCATATGAATGTCAACATTGGCTGCTTGTTCATATTCTCTGTTCACATTCTCTGTCTCTGTTCTGTTTCTTTCCGTTTCTGTTTCATTCTCCCGGGGTTGGACAAGACTCGTCCTTGAGTCACAAACAACATCATCATCAATAAATGGAGATAAATCTGAAACCTTATGCTTAAGTAAAAATGACTTGGACTTATTTTTTATTTTGATGTGTTTATCTGGTGGCAATGGTTCGAGCTGAATCTTCACATCATCCTTCTGAAAGGAATATGTGTTTGCATAACCGTCGTATAGAGCTCGTCGATCATATTGCCAAGGTCTTCCCAGAAGAAGATGACAACCGTCCATCAGAACAACATCACATCAAACTTCATCGTGATACCTTTTTCCAATAGAAAAAGTAACAAGGCATCATTTTGACACTTTCACTGCGCTTCCTTTATTGAACCATTGGAGCTTGTATGGGTACGGATGGTTGTGAGTTGGTAGTTGTAACTTTCCTACCATGTAGTTAGAGACTACATTTTCACAGCTTCCGTTGTCAATAATGACGTCACAAATTTTACCTTGAGTAGTGCAGCGAGTATGAAAAATGTTGTGACGTAGCCACGTCTCTTCTTTTACTGTGGCTGTATGCAAGCTTCGTCTAATCACAAGTGTTTCACCTTGATCAGGAGGAATGACTTCTTCATCAAAAATTGGCTCTTCATCAAAGACAGGTTCTTTGTCGGGTATGAGCTCCTTTTCTTCTTCAATAACTGCAGAAGTTTCCCCTTCAATAATAGTAACAACTCTGCGGGTAGGACATTCTGAAGCGATATGACCGAACCCTTTGCATTTGAAGCACTTAGGTGCTTTGGAGCTAAATTCCTTGGTAGCCTTTGTTGGAGGCTTGCTTGAAGAGTTAGACTGATATTCTTGTGTAGGCTTGCTTGAAGAGTTATGTTGATGCATTTGTGTAGGCCGATGCATGTGTGCTTCATGTTCATCAAAAGGAATTTCAGTGGAGAAAGACGGTTGAAACGGAAACCTTTTGGGGAACTGTTTCTCAATACGGATGGCTAGACGAATGACGTCATCTAGAGTCCAGTATTGTTGGAGCTGCACTGGATGGGCAATGTTAGTATTCAACCCTCCAAGATAACGAGCTATTGTTTGCTCCTCCCTTTCTTGGATATCACACTTCATCATGAGCTTATCAAATTCCCTCGTATATTCCTCTACAGACATAGCCTTTTGGCGAAGATGATGTAACTGAAGGAAATTATCTTGATAATAATTTTCTGGAAGAAACTTACGTGAGAGCTCGCGTCGCATCTTGTCCCACATTCATATCTTGCTTTTTCCTTCTCTTTCACGCCTTCTTTTGAGATTCTCCCACCATATAGAGGCATGTTTCTTTAATTTGATGGCGACAATTTTGACTTTCTGCTCATTGGGAATCTCTTTATATTCAAAAACTCGTTCGATGATTTGAAGCCAATTGACGAATTCGTCTGGTTGAAGTCTTCCCTCAAATTCAGGTATGTCTATCTTAATGTCATTAAGGCGGAATTGTTGTTGTTGAGGACGGCGGCGGTAGTAAGTAGACGACGAACTATTATTATCTGACTCATCTGGATATTCACTGCGAGATTCTAGCATGGCTTGTTGCGTTTATACAGTGGTTTCTAGTTCCTGAATCCGGCGTCTCATCTCGTCCATCTCAATCTCGTGTGTGTTTCTGCGTCTTGGAGGCATTTTGGAATTGTTCTTGTCAGGTTAGGTATAGGATGGAAAAGTACAAGGATAGGATCGGTTTTTATGGCAAGTAAGGGGTAAAATTGGAAATTTTATGGACAAATGGGGTAGATAGGTAATTTCTTAACTTTCAGGGATGGAAATGTAATTTTGGAAAATATCTGGGGTAAAAAATGTAATTTCAGAAAGTTTTGGGGTCAGAAATATAATTTGGGCAGAAATTTGGGGCCAAAATGTAATTTCAGAAAGTTTTGGGGTCAGAAATGTAATTTTGGCAGAAATTTGGGACCAAAATGTAATTTCAGAAAGTTTTGGGGTCAGAAATGTAATTTTGGCAGAAATTTGGGACCAAAATGTAATTTCAGAAAGTTTTGGGGCCCGAAATGTAATTTTGGCAAAAATTTGGGGCCAAAATATAATTTCATACCGTTTTGGGGCCGAAATTGTAACTTTTACCAAATTTTAGGGGTCAAATTGTAATTTCTGAAAGTTGGGCTGACTGGGATTGATGACGTGGCTGTGATGACACATGGCATTCAGTGATTGGTCCACGTTTCGTTGACTGATGACGTGGCTGTTGATTGGATTGGCTGACGTGGCAATGCTGACAATGCTTCTAGCGTGGCAATATTGACACGTGGCGCAATCTGATTGGACAGCGTGGCGTTGACTGGTCAACAGTGATGACGTGGCAGCTGACTGGGTCGTCTTCAACCTCTGGACTCCGGCGACTGTCTGAAATAGGGGTGTTCAAAGTATCCCGGTCCCGGTTGTCCCGGCCCGGTCCCGGATTTTTTATCCCGGGAATTTCCCGTCCCGGCCGGGACCGGGATGTAAAAACCCAGGACCGGGACCGGGATCACACCTTGTGATCCCGGGAATTCCCGGTCCCGGGTTTTTTTTTTCTTTTTTCCTTAAAAAATATGTTATTATTTTATTTTTGTATTTTTTACCCCATAAATTAAGTTATCATTTGATAAAATGTATATCACATATTTAGTTAGAGTTAAATTGTATATATCGTGATACAAATCCTAACTATATAATGTATAAAGATAATAACAAAAATGATGAATGTGATAATAATATGTTATTTTTCAATTCTAACTCAATTTATGTGATTTTTATGACCTTATTAGGTGTTAAATAATTACTTTAAACATTAGATTATAAAAAAATTTAACTAATATAATTATATTATTAAGACCGGGAATTCCCGATCCCGGTCCCGGGAATTCCCGGTCCCGTTCCCGGGAATTCCCGGTCCCGGTTGTCCCGGGAATTTCCCGGGACCGGGACCGGGACCGGGAATGAGATCCCAGTCCCGGGAAATCCCGGGACGGGAACCGGGAATGGGTATTCCCGGTCCCGTCCCGGGATTTGAACACCCCTAGTCTGAAATTCCGGCGAATTTTTCGGCAACTTTCCGGCGACGTCCGTGGAGGCGCGTGGAGGTGTTTTACGGCGGGGACCGAGGCTATTCCTTGGTTTTTCGGCCTTCTAAACACGATGGTGAGGTCGGTTTCTTCAAAAAACGCTCAGAGAGTGAAAATCCGACACCCCCTTTTTCTCACGTTTTTTTTCTCACCCACTCCTCACTCTTTCGCTCTCTGGCTCTCTAGAACTCAGCTCTGGTACCAAAATGGTATAGAAACCAAACTCAATGTGTTTATTTAATCTCAGATGTGTTTACAATGAAAAATGAACACCTATTTATACTAAAAACGAAACCTTATAAATGCTTTAAATAATGAAAAAATCAGATCCGGCAACCACACACCAACCCCCTACAACGTCAGTGCATACATCATATGAATGTCAACGTTGGCTGCTTGTTCATATTCTCTGTTCACATTCTCTCTCTCTGTTCTGTTTCTTTCCGTTTCTGTTTCAAAAAGAAGGGAATCTCAGTTTCCAAACAAGAAGTTGTATCATTGTGGGAGATTCAATGAGGCTAGACACACATTCAAGACTTGCAAAAATCCAAATCCAAGCTAAAAACAAGGAGTACATGAATGTAGATGTTTTTGATAGTAACTTTTTGGTTATTATGTAAATATACACCATGAATTAGAGGCATTCTTTGACCCCTTTTGCTTGTTGAATGCGTCCACAAGTTGGCGTAGCTATGTAAAGATCATATCATATTAAGTGAAATGAGTATGTGAAAATAGCTACTTACTTATACTACTTAATATTTTAATGTCATAGTATATATGGAAATGATAAGCTTTTAGTTGTGACAGTACATGTATTAAGTTGCAACAAATGGGTTGAATATGTTGTTTAAATTTATACTGTGTTGTTGTCACGGGGACACATGAAATTTTACAAACATCAGAAGGTTGGTCAATGACCTTGTAAAAATAACTCTTTTTGTTGTGAAAACATACATAATGCCTAGTGAACAAGGCCTTCAGCTGTTGCATATGTGGCATCAGGAATTTTAATCACATTGAGTCATTACTGTGTTAAGCTGATAGTAAGACTCTGTGCCACTGTTAAAAGCTTAAACACCTAGAGGAAGTTGTTAATATGACTAATAATGTTGTAAATAAAGCATTAAAAGTTGTAAACAATGACAGAAGTGCCAGCAAAGTGATGTGTATGTTATTGCTTCTTTCACTAAATATGTTGTAAACATGCACATAACGTGTTGTCAAAGTCCACACTTGGCAAAGTTGAAAGTAAATCATTCCATAAATACATGTTGTCAAAATAACTGATTATGTTGCCAGAATAACTCATGATGTTGTTAGACATCTCTGTACATGAGTACTACATAAGTGTCTTATATACAACAAGGCATTCCTATAAAATATCAACACAAGTACACAACAACTAACCATAACTACAAAATAACATCTCAAATGCTACATGTTTTTCCTCCTCTTCATTTGTTGGTTGCCAGCAAGAAGGGACAACACCTTTTGTGCGTGTTTGTTCTACTCATGTGTCAGTAGCCACCATAAACATTCCACCTTTAGCTGCCGAATCTGATCATCAACAAGCTTAGGCATGGTATACCCCTCTGTGTTATGTGTAGAGCCATCTCAACTATGTAACCATGAAGAATATGAACACCACATGAATCGCTACAAAATAAAGTGCCACAAACATAGTTCTAATATTATAACAACCGAATGGTTTAAAAAGCTAAATTTCAAAGAGTTGGAAGAAAAAAACACTACTAACATATCAACCTGAACATGCACTTTTGCCCAGTTCACTTGCTTTGCTATTTTTTCTCCTTTCTCATATACTTCGGGTTTAACTCGTCGAAGTATGTTAATGATGCAATCTCTCTACAAGTTGTAAAATAATTTGTCATATCACAAAACAACAATGATGACTTCACACTAACCATTTAAACAATTAGTGCTCACACACTGCAGTGCCAGCCATTCTTTGGCTCGAAAACCTTTCTTTTGTTTTTTGCTCAATCTCTTGGGTTTTTTTTTGGATGGTTAGCCCTCATACGTGCATCTTCTTCTAGCTTTTATGCCCTTGCATATGTGAATTGGGCAACCAATAAGTCTAGCGCATAAAACCGCATTGTCTTCTATTAGATCTCACATGTTTTGATGATAACAAAGGATGGTATGAAAAAGATTTGATAAACAAATAAGTTTGAACAAAGTAATAACAGGGCAAATCATCACTTGAAGTAAGCATTGAAGTAATGAAGAAAGGCCAAGAGAAAAAGCTAAGAAATTTCATCACTGGCAAGTTTTCTAAAGGGTTACTCGAGTAAGTACTCGAGTAATGAAACAGAAACTTGAAGTAACCAGAGTCAACCTTCAAGTAACCTGCCAACGTTACTCGAGTAAGCACTCGAGTAATAAGGTATATGGCTTCCAGTTGCTCTCGGCCTGCTAACATTACTCGAGTAGCTACTCGAGTAACCAGGTAAATCACTTGGAGTTGCTCTCGGCCTGCTAATGTTACTCGAGTAAGTACTCGAGTAACCATGTAAAAGACTTCCAGTTACTCTCAATCTGCCAACGTTACTCGAGTCTGTACTCGAGTCCCCTGCTTCAAGAAATATGTTGCTCTCGGCATTTTCAATCCTGCCAATGTTACTCAAGGAGTTACTTGAGTAACTCACTGTGGTAAGTAAAACTTGAAGGTAATACTCAAATAACATGAAATGTTTTTATCACACTTTACTCGAGGCACTACTCAAGTATGCAAGTACTCAACCACACCTTATCAAGTATTTGAATTGGATTACTCGAGTCAGTAATCAAGTAATATGCAGAGTTATTTACACAGAACTTGAAGTATCTACCCGAGTAAGCTATACAGAAAATTGATTTTTACTCGAGTAAGTACTCGAGTAACAAGGTAAGAAAACTTGAAGTGCTCTCAGCCTTGTAATCCTGCCAACATTACTGGAGTGAAGCATCCAGTAACCTAAAGTTTATTTGAGAGATTACTCGAGTAGCTACTCGAGTAACCTATAAAGAAAAGTATGCCATACCCGAGTAAGTACCTGAGTAAACAGGTATTTTCAAGGTTTATAAATTTGTTTACTTCATGCACTACTTGAGTTGTGTGATGTTCATTCATTAACTTGCTATCATTACTTTCACGATGATACTCGAGTAAACTTGATGAATACTCGAGTATGCAAGTCCAGAAACTCAGAAATCATTCCAACGTTCATTAATTTATTTTCTATATGATTAACCCTTCATTGTATTAGTATTCTTAGCATATCCACAGACAAACAATGAGGAGAACTTAAAAAATAAGGAAAGTCAAATGCAACGTTCAAACACTACCTACCGCCACCTACCGCAAACGGATATTTTTCAATTACTAGAAAAGTCAACAATGGCTGCGCGCGAGAAGAAAATGTTCCAACAATCATTACCAACACATCTATATATATATGGGAACATCCAAATAGAGATTACAACAAGAACACACACACACGAACTCATTATCAAGTTCACTACTCTGTTTTACATAATACTTGTAATTCTATGCTTCAGTGATTTTTATTCACTCTGTGAGAGAGATATTTCATTCAAACTCAATATTTGTTATTGAGGTAACTTAAGGTTGTGGAACCTTAAGTTGGGATTAGGTTACAACTTGTAAGGGGGAGCGAGTGTCTAGAAGAGGGAACTTGCTTATACTGAGGTGCCAAGAACCCACTGAATCTTGGAAGTTATAGTGAAACTCTCAGAGATATTTTGAGGACTGGACATAGGTCAAAGTAGTTGTGGCCGAACTAGTATAACTCCCGGTGTACACTTCGGTGATATTTCTCCTTACTCTTTACTGTATTATATTCACCGTCAAGTTTTCACATTTGTAACGAAATTTTTAGTATCACCCAATTCACCCCCCTTTTGGGTGAAACGCTTGCTCTAACATCTTCTTCTCCAAAACGTAACAAAACTAATGATCGAGGCGCAGTGTAGGAGCAAAAATGAAGTCACAATCCCCAATGTTGTATCCAATATGTTCAGGCAAAATTTCCACTGTATGCGCTTCCAATAACCAATTCTTAGGATCCGCAGACATTTTTTGCATCAATTCTGCAAAAAAATATGTGTCTAGTCACCCTGTTGCTCTTGTGTACTTGATCCCCCACCAACGTCTTTGCAACCATGGACATAAACTATGCACCATTATAAAAATGTAAGTAATTCACATACTTTAATTAACAAAGTATGAGTTTATTGTACAAATAACTTACCCTATTACTAATCCACCACCTTAGACGAAGACAATATTCACCCCGAGTTAAGAAATAATCGTACATATCCACAAACTCCTTAATAGAGAAACAAGTACACAAAGTCAGTTTTCATGATTCAAATCGATTTAGATAGAAGAAGTGTAATTACTTACTCCTGATCCTCCTCTGTTGAATTAGATCTTGTAGTGCACATTTGATATAAACCTTCCTTATCATTGTCATCTTTTCTTCTCTTCTTACCCATGGTTGTCACCCAGGGAAAGTCAATAGCAGGTTTCTTAACCCTTGTAGATTTCCTCAATTGCAATTCTTGGTTCCCTTTTGATTCCAATTCCTCTTTATCTCCCATAGTAGTTGCACCTTCATGTTCTTCTTCTGACCCTTCATCTTCATTTATAGACCTCACTTCATCATCTTATCCTTTTCTTTTGTCAGACCCGTAATCTTCACTTGCTAACAAAGGCTCTTCATCTTTACTTTTTGATGAAGATTTTACGTCTTCCAACTTTTCCTCCCTTTTATCGATGTTTCCCCCACCCAACAGCCTCACCTGAAGGGATATGAGTTGTATTGCCCCAAATTTTGATTAACCGCTAATGACATTTATTGAGAATAATTTTGTGAATTAAAGTTGAATTGAGACCTAAATTAATTAGTGGAAATGCCCAACACCCTGTATTTTAGTATAATTATGTGTCAAAGTAATTCTTTGGGCTAAAATGGGGGAAATGGTGCATGGAAGAAGAAAAAGGATTTAAAATATGTGTTATATGGTAATTCAATAAGAATTTCCATAATCAGGGGCAAAATTTAAAGAATGAAAAATTTACCAACCAACTAGTTAGTAATTAATGAAGAAATTAATTACTAGCTAATGGATTTCATTAGTGTAACTAAGTAGAAGAATTACTTGTGTTAAGATTTCAAGAGATGGCGACATGTGGCAATTAGTGATCAAGCATGGTGAGAGTTGGTGGAAGAAAAGTTAACTTAAGCATATTTTATTCTTTCTCTTCCCTCTCCCTCTCTATTTCGGTTTTTTTTGTGTGTGAGGAGGAAAAATCTGCATCTCATCTTCATTATCATCATCTCACATTTTCTCTCTCTCTCCAACTTCTTGCGCACCACTTTTGAAGAAGAAAGAGAAAAGAAAAGCTCAAGATTTAGGTAAGATCTTGACTGTGAATGCCAAAATCTCCTTCTATAAAGTTGTTCCCTTTGTTGAGAGCTTTCATTCTATGGTTTTAGAATTTCAAGAGGAGGTTTCTTTGTGTTTAAGAAAAGTTGGAGATTGAAGAAGTTTGGGAAAGTGAAAGAGGTAAGTGAAAGCTATCTTTTGGTATATAGGTTGTGGTTGTTGGTTGAGCATTGAATTTTTGGGGTTTCGCCCTGATTTTAGTGTGATATTGGATTGTGAGAATTGCATGATGTGTTGTGATGGAAATGGTGTTTGGTTGTGTTATTTGAATAATGAAATTAGTTTGAAGTCTTGAACGTGGAATTTGGCAATTTTGGGTTTTATGTTGAAATGTGTCCTAAAGTAAAACATGTTAAAGGAATGAGAATTTGGTTATTTTAATGTTTCCATTGGATTCCTTGTAGAAAATTGTGTGGGAGTAGTGTTGGATGTGAATTTTGGAACCATTGGAAACACATATTCAAAATTAGAAAATTTTGTTAAGGGAAACTCTATGTTGGCAGTTGTTTTACATGGACATTTTGAAATAGCAAATGATGTTGAAAAATTCTAAAACTCTCCATATTTGTAGTAGACATTCCAAGCTCTCCAATGACATAAATGTTGTGTAATTTTGATGTGTGTGCTAAAAGTTATGAATTTCCAAAGTTTGATGTTAAATATGGGAGCAAATCTGGAACAACAAGGAGATTTGGGCAATTCTGTATTTTTGTGGTTATAGTCAGTAGTAATTCATATTTTTCCTATAAAGAGGACTTAAATGGCTTTCCATTGACTTTGAAATCACCCCATTTTGATTTTTCTAGAATTAGTTATGATTTTTTTAAGTTCAACCAAGAAACAGAAAATTTCCTTGGCTGCAGCCCAAAATTTTCTGGGCAGTCTTTGGCCGCAGCCAGAAGATCTTGGCTGTAGCCAAAAACTCTCTGTGCTGTTTTTGGTTGTAGCCAACCTCTGTTTTAAGCACTTTGTGATTTTGAGAAGTGGTTTCTAATATCGTACTTCCCAATCCTTTTAGGCTATTGTTAGAGACTTTCATAGCTACCTAAGGGACTTTAATGATAACCAAATCTAAGTATTTTAAATTCATTTGAGTATTGGGATAAGTGATAACTCTTTGTCCTTAATTATGATTCCAGGATTTGATACTTGCCCTACCTGTGATAGACTAGTGCCAGAGCAAGCACGAAAAGAACAAGGTAGTGACCTTTCTCTTGTGTTGTGTATGATACATTGTATGCATGACTTATCATTATGTTGTCGTTGTGAAATATGTTGATACCAAACCTTGCTGTGGTGAAATATGTGGATGTCAAATATGTCGTTGTGCGTTGCAGCGTGAGCACTTCAGCATGAGTAGTTGTAGGGGGTGATGCACGTCACACCTGCCCCTGCCATTGTAATTGCCATTATTGTGTTGTAGTATTGTGAATTTCCCATTTTTGAGAAACATGCCGGTGTGGCTATGTTATTGTGAAATGTGTCATATGGAAATATGTGGATGTAAAATATGTCATTGATTAGTGCAGTGTGAGCAGTCGTAGGGGGTGATGCACGTCACACCTACCCCTGCCATTGTAAATGACATTATTTTGTTGCTATGTTGTGATTTGCTTATATGCTTTGTGGTTATGCATACTATGAGTGAATTGTTACTATTGATATTCTTTAGAAAGATGGAGAATCAAGGAATTGGTTTGGGAAAGAGGAAGAGGTAAATATTTGAAGCCTTTTGTATAAGTTTTGTGATTTATGGATGAGTTTTGTGAATTGTGAATTTTGCCCTAATTTTGTGGTAATTTTGAAATGCATGAATTTTCATATGTTTTGAGTTGTAATTGGTGTTTTTTTGTGTTATATGACCATTGGAATTGGTTTTGTTTGGTTTGAAACATTGAATGGAAAGTTTGGCCTTTTAGTGGTTTTGTGTGGCAATGGGGTTCAAGAACAGAATATGTGTAAATGTGATGTGAATTTGGTTGATTTGGTGTTTCCAATAGATTCCTTATGAAAATTTGTGTGGGAATGACATTTGATGTGAATTTGGGAACCATTGGAAGCATTGGTGCAAAATTTGGAATGCTACCCATTGAAACTCTGTTCTGGACAGTCTGTTTGTGTGGACGTTTTGACTAGGCAAATTATATCTAAAAATTATGAAACTTTCCAATCTTAAATTTCACATTCCAGGCTTCAAAATGGGTATATAATTTGTGTCATTTCATTTTGTGAGATGGGAGTTATGGTGGTCCAAAGTTTGATGTCGAAAACTGGACTTGATTCTGGAGCAGTGTAATATTTGTGTAAGTCTGTATTTTTGTGGTTATGGGAAGCATTGATCCATATTTTTTCTATGAAGAGGACTTAAATAGCTTTCAATAGGCTTTAGGATCACCTCATTTCAATTTTTCTGGAATTAATTATAAATTTTCGAAGTTACCTTGACTACAGCAAAAAATATTAGCTACAGCTCAAAAGTTTCTGTGTGCGTTTTGGCCGCAGCCAGAAATTCTTGGTTGCATCCAAAAACCTTTTGTGCATGTTTCGGCTGCAGCCAATGCCCATTTTCAGTATTTTATGATTTTGAAAGGTGATTTCCAACCTAATACTTCCCAATCCTTTAAGCTTTCATTGAGCTTATTATAGCTACCTAAAGGGTGTGAATGATAACCAACTTTAAGTAATATGAAAGTAAGGGTTTAGAATCAAGAGTGACCCTATGTCCTTGCTTTGGTTATAGGGTTTGATATTCGCCCTTATCGTGAGTAGCCGATGCTGGAGCATACGTGGAAAGAACAGATGTAGGGAACTTACATCTTCTGCATGTATGTGATAATTGTGTTGGTGTATTGATGCATGTATTGCTTTGCTTGATTATGTGAAACATATATGAATGATAGTAGCTTTGTTTCTATTTATGCTATGGCCATGAGTATGTTGTTGAAACATTGAACACGCAGATATGTCATTGTGTGAGTATGAGTTATGTATTGCAAGCATGTCATGCATTAGATACTTATCTTGCATGCATATTGGTATTTGTTTCCTACTGAGATTCTCTCGAATCTCACCCCCTACCAACATTTTAGACAGGAAAGGTAGATCGAGGATAGAGCAAGCATCCAAGGGCGACAAGGATTCCTTCGAGTTGTCATTTTGGTAGTTGGTTATCGATTCAATAGTTGGGATTTTGTATATATTTTGATGTATATATGGTTGGATAGGTCGGGATGTGTATTCGGATGAGTATATTTGGTTATGTATTTGCAATGAGAATTTTTGTAATCCCCGTTTGAGAAATTGTAAAAGGCGATTGTGCCCTATGAAGCCTATGTAAAGGTATGAACTCAAGAGTTACCGGGATAATTATGTTGTGCACTCTGATATTTGTAATGAATGTGATTTATCTTCGTATAGTAATTGTATTCGAAATTGAATATGAGACCATGTGAATTGAATTCTAAATGAAATTTCTGAAAACCCTATCGTGAAGATGAGATTTTAAAATGGTTTTGTTTATTATTGGTTTCTATTTCATTTTAATTGCATATTTCGAATATAATTATGAAGCAGGTTACAGGGAGGATTGACGCAGCCTACGGATTTGGAGGAACGCCTGATTTTGTGCCGTGGGATGACTGGCTGACACTGGCGCTGCGGTGGAACGCCAGATGCTTGGCCAGTGGACCCCGATGGACGCTTGGGCACCGGAGGAGCCACTGACGGTGAATCGAATGGCAGCAACGAGCGACGGACAAGCAAAGTTGCATCGACGGAGAAGCAAAGCATGCGAATGGCAATGGAGAATTTCAAAAGCCTTGGAACCGTTTTGAAGAAAACAAACGATCGAGGTTTAAAATCCTTGGGGGGTTATTGTGTAAATAGACATTGGAAAAATAATCTCTATTGACCTTTCAAAGAGACTTTTGTGATATTTTTGTTGTTGTTTGGGACCTAAATGTCATTTTTCCCTATTTCAAAATATCTCTATTACTTACGTCGTCCATTAAGAGACTTTTAATCCAAGATAGGGCTAATCTACATAATCAAAGACAATACACATTATCAAGTATCAACCAAAAAAAAAAAAAAAACAAACGAAAACAGAGTTACACATTTGTCTGGGGAGGTAGAGTAACCGGTAGGGATCACTCCCCAAAAACGGCCATTGTTCTCTCACGAACACCCTATCCCTCCTCCTTTTTCCAGTTCAAAGCTTCAAATGTTCAATATTTCACAGCCGACCCGCCAAATTTGCCAAATATGTTCGCCCATCTGAGCTCCGTCGTCTCCATGACCCCGCACGGGGACAAACCCACCGTCGCATTTACGACGCCACCCAATTACGCCGCCAGGATTTCCCACATCCTCTCCCTCAACGGCTATGATCCTCTCTGGTGTCCCACTCTCATTGTCGAACCCACCGCACACACCCTCTCGGCCCTCAAACCTTACCTCTTACCTCACACCCTCGACCACTTCTCCGCCATCGCCTTCAGTTCCAGGACCGCCATCCAAGCTTTCTCAGACGCTGCTGTCAATCTCACAGAACCACCGCTGTCACCTTCCGGCGACACCTTCACCATCGCGGCTCTTGGAAAAGATGCAGAGCTTATCGACCATACTTTTGTCTCGAAGCTATGCGATAGTTTGGAACGAATTAGGGTTCTTGTGCCAGCCACGGCAACACCGAGTGGCTTGGTTGAGTCGCTTGGGGTCGGCGGTGGCCGAAGGGTGTTGTGTCCGGTTCCGCTTGTGGTGGAGCTGGAAGAGCCTCCGGTGGTCCCAAATTTCATCAGAGAGCTCCATGGCGGCGGGTGGGTCCCAGTTAGAGTGAACGCCTACGAGACACGATGGGCAGGGCCACGGTGTGCGGAGGGGATCGTGAAGAGAGCCGAGGAGGGCCAATTGGATGTGCTAGTCTTCACGAGTAGTGCTGAGGTCGAGGGACTTTTGAAGAGCTTGAAGGAATTGGGATTGGATTTTGAGAGATTGAAGAACATATGCCCAGAACTAATTGTGGCATCACATGGGCCAGTCACTAAGGCAGGATCGGAGAGGTTGGGAGTGAAGGTTGATGTGGTAAGTTCAAAATTTGATAGTTTTGATGGAGTTGTTCATGCTATTAATTTGACTTTTGGCAAGAATTAGATTAAAAAAACAGTTTGTATGGGTAGTTACTAGTCACCTCTTCACTAATCTCAGATTCTTGGTTCATAATTGAGGGCCTTTTCTTTGTTCTGTATGAGACTGCACTCCAATTAATGGAGAGCTTCAAATTCTGTCTTCCCCTGTCTGTTATCTTCTAGCTTGGCTTTCCTCTTTTCTGAAATTCTACTAATTCAATTCTATTAAGGCATTTTTACACTAATATATTGATGTAACGATTGTCATATAAAGTTTCGTTTGTTTGTTGCAAAATTTTCCTGCAAGTGAGCTGATCGAGCTCATGGCTTTCTTGCTAGAGCATACTGGCTTCACTTTGTAAGTCATAGATTCGATTCAAGCATGATCCTCTGAAATTTTCCTATAGCTGATACTTCCTTTTGCCCTGGCCTAAAATTTAAATTGTCTTTCATCCTTTGTTTTTACTATTTTTATCTTTAATTAATTATATTATCTCAATCTTTTTCCTAGCCTAAAAGGCAGTTTGTATCAATGTTTTAAAAACTGGACCGGACGTCGAGTTGGAAATATCAGTGAGTCATGATTTAAATGGTTGGAATGGTCAAGTCGTACAGTCGGATTAGTGATATAATAATTAAATTTAATATATATATATATATATTACAATTATTCTTTAATATAATTTCATATGAAGTTAATAAAGTCACAAAATACCATTTAACGAAGAATATTAAGTCAATCATCAACTTAACAAAATATATTAACAATAATGATTTTATGACTTGTTAAACATGGGTGACTCTTGATTAATCCAAGCACAAATTTCTTGAAAGATATTTGGACTATATCACTCTGATTTTATATATAAATCTTTTTTTACTAAAAAATTTGGTTCTATTTATAAGTCCAATTTTCAGTATAATAAATGAAATTGTAACAAATTTACCTCTATTTATTGTTCAAATGAAGAAATAATTTAAACATAAATAGAAAGAAAAAGTTGAAAAGTACACATTTATAAATAAGGGCATAGTTGTAAATTTATCCCATAATCATTGAGTTAACTACATTTCCTTGGTTTGTAAGATTTAGTTAAAAAGGACTTATAAATAAGACCAAAGTGGTAAATGTCATCATCTTGAAGAAATGATCCAAAATCAAGACCTTCAACTCTAAATTTCAGTGCTTCCAATTTTATCCTTAGCTTGAGGATGAATCTCATTGCCTTGTTCTTCAAAAGCATCTTTATAAAATAGTGTGCAACAAACCAAATTATTAAAATTAGTAACATATGATATAAATAAAATAAAATAACATGTCTAAAATTTATATTCCTTTTTTTTTTTTTTTTTGCAGCATCAAATGTTAAAAAAAAAATTGCAGCAATTTTTTTTTTCACATTTTTATTGGGCTGGACGATTTTTTAAAAACTAGTTCGATTTCTGGCCTAACAATAACTGATGGCTCAAAAACAGATAAACGACAACCCAAAATAGTTCTCTCAGAAAAACAGTCCAATGCATATATTTGGCCTACCTCGATGACAGGCCAACAGTCCAACTGTCCAATCCAGTTCTCTAAACAGTGGTTTGTATGTTACCTTCTCTTGTGTAATTTCTTTTATTACTACTATATTTCTCTCTCTTGCTTTTCCTTTTATACATACAGGCATGTTTAAAAAATTAGTTTATTCCTCATATTTTTATTACTTTTAACCAATTTTAAAATTTTTTTTAAACTTCGTAATTAAGTTATTATCCTCTTATAAAAAGGACATTCCTGGAATATTAGAGAACGAGTTACGCAATGCTATGCAAATACCCATGTTGAAACCTGTATTAAATTTAACAAGAATCCATGATAATTGGCAGGGGTTTCTATTGCAGTGCAGGCTCTAACTCGCAAATTTTCTTAAAATTAACTGTGTTTTTCCTTATTCCAACTTTGAATTTGATTTAACTTTGTGGGTGTGATATTTAGATGAACAGAGCTATGTGCTTTCGATTTCTGAACAAATGGAATACTAACAGCAAGAATGTATCAATATCTTTCCCTGCAATATGTGGTTGCCCCCTAAACATGCACGAACAGAGGGGGTTTATAGCATGTTTGTTTCACCGTTTCAGAGGCCAATATGATGTTTAGGTGTTCTAATAATGTGTGAACAGTGATTTATTTATTTTGGTGTATTTGGTTGAGCGATGGACTTTAAGGAAAAAGTTAAAAAAAGTTCCAATCCTGATAAACTCATAATTGGAGCTTAAAATTGCTTAGGAATGAGTCTCACGCGATGGCTTCTGTTTTGAGTATTTTTTGGAATCAATGAGGTACTCAAAATCACTTCTAATTACGAAACTTCTTTTATGAAAAATGTTCTAAATAATTTTCTCTTTCTTTAGATAGTAATCTTCTACTAATTAGAGAATACTTTGGGATAAGAGTTTAGACAAATTTTGAGTTTTGTCAATATATGACTGTAGAAATGTAAAGAATATTTAATAATTAATTTTAATCAGTTTAGATTTATTATTTAATTGTTTTATGATTTTATAATCTTTTTTTTTTTTTACAAAAGCCACTTATGCAAAAACCAAACCAAACATCACTTTTATATAAGTCACTTATCCAATCGTCAATCCAAACATTCATATTTTACCCGAGCTTACTTTTTTTCTAATCTTAAGATTTCATAAGTCAAAGTAAAAATAAGTCACTTATCCAATCGCCAATCCAAAGACATCATATATCAATAGCTTACAAAAAGTTGGAGTTTTACCGGCATTCTATTTCGTTTGAGATATAAAAAATTGTATATTAATTTAAAAAAATAACATAAATAGTCTAAATCAAACCTGAAAATTTTAAATAGATGCAAGAACAATATTAAAAATATGTACAATCGACCCATGCAAAAAATTCGGGCCCACTAGATAAAGGAGAGAAATAAAAATTTCCCCTGGATCATTCTCATTCTATCTGCTGCTCCAACTTCGGCCCTTCTCATTCAATTGTCTCTATTTCTCGCATTCAACACAGTTCGATCAATGAACCATGAACTGACTGACTAATCCAATTTTAAAAATCTTGGATAAATTCAAAAGATCCTTTAAGGCAGCATGCATAACTAGGTACTGCTTTCCCCTTTTGGAGTCCTTTAAAATGTGAGTGATGGGTTTGTGTGTTGGGTGTTATAGAGGATAAAACAATCATTTTTGAAAAGCAAGAGGAGAACTTGATATAAGTTGCACAAAGACGTGTGCGTATAAATCACATGGATAAACAACTTGACGATGTGTCAGGACTAATATCCTGAGCAACCTGGAGGAGGTATTCTATATTGATATCAACAGGATAGTGTTGTAAAAGCTTTAAATTATCCACAAAATCACCACTCATTAGTCTTCTTTTCACACAAAGTAGCATTGCACAACATATCCGAAGCAGTATATCCTGCAAAGGAAACAGCTTGATATTGATGGTATATCTACGGAAAGATGATCATATTATGACTAATTAATTTTAACTGGTGGTTGAGTTCTTAGTATAGAGAGAGGGAGAGAGACCTGTATACCAAACGGGTTACTTAATATTGTATCCCATATTCTCAAGATTTTATCAAAACTGAATTCTTGTGTTAGGAGCAATGTGATCCACCGGAATGCATAGAATGGCGGTTTGACCTGTTCATAATGTTTCAAGACATTAATTTCAGACAACACAAAAAGAAGATATTGAATAAAAAGTTGAATATTATAAGATTTAATCTTAACCAATACTATGCTAAGAGCAAGGTCTTTAAGTAAGGAAGAAACCAAGGTTCTGAAACCCGAACCGGCTACTGAACTAGTTGGAGTACTTGGTCAATGGTCAGTGGGTCATACCGGAGTCAAACCGGTGAGAAATTGAAGATTTTAGGGTTATTCATATGAAATTCTAAAGAAAATTAAAAAAAAAATCAATTTTTGAAAAGAAAAAAACAAGAAGAAGTGAACCAGGTTGATGCCTAGACCAGACCGGTTTACCAATCGACTCACCGGTCCGGGTTTCAAAACCCTGGAAGAAACAAACTTCAAGTGAATGAAAGGACTAAGAGTAGGGAAAAGTCAAAGTCAACAATTCTCTACCTTTGTTTTAAATTCAAGATGACGCCATAATTCCTCATCATTTACTTTTAATAAATCTGATAACCAGGACAGAGTAGAAAGGATACCGCTTGAACTGTCATCCAATTGTTGACAAAAATGATCTACTGAATCACTTAAGATTCGAACAAAACACGAAAAGCTATCTGCTTCTGCATTTGCCTAAATGGAAAACAACCAATTCAACTATTCCATAAAAATAACAATTACTGTGCAGATCACGTAACAAAGCAAGTCTAGTGCTTACAGCATTTTCCTTGTCAGTGTCAGTACTAAATACATAGTATATTGGGGACAATACTTCATTCATGCCTTGTACATATCGGATTGCAGGATTTAATCTTGCAAAAAGTAGAAGAATGTTCTTCATTGCTTCCTGTGTTAAAATAACAAGAAAGGCTTCATTCAGAGTTGACACTCTGAATTCAAGATGAAGTAAACAAAGAAGAGAATAAACTTTCGTTTAATTTTTCAAGGGTTCATTCGTATTTTTGCCCCAAAAGTATTCTCATAGGATTTATGGACACAGAAAGATGACAATGTAGCACAAAACTCTCTAAAACTTGTGCAATGTTAATCTTTTTAATAGTCAACCGTTGGTGCAACGATTCATTGGTTTTGAAAGATTATGGACTATATTGTTCCAGAATTTTCTTTAGGGTGCCCATAGTGCATCTGAAAATACTTGCAAGTTAAACAACTCACTTTAACCCATTTTTTATATTTATTAAAGCTGTAAGTACCTTATTTTTCCGACTAAATGATGAATCCCCCGAAAAGAATGGCATGTCTGGATGAGTACGCAGCAGATCACGATCTATCTGTGCTTCCATCTCTGTATGCTATAAGAAGGAATGATATTGATGCATACAGACTCCATTGGCTTGCAGGTAGACACAATGAGTTTTCAAATGGACAAAAAAATTTACCTGAAAGTATTCACGCCAAAGACTACCCTTACATGAGCTTAGAGGGTGATCTTCCTTAGAAATTTCATGTCGCCTGAGTGTTCCATCAACATCATTGTTCTCCTGCTCAAACCCAGAACTTGATTCTCCTTGCTTCCAGGTTTCAGGCTGTCTTATAGAAAGTTGACCAATATCAAAATCAAGAGCTAACAAAAATATCAAACCAAATGAATGTGTAAAAATAATATATATAACTTGTAACAAGAAGGGAAATTCAACTTCTTACAGGATTAAGGAGGATCTCTTCTTTCAGCTTAGCATATTTTTCCCTACTCTCTTTCAATTCCTTGTCCCACAGTTCACGAGAAGAAGGTAAGTAACCCAGGAGTAGCTGGTTGCGAAAATTATAGCAGGGCAATCAGCTGTTTGTATGCAGAACATAACCACGATCAAAGGAATTTATATTTTTGAAAAGGGAAAAATAGGTACAATTGTACTGTTGACTATAACCGAATTAACAGATGTCAGAATTAATAAAGTCAGATCTTTTGAAGTCCTTTTAGCAATACAACAATTACTATACATGTTAAAATGCAAACTGAAGGCACCAAATAACTGTAAATCTACATGGGTAACTTGTCCAGGCTCTTCGCAAAGGGTTTACAAAGCATACATGTATACATGCACGCTATCATATCCATGTATGGTGTCCCAAGTATAAGCATAAACGAAGCATTATATATCTATAGATCTAAAAAAGGATTGTACCACACGAAGTATTTGTTAGTATTCGCTAAAGAATTTTTGATGTACTAAATTGCATAACAATGAATGAAGGGGATAAAAGATTGATATTTGCCCAACTCATTCTATACACTAGCTCTTTGTTTAACCACATTGTATCATCATAACACCACATTATTTCTCAATGGTGCAAGAAGCTTCAAGGGTAACAAAGAGGGAAGGTCAAAGATGAATTACGCCAAATACGTCTAGCATTCATAATCTCCCACACACTTTTAAGTAGCTAGTGAGATTGAAGCACTTTCAGTGACAATTCCCCACAAGTGAAAAAGTGGGAAAAGAAAGAAAAGAGCTAGTGGTATTTACCTTCCATGTTGTTGCGCGCAAACTCCCTCCATCAGGAATACCAGTGCTCGCAATTCTTTGCAACCTTTCCATGTTAATTTCCTTCCGAGAAAGCTAGATGAACAAAGCAACCAGGACCAAAGAGAGATTTGGTGGTTCAATGCCCATACAAACATCATAAATTCCTATTCAGAGAAATGTGCAAATTGCGAAAGTAAATTAGCCCAAAAAATTCATACTGTGTTAGATCACACTCTTACCTCATGTTCGAGATCGGACCTTTTCTCGTCCATCACAATAGCTTTCAACACTGAAACCGGATTTACTACATCTTTAATAGGCCTTTGCGGAACTTTCGAGTCCACTTCATCATCGTTACCTTCATTACCAATTTCGCCTTCCCTCTCACTCACTAACGCATTGTATTGAATGGGCTCCAGCTCCTTACCCGATTCGAATTCGCAGTCAGATCCTTCAATTTCGTCATCCTTACCCTCATATCCGGAGACCAAGCTGCCCAGACGGTCGGGGAACACCCTCCGGGGTTTGTCTGGAGCGGGAAGCTTCAGTTTGCCTTTAATCATGGCGTACGAGTTATCACCGAGTTTGCGGAGATGAATCGGCCGGTTTGAAATTGAAGCAAGCGTGAAAGGATATAGAAGAGCAAGAGTAGAAAAGGGTTTCTGCGGCATGTTGACTCAGTTAAAATCTCCGAAAGTCAGAATGAAGAATGGTAGTTATAGTTATCGTTAACGTTGAATTGTAGGTGGCAAGCTTTTCGGCCGGGTGCATGTTTGAGTTTTGAATATGATTACTACAAAATTACCGCTGAACCTTTAAATAGAGAAACTTCCCAATCTTAATATGGTTTAAAACATTAAAAAACATTTTCAGATATTGTAGAGATATAAAGGATAAGCCTATAAGGTGTTATCTATATATTAAAGATATAATAATAAAATGTTAAACATTTTTATTTGACAATTCATAAATTTAGAATAATATCCTTAAAAAATAGTAAAAAATTCTTATAACAATTCAGAATATCTAAAATACATCAAATCTTCCTAATAATTTATTAAAAAATATAAAAGGACTCTTTTAGATAACAAACTACATAGAAAATAAAAATAAAAGGTTAAAATATACTTTTAGTCATATAAATTTTATATGAGATATATTTTTAGTCTCTTAATTTTATAAATTATACTTTTGGTTTTATATTTATAACATCGCTAATGAAAATTTTTGACGCAATAAACTCAACTGATGAATATGTAGCTGACAAAACATATTGAAGTTTTAATTTTTCAATATAATATATTTAGATTATTGAACTAAAATAAATTGATAAATCACTCCAAATGATATCAAGGTGTTTCTATTTAGATTATTAAACAAATATATATAGATTGATAAAATAATTTTTTAAAGTTAAAATATAGTTTTAGTCTTTTAAATTTACATGATACATCATTTTGATCATTTAAATTTGTAAAGTGTACTTTTGACCATTTTATTTTAACACCATTTATGGGTGTGTTCTTATTAGCTTTTGAAGAATAGATTCTGGAGAGAATAGCTTTTGCAGAATAGATTATAGGAAAATAGATTATGGGAAAAAGTGATTTTGATAAAATGAGAGTGTTTGGATGATTTTATCAGAATAGCTTTTTTCATGGTCAAATGACTAAAAAGGACATTAACTTTTATGATAATTACATATAAAGGATAAAATTATATTTTAAGTATTATTTGACATTAAATTGCATAATAATTACAATAAATGAAATAAATTTGTCCAAAAAATTTTAAATTATAACATTTTTCAATTATGTAATATAAAAAAATAGATGCAAAAATTATAAAATTATAACATTAGTCAATTATGTAGTAAATTACAAAATTAGATCAAACGTACATATTGAAGGCGTACACTATATTAATTTTCATCTCCTTTGACAACCTGGGTTATCTCTTGTCAAACCCACTGTATTATTCTTCATTAAATTCATTGGAATGGTTTTGATTTTTGCAAGTGTGTCTGTGTTTTTAATTTCTGTTTTTTTTACCACTCCTGCCTAGTCTCTAAAGATATATATATTATTATTCTTCATTAAATTCTTTGGAATGGTTTTGATTTTTGTAAGTGTGTCCGTGTCTTTAATTTCTGTTTTTTTACCACTCTTGCCTAGTTTCTAAAATTATATTTTATGTATTATTTAAGGGTTAAGATCCAAATTTAACAATTAAGTTTTTTCTGAGGGCCGTTTGATATAAATAAGTTCTGGAAGATGCAAAAATAATAAGAAACAATTAAAAATGATGTAAATTTAACAAAACCGTTAAATTTGACCAAACGGCGTTAAATTATAAAAGAAGAAAACCCCTTACGGCATTAAAAATGATACATCTTAACCCATTATTTAATATTAAATTTCATAATTAATACAAAAAATGAAATAAATTTGCCTATATATAATTTTAATTAATTTAACTAATTTTTCTAATATAATCAAATTAGATAAATATATCTTATATTAAAAATAGGAGGGAACACAAATTTTAAAATTTAAAAACAAAACAGATGAGAGCGAACAAAGGGAACATCGAAATTAAAAAAAAAAAAGATGAGAGAGGGAGAATGGCGTGGGGCCCATATGGAAAAAGAGGAAAAGAATAGATTATGCCAAAACCTTGGTTTTGACCCCAAAACCAATGTTTTGACTCAAAAAGGGATTGTGACATTTTTATGGGTGTTCGGCAGAATTTTTACAAAACCAAGGTTTTCACAAAAAAATCGCTTTTTCAGTTGCATCCGAACACACACTATGTTATTAACGGAAAGTGTTTACTCAACAAATTAAAGTGGTTGACTCAATAGCCAATATACTAATTTTTAATTTAAATTTAAAATCTGTGTAAATTAAAAATTGTCATTAATATCAAAACTATTGAAAAATCATCAGATCTTAGTAGGATGATTTCAAAATGCAGCCAGATTCAAGCAACCTTCGACGGAGGAGGAACGTTGAGATCAAGATTTGTGTTTGTCTAGGAGATTGAGAGCTTGAATCGTGCGATTCGGTCCCATATTAAATAGCGATTGGAATATGTTTAGCAAATTTAGATATGTTTGATTCGACGTTTTGTAAATTGGACTTCCGAATTTTAATCAGCTTATTTCAAAAGCCTGTAGCTTATCAATCGCAACTTTTCAAAAACGTGACACTCATAGTAATCCCCTCCAACTAGGCCCCACACCTGACCTTCAGACATAACATTGTGTACAACATCCACTCCCTCTCCTTCTGACACGTCACGCACCCCATGCAACTAAGGGCTTGTTTGTTACACGGACAATTGAGGAGGGAAAGGGAAGATGGCCAAGTTCTATAGGCAAAAACGTGTTTGGTTGGCCAAAGTTACTGCAACTCATATTCCCACCATGTTCAATCTTCCTTTAAATATGGGAAAATGGGTTCCCACCAAAAGTGGGATGAACTTGAAAATATTCCCGGCAAGATAAAATCTCGAACAAAAAAACCCCTGAAAACATATGAAATAGATTAAAGACGGAGGCACAACGCGCGGAAGGCTTTCGTTAACCAGCTGGGTACAGAGTCGAAAGCTAGTATGGAAAAGAGAATAGGCGAACAACTTGCAAAACAAAACTCGAAATCAAGGTAATGTTGGTCTGATTATGTTATTGTTTATGGCGTGAAGTGGGCAATATGTTTGCTATGTGCATTGTGTATTGAACAACCGGAGAGATGCGCAAAATGCTAGAACGTTGTGTGTATGTGGGTTAATTTAGTATGAGCTTATAAATTGATATGTTTGTGATGTGGGTTGCATTGGCTGAACAGATGTGAAAGAAAAGCAGAGTCAAAAGCTGAAACGATAAACAGTACCACGAGGAAGATGATGAACAGTGAAGACGAGGTTTAGTTTGAACTAGGGTTATTAAGTTCGAACTTGAATGTTAAATTCAAACTAGAATGTTAAGTTCGAACTTGAACTTCTGGTAGAGTTCAAGTTCGAACAGTACCACGAGGAAAATGATAAACAGTGAAGACGAGGTCGAGTTCGAACTGGGGTTATTAAGTTCAAACTTGAATGTTAAGTTCGAACTGGAATGTTAAGTTCGAACTTGAACTTCTGGTGAAGTTAGGGGTATTTTAGGTTTTTTACACAATCTTCCCACTTAAACCACTCTCTTTTCTTCCCTCAACCTATGTTCCATTCCCATGTCTACCAAACAGCTCACTCTTTTAAGTTCCCTCTTAATCTTCCCTTCCTTTCCGTTCCCTCCTAAAATGTTCTTTGTGTTAGATCTCACATGTTTTGATGATAATAAAGAATGGTATGAAAAAGATTTGATAAATAAATAAGTTTAAACAAAATAATAATAGGGCAAATCATCACTTGAAGTATGCACTGGAGTAATGAAGAAATGCCAAGAGAAAAAGCTGAGAAACTTCATCACTGGTAAAATTTCTAAAGGGTTACTCGAGTAAGTACTCGAGTAATGAAATAGAAACTTGAAGTAACCAGAGTCAACATTCAAGTAACCTTCCAACGTTACTCGAGTAAGTACTCGAGTAACCAGGTAAAAGACTTCCAGTTGCTCTCGGCCTGCCAACGTTACTCGAGTAGCTACTCGAGTAACCATGTAAATCATTTGCAGTTGCTCTTGGCCTGCCAATGTTACTCGAGTAACCAGGTAAAACACTTCCAGTTGCTCTCGGCCTGCCAACGTTACTCGAGTCCCCTGCTTCAAGAAATATGTTGCTCCCGGCATTTTCAATCCTGCCAATGTTACTCGATGAGCTACTAGAGTAACTCACTGTGGTAAGCAAAACTTGAAGGTAATACTCGATTAACTTGATATGCTATTATCACACTTCACTCGAGGCACTACTCAAGTATGCAGGTATTAAATTGTTCTATATCAAAGACTTGAAAAAGATTACTCGAGTCAGTAATCGAGTAATCTGCAGAGTTATTTACAAAGCACTTGAAGTATCTACCCGAGTAAGCTATGCAGAAAATTGATGTTTACTCGAATAAGTACTCGAGTAACCAGGTAAGCAAACTTGAAGTGCTCTCAGCCTTGTAATCCTGCCAACATTACTGGAGTGAAGCATCGAGTAACCTGAAGTTTATTTGAGAGATTACTCGAGTAACCTATGAAGAAAATTGAACTATACTCGAGCAAGTACCCGAGTAAACAGGTATTTCCAAGGTTTGTAAATTTGTTTACTTCATGCACTACTCGAGTTATGTGATGTTCATTTATTAACTTGCTATCATTACTCTCACGATGATACTCGAGCAAGTACTCGAGTAAACTTAATAAATACTCGAGGAACTACTCGAGTATGCAAGTCCATAAATTCAGAAATCATTTCAACGTTTATTGATTTGTTTCTTATGTGATTAACCCTTCATTGCATTAGTATTCTTAGCATATCCGCAGATAAACAATGAAGAGATCTTACCAAATAAGGAAAGTCAAATGCAACGCTCAAACGCCACCTACCGCCACCTACCCGCAAACAGATATTTTTCAAATACTGGAAAAGTCAACAGTGGCTGCGCACACTCTAAAGGGCAAGAAGAAAATGTTCCAATGGTCATTATCAACACATCTATATATATGGGAACATCCAAACAGAGAAGGATAACAGAACACATACACGAACACATTATCAGGTTCACATTCAATACTCTATTTTACATATACTTGTAATTCTGTACTTTAGTGATTTTTATTCACTCTGTGAGAGAGATATTTTGTTCAAACTCAATATTTGTTATTGAGGTAACTTAAGGTTGTGGAACCTTGAGTTGGGATTGGATTACAACTTGTAAGGGGGAGTGAGTATCCAGGCGAAGGAACTTACTTGTACTGAGGTGCCAAGAACCTACTGAATCTTTAAAGTTATAGTGAAACTCTCAGAGATATTCTGAGAACTGGATGTAGGTCAAAGTAGTTGTGGCCGAACCAGTATAACTCCCGGTCTACACTTCGGTGATATTTCTCCTTACTCTTTACTGCATTATATTCACCGTCAAGTTTTCATATTTGGAACGAAATTTTTAGTATCACCCAATTCACCCCCCCTCTTGGGTGAAATGCTTGTTCTAACACCTTGTACCAAACAGGCCCTAACTTGCTCTTTCTCCCCTCCTCTCTTAGCTGTCTTCCCCCCGCTAAGCTGGACACGTGTCCCACAACAATCCTCACCGTTATAGAATGGGTATGTTTGTTTTGGCGTTGAGATTGCTTATAAGCTGCTTTTCACATAAATTGAGACAAACTCGTCTCACATACTTATCTTATATGCCAAAATCATGATTGAAAAGTTGCTTTTAAGCCTTCCAATCGCTATTCCAAACGAACACATTGTTTATATGAACATCCTTCCACGACAAATTTTGGTAGGCGAGTTTCCTCCCAAATGAATTATATTTGTGACTTAATTAGAGACCAAATTGTTCGGGACATGTGATCCAATTAGTTATGTAATATTATTTCATCAAATTATGTATTTTTTTATTGTCAAATTTCCCAACTTTAACTATTATAAATTTTTAATAATTTTTAATTTAATTTATCTCTTAACATTATTACAAAAGCCACTTATACTATAACCAATCCAAACAAATTCTACTTTTGCAAAAGTTACTTTATACAACCGTCAATTCAAATATAAATCATATTACACAATCTTACTTTTATTCAAAAATAAGATTACAAAAAATCAAATTGAAAAAAATCACTTTTACAATCGTTGTTCCAAACACACTCTAAGCCTGTTTGAGGCGAAGCACACTAATTAAAGTCAATGTGGATGCCACCATTGCCGACGAAGCGCGGAACTCTGCAACTGGCTGATCAAACCTACAAATCTCATGTAGGTTGGCAGCGGCGATGGTGGAACTCGGCGGCGTAACAACCCCTTGGCCTCTTGTGGACACCTCTATTGGATATTCTTGGCAGTGTGGGGTGGGTTGAAGGTGGCGAGTGAAGAGGGTTTGAAAAAGAGCACTTTTTGAGGAGGGGGGGGGGGAGAGAGTAGAGATTACCCAAATGATATAACAATATTGGAGCACTATCTATATATTTTTTGCTCATTTGCTACAAGTTGAGGAGGTATGGAAGAATGGGCAAGGGTGAGTCCTTATTTTAAAAGATGTGGGAAGGGGTAAAGAGGAGGCCCTATTTCAAAAGATGTGGGAAGGGGTAGAGACCGGGTTTAGGAACCCAAACCGAACCGGCCGGTCCGGCCCGGAAACTGGCAAACCAGTCAGTAGATCGGTCCGGTTCCTGGTCTAGTCCGGGTTCCTATTTAAAAATAAATTTAATTTTTTCCTTTATAATTTTATACTATAAGCCTAAAATTTTCAATTTCTCACCAGTTTGGTCCCGGTTTGGCCCCAGTCTGACCCACTGACCCTTAACCCAGTATCCCGATCAGTTCAATACCCAGTCCGGGTTTTAATACCTTGGGTATAGAGGAGGGAGGTTAATTCTAATTTTTAAAGATAAAAATATTATATGAAATTATTAAAATTTTGGAATGCTTTGTCATTATTGTACCGTCAATGCCTAAACTTACTTACTCAGCATTTTCTGTTAGTAATATTAACGGTGTTAGAATAAAAGAACTAAAATTATATTTTATAAATTTAAAGGACTAAAATGGTATATCATATAAACTTAAAGGAAAGTATACTTTAGCCTTTTTTTTTTAATACAATTGAAGTTTTGATATTAACTGCTTCATTAGGTTTTTAAAAATTTTCAATTTACAAATATTTTAAATTTAAGATTTATTACATTTAATTATACAGTCATCACTTAAGTTTGTTGTGTTAGCATTTTCTATTAGCAATATTCACAATGTTAGAAATATAAGACCAAAAGTATACTTTTTAAAGTTAATGGACCATAAATAGTATACTTTAGGTAAACTTATGGTTGGTATGCATAATCAACTCTTCACTAATTTCAGATTCCTGGTTCATAAATTAAGGGCCTTTTCTATGAAATTGTTCTCCCTTTTAATGTAACTGAGAGAGCTTCAGATTCAGTCTTCATCTATTTGTTACTCCTCCTCCGGTATTAGGGGAGTTTATCTTAATCCTAAATATAAGATATAGTTTTCATATTTATCAATTTTTAAGGCTTAACAATAATTAAGGAGGAGGGGGAATGTGAAAATTAAGGAAGATGACTAGAGAGTTTTAGAAAATTATTGTCATATTAAGGACTGGAGGAAGTATTCACCTAATTTGATTAGATTAAGAAAATTAGTTAATATGACATGTATTTTTTAAAACACCCTAGTTATCTTCCTTAATTCGCTCATTTTCTCTCCTTGATTATTGTTGAGGAAGCATTAATATAGGTAAATTAGAAAAAAAAAATTAATTAATAAATATGAAAATTATATCTTATATGAGTTGTTAAGACGAATATCAACTATCAACTATGTCTTATACTAATGACCAAAGGGTGTATCTTCTAGCGTGGCTTGCTTCTTTTCTTCAATTCCATTAAGGTAATTTTACAGTAACCTAATTAATGCAACAATTGTCAAATAAAGCTCCGTTGATATTCCTCTGCTCTCGGCGTCCATGGATAGTAAATGAATATAATTTGTTGCAACTTGATTTTGGAATGCCTTCTCAAGCTATACATATACGGGGATGGATGTCATTTGAGAAAGATACTTTAAACAAGGCTATGCAAATACTCATGTAACGTGTTTTCAATTTAGTAAGAATTCAAGATATTTGGCAGCTTTTTTTTCTTACTACAGTGACTTTGAACTTGATTTAGCATCATGGGTGTAATTTTTTATTTAGATGGATAGAGTTATATGCATTTAATTTCTGAACAAATGGCAAACTAACAGCAACAAGGTGTGAACATCTTTTTTGCAAACCTAATCGTCTAGTTATTTAATATGACTTCCAGTTCTTAAAATAAGATTTTGTTTGTAGGGTAATTTACTACAAACAAAATCTTATATTAAGGACTAGAGGTGGTATTAAATTGTTCCACTCAGATGTTCAAATTATATTTATTAAACAGATAAACATGAGTTCAGCTATAAGAAACATTTTAGTCAGCAAAGATTTTTATGGGACTATAGTAATTATTTTATGTATTAGTCTGACTACAAACTTGTTTGATTACATTACACCTGTTGCAAGCATGTTAGCCAAGTATCTGATTGTATGAATGTGGCGATGCAAATGAAAATGCAACATTCAAGAACCTGTTCTATCTCTTGCATGTCAGAACTGACTTCACTCTCTATCTTACAAGAACCTACCTTTCTTTTTTCTTTCTTTTCTTTCTTTTTCTTTTTTTGAACCTCTGCACTTGTTAACCTTTTCATCAGATAAGAAGATTCAAAATAAATGGGGAAGGGGTTTGTTGGAGAGCAGAGATAAATTCAAAACAAAATGACAGAAAGCTACTAAGTGGTTAAACAATTGCCTTGTCGTCAATTTGGCGTGGTGTTTATAAACAAATGACTTTGGTCTTTAGGCTTGAAGAAGTTGTCTTCAAGCAACAATGGTTTTGGAAACCATGCTGTCTGACATTTGAATTTCTTCCTCGGACATTATATATTATTCCTAAATCGATTTTCATTTTAAAATGTGTAAATGAACTTGTTACACGCACATATCCATGGGAAATATACCTGGATAACATTCATGATGAAGGAAGCAAAGTCCTGCATTTCCAACTCAATTTGAATTTTGCTTTCCAGTCTTTTCTCATCCCAAAACTTTCGACCAATTCCCCATTGGATAAGTGATCATACAAAAGATAGATTAGATACTAATTCTGGTAAAGTTGAACAGTCTGATTATATTCTTGGCCCTTGAATTTCCTAGTGATGCTGCAAAAGTCTGAGACAATCTTAATGCTCCTCGCTTCCTAGTTAGTGTAGGTAAGTAAAACTGCTTTTGAGGCTGATGGTGAAGGGCCTTGCACTTTTCAAAACATCATTTGCTGTGAAATGATGATATCCAACAAAGGAGACCATCTTCTAATCAACTTTTAGTTCCTTGTTTGAAATGAAGTATCCCAAAAATTGATGCTGCAAGAAGTATAAGCAACCCTGCAGAGAGTAGCAAAATATGCACAAGCTTCCATGGGCCTTTGCTTTCGAATATTCCGACTGAAACAAGGCATGGTCGCAAAGGCGTTCCACATAATTCCGAATTCCCAATAAATGCACTTCTATCCATTGATTTGAAGGACTTTCCTCCGGGAATTGAACCAGAGATGTGGTTGAAAGAGACATTAAGAAGCTGCAAACTTGAAGAGCTACCAAACTTTGCTGGTATTGAGCCATTGAAGTTATTCTTTGATAGGTCCACAGCACTGAGATCAGTGATACTTGCAAGCTCATTAGGTATAAGACCTGATAGATTATTTTGGGATAGGTTTATGTACTCAAGAGCATGGCAATTGTAAACACTGTTCGGGACACTTCCAGATAAGTTGTTCCTGTCCAGTTCAATGACAGAAACCGATGTGCAATTTTCAAATGGTGGAAGATAGCCGAAAATACCACAAGAAGATGCTGAAAAATTTTGAAGAAGTGGCAAAGACCATATTCTTGCAGGGATGATGCCTCCCAACTGCAGATTATTAGTGACATTGAAATACTCAAGTTTTTTAGCTTGGGAAATTTCAGAGGGGATTCCCCCAACAAGCTTATTTTGAGACAGATCAACATATGAGATATCAGGAAGATGGCTGAATTTCAAAGAAATCTCCCCAGACAACGAATTATCTTCAAGTCGAAGTCGAACAAGTGAAGAACAATTGGATAGTGAACTGGGAAGACCACCTGTAAATCTGTTTGAAAACAGAATGAGTTTAAATAGTTTTCTTCTCACACAAATGTCTGGTGGTATGCTTCCAATCAAATTGTTCGTGGAAACATCCACCCATTTGAGTTTTGAGCTCCAGCCCAAGTTCTGTGGAAGTATTCCAGAAAAGTGATTGTTCCAAATGAGAAGAGTTTCTAAGGATGGCATTTTTGCAATGCCTTCAGGTACAGTTCCATTCATATCATTGTACATGAGACTGAGCAGTCTTAAGTTCTTTAACTCAGAAAAACTTTCAGGAATGGACCCGGAAATAAGGTTATCTGAAAGATCTAAATCTCTGAGAGGTTTGATTCTGCTAAATTCACTTGGTATTGGTCCTGTGAGCTGGTTTGTGAATAGAAACAATGACTGCAAACTGGTGAGATTTGAGAGCTCGGGTGGTATCGGCCCGGATAGATTTGCACCAGCTATATCAAGATACAGAAGCTTGCTCATATTACCTAATTGGGATGGAATAGAACCCTGATAAGAATTATAACCAATTTCCATATGGGTTACTGTTTTGAGGTTACCCAGTTCTTGAGGTATATTACCAGAGAGAAAATTCCCTGCGAGATGAAGAAACTCAAGGCTTGTAAAAGAACCATATTCAGATGGAATTGGTCCTTTGAAGTAACTTCCTGCTAGATTAAGAACCTTGAGGTTTTCAAGTTGGGAAATTTCAACGGGCAATGGCCCATAGAAGCTATTGCTGAAGGCATCAAGAACAACTAAATTTTTAAGGGAGGAAATTTCACCTGGCAAGTGACCAGAAAAGTTGTTTCTACTGATATCCAAGCTTCTTAGGTTGGTGAGGTTAAAAAGTGCCACAGGAAGCTTCCCAGAGATAAAGTTTTTGCTCAGATTTAAATCAGAAAGCTTTGTGAAGATATTAAATTGCTTCCCTGACAATACACCTCCCAGATTCTTCATGGACAGGTCTATTGAAGTTACAATTGTAGAATCGTTGTTACACTTGATACCAGTCCAAGAACATGCATGGGATTTTCTTGTTAAGTTTCTTCCAGATGCCACCACCCAGTCTTGTAAACTGTGATCATAATCCACGAGTTCAGCTTTCAGGCTCAGAAGTGCTTCCGAGTAGGGATCGATGGCGAAAACTGCTATGAATAAAATGAAAGTGGTGAGAAGATTCAAGTACAAACATTTGAAGATCTCCATAGTGACTTCCAAAGGGACTGACCAGTCTAAAGAAGAAAGATAAGCATTTGTTTTTACCGTCAAATGGAGAAAGAAAAAGGTTGCTGTATGATTCAAAGGGGAGAACGATCCTATTATGGGAAGATATTATTTGGCTGCTTTTTTGTGAGAAAGGTGGGACCTTTGTGAAGTTTGGTGTTTGGATGGTGTTTGCCATTAGTGACAAAAAAGTCACCTTCTGTCCCAACTTTTCGCTTTGGAGACAGAATCCAATGAGTATTAGGTTTTGATTAATTTTAGGTAGGATTCTTTTTTAACGTTCTTTTGTTTGATTTGGCAACGAATCCTAATAATCGTAATATTTAAAGATAACAATTAAATTAATATTATATTCTAGGGTTTTCTACTCTTGCTAGGATTCTGCCAGCTTCCATCAATGGTGGTGGTGGTTCAATAATAGCACCCCATCAAATTACCTTTTTTTTTTGGACAACATCAAATTACCTTTTACCACGTTAACTTTTAAATTAATAAAAGATGTAAAGGTGTTCTGAAATTTCATATCCCAGATTAGGGTGAGTGGCTGAACTGGAATATTAGAATTAGAGATAAAATGACATGCGTGACCCTGGAAGTTTTGAAATTGAAAAGCGTTGAGGGAGGCGTGATAATGGCGCTAAAACGCATTCAGGAGACCATTCATCTTCTTTGTCGTCATCGGTGCCGTTGGTCGACCCTGAATCCGTGGCCTTAGATTGCTATAGTCCACAACATTTAATATTGTGTTTCTCTGAACTAAATCCTGTTGTCAAAAAATGAGAAGTGCCAAAAGTTAAATAATATCAATAACTCCGATGCCATGAGTTGAGATAAACTAGAAAGAAAACATAGTGAAATCTTAAGCATTCGTCATCTTCTTCTCGGTTGCCAACAACTCCGATGTCATCACCCCCAACAACTCTCCATCTTCTTCTTTTATAGGATCCTGTGTATATGAGCTAAAAAACAGAGATAAACAGAGAAGAGATTGTTAAGAACACTCAAGTGATCATAAGAAGTAATGAATAAGTTTGGAAAATCACTCGAATTGTCTGAGTCTTGACCCAATCACTTCCTAGGAAAATTTAGTAATGATCGCAGCTACCGACCATCACCGCCAACGACTCGTCATCTTCTTCACAGTTATCATCGATATTTGCTTCATCATTGACATAATTCCCAACTCGACATTAGGCTTTACCAACACATCGTTATATTTTCACAACATCCTATTAGACTTTAACAACTTGAGTTTGCCATTCACAACTCGAATTCATATCATCACTGGAGGGTAACCGGCGAGTGATTGGCTTATAGGATGCAGAACTCGAGTTATAAATTGATAACTCGAGTTTACCAACACATTCTTACATTTTCACGACATCCCGTTAGACTTTCACAACTCGAGTTTGCATTTTCACAACTCAAGTTCATATCATCGTTGGAGGGTAACCGGCGAGTGATTAGCTTATAGGATGCAGAACTCGAGTTATGAATTGATAACTCGAGTTCACCAACACATTCTTACATTTTCACGATATCCCGTTAGACTTTCACAACTCGAGTTTGCATTTTCACAACTCGAGTTCATATCGTCACTGGAGGGTAACCAGCGAGTGATTAGCTTATAGGATGCAGAACTCGAGTTATGAATTGATAACTCGAGTTCACCAACACATTCTTACATTTTCACGACATCTTATTAGACTTTCACAACTTGAGTTTGCCATTTTCACAACATTGCAGGGTGATCATCCCACTTCTAGAGATTAGATCATATTCAATAATTCAATTTTCTTTGTAAAACAATTACTGAACAGAAAATTTACCAATCTTCCCATGTGAATATGTATGCATAATTTTAACTACCACAATCAGCAAAATCTGAATTATAACGTTTACCATTTTGGCAACCAAAGATTATCCAAGGTGAAGGAGCAACAACATCAGATGTTATAGGATCCAAATTTGTAGAAGAAAAAAGAGTATAGTCTAAAGAATTTGAGTGGCTTTTCCTGCTAGAACCACTGAATCTATAAGCATAAAAACACCAATATGAACAGAAAATTTACCTTTTATATGAGGTGCTATATGAGGTGTTATAATTAAGTTTTTGTTCTATTTGATCAAGGTTGAGGAAGTGAAATCTTTCTTTAACTGTTTGTCAGGATCCTCTTAGAAGTGCTGTTATAGATTCTTGCATTCAAGTCATAGACAATGGGAGGGAAAGCATTAACAAAAAAGTATAAGCACAATTTCTTTGTGGTTTAATGTTAATATTTGTCTCAACTTTCTGTTCCAATCAATATGGATCAATGACATATGCTTAATAGAAATTCCTTGCACAAATTGCAGGTATTCTTTATATTTACTCTTTACAATACTTCAAATCACTGTGATCAATTAAAGGTGAGATCACTATTAAGCTATTTTTTTTTTTTTGAAATTTTAATGCTAAATCAGGTAATGTGAATGTTATAGTTAGGAGCAAGCCGCCCTAACTATATTAATGCTAAATCAGGTATTCTTTATATTTACTCTTTAGAAACTTTTGCTATGAATGTGTGCAGCATGCTCCTGATCTTGGTGATATTCTCGTAGCTTGCTCTAAGAGGAGATGACAGTCATTTAGGTAAAGTAACTGAATTTTTCATGCAATATGAAAAACACTTGTACTGCAATGAATTTTCAAGATGTCTAAATCGACAAACTTTGAATTATTATTCACTTGTGATGTTATCTCGATATTTTTATTGCATAACCCTTAATACTATTGGTGTTTTTATGCTTACAGATTCAGTGGTTCTAGCAGGAAAAGCCACTCAAATTCTTTAGACTATACTCTTTTTTCTTCTACAAATTTGGATCCTATGACATCTGATGTTGTTGCTCCTTCACCTTGGATAATCTTTGGTTGCCAAAATGGTAAACGTTATAATTCAGATTTTGCTGATTGTGGTAGTTAAAATTATGCATACATATTCACATGGGAATATTGGTAAATTTTCTGTTCAATAATTGTTTTACGAAGAAAATTGAATTATTGAATATGGTCTAATCTCCAGAAGTGGGATGATCACCTTGCAATGTTGTGAAAATGGCAAACTCAAGTTGTGAAAGTCTAATAAGATGTCGTGAAAATGTAAGAATGTGTTGGTGAACTCGAGTTATCAATTCATAACTCGAGTTCTGCATCCTATAAGCTAATCACTCGCCGGTTACCCTCCAGTGACGATATGAACTCGAGTTGTGAAAATGCAAACTCGAGTTGTGAAAGTCTAACGGGATGTCGTGAAAATGTAAGAATGTGTTAGTGAACTCGAGTTATCAATTCATAACTCGAGTTCTGCATCCTATAAGCTAATCACTCGCCGGTTACCCTCCAACGATGATATGAACTCGAGTTGTGAAAATGCAAACTCGAGTTGTGAAAGTCTAACGGGATGTCGTGAAAATGTAAGAATGTGTTGGTAAACTCGAGTTATCAATTCATAATTCGAGTTCTGCATCCTATAAGCCAATCACTCGCCGGTTACCCTCCAGTGATGATATGAACTCTAGTTGTGAATGGCAAACTCAAGTTGTTAAAGTCTAATAGGATGTTGTGAAAATGTAACGATGTGTTGGTAAAGCCTAATGTCGAGTTGTGAATCATGTCAATGATGATGCAGATGTCAATGATAACTGTGAAGAAGATGACGAGTCGTTGGCGGTGATGGTCGGTAGCTGCGATCATTACTAAATTTTCCCAGGAAGTGATTGGGTCAAGACTCAGACAATTCTAGTGATTTTCCAAACTTATTCATTACTTCTTATGATCACTTGAGTGTTCTTAACAATCTCTTCTCTATTTATCCCTGTTTTTTAGCTCATATACACAGGATCCTATAAAAGAAGAAGATGGAGAGTTGTTGGGGGTGATGACATCGGAGTTGTTGGCAACCGAGAAGAAGATGACAAGTGCTCAAGATTTCACTATGTCTTCTTTCTAGTTTATCTCAACTCATGGCATCGGAGTTATTGATATTATTTAACTTTTGGTACTTCTCATTTTTTGACAACAGGATTTAGTTCAGAGAAACACAAAATATTAAATGTTGTGGACTATAGCAATCCAAGGCCACGGATCCAGGGTCGACCAACGGCACCGATGACGACAAAGAAGATGAATGGTCTCCTGAATGCGTTTTAGCGCCATTATCACGTCTCCCTCAACGCTTTCCAATTTCAAAACTTCCAGGGTCACACACGTCATTTTGTCTCGAATTCTAATATTCCAGTTCAGACACTCGCACTGATCTGGAATATGGAATTTCAGAATACCTTTACGTCTTTTGTTAATTTAAAAGTTCTTTTTGAGGGATTTTCCCTTCTTTTATCAGTTTCTGTTTATATTAAAATAAGTTGGCATGCATAATTTAATAAAATAATCACCTAAAACACTCGGTTCTTTGTCAATAAAAAAAATTAAATTAATCAGTACAATAGTTGCTTTTTATTTTTTGGTAGAAAGTATAGTAGTTGTTTTGCTCCTTAATAAAAGCAATCTTAGTAACAAATATTTAACGGAAGAATTTTCTTAACTTAAATTATGAAAACACTAAATTCATGCTCTAGATGTGGTGCCATTGTTTAATAATTGTTTGTTTTGTAAATGAATACTATAACAATGGATAATTAGTTGAGCATCTTGCATTCAATATGGGATTAAGAACGAATGTTTACTGTAAATGTTATTAAATCCGGATTGAACTAGTTGGGTTGGCCCGAAAACTTGCCAATCGGTCGATAAATCAATTAGGTACAGCATCAAACCCCCCCTTTTTAAAATTGATTTTTTTTATTTTTGTTAAAATTTCATAACCCTGAAATCTTCACTTTCTTATCGATTTGGCCCAAAATTAGCTCTGATTTAACTCCAATCTAATTTACTAACCCTTGACCTAGTATCCCAGCTAGTTCAATAGCCGATTCGGGTTTAATAGCTTTGGCTTTAGCTCACATGGCATTTATTTCTCTCCAAGGTCATCAGTCCCAACTAATACTGGAAAAACAGGTGGACCCGTTTAAGCCTGAATCCAAAAAACCCACTGAAAATTGCGCCTCGGCCTCTTTAGGTGAAGCTCGCAGGCTAGGCCTGTTTAAAATTTTATTGCTTCTTATGCACCTAAAGACTAAAATACTTAATTTAAAACATAAATATCATCAAAACTAAATTTAAATATAAAATATAATCCATATTTAACAAAACACAAACACTAAGACTTAAGTCCAATCCATACAGAGTTCATGAAACAGGAAGATCAAGCACTGAAGTACGAATCCAATAAATGTTTACGGACAAATTTAAATTTGGAATCTACCAACTAAAACTATAGATAAACAAAAAGAAAATTAAAGAAGAGAAGCTTGAAAAAGTACAAAATTGTTGGGCCTGGCTCATTTAGTTGAAGCCCGCGGGTTTGGACCTGTTTAACACCTTTTATATTCCTATATGCTCGAAGGTTAAAATATCTAATTTTAAACATAAATATTATCAAAGCTAAGTTAAAACATCAAACATTATCGATGTTTAACAAAACACAAACACTAAAGGCTTGTTTGGTCTGAGGGGAGGGGAGAGAAAGTGGGCGAAAGGAAAATTTTTTTGAGTTGAATTTAAAAAAATTAGAGAAGTAGGGTTAAAAATTTTTAATTAATTTTTCTTACTCTTTTATCTTATATATTCTCTTTATTAAAATTTTATCACCTCACTTTTTCAATCTTTTAAAATTCAACTCATAAAAATTTTCCCTCCCCTCCCTTCCCCTCCAAATCCCTCACACCAAACAGACCCTAAGACTTAAGCCCAAACCAAAAAAAAAAAAAAAAAAAACACAAACATTATCGATGTGTGAGGTTTGAGCGAAGTGTGAGAGCGTTTGACTATCTGAGGGTTAGGTTACTAAGTCTGCCCCACTTCCTTGCCCAAATACCCTTATGGCCTTATTTAGTTATTTAAAAAAAAATTAAATGGCCTAAAAGGGCCAGCCCTGTATGGCTGCTGTAGGGCCGGCTTTTTTAGACTCACTTTCTTCTGGAGGTTCTAAATCATAAGCTTGAGCCCGTCAACAGGCTGGCCCGATTTCCCCGCTCTAATCTTATCCTGTGTTTGCGTGCTAATATATGCGCGTGCTTCATTTGATGCTATAAAAAAAAAAGAACGAATATTTACTTATACAAATATGAATATTAAGTTATAAAATTTATTAGTAAATTTTTGAAAAATATTTTCATATAATAATTTAATATGTGAAATAAAAACAACCAACAACATAACTTTTAATTTTTGGAATTTTCTTTAATTATCAATTTTGTTCCTAAAGGCATGCATAAATATTTTGTTGAGAAAATTGCCCATAAATACCTAATTAAAAAATTATTTGCTAAATGAGACCTTTTGCACATAAGAAATATTGTTTAAATACAAGGAAATATTTTTTACACACAAAGAATATTATTTAAACATAAGGAAAAGATCTTTTACATATAGGGAAGATTGTTTGAACACAATAGAAGATGATATAGGAAAGATTGTTTGAATATGGAAGATCTTTTACATACGAAGAAGATTGTTTGAACACAAGGGAAAATCTTTTGCACCTAGGGAAGATTGTTTGAATACAAGGGAAGATTTTTTGCACATAAGAAAGATTGCTTGAATACAAGAGAAGATCTTTTATACATAGGGAAGATTGTTTGAATACAAGGAAAGATCACACAAGGGCAATGTAGTTACTTCCTATTTTATTTCTTTAAAGGACCTCAATTCTTCATGCACCATTTAACAATTAATTTGTTAAATAGGTAGTTATGGGCAATATTCCCTATTTTGTTTTATTGGAACCATTATTATAATTATTTTGTTTATGAGAAATGGAGAAATAGAATACTACAGTACAAGTATGGTGAAATAATGAAGAATGCTGATTAGCTGATATATATTTTGAATTCGAATGATTATAATCTTGAGTGTTAATTTCCAATAAACAATGAATCATTCTTTTTTAAGAAAACAGGGGAATAAAATTACAATGAAAAATGGGAAACAGAAAGAACAATCACGGGAGACAGAAGCATCTCCAGAAGACCAACCCAGATCATTATTTTCTTCTCATTTTGAATTCTTGATGCACATCAAAATGATTTGAGCCTCTTTTTTTTTATTTTTTTTTTTGCTCCCAGAAGATTATGGAGTCGAACCAGAGGTGACTTCTGCCAGAACGTCTTAAACTTCCACTGATTTAGCTACTTCTTTTCCTATGTTTGTATAGAGAGAAAAGTGAGGAGAAAATAGGGATAGGGAATATGAGGAAGTAAAAATTCCCAAAATGGTAAAAAAATTAACTTTTTTTAGGAGTTTTCCCTCCTAGTATTCTTTCTCCCTATTTTCTCTCCATCCAAAAGAACACATGAAGCTTCATATGGTTCAACAACTTGTTTAGCTAAAACACCTCAATCTTCTAACTTTTCAGCTGTGTCAGGCTTTAAACGGTTTAATCGAACAGTTCCAAGAATGAACTCAGGCAGCTCATTCTCTTCTTTTGCCTGCAAATATGGCAACAGTTAGCAATATCTATATGTACGATACACCGGTAATCACTTCTTATTGCTCCCTCTAATCTTCAATGTAAGAGTTTGATAACTAGATAACTAATTTGTAAAGATTATAAAGATTAGTTAAATTAGTTATTTGTTAAAACAATGGGTTAGTTTCCCTAAAACACCCTCTTTCATCATTTGTATTAGAATTACTCTATGATGGAAACTTTTAATATAAAGAATAAATACAAATAATTTGTTTTTCTTTGGGGGGGGGGTTAAAAACTTGGTAAACAAATTAGATTGACGTCTTCCATATAAAACCAAATCAAATCCCACAACTGGCTCCTACATTTAGGAGTAATTTTAGAAGTGAAAGTGCAAGCTATTTTATGTACAGCAAACCGCAAAGAGCTGACTAATTTTTTTTTTTTTGTTGGCCAACAAAGAGCTGACTAATTTATTATTACTAGTACTAGCCAATAGTCCATTAGCCGACAAGCATAATTAATGTGACCCATACAACATATCTGAGACTCCCTCTTCTTTCTCCTATGATCTACGATACATTTTTATTGTAATATAAAAGTTAGTTAATTAATTTAAAGAGATTAAAAAATCTAAATAAATTATTAAACTATAGCATATGTTAAATGATATGTCTGAAATACTTATATGTATTATCTATATCAGTTTATAAGTCAGACAAATTACTTGGAAAAAATGATAAATACAAAATATAAAATGAAAAAAGATCTTATATTTAAGACCGGAGGCGGTATTTTTGTCAGCATTGTAATTAAGAAAAATCTTAAATCTAAATTGTGGCCCTAGTGAATTTGTTGCCAGAGCATTTACAGGCAGAACATCAAATATAACACCAGGGACATGGAGAGACAACCCCACACAATGATACTCAATCCATGAAATTCTTTTGCAATTTATGAAACAAAACTCTTCTCACATATTTATCTTATACGGTGTAAAATCACTTAAAATAAGGTAATCCAAACACTCATTAATTTCATTTCTAGACAGGCACATACCTCTATTAAAATAACAAGGTCAACGACTAGGCTTGTAACATATCCCAGAACCAGGCCCATGACACTTCTAGCTACAGACGATGATCCAATATCCACATCTATCTGCAAAAGACAGAAATTTGAATGGCATGGTAATAATTATGGTGTAATAATTATTTAGAAGTTAAAAAGTAGAGAAATTAGCTGTTATAATAATTCCAAGGATAAAATGGCCAAAGAACTGGATGCATGAACATGCATTAGGAAAAAGCACGATATTCTAAAACTCTAGATAATACAAGATAACATGGTATTGTATAAATATGCATAAAAGTGAAAACTTTACGTCAAAACCTTTCATGATACAAGAGACCCAACATGGGTACATTTTTCCATGTTAATTTGACATTTAATGATATTCAGCACAAATATCTAAAGCTCATCATCAAATCTGACAGGTAAATAGAAGTGAAAATGCTACTGACGAAACAAAAAAGGAAAAAAATGTTAGGGTAGCTATACCTCCAAAAAATTATCTTGTCTACAGAATTTACAAGTTACTGCTTTTGCTAAAAGGCAGGCTTTTGTTCCAACAGCCCGTTTGACCATCCAATATCCCTGTTAATTGAAGACTGTCAGCTGCTGAACGCAATTTCAGGCACCAAACAGGACATGTTTCACGGCGTTGGGAATCTCATACCTCGACTATACTAGGAATAAGTTTGAATCTCGTTTCTCGAAACAAGTCATCCCCGTCCACAAACTTGCCCAATAAGGAATCTTTATTTACAGGTCTATCAGCTGCATAGTATAGAACTAAACTGTAGTTTGGTTTAGCTGGAACCTGAAATGAAATGCGATAAACGTATTCCTCCCTGAGAAACTCATGAATAAAGGCAAATTCTCATATTGAATGCCTAAATAAGCAATAAAAACCAAACAGGAGCTCATCTTATGAGTTTCCAAGAATGAAAATATGCTCACTTCCTCAACTATATGTGGATGTCAACGTCCTTCTATTTTTTCCCCCAACTGAATGAAAGACCTACTATGCTAATTTTGAAATTACTTGAGAGTAAAAGATGCTTTAATAAAATTATTATAAAAAAAAAAAGATGCTTTAATAAACACATCAATGACCTGATTAATAAGTTCTCCACCTCCACCAGCTTCTCTCCTTCCTTCTACTATTTAATTTAGATTGTACACACATTCATTTTTTATTTTCCCTTGAATAGAATGCTATGCAGGAAGTTTCATATTTTCCTAAAGGGAAAAACTAGTGGGGCATAGCGAACAAACTATCCAAAGTTTTGGTTGTTAATAGAGAATAATGGTGTCATGCAATCTATGTAATTAACTCCACCTAATAGGATAAGGCTTTGTTGTTGTTGTATTATCAAATAAATTCCATACGGAAGTGTCCATCTTAACAAAGCTAAATTAGTCAAGGGGTTGACATAGGCTCATGGTGCGGACTATCAAGAGACCTTTTTCCCATGTTTCAAAATTTAACACCAACAAGTTTCTCCTATATTTGGCTTATTGGCTGGAAATCTAGATTGGCCCTTCCACCAATTAATGTTAGAAATGATTTTTTTTTACAGAGACCTTGAGGATGAAACACAGATGAAAATGATCCCTTGGGTTTGACACTTAATGAAACAATCCCCAAAGCAGAGTTTACCGCACTCTTTCAAGACATTTGTGAAAGGCTATGGCTCAAAAGGCTGCTTGGTGAGTTAGTGATGTCTGTGAAAGAACCAATGGAGGTCCGTGTAAAAGCTTGTCTGCAATTAGCATCGCTAATGGAACCTGATTGGCGTTTCATTATAGAGAAGATTGAACATTGATTGCTACAGCTAATTCATACTCCTATAAAGGGTCAGAAGGATATATTGCTGTAATTAAGGCCCTATCTAGAATCATACTTAAAGAACCAAGGTCCAAATGGGAATGATCAAAATCTATTTATTGGCTTGAGCGAGAGTGTTGAACAGAGTCTGATCCCTCATTATGGAGAATCGTCTCAGATTTAGGGGTCTTTACTACGTGAAAATACTTGGAAGATTTATTTCCTTAGTTATCTTGGTATTCACCCTAAAATTACACGCTTTTATTTCTACATTTATACTTTGTCTCATCCTGAGATTCATTGGAAGACATGTTGCTTGGGCTCCAATTTATGTAGCTATTTGGCATCAAAATAGTCAATGATTTAGGGTACAATTCAGAGCTTCCTTCAATCACACAATTATATTCACTTTTCATCAACAAAAATCTAAGAAAATAGTAACATTGATATCCATACCTGAAGATTAATGACAAGGACAAATGGAAGATTTTTCCCAGCTTCAGACTGAAATTTGATAGCGAGGTGTTAGAAAATAGTAATGGCTTTTGAATTGAACGATAAGAAATGCCAGGATATGAAGAATAAGCTTTTAGGAATGAAAGATACAACAACATTCCACTAAAAAACAGAAAATTTGAACTGCACATTATTAGTCTTATGTTCTGCAGTGTGTACAAGAGAGGGACACATAGAGATGAAAACACCCTAACATGCAAAAGGCCTGTAAATTATTTCTACTCATATATGTTATGTATGTATGAACCTTATAAAGGAAGACAAAAAGAGATAAAAGACCTGAACATGTAAAATAAGTACTACCTCTAATCCTTGATATAAGATTCGCCTTGTAGTTCAATTTGGATCTTATATTAAGGACCAAAAGTAATATTTGAGAGGGGTTCAGATGTGTTCCCCTATAAGGGTCACAACTGACAATCCCCTTACTTCATGCTTCACCCTCTATCTTAACTTGTTTTATGACCAGCATCTCTATGCTCAAATCTTTATCTTCTCAATTCTAATTCACCAGCCATTATAATCCACGTTTGAAGTCTCTCAACAGTTAACACTCGTTTTTATTAATTATCCAGTTTTAAAAGTTTAAAGTTTAAACTAACCCATCGTCCTCATTTGTGTGTTCTACACCATGGTGGAATAAAATTTAAATTCATCAAGTTCTTTTTTATTACTATTAGTACATGAGAGTAATCATTGATTGGTATTTTATGTGAGATACCAAAACATAGTTAGCATAAAGACCAGAAGAGTTTGTTGAGCATAATTAATGGGATCAAATTAAATAGTGTAATTAATTGTGTTGATGCATGTGCAAACAGATAACCATATATTGTTGCAAGGACCCTGCAACTGGGAAAAATAAAGACCACCCTAGACATAATAAAGCGACAATGTGGTCATTATCACCACATGGTCCACTATCAAGACACCCATGATTTTCCTTTAACTTTAGCCTTTTTCATTAATGAGCTTTCATTTAAAATATATATATATATAAATTAAAAATAAGAGAGAATCTATGCTTGGAACTGGCGTATTTAGACAAATCATTGTTATTAAGAGAAGATTTTCTGTAATAAATGCAAGAGAGGGTAGGAAGAGGAGCACAGGAGATAATATGTTACATAATTGGCGATTGGTTCTGCACTAGAGACGTGCTAAATTCAGGAATTATTTCATAGTTAAGTAGCTTCATCAGAACAAGAACAAGAACACGAACAAAAACAAATACAAATCGAACAACATTTCTGTGACTCTGTGCGTGTGTTTTTGTTGGGTGGGGGGGGGGGGGGGGTTGTTCAAAACCCGGGACGGGACCGGGATCGCCCATTCCCGGTTCCCGTCCCGGGTGTAGCCGGGACCGGGAATTCATTCCCGGTCCCGGGATATTCCCGGTATGACCGGGACCTGGAATTCCCGGGACCGAGAATTCCCGGTTTCATTATTATGATTATTTTAGTTAAATTTTTTATAATCTAGTGTTTGAAGTGATTATTTAACACTTAATAAGGTAATAAAAATCACACAAATTGAGCTAGAATTGAAGAATAATATATTACTATTATTATTATCACATTCATCATTTTTGTTATTATCTTTATATATTATATAGTTAGGATTAGTATCACGATATATACGATTTAACTCTAACTAAATATGTGATATACCTTTTATCAAATGATAACTAATTTATGGGGTAAAAAATACAAATATAAAAGAATAACTAATTTTTTAAGGGGAAAAAAAAAACCGGGACCGGGAATTCCCGGGATCACAAGGTGTGATCCCGGTCCCGGTCCCGGCCGGGACGGGAAATTCCCGGGATAAAATGTCCGAGACCGGGATACTTTGAACACCCCTAGGGGGGTTGTGTTGAGGGGAGTGTATGGGTGTGAGTGAATATTACAAATATAAATTAGAAAACTATAAACATACCTGAACTAAAGACCTAGAATGCAGTGCAATTTTATCAGTACCGCTATCAACTTTTAACCAATCAACTGCTATGAGCTTGAGAAGAGGATCTCCACCAACTACCTGCACGACACACATCAGCCCCGTGGCATTCAGCCAGAACTCAGAATATAAGATGCAAATGCATGTAAATATAGAAGACAGAAATCAAGTGCAAAAATGACAATTTCAACCTTCATTTTTAACTGATTTTAAAGTTAAAAGACAAATGTTTTGAAATTCAAATTTGCGAAGTGTTCAGCAGAGTTCAAAGAAACACTATTCCTGAAAACCAATGTCACGATTCCATTGGAACAACTGAAAAAATTGACCAAGTTTTCCTTTTCCTCTGCACAGAATCAGATTAGTATCAAATGTCATTACAGACAATAAATAGGCTTAGATTTGAGTATAGCGTTAATCATAAGAAATTCATTTCTACCCTTATTTCCGGAAAGACGGATCCCACCCAAGTCATTTCCACATGATGATGCTATTTGATAATCAAAAGATTTGCACATTCAACTCACCTTAGAATTATCTTTCAAATAATTCTTCCCTCTGATCATAAATCGACTACCACTTGGTGAAGTCCAACAGTTAGTGTCCTTGTCATCATTTCCTAAGCGCAAAGAGCCATGGAAGTCACTTGGATCAATAGGGATAGGAGTGACATTAAGGTCTAACTGACCATTTGAATCTGGATCTGTACAAAGGCAAATCCTAGTACTTTAGACTGAGATGCTGTATGACAAGAAATAAAGAGTTGAGAAACAAGAAGCTACATGTAAATACAACCAGTTAATTACAAATGTAAGTACGCTTCATTTATCCGTTGAAGATACAATCATGCAGTTAAGACAATGAATATTAAAATGCTAATGCAAATTGGATAGCCCAAATAAAAAGAAATACGGAGTTTCCCCTTTCCTCACACAATGAATGGAAAAGCTGACCTGCAGTTGTATTCTTCTGTTTGACTCTTGCCTCCTGATAAATAGTAAAAGACATTCAATTGAGGAACTTACAGAAAGGACGACTTTTGAAAAGTCACCCCATGTCAATAAATTATCAAGCGAAGGCGAGGAAACCTGATCAGTATCGCCATTCTCATCACTTTCTTCCTCTGATGATGAGTCAGCAGCAATTGCATCATAAAACTCCTCCTGCACTTCATCTTCATATTCAGTAGTGGACAAAGGAACATCAGAATGTTTTGGATGATGACCAGCTGAGTTGGCAATTTTTTGTTGAACTTCTGGATTAGCTCCAATGTATTCCTTTAGACCTAAATCAATATTAAAATCATAATATTAAATGACACTGGAATATTATTCACATGATTTTTTATTTCACCGGGCACCATCTCATGTTGAGAAAGTAATATGGAAAGCTAAAACTCATCTAATGATGAACTTGTTTACGTAGTCAGCAATACTCATAAAGGTTCATTACCAACAAGATGTTGCCGTTTCAAGGCCAAATTTATTACATTTTAGAACTGAAACATCATTACAGAATAATTTGATTGATATTTTTGGATTTAATTGGGTGTGCCTGGAGAATTTGTATACATTTTTATTGACCTGGTGTAGAGGTTTCAGTCATAACAAAGATAAGTTCTGTGGCAATGTACAGCTTTAGATGTTTTTTGGTTGGGAGGAAATGCCTTCTGATGTTGCTTTCTCCTACTTTCGGTGTCACCTCAACATAGAAAGCTTCTCCTCCCAACAGGGCCTATTTTTAAAAAATAGTTATAGGAAAATTAATTTTTTGGTCCCTCTAGTTTTGACTCAGCTGTAACTCGATCCCTACACTTTGACTCGGTGCAACTCAATCCCTATAGTTTTAACTCCATTGTAACTCAGTTCCTGAATTTTGACATATTTTTAACCATTTTATAATTTAGTCCCTAAGTTTTAGAAAATAAAAAGGTCAATGACTAAATTATAAAATGACTAAAACTATAGTGACTACTACGCTGCAGTGAGTCGCAGTTCAAGGACTGAGTTGCAGAGAATCACAGTTCAAGGACTGAATTGCACCGAGTCAAAAAGTAAGGATAGAGTTACAATCGACTCAAACATATGGGGCCCAAAGATTAATTTTCCCTAATAACAAATAAAAAAGTTTGATTTATAAGTATATAATGATAATGAACTCCATCAAACCTGTGTGGCCTCGTTAATTGATTAAATACAGCTAGTTTGGACCAGACTTTTGATAGTTCCAATGACCAATGACCAAAAAAATAAAATCAGAAAGATATAAATACTTTAACTACTTAACCTGCCACTTGACACAATAATGCGTAGGGGACAGACTTGTCGAATTTTGAGCATTGGCTGTTCTTCCACTTGTACCAGGAAGCATTATATATCTCTAGAGTGTGGGTGACTAGACACTTTGGGCCACTTGAACCCATAGGTGTGTTCAAATTTCTGATCTCCCACGTAGATGCTGCATAACATGCAATACAACAAGTGTTATATTTATCAATGCCTAAATGGTTATTTCTTCCATGTGTTTATTCTTCTAAAGAGCTCAAATAATTACACTAGCAGAGCCCTTAAAATTTCCAGGGCAAAAAGAATTTAAGCGCTGGACTATTTTCTTCACTAAAAAGGTGTCTAAATAGGGGAAGAAATGAAGTCATGTAACTGGATCTCAAATGCACAGAATATCTATTTAAAAAGTAGGAGAAACAAATTGAAGCCTCTGGTATTTAGCCTTAAAATAGTCCATGATGAAGAATATAATGAAAGGTGGTAAATAGAGTCCCGAATTGCAACTATTCAAGTAGATAGAAGGGGAATAATTAACATTGTGTGTTTGACATACAAGCTGCCTCATCACCCAACCATGCAAGTTTTTATAATGCCGATAACTTAAAACAAGTCAACATGAAAATTCTAAATAATATGTGCTCCAAAAACAAAATAGGTTTCAATAGTTATGCAAACAAATATTTCTTACGATTAATTTTTGTGCGCCGATATCCAGATCTGGGAGGCCTTTTCTTATGTATAGCTGGAAACTGCAAGATTGCTGCATGAATTAAAAATATAATTTGTCATCATATATCAGCCAAGTAGGTAAAAATATAACAAGCTATCAACTGAACCAGTAATCAGAAGAAAGGGGGGGCGCTATTTGGCCATTTTCTTCATAAATATTAAGGCTCTGGATTATTCAACACATTTAAAGATAATTTCATCTCAAAATCTTAAACTTATAAATGAAGGAACATAAGTAGTTTTAGTTCAATCCTTAACAAGTCATCTGACACAAAAGACCTCTAAGAATGGAGTGCAAACAGAGCAGATAATCCTTCTTCAGGAAGTGTTAGAAGTATTAGAATTGTAAATAACATAATTATTTTGGTTCCTTCTAATATAGTTACTACCTTTGGTCCTAAATGTAGGACCTAGTTTGTAGTGCACCAGGAGAAGTATTATGTTATTCCCTAAAATCCCTCAGTGATTTTGTATCCTAAAGTAGTTGTCTGTATCTATATATACCCATGCTTTTAGCCTTGTTCAATATAATGGAAGAGAGAAATTCGCACTTCCTCACAAGTAATAATAATCACAGTAGTCATGTTCTTTCTCATTTTATTAAAATAAATCACATTCTTACTGTAGGTTCCATCGTGTCCACGAAACCATTGCCTGGAGAAGATAAAATCTCGCTTTGACTGCCACCTGAAGTTTGAATAACGAAGTATATATTTAAATTTTCTATTTAAGAAGTCAACTAGGGAATGGGAGAGAGGAAGAGAGGTGATGAATCCCATAACTTTATAGCTATTTCACTGGTGACATCTCAATATAGATAGCTAGAGCATGAACTCCAATAGAATTTACTTCAGAAAAATGCACAAGTTCACACATGCCAAACATGAGGATTTATAAGGAATGGCCATCAATAGGGAAGTCAAATTAGTCAGAAGTTAAACTAGTGACTGTAACGACTAAAAATGATCTTTTTTTTCAAAGTAGAGCAGTTATATAGGCTTAGCTATCCTGGGTTAGAAATTTCCAAAGACAATTGATTACCGGGTAAGATATTTTGGATCATATGTACCGTAAACCACATCATAATGTCCATCATAAGAATCTATCAGCTCTAAGTCACCCATCAACATATCCCACCTGCAATAGAAGAGAAATAAGTTTCTCTATATGGCATCAATACTCATGAGCACTATTAACGGACAACTTACTCATATCTTTGATGTTGATCAGTGTTTAAAAGCACTTCAAAAACAGTATCTGCGGATGCATCAATATTACCAACAGACTTTACAAGGACACCCTTACCATTCTACAAGGCATGAAATGAATGTCAAAGAAGAAACCAGATATATTTATTAAATCAAAGTTCATTTCAATTCTTGTAATTACAGGATCAATATCTACAAAGATGGAGAAATATAAGAACTGAAGTCACACAAAGAGCACATGCAGATATGTTAACTATATGAAACAATAATCGTTAGAGAATTCTTTATTCATTCACTATCACAAGAGTAACGGTTTTTTTGGGTTTACACAGGACACAATGAAGTTCCTATTGACAGTACTTTCCAAATAATATCAAGGCAAGAAGAAAGCCACTTCGTTTTTCTCATAAAGGATAGTTATTCAGACAAACATTTCCTTTTACTACTAAATGCATAATATCAAAGCAAGATTTCTAATACATGCATGAATGAAAAGCTAACTAGATTTCAGGAAATTTGCAGAAAATCAGCACCAACAGGTATTATATGAGTACGTACCTTGTAGTCAGAAACATCCTCAAAAATCCTAATACCTGAAACCACACACAAAAAGCATCTAGAAAAATAGAGATAGACACAAATGTAAAAGTACAAAAATAATTTATATTAGCAAGATTTACAATTTTTAACAATGATAACAACAAAAAGAATTATATATTTGTATTAAATATTCTCACAGCGAATCTAGCACTGACATGACAAACTTGACACCTTAATTACTTACTACTTAGGCTGCCACCTCCTAAATAGATATAAGTAAATATTTTTTTCCCTGGTAGAGTTTCTTCTTTTTTTTTTCAATAAAAGATCAGTTTCATAAGGTGATGAAAATAACAGAGGAGAGGGAAGGCATAAGTACTCAGATTTTTGCAGAACAGAAATAACTTAATTAATAGGAAAGATCAGGAATTCCACAAATATCATCACCCATTCATGTCCAGAAGTAAATATTTTGACAATTTTTTTCAAAATTAATAACAAAGAGAACAGCAAATAAATATTTTGCCTTTGATATGGAAAGAAACATTGGACTGGGAAGAACAAAGAAAACATGAAATAGAGGATGAATACGTCTATTAAAAAAAAATTATGCTTTTAGCGAATGTGATTATGCTCTTACTTTAGAAATTAATATTTGTTCTTGATGCCTTAAATTATAGAGTTTGAAAACATCAAGAATCAAGCAGCAAAATATTGCTTGTCGATAGGCTAAAAGTATGCTTTGGTATTAGATGAAAGTTACCATTCATAGTTCGAACACATTTCCACTGATGTGCTTCAAATGCATCACCACTTTCCCCCTCAAATCCATCTAAGCCACAAGCCGCTATTGATGATTGACGCAAGAGTGTCTCTGGGCCTTAAAGAGAAACAATTAATGTTTATTAGCATAAAATAATAATGAGATGTGTATACAACGAAGAAAAACACTAAGGTAGTTAATACACCAATACTAACAAAAAAAGAAAATATTTCATGCAAAATTATAACCTACAGTAAAACATTTTTTTGTATCAAAGTTTTAAAACTACTTCTCCACACAGTTCTGGTGCATATCAATGCAACACTGTAAGTCTAGTTTCTTTTGAAATTGGAAACATAATAGACACTCCAACAGGCTCAGCTAATGACACAATGGAAATGAAATCTAAAGTGATCTTTGAATTAATTTTTTGGTGGAGAAAATTGTAAAAAAGTTTGATTAAATCTCCATGGGTAGGACTGACAACAATGCAGAACCATTCAAACCCTTGCACATAAAGGATACAAAGGCTTAGTTGGAAATGGTGTTTTGTAAGACAGTGATCGGTTTGGCATTCGGTTATTGAGAAATGTGGCAGTTAGGACAGCATCATCCCAATGATATTTAGGAACAAAACTACAAAACATAATGGCTCTGGCAGTCTCAAGAATATAGCGATTCTTTTGTTCAGCAATACCATTCTGCTGAGGTGTATTAGGACAAGTACTTTTGTGAACAATGCCATTTTCAACCAGGAAGGTAGAGAGGGCTTGATTGAAATATTCAGTCCCATTATCGGTGCGCAGGATCTGGATTTGGGTTTGGAATTGAGTTCGGATCATGCAGTGGAAGTTAAGAAACGTTTGATACACCTCTGTTTTATCTTTCAACAAGTAGACCCAATTAACACGTGTATGGTCATCGATGAATGTGAAGAACCATTTTGTTTTTGATCGATTTGGTGTGCGGGATGGTCCCCATAAGTCACTGTGAATTGTGGAAAAGGGTTTTGAGGCTTGGTATGGGATTTTTGGGAATGAAGTACGATGATGCTTAGCCTTTTCACATGAATCACAATGAAAATCAGAGGTGCTTTTATTAGAAGCGAGGGATGGAAACATTTAAGACATGTAATTTAAATTAGGATGACCTAAACGTTTGTGCCATAACTCCAAGTCACTAGTACCAGGGAGAGATACTTTATTACAAGATTTAGTTTGAGAACGATCACTTTCATCAAGGTAATAAAGACCATCAAGCTCTTTCGCACTCCCAATCGTCGTCCTCGTCAACAGATCTTGAAAAATACAATAGGTAGCAAAGAAGTTAGCTTGACAATGTTCATCATTAGCCAATTTGCTTACGGATAGTAAATTACACTTCAAATTTGGAACATGTAATACGGAGTGAAGAGTAAGTGCAGCTGAGATTTTGATGGAACCAATTCCAGTAACAACAAGTTCAGAATCATCATCAATTCGTACAGTTACACCCTTGGTGATAGGAGTATAGGATGAGAATAGAGCCTTATTGTCAGTCATATGATCTGAGGCACCAGATTCAACAATCCAACAATTCCCTGTACGTTGTTCTTTTATCATAGCCAAAGCTTGAAAAACTTTACCTCTCTTGACCACTGTGGCAGTAGGCTTTGTCGTAGTCTGTAGTGTGGCTAGCATTTCCATGATTTTGTGCAGGGGATCACTTTAGGATGGGTCTTTAGAAGTTTCAGCCACGTAACCTCATCCTTTCCCTTTCTTCGGCTTCCAGTCAGCAGGTTTACCATGTTGGTTCCAGCAAGTGTCCTTAGTGTGCCCCTGTTTCTTACAATGATCACAGAATGGGCGACCTTTAAAACCTTTTGATTCCATGGATTGAACAGCAAGTGCTGAGGCCTCAGAAGTAGCAGTAGCAGAATTATTCGGATTTTGAAGCATTGATTTACGTCTATCCTCTTCATTTCGCAAGAAAGTATAAAATTCACGCACAGACGGTAAGGGTTCTTAACTAAGAATTCTAGCCCGAACATCATCATAAACCACATTAAAACCAGCAAGCAACTCATATACTCTCTCTGCTTCTTTTGCTTTGCAATCTTCTTGAGCATCTGCCCCACAATGATAAGTTTGATTTTGTAGGGCATCAAGCTCTTGCCAAAGTGAGGATTTTTCTAGATAATAATCATCAAGTGGCATGTGGTCCTGTTTTAGCTGCCATATCTTTTTCTTAACATCAAATATGCGTGACCTATTTCCCACAGGACTGTATGTCTCACGAAGAGCTTCCCAAATTTCTTGAGCTGAGGGAAGATACATAAAACTCTTCTTAATTGAGGATGTCATTGCATTGATTAACCAAGAGGATACCAATGCATTTTCAGACTTCCATTCGCGGAACTCCTTGGTTTCCGATGTTGGTGGCCTTTTTGCTTCACCAGCTATATACTCAAGTTTGTCACGTCCATCGAGGGCAAGAGTCATAGATTGAGACCACTCCTGATAGTTATCGCTAGTAAGTTTCTCAAAGACAAGGAGGACCGTGGATAGGTCATTAGAACTAGATCTAGGCACAGAGGAAGAGGCGTCTGAAACTGTAGACATAATGACTGAAAAAGATGACAAAGTGGTTTTTCAAATTTCAGAAATACCAGTTTGGTCCTTCAAATTTGAAAAAATGACAGTTTGGTCCTCCAAATTTTCAAAATGACAGATAGGTCCTCCGAAATTGCAAAAAATGACAAATCGATCCTCCTAATTAAATAACCCAACTGAGATCTCGAATCACAGTGTAGCTTCGTCCTGGGAGTCGGAGAGAGCAAATAATCACGGTTTGAGATATTGTCTAGGTCGGAGGCGCTGAGACGGAGATTGACAACGGATTTCTGGTCGGTGACGGACTCAGCAGCGATCTTCTAACGGTTGGTGATGCTGCTGCCTGGAGAAGGATGGGTGCCGAGAGTGTATCGGCAATGTGAGCAGCGATCGTCAGAGGTAGTGGAGATGTCTGCGATAAACGACGGTGTCATCAGGCAGAGACGGAGGCTTGTCGTGCGGATCTGCGACGAGCGAGCCTGCAGTGAGAGAGCGTCGGAAACCAGACACCGCTGAGACACATAGCACTAGGCGACGTTGAGAACTGGAAACGCTGGAATCGGAAACTTTGAGGACGCCGATACTGGTTCTGACATAGTGGAGAACCTAGAGAGGCGATTCTGGTTCGGACAGAGACTAGGACGCTGGGACGAGCGTCGACAATGTCGGAAAAAAAAACAAGCACGGAGATGACGGTTACCGAGGACGCCGATACTAGTTCTGACAAAGTGGAGAACCCAGAGGGCGTGTTAAAGAATTCTGGTATGAATTCGTATTCCTAATCTCTCCTATAGCTCTGATACCATGAAGAGAATTAGAAGATTGAATTTGATTGTCTTGAACTGAGATGATTTACATGGTATTTATAGGAAAAAATATAGACAAATTAAGAGTGATTAACAGAAGAGACAGAGAGATCAATTCAAAGTAATTGACTAAGAGGAATATGGAAGTCAGTAATATCATGCTTGCACCGAAAGAGCTTTTGACTTTTAACAATATATCATAACTATCATCTATATAGTTTGACCACAACTAACCATTTAATTGTAAACGAATACTTCTATTAGTTTAATGATGACTCTACTTTTAAAAACATTGATAAAAACATGGTTATGCATTTACCTTGGCCAATTCTTATAAGCTTCCTCAATCCAAATGCATACCGCCTAACTCTAGGCCGGTGTCCTTCAAGATTGATCCTTCCACAACATTAAGAAAGAAATATGTGAATTTGTGAATATTGGAGAAAAGGAAAGCCTCAGTGTTAGGGCATCTAATAATCCATAAAAAGAACTTATTTCCCAAAACCAATAATTAGGAGATCACACATATTATTATCATAATGATCACAACATCAGTGATGCAGATTCTTCATTAAAATTAGCTCATGATGAATTATTTGAAGATTAATTATTATTTGTAAGGAAACCCTTTTCAAGTCCCTATATATCTTTGTGAATCATTGAAAAAGGATGTGATAGTTTGTAGACATAACTAGGATAAGGCTGCAACTGTGTTTGGACACTAATAAACCTCATTGACAATTTTTTGGATTTTCCTAAAGAGTAGGGAAGAAAACATGGAGAGAATTAGGGAAGCACCTTTCTGTGTTGTAGATCTAGTGATGAGCTGAAGGAAGGCTTCTGTATGACTATGGCAGGAGAAGTTTAAGCTGAAGGATCCGGGTGGGACTTGGTCTACTTCACAGACAATAAGGCCTGGTTTGGAATTTGGACCAATCAATCATGTGTAAGTGGAGGCTAGAGATATGGTGTCACATGTCACATGTTGATGTATGAAGACTGTGTCTAATTGGCGAAATGGCACATGTGAAGGCATATGGAGTTCTAGTGAAGGGCATTGACTAGTAGGAGTTCTCTGAATGGGAATCAGGTTCTGTGTGTCAATAATGTCAAGGCAAAATCACCGAGCACTAGCTCCTCTAGTTGCAACTCAATACTCAAGACTATGAAAGTGGTTTGCAGACAATTTTTGAAGGAGGATTTCAACTTCTAGAAGCAATAGAAACTCAAAGGAATAATAAATTTTAAGATTCAGGGGGCATATAGTGATTTATCAGTGGCACAAAAACTCAAGCTTAAAGAGAATGCTTCTGTAAAATTACAGAATCTAAAAAAAGGCACATGAGTCTGAAGAAGAAGGCCCTAGATGATGAAACAGAGCATTAAGCTTTGATACAATGTTGAATGATCAGAAAAATGAAGGCAGAGAGAAACATTATTTTTTTGTCTGAATGTTTTGGTATACTACAAGTGTGGTGGAGGCTTCTGTTTATTGGCTTAAGGAAAAATAAGTCTACATAATCGCCCCAAGCACTAATAGGAATGTATAATAACACACTTAAGAATTAACTTATCTACAATAGCCTGAAGTCAGAAATTTAATGCTTCCACATCAATTATTCACTAACAGTGTTTGCAGAAAAGGCCAGTTGCAACTAGTGTTATTCTATCAAATATATGCATTAATCAATCTAAGGTGGAAAAATTTGGCATACTCGGTTTCCATGCTTAATCTTTCTCTGGCACTACTGGCTCTTGTCATCTCATGCCCAGCCTACAAAGGGCAAAAGATCAGTAGTCTAAATATATGAGTAATACGCTACAAATGAATATAGTTCCAACACAATCAGCCTTAATTGTAACTATTATTAATAGTAATAACATGTGAAACTTTCACATCATAATCAAAAGCTTTCAGATATATTCTTATACCTTTTGCTTAGCATGATCAAATGCATCTATCCATCTTTGAGCTTCCTCAGCTGTAGCGCAAGCAATCTTGCAGAAGGGTACATGTAAGGAGTTATTTCTATATTGAACAAAGAAAAAACTATGACAACCATAACATTTAGGGATTCATCCAATTTTTAACTTAGTAAGCTATCCAAAACAGATGTACTCGTGCAAAAACAAAATTAATGGTTGTTAAATCATGGAATTATGTAACTATTTTCAATCCTTTCATACCAAAAGTCGTTAATGCAAGTTTATTCTACATTTCAATTCTGCCAAACTTGTCTTGAGCAATAGGTAACGATAGAGAATTCAATACTAAAGCTGGACAGTTCAGCTTTAATAGTCCACAAAATTGATTCTCTTCATTCTCTCTATACAGTAATTTTGAAATGCTTAGATTAAAATTTTAATCGAGTATATTTATTTTTTTATTTTTATAATTTCATATTTAAATTTTTTTTTTTATAAATATTAAATATAATTGGACAGTCCAAAACAAAAGGTGAGGAGAGGTGCAGAGGAAAAAATCCAATCCATGGGCCTCACAGACACTATCATAACCAACAAAAGAAATAATTCAGAGCTATAACTTACTTCTCCCTTCTTGGCCTCATCTAACCGATTGTAAAATCGAAGAACGTAAAGTTCCTGGGGAATATACAAAACATTTAGCATGCGCCAAATTAAATGATAATCAACTCTGTTTATAATAAAAAAGTGACAAGTTGATCTCACATAAAATATTCCAACAAAACTAATGCAGAATCAATTTAATTCAGTGATCAAAGAGATGTATATTTTACCCCATTGGTGACCTTTCGGCGTCCTAGATCCTCCACCATTAGTGTTGGCCCTATGACTCCTTGTCTAATGGGTTTCTAACACAGGAAAATATTAACATACACAAATTAAGCATAACTGTGAGAAAGTAAGGGGCAAATAGAGAGAGATATTACAAAAGAAAAGAAAAACAAAAACTAGAAAATATGAATAGCATTAGAACCCACAATAATTTGGGGAAAAAAATTAGTTAAACCATTTTACAAGGTATTGGAAACCTAGCAAGCCAGATTGCCTTCAGACCCCAACCATTTTGAACGTAGTGGCTAGAAATTACAATAGCAAAATGTTATAGAGATCCTGCATTCATATTTGATATTCCCCCGCCATGCAAACTTAAGGAATTCCTCTCTGTACTAAATTCTACTTAAAGGACGCCGCTGCTTCCCCTCATTTTGGTGAACGAAAAGCTACCACTTGTAACAACAACATTCTCTAAAAATCTCATGGTATAAACAGATCAAACCAATCCAAGATTCCCAAGACTTGTGTCAGCTAGATAAATTGTGTGCATAATAAATACATCCAAGCTTGCGTCACCAAAGAAACGTAGGCCTCAAACTCATTGACTTCATCTTGACTGGTACATGACTCTTCACAAGGTCAATGTTTGAGACTATCTTGTAGCCTTGTGCTCAAGTTAGTCTTGGACAACAATTTGCTGCATAAAGAGCAGTGTGCATAGCTTGTCTTAAGCTCCCTGCATTATTCGGCGATATCTTGGTTCTTCAATTTTCTCTCTCAATGTATGTTGTGAAAAGAGAGGAGACAACCAATTTAGATCGATTTCATAAAAGGATAACCCCTGAGCAGACGGCATGGATGGAGTATGTTCATTACTATTAATTTGTCTACCATGTGAAAGAGTCACAGTTATTTAGTATAAGGGATTAGTTAAGTTAGTTGGGGTTGTTATAATTAGATATGGGGCCTATAATATATATATATATATGGGGTAAGGGTCAGTTTTGTTTTGTTGTTGTTGTTGTAAATCTACATCAGAATTTTTAGCTCCCCTTTTCTCTTTTTGTTTCCTAAGTTCTTCTTCTACCTACCTCTCTTCGCTCTTCACTCTCCTTCCTTACAATATCGATATCAGAGTCAGGTTTCAATCCTAGGACCTGGTATCACAACATATAGGAATTTTGAGGTAGGTCGATGGGTGTTTCTACTAAAACTACAGCCCTATAGACAAACTTTTACCTCTATCAAGAGCTCACAAAAGCTCGCACCAAGGTATTTTGGTACTTATAGGGGAAAAGAAAAAATTGGTCCAATAGCTTGTAAGCTAGAGCTCCCTCAAGAATCTAGAATACATCCGGTTTTTCATCCTGTTTTCCATTATTGCTCAAACTATGTCCAGATGCTACAGTCAAGCGAAGACATCCTCCTATTAAATGCCTGCATCTCCTACGCATTTAGAATAGGAGTTTTAAATGAAGACCTACTAGTTTCCGCATCACCTTCCTCAAAGAAGTAGCAAATGCTATTTTAAGCTATAGAAGCACAAATTCTATCCGATGTTACTGAGTTCTGTAGATTCTTTGTAAGCTATTGGATTGAAAATGAGACAGCTCTAGATTGTCAATAGCAGATTCTAACCACGACTTTCCACCCACGGAATCCTCACAATGTCCGAATCCTCAATAGAATGACGAGACAATCAACCAATGACCCCATTTACTATCTAATTTCAATTTCAATTTCAACATTCTACCGCCTTCCATTAATTAGAAAATTTTGAAACAGGAAAAATAAATCAAATTCAAAATCGAAAACACTCGTAAGGAAAAAGAAACATACAATGCCAGGATTCTCGTTGGGGTCGCGTTTGTACATTGATACATACTTGCCCCTAATGAAGAGGAAGCGAAGGTGACGGTACTCGTGGCCGATGGAATTGGTGCCCAAGTGATAAACCCAACCAAAAAACTCAAATGAATTCTTCTCATCTCCGCCTAGGATGGTGGTGCTGCGCTCAAGCGAAGGTTTGCTCGACGATGGCGATGGCAATGACGATGATGCGTCCATCCCCCACGCTCTCTCTCTCTCTCGCCAGCGATTCCAAGTAGCAACTACGAATCAGACACACAAAGAACAACGCGAGGTTCTGGACAATGCAGGAGAGAGAGAAGAGCCACCACCTCTATCTCCGTTGATTTCTCCGCAACAATGGTAATGCCTCAGTTTGTTGTGCTCTTCCATGGAAACGTACATGGTTTCTACTTTCTACACGTAGCATGGCTGAAGCCGAACTCGACCGCCCAGTTTCAGAGAAACTTTTTGAATAATTTAATTTTTTAAAAAAATTAAATATAAAAATGACTGAGTCAACCGATTTCACGTCGGTTTGATTTTCAGCTTATATAGTCATATAGTATAATTTTTAGGAAAATTGTCCGTAAATACTTGTTAGATAAATTAATTGTCAAACGTTATTATAGAAGATTGGTTGCGCTTTAACGTAAGATATTTTATATACAATGAAATATATTTTGCATATAACAGAATATGGTTTATATGTTTATATGGAAGATTTGTATACACAGAAAAGATTATTTACACACAAGAAAAATTATTTACACACTTGATAATATTTAGTAATTAATTTATCTAAAAGATATTTATTCCCAATTCTCCCTGTAATTTATTACATATAAAAAGTCTCACAAGTCACAAGTTCGCTCCATGTATAAAAAAAAAAAAAAACGAGTCTTGGTCGCAAGTGATCAAGTAATATGTAATGATAATGATAAGTTCTAATATTAGGATTTTGGAATGATAATCAGCTATATTGCTTACCTATGATGAGATTTTTTTTTTTTCGCATTCCTTCATTAGAATGTGGTAATTTTCCCTAATATATATGCTGGTCAGCGTGTGGCTTCCCAATTAGAGCGTGCTGGGTTTTGATTAATTTGCAAGTCATCAAGAGTTTGATTCTAAAATTGTCAGACATAATTCGGGGTAATTTTTTTTAAAGGTAATTTCCTATTCTTTACATGTCTCTCTCTTAGGAAGCGTTTGGTTTAGCTTATTGGGTTAATATTCAATTTTACTTTGAAAGTTGTCATGTCAATGTTGCCTCAAAGTCTTTTAAGAACAATGTCATCTCGACAATTTATAAATCATAGTAATTTTGTCTTGACCGTTATTAAAGTTAAGTTTGATAGGTAATTGACAAAATATGCTAAGCTAGCAATTCATATGTCGTTCACGTCAGTTTTTGTTGAGGTGCAAATTTATCTTAAAAATTTTTACGTAGAAGCAATGTTGCACTGGAAGCTTTCAAGTCATAACATTGTCGTCTTAACCGTTATCTAAGTTAAATTTGACAGTTAGTAAACTGAATATACTAACTTGGTAGTGTGAACAACACTAAAGAAGAAGTAGCAGTAGCAGTAGCAGCAGGAGGAGGAGGAGGAGCAGCAACAGCAGCAGCTATAGATTGAGGAGAAGCTCACATTCACTAGAAAGTAATAAAAAAAAAGTATCTCTTTAATATTCTCTTTATCGCATAAGATGTTTTCAAATCCTTCAGATGAGATGCATTTTTTAAGAAAAAAATTTATACTTATTTTTAAATATAACTTTGTAAAAAATAAAATGGATGACACATGGATTTACCAAATAAGCATATTTAGTTAGCTAACAAGTAAACTTAACATAAATAATAGCTGAAGTGAAATTACTATGATTTAGAAACTTTTGGAGTAAATTTGCCTCTAAACCCAAAACAAAAACGACGTAAAAGACATGCATACTGTCAACTCAGCATATTTGGTCAACTAACAATTAGATTTACCTTGCATAATGGCCATGATAAAATTACTACGATTTGAAAACTTTCACGACACCATATTTGGGGCAGTATTGCTCCTTCATGATAACTCCTGAAGTAAAATTGGACCTTAACCCTAACTTACTTCAAGTAATTTTACAAATTAATACGTGAGATGAATTTTATCTCATAGCGTAAAAGTAAATTTCCCTAGGGTTAATGGTTAATTTTGCTCGGGAAATTTTCACTAATGGGCAATTTTGCTTTGAAAGTTTCAAAACAGGAGCAATTTTTGCCCTAGCCGTTATCTTAGTTAATTTGAATCGTTAGTTGACCAAATATGTTGAGTTGTCAGTCTACATGTCATCCATTGCATTTTTGTTAAGGTGCAAATTTGTCCCAAAAATTTTAAACTAACTTCGAAAGAAAAATGAAGTAGATGACATGTGAACTTTTGAAATAAATTTGCACCTTAACAAAAATGATATGGATAACATGTGAACTGTCAATTCAGCATATTTGGTCAACTAACGGTCAAAATTAACTAAGATAACAACTAAGATAAAACTGCTCCCGTTTTGAAACTTTCGGGGGCAAAATTGTATCCCGAAAAATTTTCAAGACAAAATTACCCTTTAATCTTTTTCCCTATTACTTTTGAGGACATAGTATCACACAGTGTCTCTATCTAGTATCTACCCACCCTCTATTTTATCATCAATTTTTCTTTTTTTAAAAAAATCACAATTGCAATCTAAAAGAAAATCATAATCTATAATATAAGAGCTAGTTAGGAATTAGATTTGGTTCTTAAATATTAGACCTTAATCTATTTTATCCCATGTTCTCTAACCCGGACCGGCCCAGCCGAACCGGCCCGGAAACCGGTGACCCGGGCACTAAACCGGTCCGGTTCGGTGACCCGGTCCGGGTCAACTTTTTGATTTTTTTTTTTTAATTTTTATTTTTTTAAAAAAAAATTTCCTTTAGAATTTCATACTATAAGTCTAAAATATTCTATTTTTCACCGATTTGGTCCCGGTTTAGCTCCGGTTTGACTCCGGTCTGACCCACTGACCCTTGACCCAGTACCCCGACCGGTTCACTGACCGGTCCGGGTTTAATTACCTTGATTTTATCCCATTAATTCTTTTTAAACTATCTATATTAATTACACATATTAACAGAGTTTGCATCAAGAAGTAGTTTCCAAGTAAATGATTTAAAAAGATGTTTTAGGAACCAGCACATATTTTTAATAAATACTACCCATGATCCAAAATATAAGATAAAGTTAACTTTTTTGAAGAAATTAAGGAAGCTAATTAAATTATCTTAGATTATTTATATTTATATTTTTTTTCTCCAAACTAATTAGCTTGACTAATAAAATGATATATAATCTAAAGATACATAATAAATGATATGATTAACTAACTTATTTAACTTCCTTAATCTCCTAAAAAAAATTAACTTTATCTTATATTTAGGATCGGAGAGAGTAATTGATTTAACTAATTTTTTAACACACCCAAATTAGGCAAGTAAATATTAAATTAAGAACTCAAGATAGTATTTCACTATTTCTGTTGACAATTACTATTGCCAAAAAATTTGGCAATCCACTTTCCTACCTTCCGTTGTTAATTCTCGATTTGACAATCCACATTCCTGCTTCTCCTATCCATTCCCATCACTATCTTTTAGACTTTCCACTTGACATTAATACCCTCCTCAAAGTTGTTATTTTAAATTTAAACCAATGACTTCATGATCTGGCCGCTCCAAGTTCCCTCACCCCCTTAAGTTACAAAATTTTTTTGTGGAAACGAGAGAAAGATACTATTTAAATTATAAAAATTTCAAAATGTCTATTAAAATTGTAAAAGAACAAATATGTGATCTAGTAGAGATCTGGAATTTTGAAATTTGGATGTCGATAGCTTAAATATAGATAATGACAACTTAAAAATAATAATTAACAACTTGGGTATGCACAGTGACAATTTAAGGAGCTTAAGTTGTCAATTCTTATACCTAAGTTGTTAATTCCTATATTCCAGTTGTCAACATCCAAACTTCAAAACCCCATATTCTTACCATATTATCTATTTACCCTTTTACTAATTTAGTAGACACTTTAGAGTTTTTGTAATTTAAATGGTATTTTTATATTATTTTCTTAATTTTTTATCCGGCTTATTTCAAAATTGTTTCACCTTGTCCCTTCCAGGCTTCTACGAAAATTTTTGTTGCTTTTGAATTGTTGACATTGACCTCCCTCCTTTCTCACCGTCACACTAACACCCTTTTACCATTATAGCACCACCAACAACACATCTTCGCAATCAACTCCATCAGCAGGCACCCACCAACAGGGACATCGTCTTTCTACTCTCACAGATCTATCTTTGTTTTCCTCATCACCTCATCAACCTTGTCTTCTTGCACCAACTTCAACATCATCAAAGATGGGAAGGCTTGTTTGGTTCAGCGTTTTCTTAAAAAATAAATCCTTATTACGCAAGCCGAGATTAAACTTCTCTCACATACTTACCTCGTATATCGTGAATCACGATTTATAAACATTTATTACCCAAAAATAAACTATTTCAAACGAGCACTACTTGAACTTTGATTTAAAGTTTATATCTCTCTAATTTTATATCTAGGTTTTTTTGTTTAATATCTAACATCCAGATATTTGTTAGTTGTTTAATTTTGAGGAAAAAATTATTTCAAGTAATGAGTTAACTAATTTTTATATATGTTTTGTACTCATTTATAATTAAAGGTAAAATTAGAAAAACTTATCAATTGAAAATGATATATATTTAATGAGGTAACTATTTTTCTTTTGTATGTGAAAATTAGATAAATTGGACCTATCAAAAGGATCAAAGTGATAAGTAATTCATGCACCCATTACATTCATGAAACTATAGTCAAACTCGTAATCTCTTAATTGAATCAAGACTATTTAATGATATTATTGGTATTATTTTTGTTTTGGCTTGGATTTTATTCGTTTATGTTAAGACAAATAACTCCCACTATTCCAAATTTTAGTTAAAACCCATCTAATGGCCTCAATGAGATTAACCTTAACATGCCTTATGGCCTTTTCCCTGTTGATATTATTGATTGTCTCACAAATTCTTTAACAATTATTGCTTTACAAAATCTCTCTTCTCAACAGAATTTGCAACTTTTAACTTTTAAGTGACTGTTTGAGAGCTAGAGTTCAAGAAATACATTTACACAAATTAAGATAAAACTCTTTTTACATATATACCTCGTATATCATAAATTATGTTGGAAAAGTAATTTCTAACTCTAACCCAAATAGGTACTAAGAATACTTCATAACATTTGAGATTTTGAAATGGTTTCTTCTTCTTCTTCTTCTTTTTTAATTTAACTCGGCTAGCAACCCCGACACCCAACTCATCTCCTGTACAAAAAACGATGTAATCTTTTAGGAGGCTCACATGATAACTGCAAGTGGAAACTCTTAAGTCTTGTTTGGTTCGTAACACTAAATTTTAAAGGATTGGGATTGACATTGCAATTGGGGCTTTATAATTATGTTTGATATGAAGTAATATTATGAGGGATTGCTTAAATTAATTTTATTTCATAATTATTCATAAACTGTAGAAAGACTATAATACCCCTAACGATAAATTAAAAAAATATTATAACAAAATTTATTTTGACTTCTCCAATAGTAAAGAACATGCCTTTCTTCCCCGATGTTCCTCTCCATTGCTTCTTCCTCCATGCTCTTGCCGACCGTTCACTACCCTTAGGACGGTGGCAATGATTCTCCACCAGCAGCGTCAGCAACGAATCTTTCAACACCTCTCATATCTGATCAAGAACTCCATCATCGATGGTCCTTGGGTTCATTTCTTCTCTGTTTTGACCGCAAGCAACTCTAGAACTTCTCTATTACTGATTTTGTTTTGTTGTCTTTTTTTAAATTTTCACGAGTTTGTTAGATTTGCTTGTATAATTGATGTTTCGAATTTGGATACAGCCTCTGATTGATGCATTTCTCTTTTGAGACATGATATCTAGTTTTTCATTTAGAAAAATGGACACAGGCTGATTGTTAAATTATAAGAAAAAAAAAATCCTAACTGCGTTAGGTTAAATTTAACGGTTTTGTGCTGGATGCTTCACTTTTAATTCCTTATGTGTATTTTTGCCCCATTTAAAATATAATTGTGCCTGACGCTCCTTTCTTAAAATTTTGTTGATAAATTTGCTCCTTAACCCTAACAACAATGATACTTTTGTCTTTACAATTTACAATCTCATGATTGAAAATGCAATACCATAGGAAGTGACTTTGCAGCAATCCTACTTTTGTATACTCTCAATCCCAGGTTATTTTCAGTCTCCGTACTAAACAATACAATGTGGCCCAATCTCAATCTCTACCCCCAATGCTTCGTACCAAATAGGGCCTTAGTTCCTTAGGCATCATTCTAAGTATCTATTTGTTTTCAACTTTATTTTCTACAACAAAATCAATTAAGAGGCCAATTCTGTTAGTGAATCAAATTCAACAATTATCTTCCTGAAATTTCTTTTTGCATGCATAACAAGCAAAAATCTGACTACACCCCCCCCCCAACAATTCTAGAGTGATCGCTTTGAGATTCAAAAGCTTAGGTAAGTTGAGTGTCAGGATTTCACTAGGGTTAGAGTATGCTTTTAAACTCAAAGAGCAATTTTAGATACTTACAAATCGTCCATAATCAAGGTACTCAAATCAGTAACATCGTTTAAATTCACAATTTTTTGATTACGAGTCACCTCGTTACCAACTGAACTAATCTTTGTTGATAACTTCATTGTGTAGCTGTACATATGCCTATATCATTCACAAATCCCTCCAAGCTGTTGATCATTTCTACCTAATTTATAATCAAGACTCCACAACCTGCTCCCTGGCTAATGATGATTACTTTACTTTATTTTTTAGAGTTAAATGCTAATGTGAAAAAATATTACAAATTATGCTAGAAAAAATAGACAGTTACAAGAAACTTGGAGTAAATTTTATCCCATTTAAAATTATAATTAGTATTTATAAAAAGGAAGAATAATATCTAATTTATACTCCTCCGGTTCTTAATATAAGATATTTTTTAAAGTTAATATTAATCCTAAATATAAGACAAATTTTTTATATTTGTCAATATTTTCCTAGTTATTTCTATTGATGCTCCATCAACAACAATCAAAGGAGGGGAGGAAATGAGGGAATTAAAGAAAGTGATTAGGGTATTTTAGAAAATACATGTCTTATTAACTAATTTAAACAATTTTCTTAATCTAATGAAATTAAGTAAATATATATTATATTAAGAATATGAGGAGTATTGTATTTATGATATAAAAACACCAAATATCCTTCCAAGAAAAACCCAGACTCTTTCTTGGATCATCCACCACCACCAAATCCATCACTTACCCCGAAACATCCTCTAGCCACCGCCTAATCTATCTAAGCAATAGAAACAAAAACATCACTGGAAGGAAGAAGAAATCAAAATCCAAACTTACTAGAAAACAACATGTAACAAACTAGTAACATTTGAAACCGAAAAGCTTTGGCAACCAAAAAAAAGAAAGAAAGAAACCGAAAAGCTAGAACATCATAGTCAAATAATCATGGAAAGAAGAAAACTCAAAGCATAAAAATTCGAAACAAATAATTTGAATCCTGATCATCAATGGTTCTCCGAAGATGGTGGATTGAAGGGTCCTCGCCATCACATCGCTCGTTCTCACCGTTGCTCTCTCCATCAACCTCAACGTCTATGGAAGAAGATCATGAAGGGACTACCATATTGGTGGTTGTTTGGATTGAGGTTTTGAAGTACCATCTAACTACTCCCTCGCATCTTAATTATTATGGCATATTTATTTAATTTTATTAATTTAAAATTTTTTTATAAAATTAGTTAACATAATATATATTTTCTAAAACACTCTAATCATTTTCCTTAATTTCATATTCTTTTTTATTATTGTTGATAGAGTAGTGTAAATTAAGTAAAGAATAGCTAATAATGTAAATAAGTCTTCTATTTAGGATCAAGATCAACTCTCTAAATATATCCTATATTAAGAATTAGAGGGAAGTATCAATTATGATTTTCCGGTTTACAAGATAAACATAGGAGATGATTTTTGTATTAAATGGCATGAATGTCCTTATCATAAGCATATTCCAGCACGTCTAAAAGCTCGCGAGGTGAGGGTAAGATAGGAGCAAGCTTAACTCCATGGAGAATATTTGACTTCCTTGTTAAAAAAAACAAAGCTTTTGATCTTCTTGTAGTTTTGATGTGCAATTCTTTCGATAACAAATTCATCTTCAAAAAGAGTGCACATGTATTATTTTTATTTTAAATTTTGTATATATTAAAATAAAAATTGTTTGAAACATAAAAAATTTATTGAATACGGATCATCCAAAATCAACATGGATGATACAGATTAGGATGAGTATTTTTGGTGGGGTATGAGATAATGAATATCAAGGGTTTATCATTAGAGATATTAAATAAGGATATTTATACATTAGATTTATTATTTTAATATTTACAGTATCTTAATAAAATAGGATATCTAGAATGCTTTAATCTGATTTAAGATTTGGATTTAAATTTGAATTTTAAATTTAGGATTTAGATTTCAATTTGAATTGTTATTTTATTATTTTTAACTCTCTATAAATAGAGCTTAGTTTTCAGTTATAAGTAGCGTTAATTGATAGATTGAATAACAAACCCTTTTTTACTCTAAGTATTTTCTTTTCGTCTGATTTCCTCATCATTCTTGGCATCGACCCTTTCCCTTCGTCTGATTTCCTCATCATTTTTGCTATCCTCCCTCCTCTAGTCTCTCTCCTCTCCTTTTCTAAAGCCGTTTCACATCAATTTATTAGCATGTGTTTTTAATGAACATGTAATGCGCTTCCCACTATAAAGATGATGGGTAAAAAAATTGAAAGAAGGCTTAAACAATACTAATAGTCTCTAATGCCCTCTCTTTTTCAGAAAGCGTTCTTGATTTTTTTATAAAGTAAAATAATAGTTTTGAGGAGATTAAAATATTTTTCTTCTATATCTCCATAAATAATAAGGATAATAAAATAGAGTATACATATTTTTTTTTTTTGCAATCAAGAGAGAATACATATGCAGCCATATTTAATGAAAAATAAGATAAGAGTAAAAAGAATTTTGACTTCAAAAGAAAATAAAAATTTAATACAATTAATAAGGATATATTTTTATATTTTTTTCCAAGCAATAAGGATGACTTTTATAAGTGCACGCTTAGTGTTCGTTTGGATGAGTGATTGAAATGCTTAAAAGCAGCTTTTCAATCGTAATTTACAGTATACGAGGTAAGTATGTGAGAGGAGTTATGTCTCGATTTACGTAAAAAACAACTTATAAGCAATCTAATAGTTGAAACAAACATGCCCTTAAACTAATAAAAAAAAGTTATTGTGCGTCATACGTGTAAAGTATAAACGCAAATCCACGTCCAAGGTCGGCATGGATCCAATGCATCCGTTCTCATTTGCAACCCCTTTCCTCTCAGGTCTTTAGAGGATCCGGTCCTGAACCCCTGAACCACGCCACATGACTCGAATTATCGCCATAAGTCTCCACTCATGACTTGACACGTCATTACATTTGTTGCAAAATGTAACATTGAAGGAAAACCGACCTTGAGGCGATCTCACGTGACTTTGTCCACTCGCCCCCATCACGCGGAACCAAAAACGAACCACTTGGCAGACCGTTCAGGCCCCTCACGTGATCCATTTGCCTATAAATATCGATGAAGTTCTACCATTTCTTCTCATACCATTCTAGAGCATTTCAATTTGCCAGAATTTGCTTTTTCTCTGCCTTTTTCCCCTGTTTGTTGGAAATGGCCACAGCAGCGATACTTCGCACTCAAGATTGTCTTCGAGGTCGGTTTGGCCACGAAGCCTTAGCCCTAACGGTATCGTCGCCTGTTAGATCACAAAGAAAACCTAACTCTAACCCGATTCCAATCCCTAACTCTCACGTCTGCCAAAGTCGACGGAGGAAGAGAAGTCCGGTGGCCGTTCAAGCCAATCATAACGATCGAGATCGGAGTCGCTATGGGGGCCGATCCACGGTGGCGAAAAGTCCGGCCACGAACCTTGTCATGGGCCAGGTCAAGATCCTCAAGCGAGGGGAACGGTTGAGTTCGGAGGTCAACCACTCCCAAGCGGTCGCTGTTTCCTCAAACAACCCAAAGCTGTCCAAGAGAGATGTTGGTTTCGATTTGGTTTTGGGATCGACTGATCGGTTGGGTCCGGACCCTGATATGGTGCAGAAGCAGATTAGGATTTCGGATTTGAAGGATGGGATCTATGCTGGATCCGCTTTTGTCGCGTCACCGCCTCCGAGTTCATTACCGGTGCCAAGATTTATAGGGACGAACGCAGCCACCAGCGATTTGAGGCGGTTGTTAAGGATTGATATGATATGATAAGGATTCGTAAGGCGTTCACTCATAAAGTGGATTGATACCGTTGATGGAGAATAAAGTTTCTAGTGGAGATTGATGATATTATGACAGATGTTAGAATTTCAGTTCGTCCTTCCTACGTAGATGGTCGTTCGCATAATCTCAACGAGCTTCCTTTATTTTTTCAAGAGGTTGGCTGTTGGACGCGAGCAAATCAAGAATTGTTCGAAGCTATGCTAAGAAATGCTTTTAGTCACGAAAATTTAACGTTTAGTTGCTGAAAGGGGACTTACTCTGTTCAGTAATTCGGTCAGATAGAATTAGTGCACCAGTTGAAGAGCGGAAGGTTCGACTTTCGAAACTAAAAATCTCTTGTAAACTCATGTAGTCTTAAAAGTATACAATATGGTGTCTTGTGTCTGTAGGATGTGTGGGTATGCTGGCCTTTAGATCTTGTTGAAGAAGGAAGTGTACTGAGTGTTGGTTCGTTTCTTTCAGGTGTTTGTTTTGTCCATTGTCTATATTTCTTTTCGATGTAGTTCTGAATCTTAATGCAATAAGATCCATAGATGTAGCTTACTTTCTGCGGTGGGTTAATGCCCTTCTATAATACAGTACACCTTTATTTTCCTTTATCCGGAAGTCATTCTTATCTTCCCAAAGATTGCTTTCCATGATTTGTGTCTCTGATGTTAAATTCGGTTTGCTTATGAAGTGAACTTGCTCCTCAATGGGAACATTAGAATCATGGATTCAAAGGGTAAACTTCGGTGTTTAAAAAATGCTTCTCAATGGGGATATTAAAATCATGGATTCAAAGGGTAAACTTCGGTGTTTAAAAAATGAACAATCATCTCGCATATGAAGAGGATCCTTTTGAAACTCTGCCCGTTCTGTTATCCCATGCTCGAATTTGATGTACGCGATGTAATGATTGGTTAATAACTTTGTCGAAGACATATCTTACGATGAAAAATTTTCTATGCCTGTCTGTTCGTGTTCTTACAGGGTACCTGATGGGGTTGGTAGGTCTTTGAAAGCAGCATGATAATTATTGGCAATTCTCTCCTCTCCTCTCCTGGGTACAAAATCATTCATGTGTTTGATTGTCTGGGTGGGATGTGGCTTATTTGTTCGCATAATTTGCCCTTTCTGAATGGTTGTAATGGGCATTTCGAGGATGATAAAATACAGAATTCAATGCAGTGTCGAACGATCATATTCACTACTAATTTGTGATCCAGGCATGCTTTCTTTGAACTTCCCTTATTTGCTATTGATTGTTTCAGTATGTGCACGGTACATCCCAAAACCAAGCATCCTACAAAGACCAGTATGTTGCAGGTGTAACCAAAAAGATAGTAAGTTGCCAAATGTGTATCAATTTTAATATTGGTATCTACAAGTTGCCAAAATGACAAGTGTCAGGGAATGGTATCTACCAAGAGCCTTAACCCAAGTTGAGCACTGGATCTGCATATTGTCCTTATCTAAATCATTGGTGGATTGTAGTTTGATATTATTCTATACGCATCTCTGATCTCACCAGGGAAGAGTCCGTGTTGTTAGGCATTTTATCTTTGTTCTGTTACTGGTTTCGACTCACATATGCTCGGCGAATTGAGCGTAAGTGTTTGAAGTGAACTGGGTGTTCAAATTAATTTAAATTGTTTGATGGCTTTGTAACTCCGCCTATGTTTATAGCCGGTCTCAAGCCCGGGTAAAGGAGGAGGGTTGTGTTAGGCCCAATAGCCAATGTAAAACCCTGTCGAATCTCTTATGAATATGGATCAACGAAGAAATTGTGCTAATGCTAGGCCGTTGCCTGTAAGTAACGCGTTGTATGGCTCGAGTACAGTGATAAGTGAGCAAGGGCCGTTGCATCGTTGCTCGGGTGTAGTGTTAAATGAGCAAGGGCTACCTCTCTCTTCTGAACGGAGGCGACTAAAGAAGTTAGTTCATGAGAGCAAGATCAGATTTGACACTTGAAACGTTGGGACTTTGATTGCCAAATCTCTGGAGGTGGTGGGTGTAATGAATAATCGAAAGATTAATATCTTGTGCCTTCAAGAAACTAAATGGGCGGGAGAAATGTCTCGGGAAATTAATGGTTTTAAGCTTTGGTATACAGGATAGGTCAATGGAAAGAATGGTGTTGGTATCATCACTGATAATGAATGGAGAAAGAATGTGATAGAAGTTAAAAGGGTTGAGGACAGAATCATTTCCTTAAAAATGATTGTTGGGAAGAATAGTATAAACATTATCAGTGCGTATGCACCTCAAGTAGGGGCAGAAGCACATCTTAAGGAAAAGTTCTAGGAGGATTTGGAGGGGCTAATTCAGAGTATCCTATTAACTGAAAAGATTTTTATTGGAGGAGATTTTAATGGACATGTCGGTAAGGAGGCGGGACCTCATGCAAGGGCTCATGAGGGTTTTGGATTTAGGGTGCTCAATAGTGAGTGTCAATCTATTATTGATTTCTCCCTCGCATATAACCTCAAGATTGTCAACACTTGCTTTAAGAAGGGAGAGGAGTATTTAATAACATATAAGAGTGGAGCTGCTAAGACATAGATTGACCTCCTTTTGGTAAAGAACTCTGATAGAAGATTTTGTACTAACTGCAAAGTGATCCCTGGGGATGGCATGACAACACAACATAGAGTTTTGGTCCTTGATGTGAATATTAAGTGTGTAAAACAAAAGCATCGGCAAGTTTTAAATCTAAGAGTCAGGTGGTTGCAGTTAAAGGAGGAGAAGCGGGAGATTTTTAAGAGAACTCTTTCGGAGGAGGGCGAGTGGGAGTTACAAGGAAGTGCTAATATCATGTGGGAGAATATGTCTAAAAAGGTTCAGAAGGTTGCTAAAGTAATTTTAGGAGAATCAAAAGGTTTTGGTCGGCAAGATAAGGAAACTTGGTGGTGGGATGAGACTGTTCAAGAGAAAGTCAAGCATAAGAAAAATTGTTTTAGAACAATACACTTGTGTAATAATGTTGACAATTGGAAAATGTATCATTTGGATAAAAACTAGACTAAGAAGGCAGTGAGTGAAGCTCGTAATAAAGCATATGAGGAGTTTTATAAGGGGTTAGGAACAAAAGCGGGAAAGCGTAAGATTTATAGGATTGCAAAGACCAAATGAGAGAAAATCGAGAGACTTGGACCAAGTGAGGTGTATAAAGGATGAAGAAGGCAAAGTTTTGGTTACTGATGGAGATATTAAGAATAGGTGGGAAACATACTTTTATAAGTTGTTCAATGATGGAGGGGGAGGGCCTTGTGATTGCGAAGATTTGACAACTCGAGAAGGTGATTTCAATTTGTCATTTTACCGCAGGATTCGAGTTGGCAAGGTTAGGGAAGCTCTTAAGAAAATGGAAAATGGTAAAGCTGTTGGGCCTGATAGGATTCCTATTGAAGTTTAGAAATGCTTGGGTAAAGAGGGTGTTTTGTGGCTCACAAAATTATTAAATGAGATTTTACGATTCAAGAAAATGCCGGATGAGAGGAGGAAAAGTACTTTGATTCCTATTTATTAGAATAAAGAGGATATTCAAAATTGTGCAAACTATAAAAAAATTAAGCTTATAAGTTATACAATGAAATTATGGGAAAAGGTGATTGAACGCAGGTTGAGGTTGGAGACTGAAATTGTTGAAAACCAATTTGCTTACATGCCAGGAAGGTCTACAACAGAAGCGATTTATTTATTAAGGGGGTTTATGGAAAAGTATAGGAGCAAAGGAAGAGATTTGCATATGATTTTCATTGATTTGGAAAAAGTATATGACCGTGTGCCAAGAGATATACTCTGGAAAACCTTGGAAAAGAAGGGGATGCGGTTTGCATATATCAAAGTCATTCAGGACATGTATGAGGGGGTTACAACCAATGTTAGAACGTCTAGAGGTGTAACAAAGGACTTTTTTTTTTTATAAGGATTGACCTACATCAGGGATCAACGTTGAGCCCTTATTTGTTTAATCTAGTGGTAGATGTTCTGACTGAACTTATAAGAGAGGAGATCCCTAAATGCATGCTTTTTGCGGATGATATAGTTATGTTAGTTGAATCCAGGGAGGAAATTAATTATAAACTTGAGATATGGAAACGGATTTTAGAAGTGAAGGGTTTTCGTCTGAGTAGGAGCAAAATTGAATATATGCATTGTAAGTATGATAAGAGACAAGGTCGAAATGAAGTGGAAGTTAAATTGGGGGGGCAAATCATTCCGTAAGTGACAAAATTTCGGTATTTGGGATCAATTATACAACAAGATGGTGAAATTGATGGTGATGTCAATCACAGAATTCATGCTGGATGGTATAAATGAAGAAAAGCTACTGGAGTTATTTGTGATCTGAAAGTACCTAATAAGGTAAAAGGGAAGTTCTACCGCACTGTTTTAAGACCAGCAGTGCTTTATGGTAGTGAGTGTTGGGCTTTAAAGGGATTACATGAGCATAAAATGGGGGTGGCCGAGATGAGGATATTGAGATGAATGTGTGGTCATACAAGAAAAGATAAGATTTGTAATAATCATATACGTGAACGAGTTGGAGTGACCTGTATTGAAGGAAAAATGATAGAAAGTCGTTTTAGGTGGTTTGGACATGTTCAACGAAGGCCGTTGAGTGCACCGGTGAGGAGGGTGGATTAAGTCGTATGGAGTCCTGTAAAACGAGGTCGTAGAAAGCCGAAACGCACGCTTAATGAGGTTATAGAGAGATACCTTTTGATTAATAATATACCAAAGGATATAGTTTTCGATAGAACACAGTGACGTCGTGCGATCTATGTAGCCGACCCCACCTAGTGGGTTAAAGGGTCTGTTGTTGTTATTGTTTGACTCGGCTTTGAAATTGCTACTGGAGATGGTAGTTGAATTGATCTAGTCTGCAAGTCGGTTTTTGGAACACTTTGTCCGACTATTCTAACTGCTGGAAGATGAAAATATCTTAATATCTAGAGCATATGCGGCTTTTATTTTTAGCTTGCAGGCTCTGTCGCTGTGTTTCATTTGCTGAGTTGCTGCTTTGCATTAGAGAAAGGCTATGAACTTGACAGGCGGTGGTCAGGTGGTGAGTGACAGAGGGGGTCTTTAGATTTTTTCTTTTAATTTTTAATTGATAGATTATTGGTGCGCATAATTGGTGAATGCTTAAGTAGGCTGCTTGTTCTTTTAATTCTTTTTTTTTTTTTTTTTTTTGTTTAAGATGCACAATGCAGGGAAAGGAAACTCGAGATTTTCAGTCTCAGGCATTAGAATCTTCTCCATGGTGGTGTTTACCTAATTTGCCTTGTAAATGTTTGGTTTATCATAAAACAAATGGGTAAAGTATTGAATCCTGATGAACCTTTTTTATTTTGGCCGACCTTTGAAGTCTCTAAAACGGGAAAATTCTTTAAATACATGATAACACAACACATTATTTGGCCACATTCTATATGTATACATCTCATAATACCTTAGTCATTGTATGTAAAAAGCATGATGATTTGTATATCTTGGTCTAGGATAACTGAACTGTATACCCTACACGTCAGTTGCATCAAGCTTCTGGGAATTGAGGAGGCACTACCCTTTTCCAGAACCAGTGCTTCCTCCATAAAAATGCCATCTCTTCAATGGGAACTCCTTTTGTTTCAGGTAGTAAAAGGAAGACTACAATGGTCATGATGGTGATCCAGCCGGCAAAGAAGAGAAACAAACCATACTTCAAGGAACAGAGGAGGGAAAGTAAAGCTTGGGCAAGTATGAATGTGAACAGAAGATTTACTGCAACTGTGATGCTCTGTCCCGCCGATCGGATCTCCAATGGGAATATCTCACTCGGCACCGTCCACCCTAGTGGACCCCACGACCATCCGAAAGCTAAAACAAACAGGCAAATCAGAACTACAACTACTATTGAGTATTTATGAGGCGGTTCCTGGTTTTCTCCGAACTTTAGCGCCAATAATACTGCTACGAGAACCTGTTCATATTTGGAAAAAACGAGACTAGTCAATTGTTTTATAGATTATATCGTTAATTGTCTCTTTATCTGAGTAGCAGTCTGAAATAGCCAATTGTCTAGAAAATGAAACTCTTCACATGCCAGAGTTCTTGTTAAATACCAAAGGCTTCGTGTTTTTTTCCCTCTCGAACCTTCATAATATATAACTGAACTGTGCATGATCAGAGCTAAGAATAATTTGAAGTGTCCTATCATATGTTTTATTGGAGCTAAGAAAAATGAGTCCCCCTAGTCTACATCAGTTCTGGAGTGTATAGTGTTGGTTTCCTATCCTAAGCCTAAATGCATTCCCCTGTTTCTCTCCCTCGTTCCCCTATTTCTCTGTGTCTCTCTTGTTCTCTGATATCTCTTTTCTTGCTTCCCGAACTCTGTCTCTCTACCGTCTGTTTCTATTCTTTCCTTTCTCTTTCCTATCATACAAATTCAACGTTCTTGTTCGGCTCTATATGTTGTGACACAATAACAATACATCAAGTGCCAATCAGCCAATGAATCATTTAAAATGTGACATTGAGTTTTTTAACATTCATGTTTGAAACATCCTTTGCATTGAGAGGATCCATTGATCCCAGCACTGGCAAAATATAGGCAGTTCTGTTCTTTTTTGTTTTAAATCATTCACACAAAGATATTAGATAACTCTAAAATGTCTGTGCTTCATAAATTTATTTATTTTACCTGGCATATGACCATTATTATTCCACCACTGATGAGCAGGGCCCTGCGTCCCAATCTGTCAACTGTTGCAATAGAAATAAAGGTTGAGGAAGCAAGAACTCCTCCTGTCAAAGCAGATGAATATAGAGAAGCATTCCTTCCAAATCCCATAGTCTGGAACAGCACAGGAGCATAAAACAGAATTGAATTTATGCCAGTAAGGATCTGAAACGTGGGCATGATAATTGACATGACCAACTCTGGCCTGTTCCTCCTTTCCAGCATGTTTCGGAAGGGATGCTCTATTGAGTTTGCGAGTTCGCTCGCATCGATGATGTCTTGGAACTCTGCATCGACGTCTCCGGTTCCTCTGATCTTTTCAAGTAGCTTTCTTCCCTTTTCTCTTAATCCTCTTTCTATTAAGCTGTTTGGTGTATCAGGAAGGAAAATTCCTCCCACTGTCATTAGAGTAGCTGGTACAAGAGCTAGACCCAAAGAGAGCCTCCACCCCCATGGATGAATCTTCTGGGTTCCAAAGTTGACCATGTTGGCTGTGAAGATTCCTATAGTGGTCGCCACTTGAAACATCATGTTCAGGCCACCTCGCATGTGGGTCGGTGCCATCTCTGACAAGTACAGAGGAATCGCCTTCAAAACACCCACAAGGTGGAACTCTATGTTATCTTTCAAGTTTAACATGATATGCTTATAATGTGACTGGATCATCTTGTATATACATGCTTTTCTGGACCTATTTACAGTTTCATGTATCAACACATAAGCACCTTAATTTCCATGAAAAGTTTATAAACCCACATTAACATTCATCTAATTGTTCATATTTTCACTCTTTAAAGAGATTTGTGAGAGGTTTCATTGCAGAATATTGAAATAATTTTTGAAGTCAATTTGAAGGTAATGTCTCTGTCATATCTAACATGAGTCTGTGGTCATAATTTTATTTTTCAAGTATAGCTGATTACCTGGTTTCCAAATCCAATGCCAACACCAAGCATGATTCTGCCTAGGAGAAGCATGGCCAGATTAACAGCTGATGCATTGAGAACTGATCCGATAAGAAAGCAGACTCCACCACCAATTATACTTACCCTTCGCCCGTACTTCCTTGTTACTGGAGATGCTAACAGAGATGCAACTAAACCAGCAAGGTAAAGAGAAGAGGTGAACAGTGCAAGCTTTTGATCGTCGAACTTGCAGTAACTGCTTTCATGCGCGTGCGCTCTTTTCCTGTACACCGACGGGAAGAATTTCAGCAGAAATTCGTCCATAGAAGTCACCCCACCTGTTAGCCATTAAACAAGAATCAGAGAAATTTCAACATAAAAGGAATGGCCCTCCTTTTCTTCAACCAGCATCCAAGTGAGATACAATCTTCAGACTTTGGTTAAGTTATGTTGCTTTGTTTTTCTTTGATGCTAATTCGAAAGTTGGGAGTTCTATCTTTTGGACATTGATTTCACAAATCATTACTCAGTGCAGTAATTTGATGAACTGAGGCCTAAAATCCGTGGGAGATTGATACCTAAGGCCACAACGTGTGGTACCCAGAATGTCTTTATGATACAATGCAACTATGTTTCCAAATGTCCTAAACTGGCAAGTTGATTGATTACGGGCCAGTTTGAGTTGGTATTCAAAAAGTACGTTTATACAAGCCGAAATAAAACTCCTCTCACATACTTACCGTAAATTATATTGAAAAAGCAGTTTCTACTGCTAATTCAAACAGGCACTACATCTGGTTTTTCAATTGGACAGATACTAAGGGCTTGTTTGGAATGACTATTAAAGTCTTCAGAAACAATTTTTTAATTGTGATTTATGGAATACGGGTAAGTATATCAGAAGAATTTTGTTTTGATTTGCGTGAATGTTGTTGTGTTAAGCAGCTCGAAACAAACACATAAAAGTGTGATCAAAAGGGCGATAGGAACAGAGCCAAAGGGAATGATGACGAAACACGGGTTGTTTCTAGGTACCATTATTTCAATGTGAATCAGGGATTGCAACATCTGGGAATCAAATAGTGATGGTGAAAATGTTCCAGAAATGGAATCAAACATGATGTCTACATGCATACTGTACAGAAGTACAGAACAGACAAAGAAAGTTAGGTGAGTCAGATATTAAGCGTGTATAATTCTCTTCTGGATCTACAGGAGTAGTTTTCTGTTCACCATATCTCAGTCTGTAAATTCCATATCTCTTGCAACCCCACAAAATAAATAGGGATCTTAAGTAAATTAAAACTGGTGATTATGAGTGGAATATGGAGAAAGAAGAACCTGAAATCCCAATATCATAGCCGAACAGAGATCCTCCGACAGCGGCAACAATGCAGCTGATGACGACATAAGCTGTAACTCTCCCTTTGTATTCTGCTGCTCTCTCCTGGGACACAGAACCTTGTGTAAATGACCCTCCTGCCATTTTTGCCACAAAAAAGAGCTCAAGGACGACTCTTCTTCTTCAGACTTGAGAGATTATTCCCATACTGCTTCTAATTTATCCACGTTCGGAGACAGATAAGAGTGGTCAGAAACACTTTTGCGAAACCTCCAATTCTGGACAGAAATATCAGGACCGTTAATGTGTGGTGCGGTTTTTTTTTCTCATACGATGGAGCTGTTCATTTATGACTCAGTCTTCGCTGACTTCTCCATCGTCTCATATCTTAATCTTCTTTACAGGGATTCGTAACGAGCTTAGAAAATTGATAATGGCCATCATGACGATTGAGGAGGTGTGTTTCCATGTTCCACTTTTATTGCCTCGTACTGGTACGGAAAGTCATCCAGATGACGCAAGATGATAAAAGGGTTCTCAAGATAATACAGAATATTCATTCATGTATTTAAGCATACGGTGGGAATTGGAATGCAGTGCACGTGCAGGCAGGTACGCCGGAAACTCATTTTTGGAAGTGAATGGTTAATGATTTTTTATTTTAGGTTCATGATTTGTTTTGAGGTTAATGACGACATCTATGAATCATTCCTTCGTCACTTTTGTGCCACGTGTATTCTTTTTAATATACGGCTCCTGTCCTTCATATAACATTTGATTTGTGTTGCAAATTAAACTATAAACAAAATCTTTTATCAAGAATCAGTAGAATACTTTTTAGACATATCAATTAATTTATCAAAATAAAAAAAATGGTACTTAACTCATAAAATATATCTTAAATTTGAAAACTTTTTCAACTTTATCCATATTAGAGTAAGTCTCAAATGAGGGAGAATGCAAAAAGTCATACTTAAGCATTAATTACATAGACAAATTTCATAAATAAGTATTACTTACTTTTTAAGTGACTTATATTGTGAATTAAGATATTCTTCTAGAACTTAGCCTATGTTTGGTATCATTTATTATTAAACAATAAGTCCTTATTACATAAACTGTGATAAAACCCCTCTTATATATTTGTCTCGTATACTGTGAATCATGATTTATAAGCACTTATTGCCCAAAAATAAGCTATTCCAAACGAGCATTTACTTATGTTGTGGACCAGAGGGAGAATTAACTATATGTTTGGATTAGCTTTTAGGAATTTATGAGGTAAATATGTAAGAGAAGTTTTGTTTTGATTTGTCGAAAAAAGCTTTGAAACTGCGATTTTAGTATTACCCAAACACTCACTAAATCAGATTTTCTAGGTCTTATCTTATAGCATTTGACTGTTTCATTGCCTTGTTAGGGGCAAAACTAGATAAGCCGTCTTTACATTTTTATAGAAATAAATCGTATTATTAATTTTAATCGTTTACTAATAATATGAGTTGTTAGAAATTCTAGCATTAATTAATTAATAATCGCATCTCTTTTGCAGAGTTGGGTTGGTTTCAGTTCAGGTTCGGTTCAAGTGTCCAAATTTTGTGAGCGTCTATCGTGGTGGAAGGTTAGCGAGGGAAAAGCTGTATGCTATATTTAAGTATTTATCGTTTTCTTTCTTTCTTTTTTCCTTCAACAGAAAAAGAATTGTGGCGTGCTGCTACGTGTGAAAATTTATAGACATTTTAGGAATCTATGGGGATTTGTGTGCCATGTGTTGTCATTTTCACATTTTTCCAGATGTCCCCCAATTTATCCGCACGTGTGGGATGGAACATAAATACCACTTTGGTTTTATTTATAAGTCCTTTTTTATAAAAAAATTTGATCCTATTTATAAATCTAGGGTAGTAAATGCATTTTATACTTTTTTATCCCTAGTAATTGCAATAAACAAAAAGAGTTTATTCATGTTGACTTTTGAAACTAATCATAGATAAGGGCGAAATTGAAAATTTAGCTCATAATTATTAGTTAATGAGTTAACTAACTCTCATTGATATGTGAGAAGTAGTTAAAAAAAGACCTATAAATAGGATCAGAGTGGTATAATGTTACTTTTTCATAGCCGGCAAAATTAGGTGAGCCTAGCTCCTTGGACCTAGAGTTGAGAAAACGGGTCGAATCTGTGGGGCTGATCCGTTTATGCCCTGGATTTATAAAGGTCAGGTCTAAGATTTTTGTTTTAAAAGTGAAAGTAGGTCTAAAAGGGCCAGCTCTGTAGGGACGAGGGCCTAAAAGAACAGGCCCTTTTACGCTCGCGTATATTTTTTTTATTTTTTAAAATTATTTATATGATAATAATATTATTGATTGTTTATATTTTGTTAATGATGTTGCAAATATTTAGTTGTTATTATCTTTTTTAGAATTAAGTTTCATAAAAATATCTTATATTAATAATCCTAAAAATTAAAAACTTATAAAAGATATTTCTTATTTCATAAGTATTCCTACCAATTTTTTATTTTTTGATTTATTTTCTGGTGATTGTTTTATTTATATCTTGTGTTGTTTATTTTGTTGACTACTTACACTTTTTAAGACATATTTATAAGAAGTATTTTTTATTTTTTTAAGTTTTCTCATTAATTATTTGTAATTATGATATATAGACAATAGTTTACCTTTGATTATGATTTAATAACTGTGTTTGTTTGTTGTATGATGCATACCATTTATACTCTAATTTTGACAACATTTATCTGTTAAAATAGGAATTTCATTGTTATAATTCTTTAAAAAAATTGAAAAAAAATAAAAATTATTAAATCTTGTGAAAAGGAGTTCAAGTCCTATGGCCCGGCCCTGACCTGTATGCTTTTCGGCCGGGCTTTGAAAAACATCAATTTTTCTTACTCTGGACTTAAAAGGGATAGCCCTTTTAGGCCCTAACTCGTTAAGGGCCGGCTTTGACCAGTATGCTTTCCGGTCGGGTTTTAAAAAACAGCAATTTTTCTTACCCTGGATCTAAAAAGGTCGGCCCTTTTAGGCCCTAGCCCGTCAAGGGCTGATCCTGATTCTCAACTCTACTTACACCATTATGAATCGATGCGCATGGGATCAACTTCCCTCCCTTACTCTTCCCATACATAAAATTACAACGTTTTGGTGTAAAATGAAAGGAGTGATCCATTGTTTTATTTTGAAAAATAATATTCAGGGTACTGAAATATTTTTTCCAATAGCATCCAATATTCTAAAACAATTTTTTGTGCACTATATAGCATAAAATAATTTTTTAGTAGTATTCAGTATCTGGCAAGTTATATCCTTAACTGTTTTAATTGTAACAAGCAGCCTCTAAATCACATTCAACACCCTAAATTATTTTTCAAGTTGCAACAAGTAGCCTCTAAAATGCTTTTCTTGTTACAACGGGCACCCTAAATTTAGGATACTAAATAATGGATGCGCTTAGATTTAGTTTAAGATATGGAAAGTTACTAAAAAAAATACTTCAGAATGCAGCTTGCTAGATATTGGATGCTATTCAAAAATTATTTTATGCTATATACTGCATAAAAAATTATTTTAGAATATTGGCTATTATCAGAAAGTACACTTCAAAGCCTTGGATATTATTTTGTAAAAATAAATAGAAAAGTGGATCACCCCTCCCATTTTACACCAAAACGGTGTAGTTTTTGTGTATGGGAGGAGTAAGGGACAAGAAGAGTAAGGGAGGGAAGCTGGATCCGCATGAGGATAATAGGATCTCAATTCATGAATCTCATGGTTGTATAAATAAAAAATAATAATTATTCTATTAATGATTCATTAATTGCAGGAGTTATTGATTGTTAGTTCTTGCTCTCTCCACTACAATATGTGACGTTTATAGAAGAATAAGTTGGTTTAAAATATACTCCTTCCGATTTTTTTTTTATAAACAATTTTTTTTTTTGGGATTGGTTCTTTTTATAAGCAAATTACTTCTTGTGTCTCAGAATTTAAATTACATATTTTTACCCCTATTAAATACATATCTTTATATTAATTATTCCTCAATTATCATTAATTCTCTTTCATTTATTCATTTATTACACATTCTTTCTTATATTTTATACTCATATTTATTATGCATTATCTCTCTTATGCTCTTTTCATAAATATGGGCATATTTAGAGGAAACATGATATTTTTGACATATTTATTATTTTTAACTAATCTTAAATGTTAGTTCGTTTCGTGCAATAAGAATAAAAATTGCATATAAAAAGGATCAGAGGGAGTAAGTCACTTGTAAGATAATTAATACCCATCTTTCAATTTTTTTCCTGTAATTCATGCTCATTTCTAATTTCTACTCTTTAAATTTTCAAACATATTTTTTCAGTAAGTGTAAAAGTGAAACTTTTTTTTTTCCCCCAATTTATGTCATATTTAATGAGTTAACTATCACCTTTTATTTTTGGTGAATTAGTTGAAGTGGCCTATATCATGGATCGGAAGGAGTATTTTATTTTACTCCCTTCGTTCCTTTTTATAAGATATTGTTAGATGTAATTAGTTTTGATGATGCCAAATATTAAGAACAAAAAGTTTGTATGATATATTTATCTCCTGCATTGACTAACTACTATATTTAATATGAAATATCTTATAAATTAGTTAAGCAAAGAAAGAAGATGTCAAGGTTAACTATGAAGAATGATCAAGATGAAGAATAAAAAGATTGAAGAAAGAAAAACTTTCATCATATCATAAAAAGAAGCAATTGAGTTGGAGTATTGCGAATGATCAAGAGGAAGATTGAAGATAGAAAAGAAAATAAGAAGCTATCTAGTTGGGTTATAGAGAATGATCATTAAGAGAAAAAATAAGAAGAAAGAGTGAAAAAAAAGAACCTTCATCATATTAAGTCAAAGAAAGGAAGAAGTTATCAAATTGGAATGATAAAAAAGACAAAGAGAGATTGAAGAAAGAAGAATTTGTAAAATCTAATGGGAATATCAAGATTCAAACTCTTAGAAGTGATTATAGAAGTTTCTATAGTCAAATGGAGGTTAAAATGGGTCAATTCAAAGTTAAAATGACTTATATGAAAGTTATACCAACTTCACTTGAGTGATTCATCTTTATCACTAGTAACATCATTCGAGTGATGTGCTTTGTTTTCGTTCAGTATGACAGAGGTTTGTCAATTTAGTCATATCACCCAAATCATAAATCTGATTGAGCTGAAACTTGTATCATATAAAACTAGACTTTTAATGTGTCACATAGACATTAAGATCAAGTTCAAATAAGGTCAGATAAAAGAGATATGAGTTTTAGAAAATGACAGTCAAATCAACGCTATATTCCAAAATAGATTCGGCATTTTGGACATATCTCTCAAACCACACATTCAATTGAGATGAAACTTAATTCATATGAAGCTAGACTTAAAGAGCTTTTTATAAATAGGTCATTTGTAAAATTTGGAGCTATATTCAAAGTGGTATGTCTTCTGGAATTTGACGCTAAAAAATTCAAACACTATCCAAAACAGTAGTCACTATTTAGATCATAGCTTTCAGAATATAATAAATTTGGAGATGATTCTTTTTGCATTAGAATGTATACGAAAAGATATTTCTAATGATAGGTTATTTATCATATTTAGATTTAAAATGAGCAGATCACTCGAGTGACCACTCGAGTGATGACTTGAGATCACTCGAGTGACCACTTAAGTGATGCATCAAACACCATCACTAGCAGAGCACTACTTGAGTGATGCATCAAGTGATCTATTTAAATCACTCTAATGATGCATCACTAGCACAATACTCGAGTGATCTATCCAGTGATGTTTTTTTAGGAAAACAAAGCAATGCTTTGTAACTTCTGAAAATCATTGGAATATTTGTGTAACTTATTCTTCTTGCTTTTAATCACTTTAATACTTTATTATATTAGTGATTAAGCATTTTTCAGGCGATCAAACAAGGATTAACACACAAATTGGAAAAAGACTTTTTCATCAGAAACTTCCAACAGCTATTTCAATGGTTATATTTTGAAAGCCTTAACGGGAAGAAGAAAAGCTCAACTGTCATCGATCTTCATCAATTATAAATAGAAGAGCATTCAATGCCAAAATGCTCAGATCATGAATCACTCACTCCAACCTGAATACTCTTTGTTTATCTAACTTCGATATCATTTACCTTAGAGAGAGATTATTTGTATTATACTTCAGTGTTTATTTTATTCACATTTGAGAGAGAAGATTGATTGTAATCTTTCATCATCAAGGTTGTATCCTTACGATGTGTGAAGGGGAGTAACTTGGTTAGAGATTTGTAAAAGGCTTCGCAAATGCCCGGATTAAATAAAAAGATAGTGGATTGAAAATCTCAGGAGGAGTCTGGGACTGAACGTAGGTCATCGTGAATTGGACCGAATTAGGATAAATCACAATTTGCATATTTTCTCCCCTAAGCTCTTATATTTCCAGCATATATTATTTATATAACTGACTATTGATTTATAGTAATTCATTACTTTCATACTTGTTGCTTTCACTAAGATATGAAAAGATTTTCAAAGTACTTAAGTTTTATCTTACATTCAATTCACTCCCCTCTTGAGTGTTAGCCGGTTCTAACATATACTAATAATTGAATTGAATTGTTCAAAAGGGTAGTTAAAAAAAGTTAGGTGTAATAAATTTGTATAAAATGAAATTTATTTTAAAAAAGTGCCCTTGTTTATGGGGTAAAGAGAGAATATGTTATATTGAGTTCTTTAGTCAAACATTAGAATTAAAAGCAACAATATCATTAGTAATTTTTATAATTAAGTGAGGGTAAAATGGAAAGTTTACAAGAAATTTTTTAGACATTCCCTAACAATTCTTATAAGAAGGAATATGTTACAGGCAAGAATGGTATCTTATGAAAAAGAACGGAGGGAATAATATTCATTAAAGGCAAGCTTTAATAAGTTGAGGGTTTATGGCAATAATAATAATAATAATAATAATAATAATAATAATAATAATAATAATAATAATAATAAGTTGAGGGTTTAAATGAATTGATCTTTAGGGCTTGTTTGATATAAGAGGAGGTAAGGGAAAATGGTCGGAGGGAAAAAATTTTTGAGCTAAATTTAAAAACAAATTAGAGAAGTGGGGTCAAATTATTTTAATGAAGAGAGTTGTAAGATAAAAGGGTAAGAAAAATTAATTAAAATTTTTTAACCTTACTTCTTCAATTTCTTTTAAATCCAATTTATAAAAATTTTCTCTCACCTCCCTTCCTCTCCAAATCTCTCGTATCAAATAGACTATAGAGTCATCAAGAATTGATATGAAATGTAGGGGTAAGAAGTTTTGCGTGAAATGATCAATCTGAAAATATTGAATTAATGATAGTTAAGTTCTCAATTTTTTTTTATTTTAAAAAAATGGGCAGAAAATACTAGTTTATGTAATTGCAAAAAGAAATTCCAATTATAAACCGAGTTATAGTTAAAATTTAAATGCATTATTCACCATTATTATTTAAATAAATGTTCATACTTTGTTAGAAAAATTTATCGAAATAACATTCTTCAATTCCTTGTTTAGGAGCCTAATTATCATTCTCTTGAAATGCCGTGTATTAGAAACAATATTATTTGTGGATGTTTGGAAGCGGAATTTTTTTACTGAGATGGAAATTTTTTACTGAGATAGAACTTCTTCTATATATTTATCTTGCATATAAGCGGTGCTTGGTAAAAAAAAAAAAACTCCATCTTATTCTAACTATAAGATAAAGTTAATTTTTATGGAGATATTAAGAAAACTAATTAAATTAATTTAAAATATTTATATTTATCGTTTTTTCTCTAAACTATTTTTTTCTAACATATAAACTGATATATAATATGATGATATACAACATATGATATGATTAAATAACTTATTTTATTTTTTTAACCTCTCTAACAAAAATCAACTATTTTCTATATTTAGGATCGGAGGAAGTAATTTTTATAGTTTTGTGAAGGTAAGGAAAACCATCAGAAATTTGCACGACGTCACTTTCAATAGTGTAGTAACTAATAACTCATCGACGTTCGAATTTGGTTGCTCGAAATTGTGAGCTTTGAAGATTGAATTTCAAACGGTTGGTCGATAAGCAATTATGTGTAGAGGAAGTGGCGTTTCAACTAAAACTATATGATGATGATAATATGAGATTCCGTGTGAATGGAATTACATCAAGAGAGGACTGCTTAATTAGGTATTAATGCTTTTTCAACACACCAAATGTGGCACGTTTTAATGGTTGGGGTCTTGTATAAAAAAAAAGGCTGGGTCTTGTAACTCAAACGGCACTAAACAAAACAAAGTTAGGTAAAATAATTCCTTTAATAGCTTGTTTTGTTCAATTTTATGAGAGATGATTATATATAATTTTGATACAAAAGACTTATTATAATGTTTGGTTGAGTTTATGTAATGTAAAGAGGATTATATTTTGTAATCCTGATCACATCATTTAATGTAAATGTAATCAGAATTACATTGTTAGGACTAATGAATGAGGATGCAGACATCCTGTAATCAAGTAAAAAAAAAAAGACAATATTGCTGTTATAATTTTTTAAATTGATCAAAGTGTCCACCCATAAACGTTGTTAAATATTAAATAATTACCACCATTAAATATTAAACAATTGATTAATAATATAGAAATCTAAAAAATATTTCCTCATTAAAAAATTTAAAAATTATATTTCACCGTTAAAAAATATAAAAATATCACATTAAATAATATTCCCACCATTAAATATTAAAACAATACCTTGAACCTAAATTGAACGCTGCATAATATTTTCACCATTAAATATTTTATGCACATGCATTATTTTTATTAAAGACGAACAAAAAAAAAGTCATATAATTATCATTGCATTTCATTAACTTTGATTCTGCGAACCAAATGGAGAAGGTTTTTTTAGACGTGAAATTATAAGTTCGAACATTCTTTAAGAAGTATAATAAGTGTGTGAATTATGACAAAAAAAAATGGCATATTTCAATGTCATCTTTATTTTTAATATGATTTTTGATTAATTTTATTTTACAGATTTTTAGATTTTGTGTTGTTTTAAAATAAATTTGATCATTTACGGTTTTCATTTTTTTCATGTTATTCATGGAAGTTTGGACTTTGGAGGGTTATGATAAGTGGAATTTAAACACGAGAAAATCAAACCACGCCGGAACCTATGACCTTAAGCCGACATCATTTGGTGCATCTTGACTTTTTTTTTTTTTGCCCCCTTTTCAATTGGCTTTAGCTTAGGCTAACATAGTCATTAATATTTTAAACTAACACATAATTGATTATTTTGTTGTTTTTACTCTACTCCGCTCAATTTTATTGGATTTGTTTTTCAAGAATTCCTAATTACAATCTAATTGTCCCTTAAATAAAGAAAGATTGCCAACCTTTGTTTTGTTTGCTGATATTGATTGACAAAAAGTAAGACTATACGCAATAACAATGCTTCGATTCAGTAAAATATTCAATACTTTGCATAAAATTATAAGTTTAAATATTAAAATAAATTATATTATCTTTATTTAAACTCCATAATACTTAAATCTAATTTAATAATACCAAATATAATACTCTTTCCACTTCTAAATGTAGAAGGTAGATAACTAATTTATAGAAATTAAGAGAATTTGTTAAGCTAATTATTTTTGAGAAATGTGCATTAATTTTCTTGAAATACCTCATTATTAATTAGGAAGACAAAATTGATTGAGGTTTACATTAAACAAACTATCGTATCAAACTATTGTTAATAAGCATATAAAAAAGTTGTTTTTTCAGTCAATATATACGAGTAATTATACATGTCACTATTACAAAAAAGTAAAGTTGTGACGCTTATAATTGATTAGTTGTGGCACTAGAGAAGTGTTACATATCTGAATGCCACTAAACAAAGCTGTGATGCTGGGAAGTGCTACAGCATTTTAAATTTTTTTTTAAAAAACTTACCCTCCTATGGCGTTTGTTGGAGGAAGTGCCACAGGAGGGGAGAATTGTGATTGGTGAGGAGTAGATAGTGTAATCCACATTATAGGTAAAAAAATTTTTTCCTGAAGGCCAAGTGTGACGCCTACAAAACTGCAGGCGTCACATTAGGCATGACCAGCTGTGGCACCTAGTTGCCCAGGTGCCACAGCTGGTCACGTGGGGCCACGTGTGGGACATGCGCCACACTTGGTCCTACTAGCTATGACGTATGTTACTCAAAATAAAAAAAAATATAAAAAAAAGGAAGTTGTAACACTTTTTTAAAAAAGGGTCACAAAATGTGCTCCACCTTTCAATCTTTTTGTAGTAGTGTGAAAAAAAAATAAGGATTGGCAATATTCCTTTTTGACCAGTTTATTTAGGGGTTACTTTCCAACTCGGGGGTGGAACGAATAATCATAACAAAAATTAAATAATTAAAATTTAAACATTTCTTCCATGAAGCACAATAATGAAAATAAAAGACAATGAATTAAAATAAATTATTAAAGTATTCTGCCATGTGAACTTTTCTATGTGTTTGTTTGGAATAGCGATTGAAGTATTAAAAGTAACTTTTCAATCGTAATATACGGTACATAAGGTAAATATATGAGAGAAGTTTTATTTCGATCTACATAAATAAACACTTTTGGAGGTTCCAAATGTGATCTCAAACAAATATGTAAAAAATTTTTTTGATCAATACACACAAACTGAAGGCAAAACCACCTAACGCAGGTGGTAGCAAACAGCTTGTGAGCGGGACTTATCACACACATTCACACACACAACCACCAATGTGGAACTTGGAAATCCCATAAGGGACCACCAAGCGCGGCTCAAGGCTTTCACCTCTTTGACCCCACTACGGTATAAGTTCACATACACAAAGCGATATGTTTTTTTTTATCAACACACACAAGCTGAAGACAAAACCACCTAACGCGGGTGGTACCAAACAATTCATGAGCGGGACTTATATAACACACTCTCACACGCAACCACCGATGTGGAATACGTAGAAATTTAAAAGAATAAATTTCTACAATAAGGATTAAAGTGTCACGCACATGATTGGAGCCAATCGATGGGGTCAGTGAGTGGCACAATTTTATAAAGATGCACATGTGCCCTCAAATATAGGTGTGTCCCATAAATAGATACAACAATTGTAAAGTTCTAAACTTTATTTCTTGTTCCTTTTGATAAAAAAAAAAAAAAAACTTTATTTCTTGTTCAGGTGAAGAAAAACTTTATTTCTTGTCGTTGGGGCAAAAAAAAAAAAAAAAAACTTTATTTCTCGTCACCTTTTTTTTTTCTTTTAGCTAAATTAAAACAAAATTTTCTGATTTTTTTTGTTCGAATCAAAATTTCCCAAAATTTGAACCGTGTATAAATAATTCACCTAATATTTAAGATTTAATTTAATAATAAATCATTACTTTTAAGTTCGCATGGTAAGCCCCCCACCATCAATTATACGTCTCCTTAAATTTTTATTTTTGCGTGTATATAACCCCCACAAACTGAGTTATATGCATATATCCCTTCTAAACTTTAAGTTATATGTAAGTAAATAGTGAATAGAACTTACAAGGGGAGTTACCCATGAATTTAAGAGTTTATGGGGATTTATTGTAAAGTTTCAAAAACCATTGAGGTTTTCCGTAGATAACATGTAGTTGAGAGGTGTTGTGTGTATAATTTAGCTTCGTTTTCTAAAAAAATGCTATCATTATCAACTTTATTAGCATATCATTGAAGGGGTTTGAAATCAATCTTTTGTAATACTTGTAGCTGGAGACAAAAATATTATAAAATTTCTATATTAAACAATAAGGATCATCCACTTTGAATTAATTCTTACTTCATTGTAACTAGTTTGCATATGGTTAAACAAACTCAGAAAATGGATTAGTTAGGGGGAAAATTAAATCAACTAACTTAACAAAATATGTTGGAATATTGGTTTGTAAATTTTTTAATCAGTTTGAAAACTTGAAAGCTCATATATCACTAGTAAAATTGGTGTCAATGATAAGCCATTGGTATGAAGCCAAAAATGTGAACTTGAACAAAAACTCTGATGCTTCCACACTAGGAATAGAGTTGGGTTTTTCCGTTTTTACCTCTGCAAAATTATCACGAATCAACTCTCACGCACATGGAGCTAAGTCTGATACTTCAAATATATTATGAGACCTCAAGGAAGAGACCTGATTACCAAAAAGTCTCAATGACAAGTAAAAGGTATAAAACTATTCTCATTTTTTGTACTGACACTTGTCATTATATGGTACCTAACATCTTAAGCTGTATCCACCAATGATACTGCATCAGGATTCATACAACCACCACTGCCATTTAGTGCTTGGCAGTGGATTTCAGAATTGAACCCTATGGAGGATGTATTGTGCTCTATTTTTTTTTTCTTTTCATAAAAGGACATAATGATATTAACTAATTAAAAGTTTTACAACGAGACAAAAGATGAAGAACAAACAATTAGAAAATAGCCTACCAAAAGATTCTTCAAAAAATAACTTTTACAAAAGAAAAAGAAAAGTCATGCAATAAAGATAAAATTCTTGCCAAGTAATTACAGATATAGGATGAATTCCTGTAGGAAAATTGATGAATATATCATTTCCTGAAACAAGTGATGGATGGAGAAGGTTTTGAAGGCAACTGAAGAAGAAAGGAAGTCCTTTTATAAAAATTCAATCAAAGGAGTTCCTTTGTGGCAAATGTATTCCTGACAGAAGTGATACCCCACTTTTTTAAATTTGTGAAGAAAAATATCTCATCTAACATTAATAAAAGTAATGGAAGCTTCTATAAAAGATGAGATATATAAGCCTTTTTGGATGATGAGGAGTTTTCATAAATGCTAAGGTTGAAAAAGAAATGAGGCCATATATTTCCTTCATATTATAGATTGAGAAGGGTCACATTTACCATAACGTGGGCCTAGATTTCTTTTCGTCCATATTTTACATTGAGATGGCAAATGATTTCACAAACCAAGTGAAATGATAGGTGACGAAGCACAATGAAGTACATCTCAACCAAGTCATGACTTCGTTATGTGACTTTTTTTTGTGGGTACATAACTTGGGACTTTTTCTTCAAGTTGATGCAGAACATCGCAAGTCAAATTTTTGTGCATATGTTGTTTTTTTTTTTGTCTTTTATCTTTTGTTCACTGTTACGTAAGATATACTTTCATTAGCAGCCAAAGACATTACATCACATCATATAAAGTAGCTGCCAAACACATCAGAGGGAAAGGAAATACATAATGAGTCAAAAGATAATTAAAGCTGACAATGATACCACACCCAAGCTATGGTTGAGTGGAGAAACATCCAAAGATGTCTCAAGAACCTCCTATGCATCATATGTCAGTATAACAAGTAAAAAGTGTGGTGGTTGCAACACCCACCCAACTCGGCCCACTCCTTTAAAAGCAACCGCTGCAAGATGATTTGCAGCATTTCCACTATGCGAAGAGAAACTTAAAATAAACCCAACGTAAGATGCAAGAAAGTTGTCTAACACTTGCAGCGACTACCATCCATTAAGCACGACCACTTGATGGTACACATACCTCTCATCAACATCTTGGATTCACCACCATCGAACAGATCCAAAAAGAGTCCTCTAAGAAATAAAACATATGGTCACTGAGAGGCCCATCAACAATACCCTTCCCCCAACAACGCAAATCCAAGTTGTCAAATTGGGATTTGATCTTCCTATCTTCAACCTACCATCAAAGCAAAAGGCGCCACAAACAATCTCTAAAGATCTGCTTATTGACGGAAAGCCATAATACACCACCACCAAAAATTGAAGAACAAAGAAAGGAAAACAAGCTATGCTCGTCCCCTCCACCGACGAAAACCACCAGGGAGGGAGACGTTATACCTCAAGCTTGCTCAAAGGCGATGAAAGGACTCTCACCGCTCAAGAAATTCTAGAGGGGCAGAGAGAAAAACTCACACCAAGGCGAGAGAGAGATTTCTTTTATGTTCTACTCCTATATGAGTTCTAGATTAATTGGGCTGTTTGTAGCTTGCTTTAATAATTTGTCCTCTTTAGCTGTTCCATGTCTGTCCTGACCGTAATGATAGTTTCTGACTTTCTTGGCCTTCTTTATGTTATTACTTTATTATTAATAAAATTTGACCTTTATGTAAAATAAGTGTTTTATTGTAATAAAAAATATTAATTTTAAAATTTATTTAGTAAAATGTTACTATCGAGTGGATTATGAATATACTAAGATATGTTTAATTTGAGGAATGACTCATTTGGTTAAGCAAAATAAAATCCATATATTTAAGTCATACTTTATATCAATATTATATTTATACACTTCATTCATAAAGGCTACGACTCATATTAGTTGGTTACAAATTAAAGGGCTACCATTCATATAGTTGGTAATTTGTCCCTTTTAACTAATTGTAAAGAATACACTAGACCTACCAGAACTATTAAAATATCACAGGGACAAATGGTCCTTGTAACTGCCACAAGGAATATAATGTTAAAATCAGGGTTATCTGACCTAGACCGGACCGGCCGAACCGTACCGGAAACCGGCGACTCGGGCACTAAACCGATCCGGTTTGGTAACCTGGTCCGGGTCAAATTTTTAAATTTTTTTTAAAAAATTTTTTCTTTAGAATTTCATACTATAAGCTTAAAATATTCCATTTCTCACTGGTTTGGTCCCGGTTTAGCTCTGGTTTGACTTTAGTCTAACCCACTGACCCTTAACCCAATACCCAGACCAGTCCGAATTTAATTACCTTAGTTAAAATCTTAGATGACATTAGATCAAAAAATGTCTTGTAAGCATTACAGCTGTAAATTCAACTTGGCTCTCATACCATGTTAAGGGTTGTGGCAGGCTCACTCATGTGGTACAGTGAAAGTAAAAAATATAAACTATTATTTATCTAAAAGAATAAGATTCATATGTAAGAATATTTGTACGCCTTACCCATAACAGTCAATGATGCCGTCTAACTATGCACTATATTATATTCTCCTATTTCCTATATTCCCTTTCAAATTGAGTACCAAATATATCGATAGTTCCCAACTTACCTAGTAAACAATAGTTCACGCCCTGATTAATACAGGTTTGACTAATCCCACCATTAGTAGAATTTCACACACTGCTCGGTTTCCCTTTTATGCGCTTATAAAGAATACATTGTACCTAACCCACATAGGGAATGTTAAAATCTCTAATGATGTTAAACCAAAAAGTGTCTTATAAGCATTAGAACTACAATTCAACTTGACTCATATACTCTACCATATTAAGTGACGTCACAAGTACCCTCGGGGGCACAGTGGAGAAAGATAAAAAAACTTTTATAAAAAAGAATAAGATTCATACATTTAAGGGTCTGTTTAGGAACCCGTTTGGGTCCAAAAAAAAGCTCATCTGGGGGCTAAAAGCTCCAAAAGCTCATTTGATGTGTTTGGGAAAGCTTTTAGGATGACTGAGCTTATGAAGCAAATGAAGCTTTTATGAGAAGCTCATCCAAGTTACTTCTCTCAACTTTTATGAAAAAAAAAAGTCACTTCTGATACCGTCAATCCAAACACAAATCACATCTACAAAGCTCCTTTTTTTCTATATGACTTTTCCAAAAACCCATCTGCAAAAAAAGCTCCTTCTCCACCGCTAATCCAAACAGGCACTAAGTCAAACTGCACATCTATATTCATAGACAATGCTCATAAAGCTCAACGACGCCATCTAACTATGCATATTATATTTTCCTGTAGACTATACTTACATCAAGTTCCTTATATCTAGTACATCAACTTCTCCAATAACATGTGATCATGAATGGATTTATAGTTAAATGATTATAATTAAAAAATAGGGCACAAGATCACATATGATTGAAGAACTTGACGAAATGGATATAAAGAATTTGATCTAAGTATTTTACTTTTCTTATTTCCTACCGGAGGGAATTTCGGTCCCTTCCCTCCAGAATGAGAAGACAATTTTAGAGCGATAACCAGAATCCATTTCCTCTTCTCTCCCTATCTCAAATCAAACCAACAACAACCGGCAACATTAAACCTTTCCCCCTCCATTCAATTGAATCAAATAGCATGTAATGCAGTAGTGGTAATAAAGAAGGGGTTTCCTTTTTTTTCGCTCTTACAAGTTACAAGGAACTTGCTACGATCTAATGAGAGGAGACGTATAAATGTCTTGGCAACCTCCGAAGAACATTTAAGAAGTAACAAGTTACAAATGTTACTGAACGAACATTTAAGATACTAATAATGGATAGGGTAATTTTGAGAATTTCATATCATGATCATGTAATTACAATTCAAAATCGTAATACTATTGCTTGTTGTCTATTACGCAATTTGATTATTAGAAAAAGGCGTGTTGATTTGTTAGTTATTGAGTATGGTAATATGTCAAATGACGAAGGGGCAGAGAGGAGCCAAATGATAACATGAAAAAGCATTCAACTATATTGGATTCTAGGGTTAATATAATCATTAGTCTTTTAAGTTTGTCCTCATTTTGATTTTAGTTCCTCAAGTTTCAAACCAGGTTTTGGTCCTTCAAGTTTCATTTAATTTAAAACATTGATCTTTATAACTTAATAAAAACCTGGACCATTTTGTCTCTAGAGGGACCAAAACCACTAATTTGAAACTTGAAGGATTAAAATTAAAATGAGAGCAAACTTTAGGGACCAAAGATGGTATTAACCCTGGATTTCATGAAATGCAACAAACAATGTAGGAGGCAATGCAACAAGGAGAAAAAAAGATGTACCCTTTCTAACCACGCAGGTGGCTAGCGAAAATATGAGACTCAAGGAGTTAATAGAAAATTTGGATAAACAGCACATTGATCAGTAATTAAATTGGAGACAACCAGATCCATGGTGGGTTAGATTGAATGTCCTGCCCACTCAATCCTGTTTGCAAGGCAACATACGAAGGTCTAATTCCTAATTACAATGGTGTTTGAAGACATCATTTCATTAAAGAAAGTTGGGTTATGCTCCTAACATTGTGGTTGAGATGTGAGTATTACACTATATTTGGATAGCGAGAAAATTAGAAGGAAAAGAGTACTAAGAGGGAAAATTCCAAAAAATAGTAAATTTTTTTACCATTTTGGTAATTTTTTCTTCCTTCTATCCCCCCCCCCCCCCCAAAAAATTTCTCCCAAACCAAACATCCCCTTAAGAAAAGTTTGAGTCTATGTAGGGATCAATGTAAAAAAAAGATTCCGTGTTTTCTTATTCTATGGAGGCTGACTCCCATGAAAACAAATCTTTGCTAAAAAAACAAAAAACAGTTACTTTTTAAAAAGTAAACTACCACCCAGTTATACCAGTAATAAGATCATAAGAGTTCACAGCCCTCCAAATGATCAAAATTGCAATATTTGAATGCAAGGTCATACAAAGAAGGATTACAAACATTGTCATTTTAGGCCAATGGCCTTGTAGCCTAATCTCAGACCGTTTGTACCTACTCTTCTAATTAAAAATATTGTAATTTTTGTATCCTTCAGAAAGCGAGGGAAGTTAAACATAGTAACATCCGTATCAGGCAATGCTATATATATAAACATCTAAAAATGAATTTAGCCCGAAAAATTTTAATTATTGTTGTATAATATGCTATGTTCCCTAGCAAAATGTGCAGAAAATGAAATAAAGTAACTATTTTTTCCCCTAACCAGAACAAATAAAGTGACATTTGCTTGAACATTCCCAAAGGGATCCCTCCGACTACAATCTGTTGTCTCAAGAGCTAAGTTCTTGGCAATCTCATTCTGCAATTCAATCCAATTTGACCGAAGAGAACAGGTAATAAACAAAAGAGAAGGAAGAGAGGAAACCAGCTGTGCCTGTAGCCAACATGATAGCCAGAACCATGAAGAGAGAGTACCCCAAGTACAGAGATGCAGAGACAGGGCCACTCAAATTCTTGAGATCAAACACCAGATAGTTTATGGAGTACAAGAAGATGTATATGGCCACCGAACCAGAAGCAAAGAACGATTTCCACCACCATCTCCAATCTTCCACACACAGATGCATGTAGGTTAGAACCAAAGAGACCTCAGCACAGACCACCACAAGCAGAATCAAGACAACAAAGAGGAACCCAAAGACGTAATAGACACGGCCCATCCAGATACTGGACATGATGAAGAAGAACTCTATGAACAAGGTTCCAAATGGGAGGGTCCCTGCGCCAAGGACTAACAGCCATGAAGGGTACTTCTGTGAGGGAATTTCACGAGGAATTTGATTGGTTCGGACTGGATACTCGATGTGCTTGGCCCTAGCACCTAAGTACCCTCCAAAAAGGGTGAGGGGAACAGAAATGCAGAACCATAGTAAAATTAGGATGACAAAGAGTGAAAATGGGATGGCTCCTGTGCTGTGGCTTCCCCACAATAGGAAATTCAAAGTTGTGAGGATCATGAACGCAATGCCGGGGAAGAAACAAGCCGCCCACCATGCCACTGAAAACCAGCCCTTCTGATTGCCACAGCCAATTGTTCTCCAAAGGCGAACAGCCACATATCCAGCTGCAACACCAAGTATCATGTAGAAAAACAGCATACCAGTAATGAGTGTTCCACGAGAGGCTGGTGACATGAATCCGAGAGCTGCAAATAAGATTGTCACAACAGCCATTCCAAGAATCTGAACCCCATCTCCAACCATTATACATAGTAATGAAGGATTAGATGGAGCGCGGAATACATCCCCCACAACAAGTTTCCAACCAGATAACTCTTCGTTCATCTGTGCTTGAGCCTCCTTGTCAAGCTCCTCATAATGGGTTAGATCGCGACGAACAGTCCTCAGCAAGATCACAAGTACAATGCCGGCAAGGAAAGTGATCACCATAAGAGAATTGAGGATTGAGAACCAATGGACTTTTGATCCCTCCATCTTCAAGTAGGCGTCCCATCTGGATGGCCATTTTATGTCACTCTCCTCAAAGGTGACCTCATAGGTGAAAGCTAGTGGCTGCCCTTCTTTGATCTGCATTCCTACGGCGGAGGGATCACATTTAATAGGTGATGGGTATTTGTCATACATTTTCAAGTTTTTAGCTGAATCAAAATTATGCATAACACTGCACGGAATCACCTCAAACCCAACAACCATATATCCAGGCATTTCTGGTTCCCCTTTACCACCTGTTGGAAACACTTCAACTGCATCACCAGTTCCCATCACACGAGCCACATTGGGTTCCTCGTATTTATGGACAAGAACATTGAACTTTAGATGGTTAAACAGATAATATGCATCCTGAACCTTAACACCAACAGGGTACCCAGTCCATCGTAGGAAGTATCCATCCTTCTGTGTAAAGCGAATGGCGGGTAAATTATCAAGGATCAGGTTAACCTGATACATCTCATCAATCCTCTCTTTAAGGATCTTGAACTGATCTGCTGATAATGAGTCTAACCGACACAAGAATATTTCCGATTCATTTGCGTACATCTTAAATCGGTACGGTGAGTTCTCGATCCGATCTCCCATGAGAAGCTCACCGAGATTTTCAGCACTGTCCTTAACACCATCCGGAGGCTTGCAAAAGGGTAAGCTGTAATAGCTAAAGGGCATTTCTGTATCAATTGAGGTCAGAGAATTCACTTTCACCGACCACTCATCCCCAACCAGATACTTGTGGGGATAACTTCCCGGAAGATAGAACCCACATGTGGATTGAAATATTAAGCAAAATGCTAAGAACCACAAGCTAAGTTGATCAGAGAAAACCATCTTCGAATGAATCGTGCGAGTTTTGTATCAGATCTGAAATTCCCAGATGCCAAATGAGTGAGCAAATTCTCCAAAAAAATCAAAGGAAAAAAAAAGCTCGGGCTACGAATAGATTCTCAGGCCAGAGTAAACGAAGACGCGAAGCATTGAAACTAATACAGATATGAAGGCAGAATCAAAACATATACGTTAAACATGAAGCAAGTAACGGGCACAGAGAGAGAGAGAGAGAATTTTACTAACCTCAAACAAAGCCCGAGAGAGAGAATTTCAGAGAAAAAGGGAATAACGCGGATCGAACGTGATGTTCAAGCTCTGGTTATGGCGATTTGGCGAGGAATAGCGTTATACAGGAATTGACTATTGTACCCCTCATTGCCCAATTATGGACATACCGCCACAGCCAGGTCCGCCACTCTTTTTTTTTTTTTTCCTTCCTACAAGGCACCGCCACTCTTTTCGTTCATAATTTATCTCACAGTTCGTGGGCTACTTAGAGCAATTAGGTTGTGTTTGCTTTGAGGGGTAGGGGAGGGACTTCCACTCCCCTTGTTCGATAATAACAAAATTTAAAGATGGGAGGGGAAATTTTTTAAAATTTGCACTCCTCTCCCTTCAAAATCCTTCCCCTCAAGATTGAGGGGATTTAGAGAGAAAGGGTGATATTTTATAAGTGAAAATTATTATACTCCTACTTATTTCTATTATTCTTAAACTGTCCCTTCTTCATTATTATAATATTTATAATTACCCTGTTTTTATTAAAATTATTATTATCTATATTTTAAAATTTAATTATGATTATATTTATTTAATCTTAATAATTATATTTTATTAAACATTCTATTATGTATGAAAAACCAAAATTAAATGAGGATAATGTTGTTCGAATAAAAATACTTTCCCTCCCCTTCCATACTTAACTAAACAAGGTAATATCAAAATTACTCTCACCCCCTTCCCTTTGTTGAGCCAAACAGACCCTTAATGATGCTCTTTTTTCCCCACAATTTTAATGATTCTCAATTAATTAATTTGATAATTTTTAACGTCTTTCAATTTGATCAATATTATTTAAATATAATTTAAAAATTGATTTAAATTTATTGGAATTTATTAAATTCGAAGAAATTATTTTCTCAAAAAAAAAATTCAAAGCAATTTTTTCAAATTGAAGACTTTGATAAATGAACTTATAATATCATAAACATTAATTTAATTATACGATTTGTGATTTTACTTACATCGTTACATTTAATTTTTTAATGATCATCTGCAAAAATAGATTATTAGTTATTTTTAATTTATTGTGGAGGTCATGTTGTATAATAAAAGATAATAAAAATATTATATATGTTCAAATGTCTAGTTATATATCATAAAGAAATCACACTACATAAGCACACAAAGAAGTGCAGCCTCAAGGAGAAAGAGAAATAACAAATAAGTGGGCAAGGGAGCATCAGAATTATATATTATCGCCTATTAAAAAAAAAAGAATTATATATTATCATTATAATATATATCTTTTTGCTCAAAATCATTATAATATATATCAATATATATATATATATATATATTTTCTGTGTGTGTATTAATTAAAGTTGGAGTTGTTCATAGCCTTTCATTGAGTATCATCCAAAGGAAGCAACCTTGGAATTTCATCAAACTCAGAAAAATAAAGCCTTCTAAATTTGAAGACCCATCCAAGTAGCCAGCTGCAGACATTTCTTCCCTGCAAAGTCCAACTTCTTCCTCCTTCATGACCATTTTAGGCTTGTGAGAGGTTTGGCTAACGTTGATCTTGTTGTCTCTCGATGTCTTGTTGCTGCTATTGGCATCTTTTGGTGGCTATAATTTTTGGCAGACGATTTTCCGGTTCACCTCTACATAAGTTCTCGAAAGTTGCCGACATCGGTCTTGATGATCTCATATGTAAATATGTGAATTATGCATACCTTGGTCTTCGTTTTTGCTATTACCTGTGAATTTATCTCCTGCATTTGACATCAAATGTAGGAGAGAAAACGAAGCCCAAGGTGCATATAGTTCATTGGAGATCATCAAGACTGATGTCGACAACTTCCAAGAACTTGTGTAGAGGTGAATCGGAGAACCGTCTACTGAAAAACATGGCCACCAAAAGATGTCAATAGCAACAACAAGACATCGAGAGGCAACTAGATCAAACATCGATCGAACCTCCCAGAAGCCAAAAATGGTCATGACCGAGGAGGAGGAGGAGGAGGAAGATGAAAACGAAGTTGGACTTTGTAGGGAAGCAACGTTTACAGGTGGCTACTTGGGTGGGTTTTCAAAAATATGTCGCCCCACTTGTCCTGCGCTTTTCATTTCTGCCATTAACATCTTACACACAAGAGACATTAACTGCATGCGCACTGCAGTGCATTAGATGCGTTACAAAAATTTTAAAAACAAATCAGGTTTTTTTTAACTTACACGGTTACTGATTTTGTTAAGTCCACCGAGTGTCCACAGCTGGTCCCTTGTAGTGTATTCATCACCAATGTCAACCAGCACCCTATAAAGGCTAAACACTATCATGATCCAATTACTGAATAATCAATTGACTGATTAGAAAAGTTAGAAGAACTTTAGCACTTACTCTTCACCCTCAGCAGCATTTGTTATTCGAGATATGACCTCGAAAAACTTATCCTTGTCATCTTTAGCCCTCTTGGTCCGCTTAACTGGCTTTGTTAAAGTCCACGGGGACATGTTCTTAGGCATCCTTAGCCTCTTTGATCTCCTTGGCCCTTGTTCCTTCTGTCCAACCTCATCATCCCCGGATTGTTCTTGGTCAATGTTTGTAGGCTCTTGGTTTGGAGTCTCTTCATCAAATTCACAAATGTTTATGGGTGAGGCCAATGATGTATCTACATCATCGTCGGCATCATGATCAACACCATCTTCATTATGATCATGTCCCTCATCGTCCTCACCATGTACCCTATCACTTCCCTCATGTCTGTCCGGATTGTCGTCATTTATTTCATCACAATCAATAGGGTCCTGAGCTTGCTGCTTGCGCCGGCTTTCAATCTGTAGTTGTGCTTTAACCAACTCGTCTTCACCAGCAGCAACAAGTTTCTTGTGGTTGTCCTCAATAACCCCCATCAACCGTGCATGCAATGCCTTCAATTCCTGCAAAACATATTGACAAAAAGGGTCAAAGCCATTGGAAACTCATTAAATTAATTTAATATAATGTGATGACATACAGGGTCTAAATAAGCGACTCCCTTCTTTTTGGGAAAGTCCTTCTCCTCATGCACTTTTGTTGGCTCCCTCATATATAGCAGCCCAATGTCACTCTTGCGCTCTTTGTCGATCATCTCCTTCACCTTCTCTTTCGTCCAAAACTTAATTGCAGACGTCGACGCATGGCAAACAGGTTTAGACAGAGGGAACCACTCACCAAAAAATATCTATAACATAAAAGACAAATATTAAACATTTGGTGGATCGATAAAGGGAAAAGGAAAAAAAACGGCTCATAGTACATACCAACAACATGTATAAACAGCCTCCCACATTGCAGCTTCCCTCTTTGTTGACTCTAATTGTGTCAATGTAATCCGCCATCTCTTTGCGTAGGTCATTAACAATGTATGTGGCCCAGTCAAAGTTGGCAAATCCTTTCATGGTATAGCACATGAGCTTCAGCAACTTGTCACTGATTGTGGAGCTTGCTGTGGGAGCTAAAAAAGTTCCCAACGTATGTAACATGAATAAAAATTCAAACTTGTCATCAGCTTCCCCAGATGTTATGTCACTAAGTATGTTCTCATACTTGACCTTGCCATACTCAGCCTTCAATCTCTTATACGTGTCATCTGTGTCACTGATGTCTACTCTAACCTCGTCCCCACTATTTGGAACCCCAAGGAATTCAGCAACATCTTTTGCTTCTATTTCAGCTGTCTTCCCCCTAATTCTAAATTGATTGGTCGGGGGATCATACGCTCTCATTATAGCAACTAAAATTTCCCGGGGGAGCCTCACACATTCCACATCTAGTAGAGCTCCAAATCCTAATCTTTGTACCTTAGCTTTTAAGTGTGGATTACAATTTACATGAGCAGCTAGCTTGGTGAATTGATTTAGGGAGCAACGGGAGTGAAAAGCAACTGGATAGTTCCTCTTCTGCTTGTCCGGCCTTCCTTGCTTGGCCCTATCATTATATTTTTTCCTCTCTTCCTCACTCATATTCCTCCAGGCCTTTGTTGACTCCCTAACCTTTTCATGAAAATTTAGGCCCTCCTTCCCCTTTTCAAACTCATGACGAAACAACATATAACCATTTTTAACATCTTTTCTCTGCATATCCACTTCACTTGTCATTGTATAAGACCCAATAAATTGCAGCTACAATTTAACATAACAGTTTAAATGAACTGAACTGAATGAATCTGTTACAAGTCAATGAGTTAATGCATAACATTTTACTCAATTATAACATGCAGAATCGAAAACCAATCTTGTTTCAGCAAACCAGTAGCTAAATCTGACTTCCAGCAAAAGAGAATACCCAAAGGGAATGAAACTATTGGGTCTACAATGATAATAAGTGTTAATTCGTTCAAATACCCAAAGGGAAATATCCAATTTTCAATGTGTTTCTGAATGCAAGTTTGCAACATCCAATTTCCTCACGCAATTCACTTTAGACACAATGCATATATAATTCAGCGTACCTGACTATATAAACTATACAATCGACAACAAAGAAAGCCTCTTTTTTTACCAGGTAAATCATGGTACACATTCAAATCTTACCTGAATGAAGGATCAACTGACCGGGTAGGCCGCAAAGGAGACGACGCTCAACAACAGCAAGTCGCACGAATGAGACAAGGGAAATGGTTTTAGAGGGGGAGAACTGGATAAAAAAACAGATTGGACAGGGATTGGCACTTACACGCACCAACCAACATACTGATTTGACACTTGAAAGGTACACTGTATTAAGGGAATGCAACATACCAGCAAAGATATTATACATTCATAAGCATTGTTGAAGCAATCAAGCAATAATATACATCCTAAAATGCAAGCTAATTGTTTACACTAACTGAAAGCATCTCAAAATATGTATTTTTTCTTTTTCAGTACGCAAGGTTCTGGATTCAGACTTTTCACACAAGCCTGCATAACCTCAAGTAGCGTTACAATTAGTTCATCATTCAGTACTATTGCAGATTATATGACAAAGTACGCAGGGTTCACCGGAGAAGGAAAAAAGCCAGGTTAATATGACAAAGTAGCATTGCACTCACCCTTTGCGCAAATATGCCTTGGCTAGTTCATCATTCAAGTCAATTGCCTTGTTCGCGTCAGCAACAGCTTTTGCTCAATTAATTTACCATTAGTTGCAATAATGCATAAATCTTATCCAATTCAATCATACAATAAACAAGAGCGCTTGTACATACAAACGAAACCAAAAAGGCTAAACTAACACACAAAAGCTCAGTCATTCAAACAAACACGTGCACAGTGAAATAGAGTAACGAATAGATTGAAATTCAAAGCATCACTGAAGAGAAAGAACCATACCTAGCACCCACTATACCACAACTTATCAAGGAAATTAAATAATCTTCTAGGAGAACCAACTACCTTAAACAAATTTCCTATCTCAACTATAAAAAATAACGAATACAAGCACAAGCGTATCCACTTAATAGATCTCCCACATAAAAGAAAATTCCATGTTCAGCACTAGAGAATGGCGAGACAATCGAACACAAGCATTTTGAATCACGCCGAGAACCAACCTCGGTTTCCAAGAATCACATTTTCGCTCACACCAACATTTGCACAAGACAATCTAACACAAGCATTTTGGAATCGAACATAAGCACGACGAGGAGGAGAAATCGAACACAAACCTTAAACGGACAAACCAACCACTGAAAATTCCCTCACCCACATCGACGTCGCCGGCAGCACTAGACAATGGCACACACAAGAATTTCCGATTTGGGGACGGCGACACCTAGGGCTCCACCAGTGTTTCTATGAGAAATGACAACACTTAGAGCCTTCTCTTTACCGAAATCGAACAAAAGCACGATGAGGAGGAGAAATCGAACACAAACCTAAACGGACAAACCAACAGTAGCTGCTCTTCCCATTCACCCACATCGACGTCACCGGCAGCACAAGAGAATGGCGCACACAAGAATTTCGGATTTGGGGAAGGAGACGACACCTAGGGCTCCGGCACTGAATGTCGAACGAGTGAACTGAAGGAATGGTTCAGTGACAAATGAAAAGGCGCACTCTTGACCGTGAATGTCGAACGAGTGAAGGGGCATTTTGGTCTTTCAAACAACACTTCATTATCCCTTAAAGGTCTCTCAGCACTATTCTGTCATTATCATGTTATAATAGACTTTTGGGGCTTTTGTTAATTCAAAAGGCATTTATCTGGGATTTTCCCAATAAAAAAAAGAGCAAATTGTTTAAATTTATTGACCGACATAATGTGCGGACAACCTTTTAGTCTCAATCAATTGATTGCGAATCGCTAAAGATTTTGGGAAAAAAATTATCACGAGCCATAAATTATTAATCATTCATTATATCTCAATGAATTATTCTCCAAGCGTAATTTCGCGTGCATATCTTTTCATTGTTTTTATTTTTATTTTCTTTAATTGTTGTTCATTAATTAATTACGATGTTTTGTTCAATTTGAGGGAAAAAAAATCTCTTTCAACACTGAACAATTAAGCTCTTGGATTATGTGTGTGTCTTTCTTCGTAATATTGAACGATATTTCCTCAATTATATATTTTTCGAATCTTCAAATTAAAGATGTGGTTCATGGAGAACCTCCTTTTCCTTTTGTAACTATAAGTAATTATCTTATTTCCTTAATTTCTTGATCACAACATATAATTTCTTTTCTCATAGTCAATTAGTCTGATAAATCCACAATTTGCTTGAGTGATGAATCCCAACTTTTAGTGATAATTTTTATGTAACTTTTTAAGCTAATTAGAGAGTCGTCCATTTCACTTTGGTCCGTTTTCAATCACTTTGGTTAATTTTTTTTTTTTATTTTGTCATTACTTGTAAATACTTTATTTTAATTTATGTTGTAGTTGTTGCAGTGTTTTTTATTGGGAGAATCCCTAAAAATGAATCTAAAAATTGGGAAATGATAGATGAGTTTTTTTTTAATAAAAAATTGATTAGAAAATGTCAAAACATTATAATAAATTTCCAACTTTTTTCTTATAAAATGACTGATATGTCATTTTCCAATTTTCAGGTTCCTTTTCAAGGATTCTCTCTTTTTTATTCCTATTTAGTGCTATATTAATTTTTAGGAGGACCACAGTGAAAATGCGTGCTTGTATGTTTGCGAAGATGAATAAGATATGTGAAATGATATTTCTCTATGTCAATCTTTTACGAAAACAAAGTGAAGTGTAAATGTAAAATAATATATTAAAAATAAAATACTACTTTTCAGGCAAAAAATTTGCTTAATTTTTGAGTCATTTATCTTTGTGAAATTGAATAAATAAGGTTAAAATATACTATTGGTTCTTTAAGCCTAGACAAGATTTTATTTTAGTTCTCTAACTTTTAAAAGTGTATTTTTAGTCATTTTAAGTTAACATAGTTAAATTCACTAACAAAAAATACTGAGTCAGTAAATATAAAATGCTAACATGTCTTTTCAGAATATTGATTTTTAAATTAAAAATATAAAATTAATTGTATTAATTAATTAAAATTTAGACATGTCATTATTTTTTATTTGCTAACTCATCATTTTTTGTTAATAATGTTAACTTAGAATGACTTAAAACATATTTATTAAAATTAAAGGAATCAAATGGAATATCGTATAAACTTAAAGACAATTTAGCTAATAAATAATTAACATGGAGAAATATATTGTCCCTGCAACTGACGAAAGGCAAACATCTAAAAATGTCGTATTCAATGAGATTTTTAGGAATCTGCATCCATAATGTAAATCAAATAATTGAATTGTTGAAAATGCATTGCTTTGTCTTATGTAGTTATTTAAAAATATTATCTCCATAATCCAATCACTACTAATCGATACAAGGATATAATATACTATTCATGTTTTACCACTTTAATTGCAATAGTTTTTTTCACATTGAACAAGTTTACACGGGGAGTACAAGCTTGTGTCATTCCAATAGCCCACAAAGCAATCACCATACATTATTAGTCATCCTTATGTTTTCATATACAAATGAGGAAGAGTCAAATTTATTCCCAACTGCTTGAAATAGAAATACATAAGAACGAACCAAAATGAACTAAGTTGATTAGGTCTATTGGATTTTATTTTAATCCAAAACAAAAAACATTGAGCCATGACTTGAAAAGTGTCAGAAAAACAGGACCTTATCTCGCATTGCCGATTCTACACTCATAAGGTCTTAACTAGTATGGCAGGGGAAATTAGACGGCCGGGCTACATTAATTTGGAAGTTGATGGGTCAGTCTTAGATTCTGGGCAAAGTGGATGTGGTGGCGTAGTTCGAGGAGACGAAGGACGGTGGATTGGGGGCTATATGTGCAAACTGACCTCGATCCACCCAACTGTAGCGAAATAATTGTAATAATTCAAGGCCTACAAATTTGTTGGAGCAAAGGATTCAAGAGTATTTTTTTTGCGTACCGATAGTATTGATGTTGTTAATTTACTGACAAGAGGATGTGATCCAAACCATCCTTTCTATGACATTATAGTTGATGCTAGATTGTGGCTGGCTAAGAGTTGATAGGTTTTGATTTGTCATATATCCAGGGATAACAAAACTCTTGCGGACTACTTAGCGAAGTCTGCCCATCCATTATAGGGAATTTTGTGTTTCTTGATCATCCGCCACCTTCATACCGAGAGGCGGTTGATGATGAAGGATAATGAGCCCATGCTAGGTTTTGATTGTAATTCGCATTATGTTCCAATTTAATCCAGTTTCTAGTCAAAAAATAAAAAATGAGGTGCGGACGTACAAATTTAGCAATGAACAATTTTACTATACACAGTCATAAGAACTATCTATTTTTTGTGCAAAAAGTAGACATAAACAATTTATTTGGGAGCGGATATAGCAACACCATTAAAGAGACTTAATTTCTGTTACTTTTTGTACTATGAGTCCCACTAATCTTCTCTCTTTATTAATTTAATATTTTTTAATTGAAAAATATCACTTAGGCTCTATGCAAACAATTTTATTTCAATTAACCTCAACAGATTCTGAAATTTTATGGCACCCTCTTAGGTTAAAATGAAATTAAGTTTTTTTAGTGAAAAGATAATAATGCCCTTACTTTTTTTTTTTTACATAAGAGAATTTACAAAATAAATATGGGTATTTTTAAGACAAATAAAAATATTTATGAGATAAATACGTGAATGACCGAAAATTTTTAACTCCTTAGTCATTCATATGTTTGTCTTATAAATGTCATTATTTGTCTTGAAAATGTCAATATTTATCTTCTAAATGTTCTTATTTAAAAAATAAAATAAGGGTATTATTGTTTTTTAATTGACAAAACTAAATTTCATTTTGACCCAAGATGGTGCACCCCATTGAGTCAAAATGAAATTAAATCTTTTTCAGTGAAAAAACAATAATGCCCTTACTTTATTTTTTTTCATAAGAGTATTTACATGAGAAATATGAGAATTTTAAGGCAAATAAAAATATTCACAAAACAAATACGTGAATGACCAAAATTTTTTAACTCTAAGGTCATTCAGATGTTTGTTTTGTAAATGTCTTTATTTGTCTTCAAAATGCTCTTATAAAAAATAAAATAAGTATATTATTGTCTTTTTATTGAAAAAAGTTAATTTCATTTTAACCTGAGAGGGTGTCTAAGTGATATTTTCCCGAAATAAAATTTTGAATGGTGTCTAAGTGATATTTTCCCATTAAAAATATTAAAGTAATAGAGAGAGAGAGAGAGAGAAGATTGGCAGGACTCACAGTGTAAAAAGTAATGGAAGTTAAGTCTCCTTAACGGTGTTACTGTATTTGCTCTCAAATAAATTGTTTATGTCTACTTTTTACACAAAAAATATATAGTTCTTATGGGTGCTCATAACAAAATTGTTTATTGCTAAATTTGTACATTTGCCCAAAATGAAAAAAAAAATATTAAACTTATTCAAATATGGCCCCTCTGTCTCTTTATTACTCGTAGAAAAAAAATTTAATCCTGAGTATAAGTTTTGTTAGAAGTAATTAATGATCGTTTCTAATTTTACACTTATTTTTTTTATCAAACAATTTTACACTTATTAAACTCAATTTGACAAAGAGAAAAAGGAGGGTGGTGAGAAAGATTTATAAAGGTTTAAGGGGCATTTTAGCCCCAAAAGTTTTCACCAAGGGGCAATGTTGCCCTGAAAGTTTTTCAGGGATAAATTTTGCGCCGGAATTATAAAAAATATATCAATTTTGCCCTGATCGTTATCCTAATTAATTTCAACTGTTAATTGACCAAATATGCTTAGCTGACAATCCATATGTCATCCACGTCATTTTTGTTAAAGTGCAAATTTGAACCGAGAGATCATGTGTCATATACTTCATCTTTTTTCAAAAGTGCAAATTTACACTTTAATAACAATGATGCGGATGACATGTGAACTGCCAATTCTGCATATTTGGTCAATTAACAATCAAAATTAACCTGAATAATGACTAGGGCAAAATTGCCTCTCGGTGAAAACTTCCGGGCAAAAATGCCCTTAACCTACTTATGAAAGTATAAAGAGATTAAGGGTAAACTTGAAAAATTTTATCAAATTAAGACATTTTTAATGACTTAACTATTAATCTTTGTATGTGAGAATTAGTTAAAGGACGAAAGGGCAAAAATACTTATGTAAATATCTCATAGGAGAGCCTGGCACCAAATAAAAATTTTGGGTGCAAATATGTCCATGTACTTTTCTAAAGAAAGCAAAAGTGTCATCCTCGTTAAATGCTAAAAAAGTCCGTCTCTTTTTGCTTTTGTAGACCCCATTTATTGTCCAAGTCACACCAAATGTGCCATGTGTCCAAATGCAGTAAAGACATCCCCTCTCCCTCTGTTCTTTCAAGCTGGATTTTTTCAAAACTCCCTCTACTCTTGAGACAAATGGTACGACTCCAAAAGTGAGTCCTTAAGTAGCTTGAACGAACACAGAGAAGTCATAACAATGATAGAAGCTTGAAAAAACCTTGCAAGCTTAGGTATTATGCAGAAAATTCGTCCTAATGTTTGACATAGCCACAATGTCCATAATCTTCCTCTCATCCCAAACCTCCTCGCCATAAAATCCGATATACATCCTCTAGGCGGCCACAAAATGGTCTTCGCCAAACCGAAGCTGCCAGCTACCATCTCAGCGGTGTGAAGCTTCAAATTAAAGGGCCGTGAACAAGAGAGGCGGGGCTATGAGGAGGATGAGCGAGGTGCAGGCAAGGCGAAGACCGACGAGGTCACAGGCGGTGCCCATGGCAATATGGGTGAAAGCGATGTTAGAGATAGAGGCCATGCTTACGTTGCTGATATCAGATTATCGGATACAGAAGTGGTGAGGTTGAGATTGGGATGGATAATGAGCAAGAGAGGTGGCATGGTGAAGCTAGATGCAAAGTAGGAGAACGAGAGCCATGGAAGGTGAAACTGACTTGGCGACAAAGAACATGAACTCCGTCGTTTTGTATTATAAGTCTTTGGAAGAGCAAATTTTAGGTATTGCTTTATCTAAATCTGGTATATGGATTTTCATTGCCCTATGCTGTCACTTTTCCCTTAAGAAAATAAAGCATGGAAAAGGGGGAAGATGAAGGGGTTGGCGAGGTGATAATGATCTGACTAGTCAAAGCACATATGACCTGGCAATCATGACATTTGGACAATAAATGGGGCCTACACAAGCAAAAAGAGATGGATGTTTGTAGCATTTGACAAGGATGACATTTTTGCTCTCTTGATAAATACATGGGCATTTTTGCACCCAAAATTGTTATATGGTGCCAAGCACCACTATGAGATATTTACATGCGTATTTTTGCCCCCTTCGCCCCTTAATTAAAACATACTCTCTTTTTTTGGCTAAGCATATGTATCATTCTATTTGAGGCAATCCTATTCGAGACACTATCTGATACTAAATGTGGGCACCTCTCTCAACAAGGATTCGAACTTTAAAAATATACTTATAATAAGAACTAGAATGATGCTAAAAAATATGGCCTACTTGAAGGATCGCTCGATATTCAAGAACCGATGGAACAAAGTTAGGTCTAACATATGTTGGATAATGGACTATGTAATGCCCTTCCGACCAAGGTCGATATTAAGTTCATAAATACATGACTATGTGGAATTAGAGATCGTAGATGATTTAGGACTTATTAAAATTTTTGATTATCGAAATAGGATTTTCAAAAAATTTTACAAAACATGTTCCATAATGGTCTTATATTCACATTCCAATACATAAATGACTTGTACAATTAGATTTCATTTATAAATATCAGAGTACAATGTAAATTCCTGACACACTTGGGTTCCATGAATCAAATAAAGGTTTTACAAGTCACCAATGCCCATAATCCATTTTCCCTTAACTATGGGATTACACAAAACTATACCGCAATTCCAATATATACAATTGTTTCCCAAAAAATATCCAAAATCTATAGTATGATAACCAAAACCAAATTAAACTCCTAGCTCGGAGCTTCATCCACCCTTCATCACCTGCTTCTTTGTTGAACTACTGGCCCTGTCTGAAAATGTGTTTTTGGGAGAGTGAGATTCTAAGAAATCCCCGTAGTAACAAATCACTCATAGTATGTACAACCACAAAGCATGAAAGCAAATTATACACAACACATGGCATTCACAACGACAGTTACAGCGGGAGAGGCAGGTATGATATGCATCACTCTTACGTGTGCTCACGCTGTATTGCCCAGGCCTCCTTGCCTCTTCAGCCGAAAATAGGGAGGGGAAGAGAGAGAAAGAAATGATTTTTTAATCCCCATTTGACTTTTCAATAGCCTCTCTCATGATAATTGCTTGCTACTTGTCAAACTCTCATTAGTTCTCATAAAGTAAGTAACTAATTAGTTACCCTAACCCTTCTATTAGCCAATTGATTACATTTCTCATTTTCCTCTTAGTTAGTAATTAATTCTTCCATTAATCACTGACTAAGTGCCATTTTTTAATTTCTCACTGATTATGGCATATTAATTAAAATTGCCACATAACACAATAACTCAAATTTAATTCACAAATTATTCTCAATAATTATCATTAGTCCTTAATAAAAATTTGGGACATTACAATTCTCTCCTCGTTCAATAAATTTCGTCCCCGAAATTTATTACACATCTTGGGGCATAAACTCAGGAAATCGCTTCTTTATGTCCGCTTCTGCTTCCCAAGTTGCTTCTCTTGGAGACATTCCCTTCTAGACCACCTTCACAAACGGTAAGCTTCGATGCTTGAGTCTCCGATCTTCTCAATCGATGATTTGTTCTAACTCTACCGTGTAAGTGAAGTTATCTTGCAATTCAACCTCTTCATATTCAATAATGTGCTCAGGGTCTGGTTGGTACTTCTTAAGCTGCGAGACATGGAACACGTCATGTAATCTGCTCAAATTCGAGGTAGGGCTATCCGGTATGCTACAGGTCCGATTCGTGCCAGAATCTCAAACGGACCAATGTACCTCGGGCTCAATTTTCTCTTCTTGATTGCTCTCTCGATGCCTGTGACCGGAGATACTCTCAAGAAAACATGATCCCCTACTTCAAACTTTAGAGGTCTTCTCCTCTTATCAGCATAGCTCTTCTGTCGACTCTGTGCAACAGGAGCCTCTTTAGGATGATTAGGATCTGTTTAGAGGTTTGATCAACAAGATCCGGCCCATACAACTTCCTCTCAAACAATTCTGTCCAGCATAACGGTGATAAACAATTCCTCCCATACAATGCTTCATACGGAGCCATCTGAATGTTCGCATGATAACTGTTGTTATAGGCAAATTCAGTGAGTAGAAGATAATAATCCCATTTTCCTTTGAAATCTAGGAGACACGCTCTCAACATATTTTTTAGCGTTTGAATGGTCCTCTGGGACTGTCCGTCTGTCTGAGGATGGTAGGCCGTGCTAAACCCTAATTGCGTACCCATAGCTTCATGTTGAGCCTTCCAAATCTGGAAATAAACTGAGGATCTCTATCGGAGATAATGTTCTTGGGTATGCTATGGAGTCTCACTATCTCTTTAATGTAGATTTCAGCTAGCCTATCCAGAGAATAGCTAGCGTTAATCGGTATGAAGTCCGCTGACTTCGTGAGTCGATCAACAACCACCCAGATCGCATCATAGCTTTTAATCCTGGGCAAACCCACCACTAGATCTATGGTCACACTCTCCCACTTCCATTTTGGGATTTCTGGACTCTGAAGCAATCTTGGTGGTCTCTGGTGTTCAATCTTCACCTTTTGGCAGGTAAAGCACCGCGCCACGTATTTAGTCACATCACTCTTCAACCCTGGCCACCAATACATGGATTTCAAGTTGTGATACATTTTGGTCATACCTAGGTGAAGAGTATACTGAATCTTACGAGCCTCATCAAGAATTCTCTATCTTAAGTCAGCCTTTAGTGGCACATAGATCCTCTTCTGGTAACGAACTAGTCCATTAGGTGATAAATCATAATCCTGAGTCCCTCCTTGCTCAATCATAGCTTGGCTATACTGGGCTCGCTCATCTTATATCTGAGCCTCTTCAATTTTAGTCCTTAGATCATTCTCCCCTTGGACAACACCATAACTAGCACACAGGATATTATTCGAGAGATTGGAGTCCCAAAAATCCTCTATCAATTTTCTTTCTTGAATCATCATCGTTGCCACTAGCACTGCCTTCCGACTAAGAGCATCCATGACGACATTCGCTTTACCTGGATGATATTTGATCTCTAGGTTTTAATCTTTAAGCAACTCCATCTACCAACGTTGTCTCATATTCAACTCTTTTTAATCATACAGATATTTGAGACTCTTATGGTCGCAGTACAATTCCATTGTCACACCATAAAGGTAATGACACCAAATCTTCAACACAAACACTATTGCCGCAAGCTTCAAATCATGAGTGGGATAATTCATCTCATGCGGTTTCAACTGTCTAGAGGCATAGACCACCACACATCCCTACTGCATCAGGACACACCCTAACCCCTGCTTACTCGCATCACTATGCACGACATAAGCCTCATGGGATCAGGTATAATCAGCACGGGTACCGTAATCAACCTCTCCTTTAGCTCCGTGAAACTCTGTTCACAACGTTCATCCCACAAAAACGGTTGATCCTTCATCATGAGCTTGGTCATCGGCAATGCAACCCGGGAGAAGTTCTGAATGAACCTTCGATAGTAACCAGTAAGACCCAGAAAACTGTGAATCTCATAAACAGTTTTTGGCCTATTCCAATCAAGTACTACTTCCACCTTATTGGGATCCACCGAGACCCCTTCACGTGGGATAACATGGCCAAGAAATTTCACTTATGAAAGTCAAAACTCACACTTGCTCAGCTTAGCATAGAGTCGCTTTTCTCGCAAGGTTCTCAACACGATTCTCAGATATTGTTCATGTTCTTCATTACTCTTAGAGTAAATCAAGATGTCGTCAATAAACACTACTACAAACTGGTCAAGATACTGTCAAAAGATGCGGTTCATATAATCCATGAATACCGCCGATGCATTAGTCAACCTGAAGGGCATCGCAAGGAACTCATACTGCCCATATCTCATTCTGAAATCAGTCTTCAAAACATCCACTGCCTTCACACGCAGCTAATGATATCTCGACCTTAGATCAATCTTGAAGAATACACACGAGCCAAACAATTGATCCAACAGGTCATCAATTCTCGGGAGAGGATACTTATTCTTGACAGTAATTTTGTTAAGTTCTCTATAATCAATACAAAGCCTACTTCCATATTTCTTTTTCACAAGTAGCACTGGAGCTCCCCACGGCAAAATATCGGGTCGAATAAACCCTTTTTCAAGCAACTTTTCAATTTTCTTCTTCAACTCCGTCATTTCATTTGGGCTCATACGGTATAGAACCAGCTCCAGGCACAATTTCAATTGGGAACTACACTTCCCTTTCCAGAGGCAATTTGCTAAGATCATTTGGAAATACCTCAGGGAATTCTCTTACCACGAGTATACTATCTAAAGTTTCCTCTGTCTCTTCTTGTACGGAAAAGAACACCATATACCCTTGGCACCCCTTCTCAAAATATTTCTCAACTTTAGCTGTTGAAAGGAAATTCAAATCGGCATTCACATCCTTTTCCTTATGTGTAGTACGGTAAGTTATCTTCTTATTGTCACAATCAAGCAGCACATTATTCGCTGTCAATTAGTCAAAACCCAAAATAACTTTTAGTTGTTGAAGCGGCAAACAAATCAAATCGACTGTGGACCTAAGTCCCTCAACAACTATCACACAGTTTAAACAAGCTTCGACCGTCAAGCCTTGACACCCATCGGCGTCGACACAACCAAGTCAAATGACAATTTATGCATATGCAATCCTAGGCGCTTTACACAGTCATAGGCAATAAAAGAATGACTTGCACTCAAATCGAATAGAGCTTGTAACTCATTACCACTGAGAAGGATTTTACCTTGGATCAAGTTGGGAGATTTTTTAGCCTCCTCATGTGTCATTGCAAACACTCGACCCTAATTTCTGGGCCTTTGCTTCATCAGCAATTGTAGGCATTTAGTAGAAATGTGACCCGTTTATTTGCAATTGAAGCAAATCACTTGCCCCATGCAGGTTCTGCCAGGATGATATTTCCTACACTGAGGGCATATTGTTCCTGCTAGAGGTCTCTGATTACCGCGACCCTCAGATTGATAAGGCGTCTTACTACTGCCCCTAGGCGAGAACCCCTGTCCCTTCCACTTCTAGGAAGTATTTGCCTTGCTAGGCTTATTGCGGCTGCCACTACCCTTAGTCGAGTACAAATTTCTCAAATTATTCTCAACTATTATGCACTCTTCCATTGCCTTATTGAAGTTAGTGAACAGATGAGTGGCTAATCTCTTCCTTAGCTCACACCTCAACCCCTGGATAAGCATATCAAAGCTTCACTCCTCATCATCCATACGCCGAAGGTAGGAAGAGTATTAAGACAGTCGGATGAAGCGAGATAAGTATTTATCAAAGCTTTCCGTATCCCCCTGCTTGATGGCTAGAAATTCGGATTCCTTTTCAAGTCTCACCGACTTAGGGAAGTACTTCTCATTGAACTTCTCTTGAAACACCTCCCAAGTTAGTTGTAATATCCCAAAAAGCGATTAAGGACTAATGACTTCAAAAGTGAATGTAATTATTGTTGAATAAACACTTTTAGAGAATGTGTGATGGGAATTTGGTTGTTTTAATGATTTCAATGACTTCCTTGTGAAAATTCGTGTGGGAAGAGTGTTTATTGTGAAATTGGAACCATTGAGAACAATTGTGTAAAAGTTGGAAATTCTGTCCATTGAAACTCTGTACAGGGCAGTTGATTTGTATGGACGTTTTAAATAGACTAATGGTGTCTAAAAATTCTGAAATTTTCCAGTCTTAAATTTCACATACCAAGCTTCAAAATGGACATATAATTTGTGTTATTTCAATTTGTGAGCTAAGAGTTATGATTTTCCAAAGCTTGGGATGGAAACTAGAATCTGTTTTGGAGCAGTATGGACTTTTGTGCAATTCTGTATTTTGAGGTTATGATATGCAGTGATCCATATTTTTCCTATAAAGAGGACTTAAATAGCTTTCCATTAGCTTGGTATCACCCCATTTTGAATTTTCTAGAATTAGTTATGATTTTTCAAAGTTTGGGCAGAAATCTGCCAGAATTTTTTAAAAATCCGAAATTGATGGAAATTTAGTAAATAATTAGAAAATAATATTATATCATATTAAATCATCATCCACCTCCTCCATCAGCCTAAAACCGTGCCATTCAATTGCAACAAGAGAGAGAAGGAGAAGAGAACTTGTATAGTAAGTCGATTTCTTCGGTAATACTTACCTAACGCGTATAACTCCGCTCCTAAGCTATTCTTCTATGTTCTTCAAGGTTTGTGGAGCAAAAAATTGGGTGTTCTAAGGCTAGGTTTTTCAGCCACCTTGAGAAAAAGCTAGTGGGAGCTTAAGGTAACTTCCAAACTTTCATATATTGCTTATTCTAGCTACTGTGAGCAATTAAATCGGAGAAATTTTCCCGGATTGCCATTGGTTTTAAAGTTTGGAAATGATATGGCCTAGGGGTTATGTTGCCCAAATTGGGTCTTAATGTTAGTTGTAATCGAATGTAATGATTAATAAAGTGGTTAGGATTAGAAAGGAACACGTTTACAGAGCCGAAACCGAAAAACACCAATTCTTCCCAAAGTATACCAAGATTTTGGCCAGGGCTAGATCTGAGGGTTAGAGTTGGATTTTCAATTATTTCATGGTTCCATTGAGTTCAGGAGCAAAAATTAGGTGGGGTTACAGTTGGTCACTTTTTTGGAAAAGGCCAAAAAACATAATTACAAAAACGCCCCTAAAACCCTTAAAGTGGGGCTGCCAAGGGTAATGTTGTAATTTGACATTAAATTTGATAATTTTGAGTTCGGAAATGGATTCCTTGGGCAAAAATATGTCAAAATAGCCTATGTCAAAATTTCGGGAAAAGTACAGCCAAGCCGGGTCCCCAGGGGCATTTTTGTAAATTTTTATTATAGACTCATATAACCCCAAGAAAGACTATGAAAGTTTCTAAATGGTACATTTGGAATTGTAGAATTCGATATTTACCCTATTTGTGACCCACCTGCACTAGAGCACAATCGGAAAGAATAAGGTAGTGACTCTTTTCCCTTATACTATATGTGATACATGGTATATTTGTTTAATCATTATTTGTGAGTCTATCACCTGCAGCCCATTGGTGTTGACGGTGGGAGGATCATACCTTTGGGGTGGTGGAATCTGGGGGATGAGACTCTGTGAAAGCCGTAAGGCTATATGTGAAAGCCGAAAGGCTATTTGTGAAACCTTCACCTGCAGCCCATCGGTGTTGACGGTGGGAGGACCGTGCCTTTGGGGCGGTGGAATACGGGGATGAGATTATGTGATTATGTGCATATGTGGCAGCCCGCATGCTGTGCTTTATGCTATGATGCTGCTTGATGATTTTCTTGCATACTTTGTGATTATATGTGGTATGAGTGATTTGTTACTACTAGGATCCTTTTAAATCTCATTCTTTCCATTGACTAACCCTCAGACAGGTCAAGTGACTCTAAGGGAAAGGAGACGACCAAGGGCGGATAGGGCTCCTTAGGGAGATTTATATTTTGGTGTTGGTTATCATGTTTTGTTAGGAAACACTGTATATCTTATAATGTTGTTTTGGAGATGGTGGTGTAATCCCCTTATGGGAATTTATAAACCTTCAGTTTATGTATGAAACCCGGGGGTTGCCGGGATTTTGTTGTACACTCTGATATGTAAATGTAATGTAACTGCACAGGGTAATTATATTCGAGTTGTGAAATTTGAGACCAGGGTAAGGCAGAAATTTTGAAAATATTTGTGAAATCCCTTCCTTACGGAAGGGATTGTAAATAAGTTTAATTATTATTGGTCTCTATTTCATTTTAAAATATGTATTTCGAATCATAATTACGAAGGGGGTTACATTAGTGGTATGTTCTGGCTCCGCAGTGTCATAGCGATATTTCGCCACCACCGGTTTACATACCTTTCTAATTTATACACAGCCAGGCGTGCTTTTTCCTTCACTGAACACTCCAGGACTTCAAAAAATTTCTCTAGCCAGTTCAACCAATCCTCAGCAGCTTGGGGTTCGAACTTCCCTCTGAATACCGAAGGTAGATGCTTGCAAAACTTTGAAACCCAGAATTGCAAATCTCTTTCCTCCCGAACTGATACCCCTTGTGACTCTTGATTTGGTACCGTATAAGGTGGGGAACCATGAGACCGATTGGACCCTTCAGCTGTCTCTTCATGATGAGTCTTTGCTTGGGTTTCCTCTTGGGTGGAATGAGCCCTATTAGCGTTATGCTTGGCTTACTCCTCTCTTAACTCATTAATCATGTCCCTTTACTCTCTAATTAGGTTCATCATCTCTTGCATTGGATCAGGTGAGTTGTCATTAAGTTCCTCCACCTCTGGGTCTTCACGATGCACTCTCGGGTGAACCATTGTTTTAGTTAACTCTACAAACGATTCACCACGTTAGTAATCACATTCAATGTATACACCTATTTCTTAAAGCTCATACACCATCAATAATAGGAATATCCATGAGTATACACAAAAAGTTATGGGTCATCATCTATCACTAAGCTAAAGAACTAGGGTCACTATCCTAGCAAATCCTACCCTTGCCAGGAACTACAACTCTAATACCACAAATGTAACGCCCTTTCGACCAAGGCTGAGATTGAGTTCATAAATACATGACTATGTGGAATTAGAGACCGTAGATGATTTGGGACTTGTTAAAATTTTCGATTCCCGAAATAGGATTTTCAAAAACTTTTACAAAACCTATTCCATAATGGTCTCATATTCACATTCTAATACATAAATAGCCTGTACAATTCGATTTCATTTATAAATATTAGAGTACAATGTAAATTCCCGACACACTAAGGTTCCATTAATCAAATAAGAATTTTACAAGGCACCAATGCCCATAATCCATTTTCCCTTAACTAGGGGATTACACAAAACTATAGCACAATTCCAATCTATACAATTGTTTCCTAATAAATATCCAAAATCTTTAGTATGATAACCAAAACCAAATTAAACTCCTAGCTCGGAGCTTCAGCCACCTTTCGTCACCTGCTTTTCTTTTCAACTACTGGCCCTGTCTAAAAATGTGTTTTTGGGAGAGTGAGATCCTAAGGAATCTCCATAATAACAAATCACTCATAATATGCACAACCATAAAGTATGAAAGCAAATCATAACACAACACATGGCAATCATAACGACAATTATAGTGGCAGGGGCAGGTATGACATACATCATCCTTACGTCTACTCACGCTGAAGTGCACACGCTATATTGCATCACAACATGGTTCACAACCATATAATTTACCACAGCTGAGTTTCATATAAAGCATTTTGCCACACATAGCCACAATGGCTGGATTCTCAAACAAGAATTCACAATTCCATAATAAATCCACGTCAATTACAACGGCAGGGATAGATGTGATCAACATCACCCCTTATGACTACTCACGCTGAAGTGCTCACGCTACAATGGACCATGGCACATTTTGCATTCACAGCATCACAGTGGTCTCATGCCCACAATTTCACAATATCGAGTTCACATGCGATTCATTTCATAATACACAATGATAAGTCATGCGTACCAAGCTTCATACACAACATAAGAGAAAAGTCACTACCTTGGTCTTTTTGCATGTGCTCTGGCACCGACCTCTCACAAATAGGGCAAATGTCGAATCCTATAATTCATAATTGGGGACAAAGTGTTATTCTCTATTCTAATACTTAATGACTTCACAACACTTAGATTTGGTTATCATTAATGACCCTTAAGAAGCTACAAATGACTCTAACAATAGCCCTAAAGGGTTAGGAAACACTGGGTTAAAAATCACTTTTCGAAATTACAAGTGCTGAAAAATAGGGGTTGGCCGCGACCAACCCACCCTTAGGCCGCAGCCAAGATATGGTCAGAAAGTCATGGGCCGCGGCCAAGAATTGGACAGAAACATTTTGGCCGTGGCCAGGAAATGGACAGAAGGTTATAGGCCGCAGCCAGACCTTGGGCCGCGGCCAAGAATTGTCCTGATTCTTGGCTGTTTTCAACCGACCATAACTCTCAGCACAGAACTCAGAATTGACCAAACTTTATATCAATGGAAAGCTTGACATGTGAACTACAAAACTAGAAAGTTTCACCTTATTTCTCTCTCCTCTCTTGGTCGGCTGGCAGCATGGAAGGAGTAGCATCATCATTGTTTTTTTCCATCCTCCAACACACTCCATCTCTCTCTTCTCTTCTTCCATTTCCGGTGCCATTATTGGGCAAGAAAGAGAAAGAAAAAGCTTGTGATTTAGGTAAGTAAATGGCCTCCATTGCTCAAGTTCTCTTCTTTAATGTTATTCCTTAAGTTGAGAGCTTCATTTTGGTGTTTTTAGTTTGGCCATTTGGTGTTGTTTTATGCCACATGAAATTTTGGAAAGTGGTGAATCAGGAACTCTCTTTGAGAAGGTTGATAAGGTGAGTGAAACCAATCTTTCTATTTATGTTTCATGCCATTTGAAGAAGTTTGTAATTTTTGAAAATTTTGGCTTGAATCCGAAAATAAGTGACATTGTTCATTTGGTATGTTTTTGGCATGAGAATGGTATCTTGGAATTAGTTTAGGATAGATAGATTGATTGGTGATTGAAATGTGATGTTTGGATGAGATTGGTATTTTGTAGATTTTGTTGCCCAAAACCCAAAGCATAATAATGGAGTAGGATTTTGATGATTATGATGATCCCATTGAGTTTATTGGGTGTATTTCTGTGGGAGTGGCTTTGGGTAAAGTTTTATGCCTATTGGGATCAATTGGGCAATTGTTGGGAAATATCCCTGTTTTCTGCGTTTTTTGGTTTTCTCTGCATCACTCGAGTGATAGGGGCATCACTTGAGTGCATGATGAATGACACTCAAGTGGTGATGGGTACCACTCGAGTGCAGAGGTGTAATTTGCTTTTTTGCGCTTTGTGTTTTGGTTGTACTTCTGTGTGTAAGGGCAAGTGTTGCCCCACTTGCGAGTGAAGTGGGACATCACTCAAGTGAGCTTCCTCTTACTCGAGTGCAGGTGTATTTGACACCAAGGACTTGCCTCTCGGGTTGTCACTCGTGATTCTGGTGCAAGAGTGTGCCTTCTCACTCGCGAGTATGTGGTATTCACTCGAATGCAATGGACTATGCTCGAGTCCTCCTGATCCTTGAAGACTCTTGTGCTCTCGGGTGAGCACTTCCTGTAATTCACTCTTGGGGACTCGGGTGAGCATCTAGCTTCCATTTCCTTTATGCTCTCGGGTGTACACTCGCTGTCTTTCACTCTCTAGTACCCGAGTGCAAACCGTACCATCACTCAAGTATCTGTACAATATCATTTGAGTAAGGCCATCTTCACTCGAGTGTCTCTGTGAGAAATGTCAGTCTTGTGCTTCCAAAAGGGGATCTTTGGGGATAGTCTTCCAACCCCTTAGGACTTTTGTTAGAGGTGTTCTTGAGTACTAAAAGAGCAATAATGGTAACCAATTAAGTTTTAAGAAGCTATTGAGAATTGGAATAGAGAAATAACTCTTCATCCCTTCTTATGATTCTAGGATACGATATTTGTCCGATGCGGGAGAGACCGGTGCCAGAGAATGCCCGGAAGGATCAAGGTAGTGACTTTTCTCTCATGTTATGTATGATGTTTTGGTATGCATAACTTATCATTGAACTGTGAACTGCATGTGCCATGGTCCATTACGGCGTGAGCACTTCAGCATGAGCCGTTTAAGGAGTGACAGTGGTTATCTCTAGTTCAGCCGTTGAACTACCGTCGTAATCGACATGGATCTTTGTGAATCCGACCTGTGGGGCGGCGTATGTGAATCCAGCCGTGGGCTGTGTGTATCTTACCAGTGTGGCATGCGTTATGAAATGCTTTATATGAATCCCAACTTTAGTGAAATATATTGTGTGGATTGTGTTGTGCAATTCAGCGTAAGCAATCGTAAGGGATGACGTATGTCATACTAACCATTGCCGTTGAACTTCCATTGTAGTTGCTTGTGTGGATAATGATTTGCTTTTATGCCTTATTGTTATGCATATTATGAATGATTTGACACTACGGGGATTCTTTAGAATTTCACTCTCCCAAAAACCATGTTTTAGACAGGGCAGAAGGATTAAAAGGCAAGCAGGTGATGAAGAGCGGATAGAGCTCCGGTTTAGGAATATGTTTTGGGTTATTGGTTATCATGTAAATTATTTTGATATTTTGGGAAACAATTGTATATATTGAGATTGGTGGTATAGTTTTGTGTAATCCCCAAGCTAAGGGTAATGAATTGTAGGCTTTGTGCCTTTGTAAAACCCTTATTAATGAATGAAATCTGAATGTGTCAGGAATTTGCATTATACTCTGATATTTGTAAATGGAATCAACCTGTGCAGGCCATTTATGTATTTGTATTGTGAATATGAAACCATTGATAAACAAGTTTAGAAAAGTTTTCGCAAATCCAGTTTTGGGCAAAAGATTATTTCAATAAGCCCCAAATCATTTATGATTTCTAATTTCACACTTAATTACGTATTTATGAACTTAATCTCGGCCTATGGTGGAAGGGGGTTACACATGCCTCATTGCCTCTTCAGTCGAAAATAGGGAGGGGAAGAGAGAGAAAGCAATGATTTCTTAATCCCCATTTGACTTTTCAATAGCCTCTTTCATGATAATAGCTTGCCACTTGTCAAACTCTCATTGGTTCTCATAAAATAAGTAACCAATTAGTTACTCTAACCCTTCCATTAGCCAATTGGTTACATTTCTTATTTCCCTCTTAGTTAGTAATTAATTCTTCCATTAATCACTGATTAATTGTCATTCTTTCAATTTCTCTCTGATTATGGCATTTTAATTAAAATTGCCACATAACACATAATAACTCAACTTTAATTCACAAATAATTCTCAATAATCATCATTAACCCTTAATCAAAATTTGGGGCATAAAAGACTATACCCAAGAAATGAAATACAAAGACCACAAAGGAATAACTTTTTATATAACTTCAGGCAAAAAATAATTTTTTATATAACAACAATTAAATAAATTATTTCAAGAGATTTATAAAAATACTCCTCATGACCTAAAAATAGGACCTAATTGGAGGTAGTTAGAGTCAAAAAATCAGGTGAGTCTATCGTGTCGACCCATTTAGGCCCGAGCTTGTCAAGAGCCGAACTTATGATTTAAAACTTACAGAAGGAGTTGGGCCTAAAGAGGGAATCACCATAAGATTTCAAGAAAAGAAGGTAATCACAAGAAAGTCATAATAATAAGTGAACGGCATAAACTTATTGTCATTTGCAACACCAAAACTTATTAAGCATGACATGTTGCTCTTTTGTTATAAGATTTTTTATGATTACATTCTTTTATTGGAAGCCCGGCAGTGACACTTAAAAAGGAAAAAAAAACAAAGGAAAAAAGAGTCCATGTCCTTAAGCCAGCTTCTTAGCCAGTTTTTGCAACCGGGACTTTTGAATTTACAGATATTTACAACTTTGATTCAAAAAAAAAAAAATTATCAAGGACATAATTGTCAGTAATTTGCTCTTTTGTGACCTAATTGTCATTCCCCCAAAGATGAAAAATACAACAGTCTTTAACAAGTGAGGCCTGTCGAAGCTGACATAACAAAGTAACAAACTACCGATTCAAATTTAAAAAGGGAAAATCTCACCGGAAAAAGAAACACCTTAAAATTTTCAAAATCCCAACTTAAGTTTGTTTCCTACAATTGATAAAGAATTGACAACAATTGATAAGAAATTCACATTTCAATGAGGAATCACTAATTTGAGATTTTGTAATTTCAAAAGTTTTTTTCCTGGGATTTTCCCATTAGAAAACTTCAAAAAGGGGAGGAGAATAGAATTACATTTTTTTAGAAAAGCATATGACCATCAGGTTATGCAAGTTGCCAGATCATAAGAGTTCACAACTATCCCCACATGATCAACATTGTAATTTTGAATGCAGGATCATATAGGACTGGATTACACAGTGCATCTCAACATCTGCTACAAAGTAGAATACTGTATCCTTCAGAATGCTATATATATAACTAACAATGAATTAAGCAAAACAATGAAATTATTGCTGTATGATATACTAAGCTCACTAATAAAATGTGCTGAAAAATGAGATAAAGTAACAATACTTTTTTCCCCAGACCAGAAGAAATAAAGCAACATTTACTTGAACATTCCCACAGGGTTTCCTCCAATTAAAATCTGGAATCTCAAGAGCTAATATTTTGGCAATCTCAGTCTGCAATTCAATCCAATTTGACCGAAGAGAATAGGTAATACACGAAAGAGAAGGAAGAGAGGAAACCAACTGTGCCTGTAGCCAACATGATAGCCAGAACCATGAAGAGAGAGTATCCCAAGTACAGAGATGCAGATACAGGGCCACTCAAATTCTTCAGATCAAACACCAGATAGTTTATGGAGTACAAGAAGATGTATATGGCCACCGAGCCAGAAGCAAAGAAGGATTTCCACCACCATCTCCAGTCTTCCACACACAGATGCATGTAGGTTAGAACCAAAGAGACCTCAGCACAGACCACCACTAGAAGAATCAAGACAACGAAGAGGAACCCAAAGACGTAATAGACACGGCCCAGCCAAATACTGGACATGATGAAGAAGAGCTCTATAAACAGGGTTCCAAATGGAAGGGTCCCAGCACCAAGGACAAGCAACCATGAAGGGTACTTCTGCGCCGGAATTTCACGAGGAATTTGATTGGTTCGGACTGGATACTCGATGTGATTGGCCCTGGCACCTAAGTACCCCCCAAAAAGGGTGAGGGGAACAGAAATGCAGAACCACAGTAAAATTAGGATGACAAATAGTGAAAATGGGATGGCTCCTGTGCTGTGACTTCCCCACAATAGGAAGTTCAAGGTTGTGAGGATCAAGAACGCAATGCCGGGGAAGAAACAAGCCGCCCACCATGCCACTGAAAACCAGCCCTTTTGATCGCCACAGCCAATTGTTCTCCAAAGACGGACAGCCACATATCCAGCTGCAACACCAAGTATCATGTAGAAAAACAGCATACCAGTTACGAGTGTTCCACGAGAGGCTGGTGACATGAATCCAAGAGCTGCAAACAAGATTGTCACCACAGCCATTCCAAGAATCTGAACCCCATCTCCTACCATTATACATAGTAATGAAGGGTTAGATGGAGCACGGAATACATCCCCCACAACAAGCTTCCAACCAGATAACTCTTCATTCATCTGTGCTTGGGCCTCCTTGTCAAGCTCCTCATAATGGGTTAGATCGCGACGAACAGTCCTCAGCAAGATCACAAGTACAATGCCGGCAAGGAAAGTGATCACCATAAGAGAATTGAGGATTGAGAACCAATGGACTTTTGATCCCTCCATCTTCAAGTAGGCGTCCCATCTGGATGGCCATTTTATGTCACTCTCCTCAAAGGTGACCTCATAGGTGAACGCCAGTGGCTGCCCTTCTTTGATCTGCATTCCTACTGTGGCTGGATCACACTTTATAGGTGATGGGTATTTGTCATACATCTTCAAGGTTTTAGCTGAGTCAAAATTATGCATAATGCTGCATGGTATCACCTCAAAACCAACCACCATGTATCCAGGCAGTTCTGATTCGCCTTTTCCAACTGTTGGGATCACTTCAGCCGCATCACCTGTTCCCATTACACGAGCCACATTGGGTTCCTCATATTTGTGGACAAGAACATTGAACTTTAGATGGTTAAACAGGTAATATGCATCTTGAATCTTAACACCAACAGGGTACCCTGTCCATCTTAGGAAGTATCCATCTTTCTGTGTAAAGCGAATGGCGGGTAAATTATCAAGGATCAGATTAACCTGATACATCTCATCAATCCTCTCTTTAAGGATCTTGAACTGATCTGCTGACAGTGAGTCCAACCGACACAAGAATATCTCCGACTCATTTGTGTACATCTTAAATCGGTAAGGTGAGTTCTCGATCCGATCTCCCATGAGGAGCTCGCCGAGATTCTCAGCACTGTCCTTAACACCGCCCGGAGGCTTGCAAAAGGGCAAGCTGTAATAGCTAAACGGCATTTCTGTATCAATTGACGTTAGAGAATTCACCTTCACCGACAACTCATCCCCAACCACATGCTTGTGGGGATAACTTCCCGGAAGATAGAACCCATATGCGGTTTGAATTATCAAGCAAAATGATAAAACCCAGAAGCTAAATTGATCAGAGAAAAGCATCTTTGGACGAATCATGGGAGTTTTGTATCAGATCTGAAAACCCAGGTACCAAATGAGTGAAAATTTGTAACAGAAATGCTACGGCTCCGACTAGATTTTCAGGTCAGAGCACATGCAGATGCAAAAAGCATTGAAATTAATACAGAAATGAGAACAGAATCAAATCAACATACATAGTTAGAGACAGGAAGCAAACAAGAGTGCTATAAGAGAGGTAAGAATTTCACTGACCTCAAACAACGCTCGAGATTCAGAAATTTGAGAGAAGATCTCTGTGAAGAATGGGAATGACGCGCGTCAAACGAGATCTTCGAGCTCTGCGAATCTAAATGGAATAGAACATCGAAGGTGGTGAGGACCGACGCTGCCCATTTATAACGTTGGTTTACTCTGGGAGCATATCGCTGCGGTGATGGCGAGGGTGGCTTTTGTGTGAATTGACTATTGTACCCCTCATATTATGAACATACCGACACTTCATTTGTTAATTAATTATTTATACATTTTTTAAAAGAACTATTTATATTTATTTCATACTCGTTGTGTGGTGCTGAGAACAATTTTAATGATTCTGTGATTGATCCTCCATTAGTACTTTTTAACACCTTTAAGTATGATTGGCAAAAAAAAAAAAAAAAACACCTTTAAGTATGAGCCCTAGTATCTAAATATAAAATGCTAATTTTTTTTTTGCCAGGATATAAAATGCTACTTGAGGGTTATTTTCACTCTAAATATAATATAATATTTTAGTTCATTTTTTACTTAAATTATCCCTATTATTACATATATTAATTATTAAATGATGGTTTGTATCAATGAGGTACTTTCTAAGTAAGAATACAGAAAAAGAATTTTAAAATTACAAAATTTCAAATCTGATTTGTTATCAAGAGTTGATAGGGAAATGATGAAATTCTAAACACTTCTTTTTTGGTCTTTTTCCATATTTTCTACTACAAATGATTAAATGAAATAATAAAATATGATGTATATGAGTGTAATAAAATGAATAAGATATGTGAAATGATATGAACCTCCAATCTACATCAGTTTAATTCATTAAAACAATGTGAAGTGTAAATGTGAAAAAAAAAAATTGTTTAATTTTATAGACATTTATGTTCATTTGCATATAGTAATTTTATATGAATGAATGGCCAAAAAAAGAGACACCATACATTATTAGTCACCTTATGTTTTATGTTTTCATGTACAAATCAAGATAAGTCAATTTAATTATTCACAAATACTTGAAATGGAAATACATAAAAATGCATCCAAACTGATCATTTATATTTGTCTTAATACGTTGGTAGATACTTAACAATGCGAAGGAAAAATTCTTATAAATAATGGGTTTAAAATTATTCATAATTTCATTTCTATTAAAAAAAAATGCATCTAATGATTATCAATGTTATTTCTTCTAAATATAAGTGGAGACACCTTTCAATTTTGCTAAATTCAATTACTAATATACTAATCTAACATAGCTACTTGTTTTTTTTTTTTTCTTTTTGTTCTTCAAAATTAGAGAAGAGATGGGGCCAATGTATTTTCATTAAGGACAATTATACAAATATAAAAAGGCATTCTTTTTTCTATTATTTGAACATGTTAGTTATGTTTTTCAAAATAATGATTTAAATTTTAAACACACCGGCTTATTCTGGTTGTTTCCAAAACATGTTGTGAAAAAATTCCTCCACAAAATTGTTTTAAGAACATGAAAATAAATAATAGAAACAAAATCAAGCGGTAAATTTCTCTTTAATTTCCCCTTATTTAAACCCAACAATACTTAGATATTTCTCACTAATGCAGCATAGTAGATCTGTCAAAACAAATTAAAAATTAAAATAATAATTATAATGCCTTTGAAAATTCTTTGAGAGACATTTGAAGTCATTGACCAGGGAAAAAGGTTAGGCATCAGTGAAGATTTCGACATGGAAAATAGCACCTTCCCGTTCTTCCACGCTATTTCTAGATGGAAGGATGCCAAACTCTTAGGCAAAAGAAAGCTTTTGAATTTTGATTCAATGATTTTATTTTCGTTTACTTTGGACTGAAATTTTTAACTCTAAAAAACTTTAATTTAGTCCAGGAGTTATGTTTTTCTTTTGTCAATTATTTGTAATATACACCCTTTAACTTATTTTATTTCACTACTCCCTCCTGTACTTTTTATAAGCAACTTCTCTTTTTTTGGAATTAATCCTTTTTATAAGCAATTTTCTCTTTGTGTCTCAAAATTTAAACCACTTTTTCATTTTCTACTCGTGTCAAATATATATTTTTATATTAATTATCCTTCACTGATAACTAATCCTCTTTCATTTACTAATTTATTTAACATTCTCTCTTAAATTTTATACTCATACACTTTCATATTTGTTACTCAATCTCTCTTCCATACTCTTTTCATAAATAAGGACATAATTGGAAGAAACATGATATTTTTGACACATTTATTATTTTTAACTAATCTTAATTACCAGTTTGTTTTGGTCAATAAAGATAAAAATTGTTTATAAAAAGGATTAGATGGAGTATTTATTTTCTGTTTTTTGTATAATCTTCAATATGTATATGCTGAACTATTTTTGGAACCAGACTTGAGTGGGGGGTGGAGATAAAAGAAACCTTATGTTACATAAAGTTAGGCCTAAATAAAGAACGCGCGCTGACTTACATGGACCTTAATTTCAGTAATAAAAACGTTTATTGATTTAAATCAATAGTTGGCATTTTTTTTTTTAATACAAACGTGTCAACTCCGAATTCAAATCTGAGACCTCATCTAAATATGATAGTTAACGTTATTGCTAAGACAATTAGCCGTTGACAAATAAATAGTTGAAATTTATATAAATATTTATATATGAAACAAACCTAATTGAAATGAATTGAGGTTTCCATGGCAAAAAAAAAAAACAAAAAGGTTTAAGATGCAAATCCGTTCAGGAAGTATTTACGAATTTGTAATATTATTCTAGAAGTTTTTTTATTCTTAATGTGTCTTTAAAAATTTTAAAATACAGTAATGATGTATCTTTTTTAACAATAGTTTTTTTAACAGTTAATTTTGACAGTTATTGTTTACATAGCAGCGACAAGCTTTCTTACTCTTCCATCTTATCCTTATACCTCATCCCCTCGTGTCTCCCTTTCTCTCTCCCTCATTCACTTTTTCTAGAAAACAAAAAATAATCTCTAGCTGATCTCGAAAACAAAAAATAGAACAGCAAACTTTTTTGTTTTCCGGGAAGAGTGAGGGTGTGTTTGGTTTGAGGGGAGGGGAGGGGAGGGGAGGAATGAGAGGGTGGATAAATTACCTTTTTGGGTTGAAAGAATTTAAATTTTGGGTGGGAATCCAAAATTTAAAAAGAATGAGAGTGTAAATTTTGGGCGGGAAACCAAAATTTTAAAAAATGAAAGGGTAAATTTTAGATTTCTTTTGTTCAAAATGGTAATTTCTCCACCCTCCCCTCCCCTCCCTCCCCTACCCTCCCCTCAAACCAAACACACCCTGAATGAGGGAGAGAGAAAGGGAGATCGACGGGGATGAGGTGTAAGGATGAGGTGGAAGAGTAAGAAAGCTTTGTTGCTGTCATGTAAGCAATAATGGTCAAAATTAAGAGTCAAAATAAATGATGGTTAAAAAAAGAAAGATAATATTATTATGTTTTAAAATTTCTAGAACGATGTTGGGATGAAAAAAATTTTCAGAATAATATTGCTCATTCATAAATACATCTAGGATAGATTTACACCTTAACTTATGAATTTATTCTATATATTTTGCATGTCAAAGAAAATCAATACTGATGTGATCCTCTATGACGTCCCAAACGACCTTCATGGCGGTATTCTAGGTGGTGTTCAACATAGTATCCAAGTTGATTTCTTAGGTGGCGATAAGTCATATGATAGCATATGTGACATCCAACATGATACAAAGTTCTAAGTGGCATGCAATGATATCAAGTCACTCAGGGTCTGGTTGGTGTGAAGGATTTGGAGGAGAAGGGAGGGGAGGGAAAATTTTTATGAGTTGAATTTTAAAAGATTGAAGAAGTTGGGTAATAAAATTTTAATAAAGAGAATATACAATATAAAAGAGTAAAAAAATTAATTAAAAACAAACCCTAAGGGTTTGTTTGGTATGAGGGGAGGGGAGGGAATGTGGGCGGAGGAAAAAAAATTTTTGAGTTGAATTTAAAAAAATTAGAGAAATGGGGTTAAAAATTTTTAATTAATTTTTCTTACTCTTTTATTTCTTCCTCCCCTTCCTTCCCTTCCCCTCCAAATCCCTCACACCAAACATACCCTTAAAGTCAAGTTATCAAAACGGATAATCGCCTAAGTAAAGATATTTATATTCAAGAGGTTATAAAATATATGTTTGGAAGAGGAAAATTAGATCATGATCTCTGCAGGCTTCTGGATAACATATGCTCTTAATTTTTATTCTTTATATATTTAATCAAGTTACGTAATTTACAGCATATATTTCTGCTAAATCCAACCCCATTGATACTTATTTTATTATTTTTTAGTTCTATGAAGCTGAAGAAAAAAAGCGTACATGTGTTTTCATTAATGACAATTGAGTAAATGATTCAAATTAAAATAACCTTATCTCCATGACTCTTCTCAATTCATTCTCCCTCGTTAATTAAGCCTCTTAGCAAACCAATGGCTACTTTAAAAAATAGGAAGAGGGTATTTTTAAAATCTTTTTTTTTTTTTCCTTTTCTTATCAGAATCTGGTCTCTATTCTCGAATCAAAGAATGAATTGTTCAAATTTAGTATTTTCTAAAATTATTACTATAGCATTCTATAATTTAATTTTCTTAAATTTTGTTTGTGTTACAATTATGAATTGTGTATTTTTAACTGTTTAAATTTATTTATTTATTTTTAAAGTAATGGTTTTATAAAATATGAAATCTGAATCATCTATTTTTTTAATCTGAGGAAAAAGATGAGATTCTGAGAAAAAAAATTAAAAAAAAAGAATTATGAGAGAACTCAAACCTTTTGTAAACATCAAGGTAACTTTATCTATTTTGATCCTGCTTAATTTTTATTTTTTTAAGTTAATTTCAAAAACAATTGCTTCAAACATGTTTTTATATTTTTTTAAAAATATGTTTTTTTTGGAACAATCATCCAAACAATTTCTTATTTTTTCTTCCCAAAATATTTTCAAAAAAAAAAACTTGACAAAACTATTCTAAAAACATAAAAAATTAAAAATAGAAACAAACAAGGCCCAAATTTCTATTATGTTTTCTTAAATACTACCTCCGAACTTAAATATAAGATATTACCTCCGGACTTAAATATAAGATAAAGTTGATTTTTTTTGGAGAGATTAAGAAAGTTAAATAAGTTACTTAATTATATCATATGTTATGTATCCTTAGATTATATATTAGTTTATTAGTCAAACTAATTAGTTTAAAGAAAAAATAAAAATGTAAATATTCTAAAGTAATTTAATTAGTCCCCTTATTTTTTCTGAAAAAATTAATTTTATCTTATAATTAAAACATAAGGGAGTAAGATATTTTTTAAAATTTTCGTCTGTACATTGAATTTTCTTGCTCTTGACTTGTTGTAAACGGCCAACTTGACGCCATGATGCTTTATTGACCAGTACGTATTATTGCTTTCAAACCAATAAAAGAAGAGCCAAGGCTTACATCTAACTCATTCATTTTCTTTCCCCTAATACCAATCAATCTTTGAAAAAGTGGCATTGCTAAAATAGATTTTAGAGATCGAACTTTATTTATACACACACAATCAAGTGGGAACGAATTTTATTTATACACACACAAGCATACACATATTTTGGCATATGGAGTCATACCTTTTTTTTTTTTTTTTTTTTTACCAAAAAGAGTCTATTTTATTAATCAACAAACAAAGGTATTACACACACTAATAGCCGAAGCCCAAGTAAAAAACTCCAAAAAAACTTATGATTACAACCTAACACACAAAAAAACCTTACCAGCAAAAACAACAAAATAACAAACTATACTATTTATATCTATCTAGTTTGACAAGGCACCCTGTTATATTAACAGCTAGGATACCTGTCAAAACGAACTCAACCAATACCTGTCCTAACACTGCCATCCAATTGCATCGAACACTCTTTCCTCTGTACTCTCTCTCGATCCAGAATTTTGGCAAGAGGGGGTGGGGGTCGATTGACCCAATCATCTAGACTCACCCCCTTTAAGCCAATCCCTGCTAACCAATCAACAGCTTTATTAAGAGTTCTAGGTACCACACCAAAAGAAATGCTAAACTTAGAATTCAATAGTGCAAGAGCATCCTCCACGATTGTCTAACTCTTCCATTCACAGCTTCCCATATCCCCACTTTTCAAGGTGCTATACAATATTTCACTATCAATTTCTATGACAAAGCAATCTTCATTGGCTTGCTTCAACATTTCAACAGCTTTCCTTACAGCAAGCGCCTCAGCCATAAATGCAGATGGCGCCACCACAGCACTTGAAAAACCATTTAGAGTTCTACCATTCTTATCCCTAAATATTACTCCTATTCTAGCCTTACCTATTTTGCTTATATAAGACCCATCAATATTTACCTTGATCACTTCCGGGTTAGGTGCCTTCCAACTACTATCCTTCTCAAATTTACTTTGCACCTCAATCTCCTTCATCCATCCCTTAACCACCCAGAATTCTTCAATAAGAGAGACAACAGTTTGCAACGGTCTTATTAGATCCACTACCCCATCCTGAAACAATACTCTACATCTATTCTTCCAAATATTCCAACATATTAAAGCCACCATAGCTTTTTGAAAATCATTCAATCTACAACTCCCCCCAATCAATTGCCTCAACCATTCATCAAATCTAGAGATATGTTTAGGATCAATCAATAAATTTAAATCGGACCCAAACCATATTGCTCTTACCCATTCATATAACAAAAGGCAATGTTCAATAGTTTCTTCCGCTCTACCACATAACTAACAAATCAAATTATTGCAACATTTCTTCCTGAATAAACTCTCTCTTGTGGCAATACATCCATTCACTGCTCTCCATAAGAAAGGCTGAATTTTTGGTGGCACTCTCAACTTCCATATCTCACCCCACAAACCATTTGGAATATTATAAAATGTACCTGGCCTTACACTAGTCTTATACTTTCTCTATTCCTTTAATAAAGCATAACCCTTCTTAACTGAATATTCTCCATTCCAACTCCCTTCCATACTAGTGAATCACTCCTTTCTGTGCAAGAGATAGGAATCTGCTTAATTTTAATTCCAATATCACCATCAAATAAATTCTCAATCCTTTCCTCATTCCATACCCCATTCTAAATCAGATCTGCCACTACCAGATCAGGAGCTACACTACTTAATAAGCTGTTATATTAAATTTGAAAAGACATATCGTGGGACTATCAAATAAAACTAAGCTAAACACAATATAGGGCAACTAACATAGGTCGATCTCTACGTGGAGCCTATATTTAGTTCCTAAGTAATCTAGTGTAAATAACAAATTAACCTAAGAGTATGGGATGTGAGTTTCATCTATCTAATTAAACTAAAGAGCTACTTGTTTATGAATTTTTCAATGTATAAAGTGAGTGGGTGGGTGTAAATACAAGAGATGAATGCCCTAGGTGAATGAGTCCACTAACCATCCTTGTCCAATTTTATTTCTAAGTTCTTCTCTTAACTAAGCACAAGGACTAGCAAGAACCCTTACTAATCAATACTCCTAACTTCTCAATTATATCTAAACTTAGACTTAATTATCAATTAGGAGTATCTTAAATACTTAGCTCATGCTAGATTCATAAGAGATCCTTTATACCACCAATTAATTCCTACAAACCTAGCAAACAATTGATTTCAAGAGAATAGAGGAAAGCAATTGAATAACAAAAGAGTGCTATAGTCCAATTACAATCCATGAGTACAAATATAGCACAAGTATCATCATCTAAATTGATTAAATCCTCAACCATATACACAAATCTTAAACTCTAGCAACGTAGAATCATAATCTGTATATATATAGAGTGGAAGATGAAATTAAGATACAAAGAACTCCCCTAGTTGGTCAAGGACTCAAGTTAGCTTCACCATCACCATCGGACGAAAGATTCTAGCTGCTCATGATTCGAAAAACAGCTCCTTTGACCCTCTGGACTATCATGTTTATTGCAGATCTGAAATACAGAGAAAACAGGGAATTAATTGATGGAAAATGGAATGAGAAGGAGAGGTGGTCAGCGTGGAAGAGTGGATCGACGAATGGAATGGAGAAAAAATGAGAGTGCCCCCGAAAAACCCGCATCACATGAGATGAAGCAATGCTGAAAACGTGAATTCCTAATGCAATATGTCCTCCGCCCCCTTTGTGCGATATGGTTTTTGCAAGTATAAGGGATAAGGCCATGTTTGGAGGAGAGCAAAAAAATGTGAAGGATTTTAAGGCCAAGAAACTCAAACCACCAAATAATGCCTAACTTTTTTCTTATGTCTATTAAAATTAGGAAATTAGGAAATAAAATCTACACATGCGCTCTCCTTTAATTCCATCTTTGCCCTCCATTAAGCTCTAATATATCATGTCATCACCTACAAAAATGAGATACCAAAAGGTAATATCATATGTTCACAACTAAGGAATCATGGGAATAACAAATATTACTTAAAATATGTCAATTTAATTCCCAAATTACCTTTGCACTCAAATTTCACATTAATACCTAATTATTCCCAAAATAATTAATCAAATCCCACAAAAGTCTAAGGTTAATCATCAAAAGATATACAAATATTTAGCTCTTATCAAATTCCCCTACATTTAGCTTTTAGCCAAGGAGTCATACCTTTTTAAGGAAAAGCTTTTTAAATAATATATATCACGCCCTTATTTTAATTTCACATTTATCAGAGTATTCATGGAAAATGATATACGGTTCGGTAGGCAACACAGGAATAGTATAACTATATTGATAATATGTGCATTATTACATAAATTCCCCATAGGGGTTTGTACATGATACTTATGATTAAGGTAGCCGTACAAGGCTACTGGGGTGTCTAAACTCATCCTAGTGAAACGGAGACTTCTTCCCGTTTTTGTTCCACTACTGTAATCCCCTCGTACGGTACTCTGCATTGTTGTTTACATATCTTCTGTCATCTCCTGTTTAAATTGTTGGTAGGGGAGGGTGAGATTCGAGAGAATCTCAATAGGAAATAGATATTATAATACATGCATGATAGATGCTATGTGTATGACATGTTAGCTTTAACTAGATGTTTATTCCATAATGACATTTCTGCATGCTCAATGTTTTCATGTAACAAAACTATGGCCACAGCGAAAGCAGAAACAGAGCTTCATTTATTCAAATATGCTCTACATAATTAAGTAAAGCAATCACATATATCACTACACAAGCAAATATATCAAATACATGTGAATAAAGTAAGCCCTACCTCCAATCTTTCTCCTTGATTTGCGTGCCAACAGCTCGGGGCTCCATATTCGATCCTACAATGTCAAATGTACTATTTAGACACTTCCATAGTATTTTTGGGGGTTATATGAGTCTATCTTAAAAAATTACTAAAATACCCTCGAGGACACATCCCCATTGTATCCGGTCCGGCTGTACTTTTCTCGAAATTCTAACATGGGCTATCCTAACATATTTTCGCTCAAGGAATCCATTTTCAGACTCGGAATTACCAAATTCACTGCCAAAAGATGAAATTGCCCTTAGCAGCCTTTATTTCAGTGTTTTAAGGGCATTTTCGTAATTATGGTTTCTCAGCTTTTTCCGAAAAAGTACCCAACTGTAACCCCACCTAATTTTCCCTCCTAAACTCAATGGAATCATCAAATCATTGAAAATCCAACTTTAAGAGCCTCAAACATCCCTGGCCAAAATTATGGTGTTCTCCAAGAAAAATCAGGGTTTTGCGATTTCGGTTCCGTAAACACGTTCCTTTCTATTCCTAACCACTTTATTGACTATTCCATTAGGTTACAACTACCATTTAGTATCAATTTGGGTAGCATAACAGCCCCTACAACCCATTTTTCATTTTTACACACAAAGACAATCCGGTGAAATTTCACCGATTAAATTGTCTATAACAGCCAGAATAGTCAATATACAAGAGTTTGGAAGTTACCTCAAGCTCCCACTAGCTTTTCCTTCTTGTGGCTGAAAACCCTAACTTCAAAACACCAATATTTGTGCTTCAAAAACCTTACATAACATAGAAGAGAAGCTTAGGAGAAGGATTACACACGTTAGGTACGGATTCACCAAAAAAATCGACCTATCTCATGAGTTTTAACCTCTCCTTCTCTCTCTAAAACTCTCAAACTTTCTCTCTCTCCTTGGCTGCTATTTCATGTCAGGTATGAGGCTGAAGGAAGAGGATGATGATTTTAATAAGATATCCCAATTTAATTAATTAATTTTCCCAATTTTGGATTTTTACAAAATTTTGGCAAAAATAACTTTAAAAAATCATAACTAATTCTAGAAAAATCGAATTGGAGTGATTCTAAAGCCTATAGAACACTTATTGAGTCTAGTTTTAAGGAAAAATATAGATTTTTTTTATAGATGGAATCACAAAATTTTCAGAATTTCAATCTTTGCATACTGTTCCAGAAATTTCACAGTTTTTCTATGCTGACTTCAAAAATTCATATCCTTTTGTATATAGCTCTAATTGAGTCATATGACCTATCGAATTAAAGCTTAGGATGTCTACTTTCAGATTATAAAATTTCATACTTTTTTCTCATCATTTGGTCATTCAAAATAACATGACAAGCTCACTACCTCATAAGCAATTTCACCAAAAACATAATTATATTCTCCAAAATTCCCCATTTTACTTTCTTAATACCCCAAAGATATTAGAGACATTAGAGAATAGATTTGGGGCACATGATAAACCGGGTGTCACACTCTTATTTTAATTTCACATTTACCAAAGTATTAGCGGAAAACGATATACAGTTCGGTAGGCAACACAGGAATAACATAACTATACTGATAATATGTGCATATTTACATAAATTCCCCATAGGGTTTTGTACATGATACTTACGATTAAGGTAGCCGCACAAGGCTACTAGGGTGTCTAAACTCATCCCAATGAAATGGAGACTTCTTCCCGTCTTCGTTCCACTACTATAATTTCCTCGTACGGTACTCTGCATTGTTGTTTGCATATCTTCTATCGTCTCTTATCTAAATTGTTGGTAGGGGAGGGTGAGATTCGAGAGAATCTCAATAGGAAACAGATACCATAATACATGCATGATTGATGCTATGTGTATGACATGTTAGCTTTATCTAGATGTATGCCCTATAATGACATTTCTGCATGCTTAATGTTTCATACAACAAGACTATGGTCACAGCGAAAACAAAAACAGAGCTTCATTTATTCAAATATGTTCTACACAATAAACTAAAGCAATCACATACATCATTACACAAGCAAAGATATCAAATACATGCAAGTAAGGTAAGTCCTCTACCTTAACCCTTTTATTCCTCGTAAAGCGTTCCTTATAAAGCATGCCAACGACTGGGCTCACAACTTGGTCCTACAATTCCAAATATATAATTTAGACACTTCCATAGTGTTTCTGGAGTTTATATGAGTTTATATTGAAAAATTACAAAATTGCCCCTGGGGACCCGGCCCGGCTGTACTTTTCTCGAAATCCTAACCTGGGCTATCCTGACATATTTTTGCCCAAAGAATCCATTTTTGGACTCAGAATTACCAAATTCACTGCCAAAAGACAAAATTGCCCTTGGCAGCCCTTATTTCAATGTTTTAGGGGCATTTTCGTAATTATGTTTTTTCGGCCTTTTCCGAAAAAGTTCCCAACTGTAACCCCACCTAATTTTCCCTCCTAAATCCAATGGAACCATCAAATCATTGAAAATCCAACTCTAAAATCCATTTCTAGAGCTGGATGAAACTTATAAGAATTTAGGAAAATTTAGGGTTTTTCGGTTTCTGCTCCGTAAATACGTTTCTTTCTACTCCTAACCACTTTATTGACTATTTAATTAGGTTACAACTACCATTTAGTATCAATTTGGGCAGCATAACAACCCCACAAACCCATTTTCCATTTTTAGAACTAAAGACAATCCGGCGAAATTTCACTGATTAAATTGTCTACATCAGCTAGAATAGTCAATATACAAAGGTTTGGAAGTTACCTCAAGCTCCCACTAGCTTTTCCTCTTCTTGGCTGAAACCCTAACCTTTGAAACGCCAAAAGATGAGCTTCCAAACCTTGAATCACATAGAAGAGTAGCTTAGTAGCAGAGTTATATGTATTAGGAACCTATTTTCCGAAGAAATCACTTACCTTTACAAGTTTTTTCCTCCCCTTCTCTCTCTACAAATCTCAACTCTTCTCTCTCTCTAAAAATGAAAATGGCGCCAGATGCAGGGCTGAAGAAGAAGGAAAAAGCTTATATCATATTATATATTCTATTCTATTCATTTACTAATTTTCCAAAAATTTCGGATTTTACAAAATTCTGGCAGATTTCTGCCCAAACTTTGAAAAATCATAACTAATTCTAGAAAAATCAAATTGAAGTGATTCCAAAGCCTATATAACCCTTATTGAGTCTAGTTTTAAGGAAAAACATAGGATTTTGCTAGATGGAATCAAAAAATTCCCAGAATTTCAATTTTTGCATGTTGTTCCAGAAAATTTTCAATTTTTCTGGGCTAACTTCAAAAATTCATATCTTTTTGTATATTGTTCTAATTGAGTCATATGACCTATCAAATTAAATCGTAGGATGTCTACTTTCATCCTGTAAAATTTTATAATTTTTGCTCATCATTTGGTCATACAAAATCATATGACAAACTCACTGCCTCATAGACGATTTCACCATAAGCATAATCACTTTCTTCAAAATTAACCATTTTATTTTCTTTAATGCCCCAAAGATACAAGGAACATTAGAGAATAGATTTGGGTCATCTACTAAATCAGGGCTTAGTAGTCCACTCAATTTAGGCTTATTCCAAGCCTTAAATCCCAAATTTTGGGGTATTACACCAGAGCTTAGCAGTTCGCTTAATTTAGGCTTATTCCCAAGCCTCAAATCCCAAATTTTGGGGTATTACAATATACATAATATTATATTAATAATAACAAACTAAGATATTAATAGGTTCCATAAACTCTAGTTGTTGGAGCCCACTTTTTTTCCCTAAGTCATATGAGAACCCACTCTTAAATATGTTTAATACTACCTCTAGTTATTAATAAAAGAGTTAGATAACTAATTTTTGAATATTAAAAAAATTAATTAATTAAATTAGTTATTGGTAATAAATGTATACTATTTCTGATACGATCTTCAATATAAGATCTTGTCCACTCTATGGAAGCTAAAAATTCCAAGTCATTATAAGTCCTTTGCATGGCTTTTGTATCATGATAGGTTAATCACAAATAAAGTCAAACATAAGAGAAGTTTGCACCAGAATGGGAAGTGCGAGAGATGCAACGCCTATGAGGAAGACGTCCTACATGCCTTACGAGATTGTGAAGAAGTTCGCACCTGTTGGGAATCCATTGTTCATCCATCTTATTATCCCAGTTTTTTCTCCGGAGACCTTGACGTATGGATCCCTCGAAATTTCATGAACAATGCTAGCAAAAGGAGGTCAAATTGGAAGGAGTTGTTTATCGTCCTTTGTTGGATAATATGGAAGGACCGAAATAACATTGGACACTCAAATCCTAGGCCACTTATCTCTTCTCTACTGCCAAGAGCTGAGGCAATACTTGGTGGTTTTTCTCACGCCGCAGATAAGCTTAGGGGAGTGAAAATAGTAGAGAACTTGCAAACTTCAAGCCATCATGTTGCATCTTCTATGGATGATCAGATAATTGTTGAAACGGGTGGAGCTTTCTCACAAACAACCCACTCCTGTACATGTGGGGGTGTGATTTGAAACTCACATGGTATGGTGACGGAAGGATTCCTGCTGAGGCTAAACATGGGTGATGCTCTCACCACAGAGATCTGGGGCTGTTTGATGGGTATGAGGCGAGCTTGGGATAGTGGTTTTAGAAACGTCTTAGTGAGATGTGATTCCCATGAGGTTGTTAACTTGTTGCGAACAAAGATTCCAGATTTACATGAGGAATGACAGTTGTTAATAGAGATAAGGAGAATGTTGGAACGCAGTTGGAAGGTGGAATTTCAACATAATCCCAGGGAAGAAAATAGCATGGCGGATGCACTTGCTAAGAGAGGCCTAAATTCCATACATGATTTTCAGCTCTTCAGACCAGAAGAATTAAGTCGGACTTCTCATATGGACGACCCGGGCTAGTTTTGTCCTTTTAGTTGTTATTGTTTTTTTACTTTCCAGTATATATATATATATATAAGATCTTGTTTGTAGTCTTATGTTAAGAATTTGAGGTAGTGTTGGTTTTTTAAAAATATTCTATTTTTTTACGTGTATTAGAACTATCCTTGATGAAAATTTCATTCATACGTGCAATTAATAGGAATATTTTAAGAAAAATTATAAATTTAGGAAATAAAGTGAATTAAAATTTTATATTTAAAATAAAAATGAAACTCTAATCTAACTCTTATATTTAGAACATGGGAGTGCTTGACTTTAATTTGTCAGCATTATATTAATATTGATCCGCTAATAAAAATTGTTTATATGCAGGTTATGCTCAATATATATATATATATATATATATATATATATATTGGTAGTGTTCGTTGAGTTGAATGTATCACTGGACATATAATATACTGAATGCAATGCCCTGCGTTCAACAACCACTGAAAAACACAAGTAACCAAACCATTAGTCAATTGTACATGATTTTTATTTTTAAAATAAAGGTTTTCGGTAAGTGAAGTTGTTGTAAAATAATTAGAAGGAGAAATGACATTCAGGTTATAAAAGATCAACTTAATTATGATTATGTTTACAAAAATGATGAAAAATAAGTTGCAAATATTTATTTAGATATATTTATAATATGAGAATTTTAGCTACCAATATTTGTAAAATGACCTATGGCAATGGGATTTAAATGTCTGATGATCAGCTAACACTCACATATATATATATATAAGTAGTTTTTGTGTCTGTGTGTTTGCAACTTATTTTTTTTAATAAAACATATAATGTAATTATTATTATTATTAAATTGATTTTTATATCTTAGTGCCATTCTCTCTAATTAAAATGCAAGTTATATGCCTTACATGAAGTCTGAATTTATCCTACTGTACATAATATATGAATAGTATGATATTTATGTTGATTCTTGTAAATAATAATTAATGCTTAAATAATTTCATAATTTATAGTAAAACGCTGGCAAAAAAATCTTATAATAAAATGACACAAACTTTTAAATTTCCGAAGACAAATTTCATACAGTTAATTCATGAAATTGACGACAAGAAAAGTTTTTTATACATAATTATTTGGAAAATGTTATTTAAAGAATTTAAAGCTATAAAAAATTTATCATCAAAACTCAAACTGAAATTTTATTGAGCTAAATTGCGAATGGAAAAAGCATCTATAGTAACTTGACATTGAAGACTCTAAATAGGTAGTTTAGTCAATTTTAATTTTAAATTTGCATTGAACCTTGAAAGATGCAATGTGCGATAAACAATGAATTAAGAAGATTGTGGTTGGCAAAATAAAAAAAGAATCAAGAAGATTGTGTGTGTGTGTGATTTCTTCAGAGAACGGTTTTTAATGACTTTTCTTTTTCTGGGTGTCCAATAACTTTCATGATTTGAAAATTGACGTGATCATTCTAACTCACTTGTTCCTTGCTCTGGATCCAATCCCTGCCTTGATTAAAAATTTTTAAATCTATTTTTCTTCTCTGTGGAGGGTATAGCTTCCCCAATTAAATCATTTTCAAATCTGATCGGGAGATAAAAATATTTTCATACAAATATCCAAAAAAATTAAGGAAAAATTGTGAAAAAAATTCCTCATTGACAACTTATTTGCCAAATGGGACATTCGTGTGTAGATTATCTTCCACATGTGCAGAATATCTTTCCTGGTGTGCAGATGATCTTCCCTATATGTAAAATTTTTCCTTACGTGTGCAGAAATCTTCCTCCAATGTTCAAATATCTTTTTAGGTCCTATTTAAAAAATAAATTATCAATGAAGTCTTTTATAGCAATTCTCCCAAAAATTAAAGTCTGACCACAAAAAGCTCGATTATCCTATTTTAAAAATTGAGTTTCCCATACAAATGGTAAATATAAATCCATTATACACACGCATATAGACATAGTCAAGGGAAAAAGATATAAAAACAACTTAGAATTTGTAAAATTTTAAATTAGGTATTTTTTAAAAAATAAGTTATGAATCGCTTATTAAATTTTATCATTCCCTTATCAATTCTTAGTAACAAACTTGATTTGGGATTTTACAATTTTCAATGTTCTTTTTCTGTTTTTTTCCCTTTAATCAATCGCACAGATAATAACTCATAAATAATAAAATTATTTTAAAATTTTTATGTAAAATCAGGGCACGCCTAAACTTTTTTTTTCTGAAAATTGTAAGAAACTCTCCCTTGTGGTGAGAATGATCAAAATCAGAATATTATTTTCACTAAGCCAGCTTCAAACTCAGTAGTCCACATAAACAAATTTAACATCATTGACATATCATTAACATAAGCAAAGCCAACACCATTAATCCCAACTCTACAACAACAAATGTGTATTGATTTCACTAAAATACATTATTTATTCATATATATTGGAACTACCCTTAATAAAAACTCCTTTCCTATATATATATATATATATATATATAAAGTAAACTCCTTTCATATATACAATCAATATGGATATTTTAAGGGAAAAAGTATAAATTTTGGAGAAAAACAAATTGAGGTTTTATATTTATGACAAAAGTATATCACTTGTTTAGTTATTATGTGTGTGTTTGGGGACCCCCTTTAAGCCCAATTAAATATTATAAGCTCAATTGCCAATTGAGAACTAATATTTTGAGTGTTTAGAGAGGTTAATTGGCAATTGTGCTTTTGTCAAAGCCCAATTGGTAGAAGCTCAATTGAGAGAAGCTAGAAAATGGAGTTTTTGTTAAAAGCTAATGACATTTTATGCTATATTGGATTGTCTGAAAATTAGTTATATGATATTGGCTTTTTCCATAAAATATTTTTTTAAATAGTATGTAATATCAAAAAATATTTTTTGAGTGTTTTTAACCCCCTTAAAATATTTTTTTGGTGTTTTTAACCCCTCAAAATATTTTTTCAGCTGTACCCCATGTGCTATCAGACTGATTACAATTTTATCTTTAATGTATTTTTTCAGTTCCAAAAATTACTTTAAAATATTTTTTTAGTGTTTTCAAACTCTTAAAATATTTTTCCAGTTGTACCTAGTGTGTTATCAGACTTATTATAATTTTATCCTTAATATACTTTTTCAGCTCCAAAAATTACTTTAAAACATTTTTTTGTGCTTTTAACTCTTTAAAATAATTTTTCAGTTGTACCCAGTCTTAGGAGAATGACTATAATTTTACTTTTAATGTATTTTCTTTTAATAGTAAAGAGCACCAAAAATTTAGAATATTGATTTATTAATTTCCACTCACTCTAAAATATTTTTCCAGTAGCACCTAATATTTTAAAGTAATTTTTAAATATTTATTTGATTTTTTAAATATTTTTCCACCCACTCTCTCTTACTATTATCATAAAAATCACTTATACTTAAGTTAATCCAAACAAGTTTCATTTTTGCAAAAGTCATTTATACCAAGGTATTAAAAACCGGACCGGACACTGAACCGGTTGAGGTACTGGGTCAAGGGTCAGTGGGTCAGACCGGGGGTCAACCAGTAGTCAGACCGGCCATAATTAAAATAATATAATATAATTAATATATATATATAATAATTATATCTAACCATTATAAAAATAATATTGAATAAAAGATTCAATATTCTCCATTTCTTTCTTTCTTTTTCTGTTTTTTTGGGGCTAATATATGCTCCCAATTGGACTATATCCTATAAGAAAAATGAATAAATTTATCCTAGAATATTGGGTGTAAAATATTCTTCTAAAATAATAAGAATAAAATTTAATGCATTGCATAAAAAATTTAAAGTATTAAAATATAAAATACAAAAATATACTAATAAAGATATATAAATAATCATTTACAATTTATAATTTAAAAACAAGCTCCATATAATAAGCTTCTAATTTATACTTTATAATTATAATTTAAACCCATAGCAATCCACATAGGTAGATAGGCTAATAGGGTAATATAATTATATTAATAACCTTTTAATTTCTAATGGTGGCATCACATCGTGAGGCGTGAGGAGCAGTGCATAAACGTGTAAAAGAAATCGTGTTGGGAAGCACGAGGCGGAGGATGTGACTTAACTATGATCATCTTCTTTTCAAAAGAGATCATAGCCCTTCATTTAAAATGAACGTCCATGATACAATCACTATGAGATCAAATTCAACCTTTTCAGTTTCCCAGGACCTCAAGCTCTATCTCGCATCTGGTTTTGAGAAAGCAAGAAGCCAGAAATAGAGAGCATGCATTCGACTATGAAGAATGAAGAACATCTGACTGGTTTCCCCCCATTTTTCTTTATGGTTCTTCTTCATCTTCATCGTTATTTGTCATGCTTCTTTCCTTTTGCTCCCCTTCTTCTTCTTTTTCCGCTGGCTTTGCATTTTTGCTGTTTTCAGATCTGGTAAAACTTGTGAAACACTGTCGTTCTCTGCGTCTGGCAGCCTAAGAAAACAGCCCGGTAACCCGTCCAACCCAGCGGGTTGCACGGGTTACGTCCGGGTCACCCCGAGTTATCCCGAGTCACTCCGGGTTAATTTTTTCTCGAGTTAGTTCCTAACTGGATCGGAAAAATGGCTGGGTCACTGGTTTTCGGTCTAATTCGGCCGATCCGGTCCGGTTTTTAATACAATGATTTATACAACCACCAATCCAAATATGAATCACATTACATAATCTAACTTTTACCAAAAGTAATATTACCAAAAGTCCAATTAAAACAAGCCTAATTACCAATCCAATCGCTTATCCAAACACATCCTATATTTAGGATAGGGGGAAGTATATACTTTAACTACATAGTGTGTGTATATTTCCTAAGTAATTACTTGCAAGGCTTATTAATCATTATATTTTTAATTAAATAATTAATTGGTATTTTATATATGCATATATATCATTATATCGGAGGCAATTGTGTTCGAGATACTATTAGGCACTAAATGTGATTGCTAAGGGGATTTAGTTAGTATTACCTCCCGTCCTTAATTTCTTTCCGATGTAAAAAAAATTATCCTAACCCTAAGTATAAGATCTCATTCGTGATGCAATCTCGAGGGTTCAGCAGGGTTAAGGCATTGGGCTCACTAGGGCCACGTCATGCCTTCAGGCTTAAAGAGAGCTTACAGAGGAGCTTACCAAGGCTTCCTTCAGATTGAAAAAGCACTTACAAATGTACTTATCAATCGTCTACCAACATAGTCCTCATAACGGTGGGATTTAAACACGCAAACCTTATGATTATGAGTCATCATTTTTACTAACTGGATCAACCTTTATTGATTAAATTCATATCTTTCCCTATAAAAAGAATGGTTAAGGTGCAAAAATACCCATAAAATTTTCTCAAAAGTGCATCCAACACCATAAACATTTTTTAGGTACAAAAATATCCATGAACTTTTCAAAATGGGGAAAAAATGCTCACACTGTTAATTGACACAAACGGTTTGTGAGACTCACATTATTATTTTTTAAGGTGCAAAAATACCCATAAACTTTTCTCAAAAGTGCGCCAAACACCATAAATTTTTTTCTAGGTGTAAAAGTGCCTATGAACTTTTTAAAAGTTTATGGTGCTAGACACACTTTTAAGAAAAATTCATTGGTATTTTTGCATCTCAAAAAATAATAACTGGGTCCCACAAAACGGATGTTTGTGTCAATTAATGGTGTGGGCATTTTTGCCCCATTTTGAGAAATTTTTAGATATTTTTGCACCTAAAAAAAATTTATGGTGTTGAACGCATTTTTAAAAAAAATTCATAAATATTTTTACACCTTAACTCTAAAAAGAATTGTCATTCTGAGTTTCTGGCCCAACAACGATAAAGAAGCATTAAAAAAATAAATTGGATTCAGGCCCAAAAAGGGTTGTACTACCTTAATGTACAACAACGAGAAATGTCCAGCCTCCAGAGTGTTTTGAAAAAAAAATAGAATATCAAAGAGGGATCATCTATTCTCTCGATCCTTCTTGCCAGGTGTGCAAAGCATGCCAGGTGTGCGAAGCAGAAGACGGTCCATGCACTTTCGAAAAACTTCTTGAAAAATCTATAATAGATATCTCCTGAAAGTACCACATCACTCCCTCAAATCATTTTAAACAACCGTCATATCCTTTCGTGGCTCAAGCAAGCAGCGATCAGAATTAGTAATCTCTCATCGATTCACCCTCCATCGTTATCTGAACTTTCGATCAAAATGTCGCTCATCCCAAGCTTCTTTGGTGGCCGACGAAGCAGCGCCTTCGATCCTTTCTCTCTTGATCTTTGGGATCCATTCAAAGATCTCTCCCCTTCGTCATCGGAAAATTCTGCTTTCTTGAACGCTAGGGTGGACTGGAAGGAGACGCCAGAAGCGCACGTGTTGAAGGCGGATCTGCCAGGGCTGAAGAAGGAGGAGGTGAAGGTGGAGATTGAAGATGACAGGGTGCTTCAGATCAGTGGAGAGAGGAATGTTGAGAAAGAAGACAAGAACGAGAAATGGTACCGCGTTGAGCGTAGCAGCGGCAAATTCCTGCGGAGATTCAGGTTGCCGGAGAATGCTAAGATGGATCAGGTGAAGGCTTCCATGGAAAATGGGGTTCTTACTGTCACTGTTCCCAAGGAAGAAGTTAAGAAACCTGAGGTTAAGGCCATTGAGATCTCTGGTTGAGAAGAATGAATTACATTCTCTGCTTGATGGGCTTGTTGTATTCATAAGGTTCGTTTGTTAAATATGGTGCTGTCTGTAAAATAATGCGTGCTATTTTCTGGTAATAATCAAGTTGGGATGGATAAAAAAGATCGATAACGTTGTGTAATCCTGTGAATTTACTTGTTTTGATGAGTGTTGGTTTGGAATAAAATATTGTTTGTTTCCCTTTTTTGTTTTACTCTTGGTAATTAATTTCATCCTCCTGTTCTTTGATCTCGCTGGGTACTCCAACTCTTTAATTTTACTACGCAAATTACAATTATGATCTTACATTTTGGATTGAATCCTCTTGGTAATTAATTTCATTCTCCTGTTCTCTGAACTGCTATCTTTGTTGCAGCATTAGAATATAGGTTAAGGGGTATTTTTCGTCAGAAATTTTCAGTAGAGGGGAATTTTGTTAAGGGAGTTTTTGGAGGGGTCAAATTTTAGCCGCGGAAGTGTCAAAAAGGCAATAATGTCGTCCTCACAGTATACTGGTTAATTTTTATCATTACATGACTAAATATGTTTGAGGCAAAATTGTTTTCAAAACTTTCAGGATAAAATTACCTTGGATAAAAGCTTCCAATACAAAAATAGCATTTAACCCTTAGAACAATAATATCAAGCTGCTTGGTATAACGTGAATGAGATTATGGTGCTGAAAGAAATATCACCCAAGTGCTCCTCCATGCACGAAATAAGAAGAGGGTGTTACAACATGATGGGCGCTAGTTTTTGTGGTCAGGCTTGTACTCATCTCCTTAAACTAGTCTTTTGAATGATTTCTAGGCTTATAAAACACCCTGCACCGCACCTGTTAGGGGGGGGGGGGGGTGGATTAGTAGTGTTAAGAAGAAAATCAGAAAAATGAATAAGCCTGTAGGATCATTACTGGGACTCTTGGGAGACTCGGATGCGTAAGTTCCTCCACCAGCTTGTCTTGGTCACTGTTAAAATATAATGTCAGATCCTTCTATAGAAAAGCGACTTCTGGAAATTGAGCCATCGAAACCAGGTTAACGCGAAGCCTCTAATAAACATTTAGTGCAGTTGTTAGAAAGCACATTTTTCTTAGCGTTAAGAATTAAAAATGCCTACAACTTTTATTAAGCGTGTGTCCAGCAATATATACACCTTTAAGATATAAAAATACTCATGAACATTTAAATTGGGAATAAAAATGCCAACATCATTAAATTTGGCCTAACATTGAATATGTTTGTGCAAAAAGAGTATGGGTTCCACTACAAAAAGTAACGGTATTAAACTAAATTTAACGATGTTGGTATGTTTGCTCTCATTTTGAATATTCATGTGCATTTTTGCATATCTGAAATGTATATATTATTGGACGCATTTTTGATAGAAGTTCATAGATATTTTTACACATTCACTCTTTTTTAATATATACTCTCTTCGTTCCTTGCCACACATACCTTATTCCTATTTATAAAAAACTAGAGAATGTTTTTTTTAGGAAAAATGTTAGCTAGGTCCTAAGGTATACAAATAATCTCAAAAAACTCTGTTTGAAAAGTCCAAGGTCTAGGGACTTTTTCTGACATGAATTCCCTATGAGCAATTATAAAAATAACCCCCACTCAAATAAGAAAAGAAAACGCACAGAGGAGAGGTGTGAAGCACGTTTTTGTGATCAAGGCTTTAAGGAAAACTAGAAAAACGTACACGGACGAAGGACGTAGGTGGTGTAACATTGAATGGATACAAAGTGGGGTTAATGTGGCTGGGAACATCGTCTTCATTATCGTCCAGGTATGTGTAGCAACGTACAGAAACGAACTGAAAAATTTTGTTTTTTTCTGTGTGAAAGTTGGTTAGATTGAGAGTGAGGGGTTGGTGAAAGGTTGGATCTTGAGCTAAAAAATGGAGTAAGTGGTAGGTGGTAGACAAGAAAAGCTAAGAATTTGGTAGACAAATGAGCTTGATCATTGAAGTTGGGGTTTTACCTTGGGTGGGTTGTGTTTATATTAGAGTGCTTTGTTTTTGTGGTATGGTAACAGAGGAGCTGCTGTGTTTAAAGTGAGAATGGTAAATGTAATTGGTATTCTTTGCTGGAAAAATGTTGAAATGAACAAAAAAAAATTGTTGTAAATTTGTGCATATGAAGTTGTAAATATTACTGTGGAAGTTGTTAATACGTACCGTAGCTGTGCTATGTTTTTGGGGGAAGCAAACATAGGTTTGGCCTTGTTTTTAGTGTGTTTGGTGTTATTAGAAAAAGCACATGTGTAGGAAAAAAAGTGTAGTTAACATGTTGTTAATATGTGCATATGAAGTTGTAAATATTGCTGTGGAAGTTGTTAATACGTACCATAGCTGTGCTCTGTTTTTGGGGAAGCAAATAGAGGTTTGACCTTATTTTTAGTGTGTTTGGTGTTATTAGAAAAAGCACATTTGTATGAATAAAATGTGTAGTTAACGTGTTGTTAATATGTGCATATGAAGTTATAAATATTGCTTTAGAAGTTGTTAATACGTACCGTAGCTGTGCTCTGTTTTTGGGGAAGCAAACAGAGGTTTGGCCTTGTTTTTAGTATGTTTGGTGTTATTAGAAAAAACACATGTGTAGGAATAAAACGTGTACTTAACGTGTTGTTAATATGTGCATATGAAGTTGTAAATATTGCTTTAGAAGTTGATAATACGAAGTTTGTGTTGCAGGTTGACATGAAAGATGAGAAGTTGTTCGGGGAAGAATTTATTTTGTTTCTTTCATGTGGGGGGTTTTTAAATGGTGGAGAAGATGAAATGCAATATGTTGGTGGTTTAATAAGAATATATGAGGAGTTGCGAAGAATCATATCATCCATAACGGGAAAAGAAAGGAATGAAATGAAAATGAAGTTCAAAGTTGCCCTTGATACATCAACATTTGTGGATCTTGTAGATGACGAAGGGGTGGATCATCTAATCAAATTTAATGAATAATATGGTCATGTGTATATTGAAGAGGATGGTGATAATGACAGTACAGAACCAGCAATGAACGGTCAAATGAAAGAGCAAGAAGTGTAAGTTTATTTGTCCTAAGAAAAGTAATTTTTTCCAACGTGAATATGTGCAAGAGCACTCAAACTTGTAATTTCTTGCATGATTGATCATTTGTTTGGAGGTGAAGGAGGAATATTCACATCCCCACATGGTTTGTTAAATGAGAGTCAAGTGATTCCATCATTAACTTGTGCTACGCAAATGGTGCCAACCCCTATACCAGAAATGAATCATGGAAAATGGAGGGGTTTGATTATTGGAGCAGGACAGATTTTTCCAAATGCTGTGAGCCTTCGCCAAATGTTATACAAGTATAGCATTGCTCATAAGTTTGCATACCAATTTGTCAAGAACAATCAACACAAGATAATTGTGAAGTGCAAGGTTGATGGTTGTCCTTGGTACATGGGTGCATATTCGTCAGGAGAACATCAAGATACAGAGTTTATAACCTTTAAAACACTCAAAAGTGAACACATTCACCAAGCACAAGATAGCCTAATAGTTTTGCATCCACACAGGGCGAGCTTGACATCATCAATCGTAATAGATGGTTTGAAGTGCAATATTGATAAGACTGCTAACGTCATTCGATCAGACATGTACAGAGAGTATGGGGTGCGGCTGAACTACCGTCAAGCATATAAGGCAAAAGCAAGAGCGTTAAGGGAATTACATGGTCGAGTAGAAGACTCTTACATGGTAATTCCTTGGATATGTGACAGACTAATCGAGAGTGACCCGAACACAGTTGCAAAATGGGGAGCCTCATCTAACAATAGATTTCAGAGGGTATTTATTGCTTATGGTTGTTCAGTTAAAGGGTTTTTAAGAGGTTGTCGACCCATACTTTATGTAGATGGTTGTCATCTAAGTGGCCCTTATAATGGAACAATGTTGTCAGCTAGTGCATACGATGCAGACAACCAGATGTTTACCCTAGCATATGCCATTGTTAGCGGTGAGACATATGATGAATGGTCTTGTTTTCTATCGAATGTAAAAGACATCACAGGCTCAATGTTGATAACAATTGTCTCAGATCGCAATAATGCGATTATTGGTGCTGTAAAAGAAATATTTGGCAGTGAGAGACATGATTTTTGCTACGTGCATGTAAAGGAAAATTATAGTGCCGACTTCCTACGAATTAATAGAGGTTAGACACAAACATCGGGGAATAGCAAGGAGAATGCACTCCTTCTTCTTGATTCTATTGCATATGCAAGGTTGGATGAAGACTTCACTAGTGCAATGGGTAAATTAAGATTGTTCAATCCACAATTGGCAAATTGGGTGGAGAATCATGGGGATGTTGACAAATGAGCTCTAACCAAGTTTCCTTTCAAAAGGTGGGATAACATAACCAGTAATCTTGCAGAGTCGTTTAATGCATGGATGTTAACAGAAAGGAAGCACACCGTGTCAGTTTTAATTCATGAACATCGAGAGAAATTGGCTCAAAAATTGATTGCAAGCAAGATGGCCATGGGTAGTTGGAAAAATGCAGTGGGACCCAATATTGAAGAAAAATTGCTGCAACAAGTTAAACATGCTAAAAATATGGAAGCAGCATATTATGGAGACAATCAGTTCTCGGTTCGAAGTAGATGTGGAGATGCCATCATTTTTTTGAATGTAGATCTGGGTGAAAGAAAATGCACGTGTCTAGCATGGCAAATGAGTGGAGTACTTTGCGCCCATGCATGTGCAGCTATTAAGGTACTTAATGTAGATCTGGGTGAAAGAAAATGCACGTGTCTAGCATGGCAAATGAGTGGAGTACTTTGCGCCCATGCATGTGCAGCTATTAAGGTACTTAGTGGTAATGTTTACACATTTGTAGATGACTGGTTCAAACTAGAAGCACAGGGAAAAATATATGAAAGTTCCTTGAGGCCAGTCGCAACTCATGATTGTCCACGGGTTGAGTCTCCGACGGTGACACATATGCTAACACAAACATTCTTAGACCCTCCAATAACTTCAAGGCTACCAGGGAGACCGAAAAGGAAAAGAAGGGAATCTCAGTTTCAAAACAAAAAGATGTATCATTGTGGGAGATGCAATGAGACTGGGCACACAGTCAAAACTTGTAGAAATCCAAATCCATCCTAAAAATGAGTACATAAATGTAGATGCTTTTGATAGTAACTTTCTGGTGATGTATATATTGACTATGAAGTAGTCACATTCCCTCACCCCTTTTTCTTGTTGAATGCGTCCCCAACTTGGTATATCTATGTAGTAAGTGAACAAAAGGTACTTACTCATAGTACTTAATATTTTATTGTCTTAGTATATATGGAAATGATAAGCTATTCAATTGTGACAGTACATGTATTATTTTGTTTAATATAATGCTATGTTGTTGTGACAGGGGCCACATGAAATTGTACAACCATAAGAGGGTTGGTCAATGACCTAATGAAAACAACTTTTTTGTTGTTGTGAAAACATACATACATAATGGCTTGTGCACAAGGCCTCATGATGTTGCTAGTGTCAGCTCAACAATATTATGCACATAGAAGCATGACTGGGTTCAGCTGAGGTAAGACCCTGTGAGAGTGTCAAAAATTAAACTGTTTAGAGGAAGTTGTTAATATCACTGACGATGTTGTAAATATAGCATAACATATTGTAAACGATGAGAGACGAAAGTGGTGTGTATGTTGTAGCTTATTGCACAAGCTACTGCCCTGGTGTCCTTGGTGGGAATAGTTGTTGTGAACACCCTATTTTATCCGGGCCCCGCTAAAAAATACAAAAATAATTGATAATGATTGGTGTCCAAATTGGCAATCATCATTGAAAGAAAAAATAAAAAAAAACGAAAATAAGAAAAGATAAGGAAATCCTCCTATTGATGATGACCGGTGTCTAAATAGGTAATCATCCTTGAAAGGGAAAAAATAAAAAAAAAATGAAAATTAAAATAAATCCCCTCATTGATATGATTGGCATTGTTATTCATTAAGGGAAAATAATAAATAAATAAAAACGAAAAAATAGCATTTATGTTGATAGGTTTAAATTAGGAAGTCACTTGTGGGGAGGATAATGAAAAAATAATAATAAATGAAAAAATCTCCACTAATGGTAATTAGGTCAAGTTAGGAAGTCTTATCAATAGAAAATACAAAAAAAATAAAAAAAAACGAAAATTAAAAAAAATCTCCATTGATGGTGATTGGGTTAAGTTAGGTAGTTCTTAACATAAAATACAAAAAAATCAAAAAAACGAAAAATAAAAAAAATAATAAAAAAGGGAGCATTTATGAAGAAAACCCTACCTTGAGACTATAAATAGGAGTACAAGGGTTGAAGCAAAGGGGACAAGAATTTTGGGAGAGCAAGGAGATAAGGTCTGTGGTTGAGTTTTCATCCTTTTCTTTGATTTCACTTTTACATCTCGTTTTTTTTTCTCTCATCTAATATCCCTTGGTTCATGTTTACCTCATCATTCATGCACTATGACTTTATCCAATATGCATTACATTGCTTTACTTTGTATTATGATGTTGCTGGACGTGTTTTTGCTCATTGTGGTCTTATGGATTTGCATTTTATTGTCCAACTGAATTATCTCATACGTAGGCAAGAGGTATGTGCTGTCTTATTTTCTTATGATATTAGGTGTTATGCTTAATAAATATAGATAATATAATTGTACTTGCTTCTTGTTTATTATGTGGTTCTATCACCCTATCTCTTATTGTAGCGGGTTCAAAGGATAAAAGGTACGCATAAATCTCCTCACTTTTGACTTCTTTGTTGTTTAACTTGTGCTACTTTTCTTTCATTTTTTTAATCCCTTTCTTAGGTCCTCTTTCAAAAAAAAAAAAAGAAAAAAAATATTTTGACACATTTTGATAAATGAAAATAAAATGGAAAAACTCTCTTTTACAAGAAAATAAAAAAAACGTTTTTTTTGAAAAAAAAAGTAAAAAACACAAACCCAACAAAAAAAAGGATATTTTTCTCAAATAAATTAAATAAACATTTTTCTAAAAATCACCAACCAAGTGACACGCTTTTCTACCCCCGAACTACGTGGGCTTTGATCCCTCTAAAGGGTACGTAGGCTCTAGGTTTTCATCCTAGGTCAAGTCCAATTTTGTAAATAAATATATTTTTTCTTATTTTCTTATTGTAAATAAATATTATTTTTTAAATAAGTATATTTTTCCTTATTGTAAATAAGTGTTCTTTTTTGTTTTTTTGTTTCTTCTATTTCTTTCATTTCATTTAGTTTCGTAAATATTCTTTTTTTATTTGGGTAATTATAATAATGTTAAAGGCCATTTTTATTTTTAAATAATTAACTTAGGGTAACCATTCTTATGAATGGGTGTTGTGGGGTGCCTAACACCTTCCCCATACACAATCGACTCCCGAATCCTAAATGGTTTTTGTAGACCAGTTTCCATTTTTAAAAAGGTTTCTAAAATTATCCTATTTTCTAAAATTTTGGTGGCGGCTCCATGTTTTTCAAAATTCTGGGCGCTACAGCTTGGCGACTCCACTGGGGATAGTTTGAGAGTCAAGCCCATTTAAGTTAAGTGTTTAAAAATAATATGGCCTTAATTTTATTTTAATTACCCTTTTTCTTTTTTGTAAATATTTGTTTTATTTTTTTTAATTCTTTATTCATCTATTTGTTTATTCTTTTTTTTTCCTATCTATCTTGTGATATGCTTAGCAGATGAGGGTTGGGTAGAATATAGGCCTATAGGTTGGTATGCTCTCCACACACACTGAACACATACACTATTCTCCTCACACACATTTTGGGCCCTATACCTAGGTCTGTGAGTTCCTTAGGTGAGTGGAAGTTTCTAGCGGTCTCCCTGTGGGGTTTTAAGAACTCCCTGAGGTTACTGTGAAGACTTCATCCTAGCTGTTACTCATTTGGTGAGGTTGATCCTTGTGGGGTTTTCAGAACCCCCTGAAGGTCAACTTCATCAAATGGGGTCTTCATCTTTACGATGGGGGCAGTTAGGAGACCTTTATCTGTGAGAATTAGAACCACCTTGAACCCATCACACCTATTAGTAGAAATTATAGACCTACCTAATTAATTAGTACCTGCCTTTTTTAGGATAGATACTACTAACCTAGGGTCATTCCTAAAATAGGACACTGGAGGGCATATATTTATTTATTGTTAATAATCTTTATTGTCATCCATGCATAATCAATGGAACCCCTAGGACCAAGTGACTAATTGTCGCTTCACCTGAGTATGTATCTAGCATCATTCCACATAAAGATATATCACAAGGACGGTGTATGCATTAGATAGCTAACCTTAGTCTAAGGGTCTATGACCCTAAAAGACCATGATCTCATCACATCAATCATGTTAGAAAACATCTCAATGAGAGATAATCCTTTAGGACCCATGAGGTATCATTATATCATTCATTAGCATTTTAGCTTCATTTGATATGGGCCTTGGACATAATCATCATTTAACAAAACCCTTAGCCACGTAATAGCTTGGGCTATTCGCAGGTTAATGGGCACTTCATCCTCCCTATGGGGTATTAGATCTCTTGAGGAGGTGAAGTTCTTTTTCTTAATGTCCATCACCCATATCAAAATTTGGAGTATAAGTCATCGCTCTTTCATGTCTCATAAGGTATCCTTGCATCATCTATTGACATTTAGCTTCGTTTGATATGGGCCTTAGACATAATAAACATTTAACAAAACCCTTAACCGCGTAATAGCTTGGGCCGTTCACAGGTTAATGGGCACTTCATCCTCCTTATGGGGTATTGGATCTCTTGAGGAGGTGAAGTTCTTTTTCTTAATGTCCATCACCCATATCAAAACTTGAAGTATAAGTCACCACTCTTTCATGTATCATGAGGTATCCTTACATCATCTATTGATATTTAGCTTCATTTGATATGGGCCTTGGACATAATAAACATTTAACAAAACCCTTAGCCGCGTAATAGCTTGGGCCGTTCGCAGGTTAATGGGCACTTCATCCTTCCTATGGGGTATTGGATCTCTTGAGGAGGTTAAGTTCTTTTTCTTAATGTCCATCACCCATATCAAAACTTGAAGTATAATTCATCACTCTTTCATGTCTCATGAGGTATCCTTGCATCATCTATTGGCATTTAGCTTCATTTGATATGGGCCTTGGACATAATAAACATTTAATAAAACCCTTAGCCTCGTAATAGCTTGGGCTGTTCACAGGTTAATGGGCACTTTATCCTCTCTATGGGGTATTGGATCTCTTGAGGAGGTGAGGTTCTTTTTCTCAATGTCCATCACCCATATCAAGGCTAGAAAGCACATGTAATCATCTGCATAGCATGCATTCAGAAATACTTTCTGACTCTTCCTGCTATTTTCTTTAATAAAGGACAAGCAAGTTATCTAGCAACTAAAAATTTTACACAAAGGTTAAATGACACAAGGACCAGGTTTAAATCAAGTTCCTATAGGAAAGGTGTATTGCATTCTTATCACTATGGTTCATGACAAGATCTTGGCTAGGATGGGATTCAAGGTCCCTCCTATCTAATGATCAACTCTAGTTCTCCCTGTGGAATAATAGATTCCCTAAGGAAGTTAGAGGATGCTTGTGCCGGAATACCTTTATGCCAATACACCATGGATAACTCGCTATGCCTGCTTGAAATTGTGAGTTCAAATAAGCTAATGATATTTTGTTCCTTTATAAGCAGGTGACACAATATTGCTCCATCTAAATGTCCTAGCCAGTTACCTCCTAAGCATTCATACAACACGCACTCATGTAGTCGTCAAATGGCAGCTAGCAGTGGAAATGAAGCCGAATCTAATACAAATCATTGGATAGGGAGGGAAGATTTGCACTCTGAAATCCCCATATAAGGAAGAAATTAGCTGATGATTCTGGAAGAGCTCTGGAAAATTGGGAGTTTGAGGACACCTTCAATTCTATCATTTTAGAGTAACATGCCTAGCTAAAAGTTGTCTTTTTATGCTTTGTATGTGCCTTTAGGTGGGCTCTTATATGAACCATGAATAAAGAATGATATGCGATTAAAATCCACTTATTTATATACATTCCTTTTTTTTTCCTTCTATTCATTCGTTGTTCATTTTTTGCCCTCCAGGAAATCAATTTCCTCGGAACTCTTGTCCAACGCAGAGGTTCCTGAGTCCCTGAATGATGATACGCTTGTTGCCATTGATATGCATGATTACGAGTATGATGATGATGAGATCATTCAAGTATACAAAAAAATCCCGAAATGTTCCCACATGAAGATGTAATTGAAGTAATAAATATGGGCACAGAGGAAGAAAAGAGAGAACTAAAGATAGTAGATAACCCCGAAAGAGAGCAAATGGTTGAACTCTTCAAAGAATTCCTAGATGTGTTCGCATGGTCTTATCAAGACATGCCAGGCCTTGATCCAGGAATTGCTTCTCACAAGATCCCCTTATTCCCAGACACTAAGGCTAAAAAGCAGAAATTGAGGAGGCTCACTTCCGATATGTCTTTAGTTGTTCGAGAGGAGGTGATGAAGCAATTAGAAGCGAGTTTCCTAGAAGTAGCTAAATACCCACAATGGATAGCAAATGTCGTTCTTGTCCCAAAGAAGGATGTCAGAATCCGAATGTGTGTGGATTATCGAGATCTGAACAAAGCTAGCCCAAAAGATGATTTTCCACTGCCTCATATTGATGTCCTGGTTGATAATACAGCCCGTAGCTATAGGTACTAGTTTATGGATGGGTACTCAGGATATAACCAAATCCCTATGGATAGGGAGGATAAAGAAAAAACCACATTTATTACACAATGGGGCACTTATTGTTACCGCGTCATGCCATTCGGGCTAAAGAATGCTGGGGCAACTTATTAGCGTGCCATGGTGGCACTCTTCCATGATATGATGCATAAAGAACTTGAAGTATACGTGGATGATATGGTAGCTAAATCTTCTGAGGGAGAAAGCCATGTTGTGGTGTTAAGAAAGCTGTTTGAAAGGCTACGCAAGTACAAGCTACGACTAAATCCTAACAAATGCGTCTTTTGAGCTTTATCTGGAAAATTGTTGGGCTTCATTGTAAGCCAAAAAGGGATTACAATAGATCCAGACAAAGTAAAAGCAATACGGGAAATGCCCCCTCCTCAAACAGAAAAGGAAGTTCGAAGCTTTTTAGGGCGGCTGAATTACATTGCACGATTCATTGCCAACCTGACTGCAACTTGTGAGCCGATATTCAAGCTTTTAAAGAAGAACTGCACCAGGAAGTGGGATGAAGATTGCCAACAGGCATTTGATAGAATCAAGGATTATTTGCTAAATCCCCCAATTTTGGTTCCTCCTATACCAGGACGACCTTTAATTTTGTATTTAACAATACGACCAAATTCCATGGGAGCCATGCTGGGGCAACAAGATACATCTAAGCGAAGAGAACAAGCGATCTATTACTTGAGCAAGAAGTTTACTGATTGTGAGTCACGTTACCAGATGATTGAGCGAACTTGTTGTGGTTTAGTCTGGGCTACAAGGAGGTTGAGGTAATACATGCTTTACTACACCACTTGGTTAATTTCTAGAGTAGACCCACTCAAGTACATCTTCGAAAGCCCGCATGTAGCCCGAAGAGTCTCTAAGTGGCAAGTAATATTGTCTGAATATGATATAAGATAAGTCATTCAAAAATCTGTTAAGGGTGGTACGATAGCAGATCACTTAGCGGAAAACCCCATAGATGAATACCAGCCACTAGATTTCAAATTTCCAGATGAAGACATATGTGCTACAGAAGATCTGATCGAGGAAAGAAAATCGAATGGGTGGGAAATGTATTTTGATAGGGCAGCAAACATGCATGGTAATGGTGCAGGGGCAGTAATCATATCCCCGGACGGAAAGCAATTTCTGATTGCTATAAAGTTAGGATTTGACTGCACCAATAACATGACAGAATATGAAGCTTGTATTAAGGTCTCCAGGCTGCCATAGATCTTGGGATAAAAAAACCTAAAAGTCTATGGTGACTCAACTCTCATAATTTATCAAGTGACTGGCGAATGGAGTACTAAAGACCCAAAGTTGATCCCTTATCAAGAGTATTTGATAGAGTTGATCAAAAATTTCGAAGTAATCAATTTTCATCATATGGCTAGAGAAAAGAAACGCTTCACTGATGCGTTAGCTACTTTAGCAGTTATAATCCAACTTGATTATGGGGTCCAAGTTCAGCCAATACAGATTGAGACTAGAAGATCGCCAGCATTTTGCTTCAATATTGGAAGAGAACACGACGAGAAACCTTGGTACTATAGTATCAAGATGTATATGGAGCATGGTACTTACCCGCTAGCGCGACACATAATGAAAAGAAGACCATCCGGTGATTGGCCATGGGCTTTTTTATTAGTAATAACGTCCTATATAAGAGAAGCTTTGATGGGACATTGCTACGCTGTGTAGACATGAGGGAATCACACAAGATTATGGCAGAGATCCATGAAGGCGTATGTGGTACACATGCAAATGGCCACTCATTAACTAAACAAGCTCAAAGATCTGGTTACTACTGGATAACTATGGAGAAGGATTTTATCAATTATGTTAGAAAGTGTCATAAGTGCCAGATATATGCCAACAAAGCTAATGCCCCTCCGACTATAATGCATAGTCTCGTATCTCCGTGGCCATTCTCCATGTGGGGAATAGATGTCATTGGGCCGATTAACCCAAAAGCTTCGAATGGTCATCGTATCATCCTCGTTGCTATTGACTATTTCACTAAGTGGGTAGAAGCCAATTCCTTTACTAGCATTACTCAGAAGGCCTTCATCAAGTTCTTAAAGGCCAATATCATCTGTAGATATGGGTTACCGGAAAGGATCATAACTGACAATGCACCAAACCTCAACGGGGCATCAGTTAAAGAATTATGTGATCAGTTCAAGATCAAACATCTTAATTCTGCACTATATAGGCCACAGATGAATGATGCAGTTGAGGCAGCCAATAAGAATATTAAGAAGATCCTCAGCAAAATGACAGTGACCTATAAGGACTGGCACGAAATGCTTCCATATGCATTACACGGATACCGTACCACAATGCGTACTTCAACTGGGGCAACCCCTTACTTTTTAGTTTATGGCATGGAGGCTGTTACCCCAATTGAGGTGGAAATACCATCCCTGAGAATCTTGGCTGAATCAGACCTAGATGAGAGCAAATGGATACGTTCTCGATTTGAACAATTAAATATGATTGAAGAAAAGAGGCTCACAGCAATATGTCATGGGCAGTTATATCAGTCACGAGTGGCAAGGGCCTTTAATAAGAAACTACGACCTAGATGGTTTAAAGTAGGTGACCTAGTCCTCAAGAAGATCCTGCCAAATCAAGAAGATGATAGAGGTAAATGGGCTCTGAATTATGAAGGCCCATATGTCGTTAAGCAAGCTTTCTCTGGAGGGGCATTGATATTGACAAACATGAATGGCCAAGATTTACCAAGACCAATCAATTCAGATGCTATAAAAAATACTATGCATGAAAAAAAAAGCTCGCTAAGTTGAAAACCCGAAAGGGCGGTTTAGGCAAAAATTAGAGCAAAAAAAAAAAAGCTCGCTAAGTTGAAAACCCGAAAGGGCGGCTTAGGCAAAAGTTAGAGCAAAAAAAAAAACCCTTGCTAAGTTGAAAACCTGAAAGGGCGGCTTAGGCAAAAAAAAAAAGAGCTCGCTAAGTTGAAAACCCGAAAGGGCGGCTTAGGCAGAAATTAGAGCAAAAAAAAAAAAAAGAAGCTCGCTAAGTTGAAAACCCGAAAGGGCGGCTTAGGCAAAAGTTAGAAAAAAAAACCTCACTAAGTCGAAAACCCGAAAGGGCGGCTTAGGCAACAATTAGAGCACAAAATTGGGAGCTGTTAAGTTGAAAACCCGAAAGGGCGGATTAAACACATATCAAAGAAGGTTATCAGTCCTAGCCCCATAACTCTCTTTACTTTGTCTATTTGGAAGACTCCGTGATCATTCATCGAAAAGTGCATATCTCTGGCAATTAAGCAAGGCACCATCAAGGGGACTACACGGAACTAAAAGCGAAGGACCTCCTTATAACATCACGTCTACACCAATATACTGACAGCATCCACTTGAATATTGGAAGATCATTTCTTTTAAATGAATCTTCATCCTTAGTATCTCTTTCCCTTCTATTAAATCTCATGTCAAACTTTGTGTCATGATTTGTATAAGGGTAACTCTTTTTAATGAAAGCACAACTTTTGTCTGGATAAACACTCACGTTGATATACATGGTGTCCTCTACTCCCATTTAACTTGTGTAATTTCAGGATCATTAGCGAAGGTCCCAACTGGAATTTTTGTTGTGGGATCAAACAGTTGATAAAGGGACACAATCTAAACTGAGGGTTCTAGGCTGTGGCATATATGTGAATCTCATTATACACATCTTCATACCTCCAAGACTGCGCAAGTAACGGGGTACTGGTTAGGCACCTGGACGAAGAAGGAGCAATATCACCTGCCAGGCTATTCTTTAACACCACAATTATTACACGCATTCTCGTTACCATGTCATCACCTCCATTATCAACATCACTATTAACATCATCATCATCACTACTATCATCGTCATCATCATCATTAGTGTAACCCCCTTCACGCTTAAGGCCGAGATTAGTTCGTAAAAACGTAATTAATGTGGAATTAGAGACCTTAAATGATTTTTGGGACTTAAACAAAACCAAATTTCCCAAAATCATGGCTTACAAAAACTTTTACAAAACATGTTCATGATGGTCTCATAATCACATTTCAATACTAAATGGCCTGTACAAGTTGATTTCATTCACAATTATCAGAGTATAAAGCAAATTCCCGACACACTCGGGTTCCATACATTAAATAAGGGATTTACAAAGGCTCAAAGCCCACAATTCAATACTCTTAACTTGGGGATTACACAAACTATACTATCAATCCCAATATACACAATTGTTTCCCAAAAATATCCCAAAGATATACAATAATAACCACTAATCCAAAATATACTCCTAAACTGGAGTTCTAACTATTCTTCGTCGCCCGCTTTCCCTTTGATCCTTCTGCCCTGTCTAAAACATGGTTTTTGGGAGAGTGAGATTCTAAGGAATCCCCGTAGTAACAAGTCAATCATATAATGTACAACCATAATGCATGTAAGCAAATCATTATTCACAACAAGCAACTACAACGGCAGTTACAGCGGCAATGGTTAGTATGACACATGTCATCCCTTACGATTGCTCACGCTGAATTGCTCACGCTGTATTGCATCACAACAATCAACACAGTATAATTCACCACAGCTGGGATCCATATAAAGCATATCATAATCGCAAGCCACATAGGCAAGATACACACACACAGCCCACGGCTGGTTTCACAAACGCCTCCCCCACGGGTCGGATTCACAAAGATCCATGTCGATTACGACGGCAGTTCAGCGGCCGACCTAGAGATGACCACTGTCAATCCCTACATGGCTCACGCGGACCTGCTCACGCCGTAATGGACCATGGCACACATTTCACAACTTTAACGATAAGATATGCATGCCAAGACATCATACAAGATATGAGAGAAAAGTCATTACCTTGATCCTTCCGTGCGTGTCCTAGCGCCGGTCTCTCCCGAGGAAGGCAAATATCAAATCCTATATTCATAATTAGGGACGAAGGGTTATATTCTATTCCAAGACTTAATTAACTTGAAACACTTAGTTTTAGTTATCATAATTGACTCTTTAGAGGCCCCAAATGCCTCTAATAAAAGCTCCAAAAGGTTGGGAAACAATAGGTTAAAGATCCCCTTTCGATAACACAAAGTGCCAAAACACAGGGTTGGGCCGTGGCCCACCATTCCTTGGGCTGCGGCCCAAACATGGTCAGAAGGCCTTGGGCCGCGGCCCAGAACAGGCCAGAAAGGCTTGGGCCGCGGTCCACCACTCTTGGGCCGCGGCCCAGAAGTTTCTGATTCTGGGCTGAACTTTGAAAAACCATAACTAATTCTAGAAAAATCGAAACGAGGTGATTCCAAAGCCAAATGAAAGGTATATAAGTCCTATTTCAAGGAAAAATACAGCCCTTCACTGGGAATCACTACAAAATTACAGAATCACCAAAAACTAACCACTACTCCAAAACAGAGTTCTGTTTCAATCCCAAACTTTGGACAACCATATCTCACAGAATTCTAAATGAAATGACAAAAAATATGTGTCCATTTTGAAGCTTGGGATGTGAAATTTAAGACTGGAAAGTTTCATAATTTTCCAATACCATTTGGTCACTCAAAACGCTCGCTCAAACTGACAGCGAAAAACAGAGCTCAAACCAAACAACTTTCCAACTTTTCCTAAGTGATTTTAATGAACCCAAAATCAATAACCAAGCTCATTCCCACACAAAATCACTCAAGGAATCCAATGGGAATGTCAAAATCACCAAAATCCTACTCCATTATCATGCTTTGGTTTTGGGTAACATTAAATACTAAACTTCTAAAATCTCCAAACTTAACAATTTCAAACCCAAATAAATTCTATCTATCCAAAATGCATTCCAAACATACAAATTTCATACCAAACACATACCAAGCTCCTAATGGCCCTCATTTTCGAAAATGGCCCCAAAATTCCAGAAAATTCAAAGTATTTCAAATGGTATGAAACTTAGATAGAAAGATAGGTCTCACTCACCTTATCAACTTCTCCAAAGAGAGTTCTTGATTCTCCAACAATCAATTTTCGTGTGGCACAAATCACAACCAAATGACCAAACTACACACACCAAATTGAAGCCCATTACTCAAGGATCAACATTTGTGAAGGGAGTTTGAGCAAAGGAGATCATTTTCCTTACCTTTTTCAAGCTTTCTTCTCTTCCTTTTCCACCAAAAATGGCGCCCAGCTTTAGAGAAAGAGATGAGAGAAATGAGAGAGGGAGCACGAGAGAGAGAAATGGAGAGATGGAGTGTGAGAGAGAAAAGAGAAAAAGTGTTCCCTTATCCTCATATGATCTCATCCAATGGCCACCAAAATGCCACATATCAGCATCTCCTTCATTCCCTCAATAAGCTCACACAAGCTAAGCACACTGGATCCCGACCCACGGTCAAGGAATCACCACCCTTGATCTTAAATACCACACATATGCACTAATATTTCCAATTTCCACTAATTATGACATTAATTAATATTGTCATAAAATACATAATAATCCCAATTAAATTCATAATTATCCACAATAATCATGATTATCCCTTAATCAAAAATTGGGATATTACAATTAGCATTATCATTGTATTCATCATCCTCATTAGGATTCCATCATCACTGTCATCATCATCATTAGTGTCATCACCTCCATCATGATATCACTATTCTGATATTCCCTTCATTATCATGGCCATTATCATCCTCTTCATCATCATCGTTGTCATCATCACTGTCATCATTATTATCAATGTCATCAACTTCATAAGCACTACTCCAAGGGGCATCACATGTTCATAGCACCCTTTTCAAAGCCTTGTACCGGCAGGCACCCCTAAAAGCCCAGTAACAGCTGGCACCCCTCAAAGCCCTGTATCGGCAGGCACCCTCAAAGCCCTGTATCGGCAGGCACCCTCAAAGCCCAGTAACGACTGGCACCCTTTCAAAGCCCTGTACCGGCAGGCACCCCTAAAAGCCCAGTAACGACTGGCACCCAGCAAAGCCCTGTATCGGCAGGCACCCTCAAAGCCCAGTAACGGCTGGCACCGTTTCAAAGCCCTGTACCTACAGGCACCCTCAAAGCCCAGTAACGGCTGGCACAATTCTTTTAAAGCCCTGTACCGGCAGGCACTATTCTTTCAAAGCCCTGTACTAACAGGCACCCTCAAAGCCCAGTAATGGCTGGCACAATTCTTTTAAAGCCCTGTACCGGCAGGCATTATTCTTTCAAAGCCCTGTACCAACAGGCACCCTCAAAGCCCAGTAACGACTGGCACAATTCTTTTGAAGCCCTGTACCGGCAGGCACTATTCTTTCAAAGTCCTGTACCAACAGGCACCCTCAAAGCCCAGTAACGGCTGGCACAATTCTTTTAAAGCCCAGTACCGACTGGCACAATTCTTTTACGCCCCACCAAAGTCCTATGCTACTAGGCGCTTCACTTCCATTCCAGGTAATCATCTATCTCCCCTTGCGTTCTTCTCCCCTATGAACCAAGTAAAAAGGGGCATGGACACTGTATTTTGTCCAAACCCTCTTTGGTTCCAAGGGGGCACCTTGTTCTCTGGCCGGACAAAATACGTGTTATTATCTTTACTTGCTTCATAGACGAGAATCTCACTTTTCTTAGCTACGAAACAAGTAAAGATGGGCAACTGTGAACACCCTATTTTGTCCGGGCCCCGCTAAAAAATACAAAAATAATTGATAATGATTGGTGTCCAAATTGGCAATCATCATTGAAAGAAAAAATAAAAAAAAAACGAAAATAAGAAAAGATAAGGAAATCCTCCTATTGATGATGATCGGTGTCTAAATAGGTAATCATCCTTGAAAGGAAAAAAATAAAAAAAAAATGAAAATTAAAATAAATCCCCTCATTGATATGATTGGCATTGTCATTCATTAAGGGAAAATAATAAATAAATAAAAATGAAAAAATATCATTTATGTTGATAGGTTTAAATTAGGAAGTCACTTGTGGGAGGATAATGAAAAAATAATAATAAATGAAAAAATCTCCACTAATGGTAATTAGGTCAAGTTAGGAAGTCTTATCAATAGAAAATACAAAAAAAAAAAAATTAAAAAAAATCTCCATTGATGGTGATTGGGTTAAGTTAGGTAGTTCTTAACATAAAATACAAAAAAATCAAAAAAATCAAAAATAAAAAAAAAAATAAAAAAGGGAGCATTTATGAAGAAAACCCTACCTTGAGACTATAAATAGGAGTACAAGGGTTGAAGCAAAGGGGACAAGAATTTTGGGAGAGCAAGGAGATAAGGTCTGTGGTTGAGTTTTCATCCTTTTCTTTGATTTCACTTTTACATCTCGTTTTTTTTCTCTCTCATCTAATATCCCTTGGTTCATGTTTACCTCATCATTCATGCACTATGACTTTATCCAATATGCATTACATTGCTTTACTTTGTATTATGATATTGCTGGACGTGTTTTAGCTCATTGTGGTCTTATGGATTTGCATTTTATTGTCCAACTGAATTATCTCATACACAGGCAAGAGGTATGTGCTGTCTTATTTTCTTATGATATTAGGTGTTATGCTTAATAAATATAGATAATATAATTGTACTTGCTTCTTGTTTATTATGTGGTTCTATCACCCTATCTCTTATTGTAGCGGGTTCAAAGGATAAAAGGTACGCATAAATCTCCTCACTTTTGACTTCTTTTTTGTTTAACTTGTGCTACTTTTCTTTCTTTTTTAATCCCTTTCTTAGGTCCTCTTTCAAAAAAAAAAGAAAAAAAATATTTTTACACATTTTGATAAATGAAAATAAAATGGAAAAACTCTCTTTTACAAGAAAATAAAAAAAATGTTTTTTTAAAAAAAAAAGTAAAAAACACAAACCCAACAAAAAAAAATACTTTTCTCAAATAAATTAAATAAACATTTTTCTAAAAATCACCAACCAAGTGGCACGCTTTTCTACCCCCCAAACTACATGGCCTCCATGTTTATTCAAAATTCCGGGCGCTACAGCTGTAAACATAGCTTAAAGATTTGTAAAGCATTCCATATGTACATGTTGTAAAATTAACTGATTATGTCGCCAAAATAACTGATGATGTTGTAAACTAACTATAAGTTAGTGCCTTTTGCTGCAAGCAGACATTCCTACAAAATATCAACTAGAGTACACTATAACTAGCCATATCCACAGAAGAATACGTCAAATGCTACACGATTTTCTTCCTCTTCATTTGTTGACTTCCATTGAGAAGGGACAACACCTTTTGAAAGTGTTTGTTCTGCTCATGTGCGACTAGCCACCATAAACAATCCACCTTTACCTGTCGAATCTGATGATCACCAAGCTTAGGCATGGTGTACCCTGCTTTGTCATTTGTAGAGCCATCCCAGCTATGTAACTATGACAGAACATGAACACCACACGAATCGCTGCAAAACAAATTGCCACATACACAGTTCCAATGTTATAACAACCAAATGGTTAAAAAAAGCTATAGTTCAAAGACTTGGAGGAAAAAAACAGCATTAACGTATCAGCTTGGACATGCACTTTTTCCTAATTAACTTCCTTTGCTATTTCCTGCCCTTTGTCATATACTTCGGGTTTAACTTGATGAAGTATGTTAACAATGCAATCTCTCTGGAAGTTGTACAAAAAAGAAGTTATGTCACAAAACAATAATGATGAATGCACACAAACCATTTGAGAAAGAAGCACTTACACACAGCTGTGCGAGCCATTCTTTGGCTTGAAAATCTTCTTTTTGGCTTTTGCTCAATCTCTTGGGTTTTGTTGGATGGTCAGCCACTGAACGTGCATCTTCTTCTACCTTTGGTGCCCTTGCATATATTAATTGGTCAACCAATGAGTCCAGCACATAAAACCGCATTGTCTTCATCTCCAAAACATAACAAAACCAATGATCCAGGCACAGGGTAGGAGCAAAAATCAAGTCACAATCGCCAATGTTGTAACCAATATGTTCAGGCAAGATCTCCACAGCATGTAATTCCAATAACCACTTGTTTAGAGCCGCTGCCATTTTTTACATCAATTCTGCAAAAAATATGTCTAGTCACCCGACTGCTATTATGTACTTGATCCCTCACTAATGTCCTTACAACCATGGTCATAAACTATGCACCATTACAAAAAGGGTAAGCAATTAGCAGAATTCAATGAACATAGTATGAGTTTATTGTTCAAGTAACTTACCCTGTTACTAATCCACCCCCTTGGACGAAGACAATATAGTTCACCGTGGGTCAAGAAATAATCATACATATCCACAAACTCCCTAATAGACAAACAAGCGCACAAAGTCAGTTTTTGTGATTCATCTCAATTGAGATTGAAGAAGTGTGATTACTTACTCCTGCTCATCCTCTGCTGAATTACATCGTGTAATGCACATTTGATATAAAACTTCCTTATCCTTGTCATCTTGACTTCTCTTCTTACCCATTGTTGTCACCCAAGGAGAGCCAATAGCAGGTTTCTTAACCCTTGTAGATTTCCTCAATTGTGCCTTTTGCTTTCCTTTCGATTCCACTTCCTCCTTATCTCCCATAGCATGTACACCTCCTACTTCTTCCTCTGACCCTTCGTCTGCACTTATAGACTGCACTTCATCGTCTTCTCTTTTTCTTATGTCACCCCCTCATCTTCACTTGGTAATACATGTTCATCATCTTCACTTTCTGACGAAGATTTCATGTCTTGCACCTTTTCATCCCCTTCATCGATGTTTCCCCCGCCCAACAGCTTACCTGAAGGGAAACAAGTTCCTCTTGCACTATTGACACCACCCTTGACATAATTCGATCATATGTTCTCTTGATTTCCTGCAAATTAGACATGACAAAAAATTAATTCAATACTTTCAACTGAATGTGCGACTGACATCAGATTTCACATATTACCGGGTGTGTTAGCATAGTTTGTTCATGCAATTCAAAAGAGGGAGATCCAACTACATTACTAACTGAATATAGCAACCCTTAGTTGCTTTCCTTCTCTATTTGCACTCTATTCTTGACGTTGTTGTCATTCCAAAATGCAAGCGCATTATCACTTGTAGAGGCATGTAGTTGGCCTAGGGGAAAATGTTGCAAGCAAAACACCTGTACAGAAATTAAATAACACCTTAACAACAGCATAATTCAACATCTAATGCAGCAATTTACAAGTAATTAAACAAAGCCAACAAACGTTACATAGATAAAACATGCACTTACTATTAGAAAATATATACATCCACCTACATTGATCCTGCATGCATCTTTCCCTTTTATTACTTTTTTCTTGTACTGTGCAAGAGAATTTCATAGTTCAATCAACACAAAACTCGACCAATCGTACTCCACAAGAGCTCCTTTTGTTACCACCATCACCTTCAACACTCTATCACTCACTTTAATACCTACTCTAGGACACAAGGGAGTTCCCAACGCATACATAACAAAGAGGAATTCGAATTCGGGATCCTCATCTCTCTCAATTAGCCATTTTCTGATCGTCTTGTAAGGTACTGTCCCGTACAATATCTTCAATTGTTTAAAACCTTCTTCTTCATTATTGACTATTTCCTCAATGTCCCCCTCGCATGGTAAGCCAATCAATTGTTGTACATCTGCCTGGAAGATGTTCAATGACCTCCCTCAAATCAAAACATTGTTAGTTGGAGGGTCAAATGTAGACATAAACTGACCATATAGATCTCAGGGGATTTGTGAACAGCATATGTGAACTAACTTGTCAAATCTGACTTTCTTTAGCTGATCCATCCTATCTTCTCTATTTTTCACACTGCTGTACACTTTCATAAATTGATTAGGAGCACAGCGAGTCAAGAATGGAACCACGTATTTTGTCCTTTTTGCCTCACTCCTTAAATTCTTTGCCCTCACCCTATATGCCTCCTTCTCCTCATCTTTCAATGCGTCCCAAGCTTCTTTCATCGACTGTGTCTCCTCTTTTAAATGCTTGCACTCCTCCTTCTTGTTTTTCTTGTTCTTAAAATAGTCTTGTGTAAACAATATATATCCTGAAAATTTTTTCACCCTCTCTCCCTCTCCATCTTTCCTTTCTTTGTTCTTTGGCATTTTCTGCTTAACCTTGAGCGTAATTACTACTTTATTCACCTACCACAAAAAACATAAGACATTAACCAATCATTTGTATATAACGAACAACTAATTTATGAAGTTAATTGCAATTATATATCAGCAATGTAGAGAACACAGTCATCTAGATAATATATATATATATATATCAATCACTAAGTCATATAAATCAATAATGAAGCATAAGGGTTTACTTCACATGCTTCAAAACAAAGGTCATGAAGAAAACTTTCTTTTGCAACTCATCACACACAACATAAAATTTTTCATATCAACGGTTGTTAACTATTCTATACTGACAAGTACCAATTCGTACAATGGTGTATGTTGTACCTAAAGCCAACTTTACTTCCTATACTGACTATTCTTCTGTTGGAACTACTCAAAAACAGTAATAAGCAACACAAACAGAAGCATTAATAGGACATCAATTATGAACAGTAACTTACTTCCAAATGCACCAATTATAGAGGAGCACATTGTTAGCCTCATACCCATTGATTCTGACCTCAAACCCAATGCTAGAGTAGCACATTATCAGCAAACCACATTATAAAACATTCTCTGGCCTTCAACGTTACTCATAAACAAACATCTATACCCCCCAAAACAACAATACTGATTCAGCCATCACAGAGCAGCGACACATAGACAAAGAAAAAATTTAAACCCGACAACCACCTTCCTTAACCAATATATTTCCCCAAGTAAATTCCAAGAATCAATGCTTTCCCCCAATCCCAAACTAGTGGCAACCCAATAGATTAATGGTGCCATTTCACAAAAAAAAAAACCACACATCAAAGGCATGCGGACGACTGACCGTCGGAGGAGCAATGGAGGGACGCTGGGTGTTGGAAGGAGTGATGCGGCTGACGTTGTTGGACGGACGCCAGATTCTTTGTCACTGAAACACCGGCCGACGCTGGCACTACCCAGGAACAGCGTCTGCTTGGTCGGCGGACTGTAATGCGTGCTTGCCCGGCGGATTGTGATGCACGCTTGGGGACCGGAGGACTCACCGACGTTGAGTCGAACGGTAGCAACGCGGAGTCGAAGGGCACCAACGCGAGACGGAGAACCAGAGCACGACGGACCGAGAAGCAGAGCATGTGAGAGGCTACCACATTCGAACCCTCTATTGTTTTCTTTCCAAAATGAAGGCTCCATTTTTTAAATTTGAGTGGGGGTTATTTTAGTAATTGCTCATAGGAAATTCATGTCAAAAAAGTCCCTAGGGACTTTTTCTGACCTTGGACTTTTCAAAGGGAGTTTTTTGAGATTATTTGTGTACCTTGGGACCTAGCTGACATTTTCCCTTTTTTTTACCCTTATTTAATTATCCCGACTTAATGTCAATATAATAAATTTTTATAGCCCAAAGGTCTACTACTTCTATCATGAGTATTTATTTTCTTATTCTCTCTCTTTTCTATAATCATCTTTATTATAATGTTTTCTTAAGTGCTCGTTTGGGATAGCTTATTTTTGGGCAATAAGTGCTTATAATTAGTGATTACGGTATACGAGGTAAGTATGTGAGAGGAGTTTTGTCTCGACTTATGTAATAAGTACTTATTTCCCTGAAATAAGCTATTCCAAACACTCACTAATCGACGCTTCAAACAGCAAGATTCGGTTAAACGTTTGTTATAAAAAAGTAAAGAGAAGGTAGTAACATCTATCTAGAGTTTCTAATGGCTCTAGACATAGTTTCTGATGAATAGTTTCTAATAAATGTTCTTACCATTGAGTTTTTGGTTCAATACTTTATGGTAAGAACATTTATTTTTATGTGTATTTGACACGATTATTGGTTCGTACATAACATCAAAACTCCCTCAATTTTTAATCTGATACTCATATGTACACCTTTTTTCTCTTTATTAATAAATCCTTTACTTTGCTCTATTAACTCCATTAGCTCCTATAAAGTACTTAATGAAGAGGGAAAAAAATACAAGTACTAAAAGTACCAGCTGCATAACGGTTTTCTCTAAACACACACACACACACACACACACACACAACTACTGAGAGGAACTCTCCGTTGCTTAACTGAGTCCTTAAGCAGGAGCAAAGGAGCCAAGGAGGAGTAATCCCAAGAGGAGGACATAAGTGGGAGAGTGGAAGCTGTTATATAAGAATTCATAACCATGGCTGAGATGAGAAGAGCTATGATTTACGTGCTACTGAAGTGTGCTATACAAATAATTAGTGAAGAGGTCAAGCACCATCGATTGTATTAACGTAAAACAATTGACTACTATTTTGTTATTCATATTGATGCTGGCCATGATGTTATGATGATGGCCATGAGTTGCAAATTTTAAATGGTTCTCTCAGGAGGTTCAATGATACATCATCCAAAGAGTTTTTGTTTGTTGGTGCTCGTTCTGCTGCTTCTTCTCTGCCATGTTTCCAATCCACAAATATTAGTCTAACACTTTATTTTGTTTTAGTAAAATAAAGTGTTTTGTCACTGATGGAATTCTGTCACTAAATTTAGACACTAATTCGTTGTTTTCCTGGAGTTAGATTAAAGCTATAAAACATATTTGTCTAATGTGGGAAAATTAATTGAGAGGTACTTATATTTTACCTCGATTTTGAATTAGGTCCCTGAGCCTTTTTCCTTCTTCTTCTTTTTATTAGGTCCTTTCACTTTGCGTTGCTAGAGGTATATATTAGTCCTTGAGAAATAAAACTGTTAGATTAGAATTAACAGTGACTATCTTCTCCTTCTAACTCCTTCAACCGTAGCCCCATATCTCTCCTCTCTTTCTCTTTCACTCGTCTTCAAACAGAGTGAAGACAAGTTTTGGAGTTTGTGGGCTAGGTTGAATACGAGAGAGAGGGAAAGAACATATATCACTCTAGGATGAAGGTAGGGGTGTTCAAATCTCGGGACAGGACCAGTATCACCCATTCCCGGTTCCTGTCCTGGGTGGTAGCCGGGACTGGGAATTCATTCCCGTTTCCAGTCCCGGTCCCGGAAAATTCCTGGTGTAATCGGGACCAGGAATTCTTGTGACCGGGAATTCCCAGTTTCAATAATATAATTATATTAGTTAAATTTTTTATAATTTAGTATTTGAAGTGATTATTTAACACCTAATAAGGTCATAAAAATCACAAAAATTGAGTTAGAATTGAAGAATAATATATTATTATCACATTCATCATTCTTGTTATTATCGTTATATATTATATAGTTAGGATTAGTATCACGATATATACGATTTAACTCTAACTAAATATGTGATATACATTTTATCAAATGATCACTTAATTTATGGGGTAAAAAAATACAAATATAAAAGAATAACTTATTTTTTAAGAAAAAATAAAAATAATAATAAAAAAACTGGGACCGGGAATTCCCAGGATCACAAGGTGTGATCCCAGTCCCGATCCCGGTCCCGGTTTTTCTAGTCCCGGTCCTGGCCGGCTTGTGATCCCGGTCCCGATTTTTCTGGTTCCGATCCTGGCCGGGATGGGAAATTCCTGGGATAAAATGTCCGGGATCGGGCTGGGAGAACCAGGACTGGAACACTTTGAACCACCCTAGATGAAGGCAATGAAATAGGAGCATGGGTGAGATGGCAAAAAAGAGGACATTTAGGGTTATGATGACTATCTACACCTATGGTTGTTTTAACCAGGTTAGAAAGTGTTTTTAACATCATTGACACTTATTTATAAAATTTTCAATGGTCACACTTTCTATACCATCTCAACTATATTGAGATGTAGAAAGGCCTCTGTGAACAATAAAAAGACAAAGGATTTTTCCACTAGTAAAGTGTATATACCTTATTCTTGTGGAAGTCAACCAAGACCCCTAAGATGTTGGACATGTCGTTTAGATACATTAGTTGTGGATATCCTATTTGAATATATTATTTGAATTTCAAATTACACACTGAAGGCTGTGATATGTGATCTCTTCGGTCTGTTGTAACTACTCTAGGCATCTAACATGGAGCTTCTTTGTACATATATTCACATATGACGATAAATGAAAGCAAGCTATTTTCTCCCACTCTAGAATCTTTTATGGTATCAAAGCAAACCTATTAAAATAAGAATATGTAATGGTGAACAACAGTGAGGTCAAGAAAGAAAAGGCCAAGGAGTTGGGAGTCAGCGTCGACATAATATCACCCTTCTATGTACACCCATTTAATAATTCGGGACAGATATATGTGAGTGAATTGCTTAAGAAAACAACTATGTTGAATAAGTGAGTGACATGAGTAACACTCTCTTTGCTAAAAACAAGATGGGATTCGTTGATGGCTCAATTTAGATGCTGGAACCTGACTCAATAGAACTTGGACTATGGATGAGGTGCAATGCCATGGCGAAGGGTTGGCTTAAAACCGCAATGAGCAAAGAGGTTCACAATAGCATGATATAATGCCAAAATGGCACAGGAGATCTAGACGGACCTTGAAGAATAGTTCGAGAAGGGAAGTGCACCCAGGATGTATGAGTTACAATGGAAGCAAGCGCTCCTTAAAAAAGAGAGAACCAATGTGCTATCATTCTATATGAGATTGAACAGCTTCTGGGATGAGATGGAGTCCTTGATGCCATGGCCAAGTGTAAATGTGGAGGATGTACCTATAGAGTGTAGAAGGAACTTTCTCGTATGTGTGAACAAGAACAATTATATGATTTTCTCATGGGACTAGATGAAACATTCAAATCTTGAACACAAAGCTCGTGATGAGCCTCGACAATGCTTATCATCTAGTTTCCAAAGATGAGAAACAAAGAGAGGTATCCATGCAGAGACCAGCAGTAGAGAGCATGGCATTCCAGGTGCATTATTCCCACAACCAGAAGGAACCCATAGATAGGAAGGGCTCGAGAGAAGACAAACTGAGATGTGCACACTACCATAAGATTGGGCATACTAAAGAGTAATGTTATGAGATCATCGGCTATCAAACTGATCAGAAAAGATCAATGTCAAAATCATCCTAATGTGAGAGAAAGGGTGAATCGTGGGGAGACAGATCAAATGGACCATGACCAACATATGTAGAGTAGGATGAAAGTCATATCCTAGGCCTCTCAATGAACCAGTATGAACTAGTAGTACGATACTTCAGAAAAGACAGAGGAACGAGAGATGACGAGCAAAATCAGCAACCCAATGTTAACATGGTAGGTAGCAATTTATTTAATAAACCTTGGAAACATTGGATTATTGACTCCAGGGCTACAGATCATATCACTTGTGATAGTGAGTTGATAAAAGTAGAAAAAAGGAGCCTCATAGATAGGTACAAATTCCAATTGGGCAGCATATTAGTGTTGAAGAATCCAGAAGCATGCATTTAGACAGTGGAATAAAGATGAAAAATGTTCTTAAAATGTCTGTTTTTAAATGCAACCTATTATCAATAAGTAAGATCACTAGAGAATACAATTGTATTGTGACATTCATGAAAGATTTTTGTGTTATACAGGACTTACACTGGAGGGTCCTGATTGGAATGGGGACGCACTGTGATGGGCTAACCTATTGGAGCAGTCGTCAAGTGATTCAAAGGCATTTGCAGTTCAAGGAATGAAGAATAATAAAGTTTGGCATGAGAGATTGGGGCAAGTGTTAGATAGAGTCGGGAACGGGCCGGCCCGTTTAAGCCCTGTTAAGCCTCAAGCCAGGCTTGTAAATTGGAGCCTCCAAATGAAGTCGGGCCTAAAAGGGCCAGCCCTATAAGGCCGAGGGCCTTGCAGGGCCAAGGACCGGCCCGTTAGGCCCTTCCAATTTCTTTTACCTGCCCGACTGCCCCCTGTCCGGAGGGAACCCTAACTCCCTAAGTGACTAAGTCCCACTGACCAGCCACACTCCCACATTGTCACACACAGCGACAGCGGCTCGGCCTCGTCTTCATCTCCCACTCTCCCAAAGTCCCACTTGGCCCTCTGAAGTCCGATCTCACCGACTCGTAGCTGACTTCCCTTCCCGTGTGTCGAATGTTGAAGCTCGAAGCTCATCCTTGTCGTAGTCGCAGGTCGAAGCTTGGCCATTCCGTGTGTCGAAGGTCGCCGGTCATCTGTGTCACAGCTCGTCCGTGTCGCAGGCTCGCAGCTCGTCCGTGTCTCAGGCTCACAGCTCGTCCCTTCCCTTCAGGCCAAACGAAGGTTAGATTCTTAGTTTTGGATTTTAATCTCTCTCAGCGACCTTGCTTCTTCGATTTCAAATTCTGTTTGTGCCTCTCCAAATTCGTATGGCTATATTACTTCTCTGTTTGACTATTTCCAATTTCTCTGATTGACTCTAAATAATGCTTGTTTATGTGATTGCCACTGCCATTCGAATTCTGTTATGTGATTGCCACTGCCACTGCATTTAACTTCTGTGATTGTTCTGGCTTAGTGATGGTTCCGTTTTCCAAATTCTGGCTTAGTGATGGTTCCGTTTTCTTAAGTAGTTTTATATGGGTGTTCAACTTCAGAAGTTAAATGAACTTTATGTTTAATCAACTTAACATTCTCACTTGCACTTGAGTATGATTTTTGAATTTTGATAGAGTTTGTGATTATTTGACTAGTTGAGTATGATTTTTGATGCAGCCTAATGTCTTCATCACAAAAAGAACAAGATAAAACGCAAGGGACTAATGAATCATTAGCTGCAATGGATAAAGTTCAGGCATCTTCCATTCAAGAGACCAATGAATCAAAGCCTAAGAAGCCTAGAAATTTGACTTCTGATGTTTGGAAGTATTTTAGTAGGATTGATGTTAATGGAATAGCCAAGGCACAGTGTAATGGTTGTCAGGGTTTATTTGCAAGGGGTGGGGATAAAGGCACTTCACATCTTAGTCGTCATGTTAAATCTTGGATTGGTTTAGAAAAATTTTCATAATATTGGCATGATGATGTTGGATAGAGAAGGCAAAATGAGGTCTAGGAAACTTGACCATCAACGTATTAGGGACATTATGGCTTTATGCATAATTGAACATGATCTTCCCTATTCATTCGTTGAATATAAATGGGTCAAAGAACTACTAAGGACATTAAATCCTGATGTGAGGCTCATGAGTAGAAAAACAATGACGGTTTATGTGCAGAAATTTTACCACCAACAAAGGGATATTTTGAAACAAAAATTGAAGAATAGTACTGGTAGAATATGTTTGACATCTGATTGTTGGACTTCTGTGACTTTTGAAGGATATATATGTTTGACAGCTCATTTTGTGGATGAGTTGTGGACATTAAACAGTAAGATACTAGCTTTTTGTAGGATGGAGCCACCACATTCTAGATATCAAATGTCTAGGAAAGTGTTTGATTGCTTGCAAGAATGGGAGATTGATGATAAAATATTTTCCATAACTCTAGACAATGCGTCTGCAAATGATAATTTGCAAGACTTGTTGAAATATAGGCTACTTTTGCAAAACAACTTTAGTTTGGTTTGTAATAGGGAATTTTTTTCATGTGAGGTGTTGTGCCCACATCCTCAATTTGATTGTTCAAGAGGGCTTAAAAGTAACAAGTTCTGCTTTGCATAAGATTAGAGAGAGTATTAAATATGTAAAGGCATTTGAGGCAAGGATGAATCTTCTCAAGCAATATGTTCAACAAGTTGGTGGTATTGACACTTCAATGGGCTTGCGATTAGACGTGGCTACTAGATGGAACTCCACTTATGCAATGCTTGAGAGTGGTCTTAAATACCATCGTGCTTTTGCAAAGATGGCTTTAGATGATACAAACTACAAGTTTTTTCTAGCACAAGATGAGTGGAATAGAGCAGAGGCAATGTGCAATTTCTTGAGGCCATTTGAGAAGATTACAAGGTTGATTTCTGGGTCGTCATATCCAACTTCAAATTCTTATTTTATGCAAATATCAAAAATTGAGATGTTGCTTACTACAAATATGGGAAGCCCTGACCTAGTGATTAGAGAGATGTCCATGAAAATGAAAGAGAAGGTTGACAAATATTGGCATAATTATAGTGTCATTCTTGTGGTTGCAGTGGTTCTTGATCCTCAATGGAAGTTCAATATTATACAATATTTCTATGGAAAGATTGACCCTATGACTTGCAATGAGAAGATTGCCAATATAAGAAGTAAGCTGAATTTCATTTTCAATGAATATTCCAATGTGGGGACATCTCTTCCAACTCAGAGAGTTGAAGGTGCATTAATCACTAGATCTTCAACAATGACGACCCATCATTCTTCTCAGACTCCAAGTGCTTCAGTAACCTCCTTTGATGATGCATTTGATGTATGTTTTAATTTTAGTGTTAATTGCATTTGTTGGGATTCATCTAGTATTTACTTGAATGTTTTGTAATGATGCAGGATTATGAAGATATTTATGCGACGATGGATCATTCTTCCATGAACAAGTCTGAGTTGGAAACTTATTTGGAAGAACCAATACTAAAGCCTGATAATTGGAAAGAATTGGATGTTTTGAATTGGTGGAAGAGCAATCAACAAAGATTTCTGATTCTTTCAAAGATGGCAGCTGATATTCTAAGCATTCCAATCACTACAGTAGCAAGTGAATCAACTTTCAGTATTGGTTCACGTGTTCTAACAAAATATAGAAGTTCTATTCTTCCATCTAACGTGCAAGCTCTTATTTGTACTCGCAACTGGATGCATGGATTCACATATGATGGTAATTTACTAATTTATCCATTTAATTACACATACATAACAACTATACTCTGAATTTATGATTTTGGTTTGTCATTTCTTGTAGATAAAGATTATGGATGTATTCATGATGCGGGAGAAGAAATTCTTGATATTTTTACTCCTCAAGTAGAGCCTACTACACAAAGTGAAGCACAATCAAATGTGCTTAAAATTGATGATAGTGGCGAAGAAGATGAAAATGATAGTCGTCACACTAATATTGTGTAGAGGTTAGAGTATTCAATTTATTGCCTTATACTTTAGTCTTAATGTGAGTTTTGGACATGATTTTACTTTTGATCATGTATTAGTAACTGTGTTTGTTTCTTACGTGGGACATGTTTTAAATTTAATGTTGACAACGTTTATGTGTTCAATTAGAATTTTGTATATCTCTCTAAAAGAAAATATACTGGAAAAATAGTCAAATATTGCGAAAAAGGCTTCCCGGCCCTGGCCCTGATGCTCTCGGGCCGGGCTTTGAAAAAATGCAATTTTTCTGACCCCGAGCCCTTTAGGGCCGGCCCTGTTAGGCCCTGGCCTTTCAAGGGCCGGCCCTGATTCCCAGCTCTAGTGTCAGACAAGAAACTTATGTAGTTGAATTTATTATCTAATGCTTTTAGAATTTTTTCAATAAAGCCTTGTGATCTTTATATGAAGGTAAAACATACTAGATTGTCGTTTCGTGAAAGTTCAATAAAAGCATTTCCCCTTTTGATATTGTACATTGTGACATTTGGGGGCCTTACAAGACATCATTCTTGTGTAGGTCTCGTTACTTTCTCAAAATTGTTCATGATTACAACAGAGCAACTTGGCTGTATTTAATGCGAAACAAGTCCAAAGGAAGCAAGCTCATATCGACCTTTCTGAACATGGTAGAAACTCAGTTCAACAGGAAGGTAAAATGACTGTGCACAGACAACGGCAGTGAATTTCAATCCTGTGACATGATGAAATTATATGAAGAAAGAGGGATCCTATTACAAAGGTCATGCACATACACACCACAAAAAAATGGCATTATCGAATGGAGGCATCGACATATCCTCTAGACAGCACGAGCATTACATGTCCACACGCAAATGCCGATAAAATTTTGGGGTGAATGTATACTTGCTGTAGTTTATATCATGAACTGTGTTTCGACCAAAGTCATTAGAAACAAAACGCCCTATGAAGTTTTGCTTGGAGAAAAGCGTTGCGGTGAACACATGTGAACATTCAGCTAGCTCGCATATTATAAAGAATTCACTGTCCAAGACAAGTTTGCTGCCAAGGGACAACATGATCTCTTTGTTGGGTATCCACCATGGCAAAAGGGATACAAGATCTATGACGATGAGAAATGGAGAGTCGTCATCTCTAGAGATGTGACCTTTTCTGAGGATGAGTATCCTTTTTTTGGTGGTTGAAGAAGAAATGAGCAAGTACTATTGGAGCACTGCACATGGCGGGAAAGCCATGTACACAATTGATGCGAAGTTTCCCTTTATGAGGAATACATTAGGTGGAAATTCTGATGCACCTAAGGAGGATCAAAATCACCATGACGTTGAAAAGGGTTTGAATGATAATGCATGTAACACCTCAAATCAAACGTCATTATGGGTTTCTGGCCCAACAACTTAATAAAGAAGCATTAAAAATTGGATTCAGGCCCAAAAAGGGTTGTACTACCTTAATGTACAACAACGAGAAATGTCCAGACTACAGAGTGCTATAAAAAAAAAAAAAAGAAATATCAAAGGGGGATCATCTATTCTCTCGATCCTTCTTGCCAGGTGTGCGAAGCAGAAGACGGTCCATGCACTTCCAAAAACTTCTTGAAAAATCTATAATAGGTATCTCCAGAGAGTACTACATCACTCCCTCAAATCATTTTAAATAACCGTCATATCCTTTCATGGCTCAAGCAAGCAGCGATCAGAATTAGTAATCTCTCATCGATTCACCCTCCATCGTTATCTGAACTTTCGATCAACATGTCGCTCATCCCAAGCTTCTTTGGTGGCCGACGAAGCAGCGCCTTCGATCCTTTCGCTCTTGATCTTTGGGATCCATTCAAAGATCTCTCCCCTTCGTCATCGGAAAATTCTGCTTTCTTGAACGCTAGGGTGGACTGGAAGGAGACGCCAGAAGCGCACGTGTTGAAGGCGGATCTGCCAGGGCTGAAGAAGGAGGAGGTGAAGGTGGAGATTGAAGATGACAGGGTGCTTCAGATCAGTGGAGAGAGGAATGTTGAGAAAGAAGACAAGAACGAGAAATGGTACCGCGTTGAGCGTAGCAGCGGCAAATTCCTGCGGAGATTCAGGTTGCCGGAGAATGCTAAGATGGATCAGGTGAAGGCTTCCATGGAAAATGGGGTTCTTACTGTCACTGTTCCCAAGGAAGAAGTTAAGAAACCTGAGGTTAAGGCCATTGAGATCTCTGGTTGAGAAGAATGAATTACATTCTCTGCTTGATGGGCTTGTTGTATTCATAAGGTTCGTTTGTTAAATATGGTGCTGTCTGTAAAATAATGCGTGCTATTTTCTGGTAATAATCAAGTTGGGATGGATAAAAAAGATCGATAACGTTGTGTAATCCTGTGAATTTACTTGTTTTGATGAGTGTTGGTTTGGAATAAAATATTGTTTGTTTCCCTTTTTTGTTTTACTCTTGGTAATTAATTTCATCCTCCTGTTCTTTGATCTCGCTGGGTACTCCAACTCTTTAATTTTACTACGCAAATTACAATTATGATCTTACATTTTGGATTGAATCCTCTTGGTAATTAATTTCATTCTCCTGTTCTCTGAACTGCTATCTTTGTTGCAGCATTAGAATATAGGTTAAGGGGTATTTTTCGTCAGAAATTTTCAGTAGAGGGGAATTTTGTTAAGGGAGTTTTTGGAGGGGTCAAATTTTAGCCGCGGAAGTGTCAAAAAGGCAATAATGTCGTCCTCACAGTATACTGGTTAATTTTTATCATTACATGACTAAATATGTTTGAGGAAAAATTGTTTTCAAAACTTTCAGGATAAAATTACCTTGGATAAAAGTTTCCAATACAAAAATAGCATTTAACCCTTGGAACAATAATATCAAGCTGCTTGGTATAACGTGAATGAGATTATGGTGCTGAAAGAAATATCACCCAAGTGCTCCTCCATGCACGAAATAAGAAGAGGGTGTTACAACATGATGGGCGCTAGTTTTTGTGGTCAGGCTTGTACTCATCTCCTTAAACTAGTCTTTTGAATGATTTCTAGGCTTATAAAACACCCTGCACCGCACCTGTTAGGGGGGGGGGGGTGGATTAGTAGTGTTAAGAAGAAAATCAGAAAAATGAATAAGCGTGTAGGATCATTACTGGGACTCTTGGGAGACTCGGATGCGTAAGTTCCTCCACCAGCTTGTCTTGGTCACTGTTAAAATATAATGTCAGATCCTTCTATAGAAAAGCGACTTCTGGAAATTGAGCCATCGAAACCAGGTTAACGCGAAGCCTCTAATAAACATTTAGTGCAGTTGTTAGAAAGCACATTTTTCTTAGCGTTAAGAATTAAAAATGCCTACAACTTTTATTAAGCGTGTGTCCAGCAATATATACACCTTTAAGATATAAAAATACTCATGAACATTTAAATTGGGAATAAAAATGCCAACATCATTAAATTTGGCCTAATATTGAATATGTTTGTGCAAAAAGAGTATGGGTTCCACTACAAAAAGTAACGGTATTAAACTAAATTTAACGATGTTGGCATGTTTGCTCTCATTTTGAATATTCATGTGCATTTTTGCATATCTGAAATGTATATATTGTTGGACGCATTTTTGATAGAAGTTCATAGATATTTTTACACATTCACTCTTTTTTAATATATACTCTCTTCGTTCCTTGCCACACATACCTTATTCCTATTTATAAAAAACTAGAGAATGTTTTTTTTAGGAAAAATGTCAGCTAGGTCCTAAGGTATACAAATAATCTCAAAAAACTCTGTTTGAAAAGTCTAAGGTCTAGGGACTTTTTCTGACATGAATTCCCTATGAGCAATTACAAAAATAACCCCCACTCAAATAAGAAAAGAAAACGCACAGAGGAGAGGAGTGAAGCACGTTTTTGTGATCAAGGCTTTAAGGAAAAAGAGAAAAACGTACACGGACAAAGGGCGTAGGTGGTGTAACATTGAATGGATACAAAGTGGGGTTAATGTGGTTGGGAACATCGTCTTCATTATCGTCTAGGTATGTGTAGCAACGTACAGAAACGAACTGAAAAATTTTGTTTTTTTCTGTGTGAAAGTTGGTTAGATTGAGAGTGAGGGGTTGGTGAAAGGTTGGATCTTGAGCTAAAAAATGGAGTAAGTGGTAGGTGGTAGACAAGAAAAGCTAAGAATTTGGTAGACAAATGAGCTTGATCATTGAAGTTGGGGTTTTACCTTGGGTGGGTTGTGTTTATATTAGAGTGCTATGTTTTTGTAGCATGGTAACAGAGGAGCTGTTGTGTTTAAAGTGAGAATGGTAAATGTAATTGGTATTCTTTGCTGGAAAAATGTTGAAATGAACAAAAAAAATTGTTGTAAATTTGTGCATATGAAGTTGTAAATATTGCTGTGGAAGTTGTTAATACGTACAGTAGCTGTGCTATGTTTTTGGGGGAAGCAAACATAGGTTTGGCCTTGTTTTTAGTGTGTTTGGTGTTATTAGAAAAAGCACATGTGTAGGAAAAAAAGTGTAGTTAACATGTTGTTAATATGTGCATATGAAGTTGTAAATATTGCTGTGGAAGTTGTTAATACGTACCATAGCTGTGCTCTGTTTTTGGGGAAGCAAATAGAGGATTGGCCTTATTTTTAGTGTGTTTGGTGTTATTAGAAAAAGCACATTTGTATGAATAAAATGTGTAGTTAACGTGTTGTTAATATGTGCATATAAAGTTATAAATATTGCTTTAGAAGTTGTTAATACGTACCGTAGCTGTACTCTGTTTTTGGGGAAGCAAATAGAGGTTTGACCTTGTTTTTAGTGTGTTTGGTGTTATTAGAAAAAACACATGTGTAGGAATAAAACGTGTAGTTAACGTGTTGTTAATATGTGCATATGAAGTTGTAAATATTGCTTTAGAAGTTGATAATACGAAGTTTATGTTGCAGGTTGACATGAAAGATGGGAAGTTGTTCGGGGAAGAATTTATTTTGTTTCTTTCATGTGGGGGGGGAGTTTTTAAATGGTGGAGAAGATGAAATGCAATATGTTGGTGGTTTAGTAAGAATATATGAGGAGTTGCAAAGAATCATATAATCCATAACGGGAAAAGAAATGAATGAAATGAAAATGAAGTTCAAAGTTGCCCTTGATACATCAACATTTGTGGATCTTGTAGATGACGAAGGGGTGGATCATCTAATCAAATTTAATGAACAATATGGTCATGTGTATATTGAAGAGGATGGTGATAATGACAGTACAGAACCAGCAATGAACGGTCAAATGAAAGAGCAAGAAGTGTAAGTTTATTTGTCCTAAGAAAAGTAATTTTTTCCAACGTGAATATGTGCAAGAGCACTCAAACTTGTAATTTCTTGCATGATTGATCATTTGTTTGGAGGTGAAGGAGGAATATTCACATCCCCACATGGTTTGTTAAATGAGAGTCAAGTGATTCCATCATTAACTTGTGCTATGCAAATGGTGCCAACCCCTATACCAGAAATGAATCATGGAAAATGGAGGGATTTGATTATTGGAGCAGGACAGATTTTTCCAAATGCTGTGAGCCTTCGCCAAATGTTATACAAATATAGTATTGCTCATAAGTTTGCATACCAATTTGTCAAGAACAATCAACATAAGATAATTGTGAAGTGCAAGGTTGATGGTTGTCCTTGGTACATGGGTGCATATTCGTCAGGAGAACATCAAGATACAGAGTTTATAACCATTAAAACACTCAAAAGTGAACACATTCACCAAGCACAAGATAGCCTAATAGTTTTGCATCCACACAAGGCGAGCTTGACATCATCAATCGTAATAGATGGTTTGAAGTGCAATATTGATAAGACTGCTAACGTCATTCGATCAGACATGTACAGAGAGTATGGGGTGTGGCTGAACTACCGTCAAGCATATAGGGCAAAAGCAAGAGCGTTAAGGGAATTACATGGTCGAGTAGAAGACTCTTACATGGTAATTCCTTGGATATGTGACAGACTAATCGAGAGTGACCCGAACACAGTTGCAAAATGGGGAGCCTCATCTAACAATAGATTTCAGAGGGTATTTATTGCTTATGGTTGTTCAGTTAAAGGGTTTTTAGGAGGTAGTCGACCCATACTTTATGTAGATGGTTGTCATCTAAGTGGCCCTTATAAGGGAACAATGTTGTCAGCTAGTGCATACGATGCAACAACCAGATGTTTCCCCTAGCATATGCCATTGTTAGCGGTGAGACATATGATGAATGGTCTTGTTTTCTATCGAATGTAAAAGACATCACAGGCTCAATGTTAATAACAATTGTCTCAGATCGCAATAATGCGATTATTGGTACTGTAAAAGAAATATTTGGCAGTGAGAGACATGATTTTTGCTACGTGCATGTAAAGGAAAATTATAGTGCCGACTTCCTACGAATTAATAGAGGTCAGACACGAACATCGGGGAATAGCAAGGAGAATGCACTCTTTCTTCTTGATGCTATTGCATATGCAAGGTTGGATGAAGACTTCACTAGTGCAATGGGTAAATTAAGATTGTTCAATCCACAATTGGCAAATTGGGTGGAGAATCATGGGGATGTTGACAAATGAGCTTTAACCAAGTTTCCTTTCAAAAGGTGGGATAACATAACCAGTAATCTTGCAGAGTCGTTTAATGCATGGATGTTAACAGAAAGGAAGCACACCGTGTCAGTTTTAATTCATGAACATCGAGAGAAATTGGCTCAAAAATTGATTGCAAGCAAGATGGCCATGGGTAGTTGGAAAAATGCAGTGGGACCCAATATTGAAGAAAAATTGCTGCAACAAGTTAAACATGCTAAAAATATGGAAGCAGCACATTATGGAGACAATCAGTTCTCGGTTCGAAGTAGATGTGGAGATGCCATCATTTTTTTGAATGTAGATCTTGGTGAAAGAAAATGCACGTGTCTAGCATGACAAATGAGTGGAGTACTTTGCGCCCATGCATGTGCAGCTATTAAGGTACTTAGTGGTAATGTTTACACATTTGTAGATGACTGGTTCAAACTGGAAGCACAGGGAAAAATATATGAAAGTTCCTTGAGGCCAGTCGCAACTCATGATTGTCCACGGGTTGAGTCTCCGACGGTGACACATATGCTAACACATTTTTCTTAGCGTTAAGAATTAAAAATGCCTTCAACTTTTGTTAAAAGTGTTTCCAGCAATATATACACTTTTAAGATATAAAATTATTCAGGAACATATAAATTGGGAGCAAAAATGCCAACACATTTAAATTTGGCCTAACACTAAATATGTTTGTGCAAAAAGAGTATGATTCTCACTATAAAAAATAACGGTATTAAGCTAAATTTAATGATGTTGGTTTGTTTGCTCTCATTTTGAATATTCATGAGTATTTTTGCACCTCCGAAATATATATGCTGCTAGACGTATTTTTGATAAAAGTTATGGGTATTTTTATACCTTCATTCTTTTTTAATATATACTCCCTTCGATACTTGCGACACATATCTTATTCCTTTTTATAAAAAACATTTAGAGAATTTTTTTTTTACTTTCTCATTTTACCCTTATTTAATTATCCCTACTTAATGTTAATATAATAAATTTTGGTAGCCCCAAGGTCTACTACTTCTATCATGAGTATTTATTTTCTTATTCTCTCTTTTTTCTATAGTCTTCTTTGTTATAATGTTTCCTTACTTAACCGACACTTCAAACAGCAAGATTCGGTTAAACGTTTGTTATAAAAAAGTACAGAGAAGGCAGTAACATCTATCTAGAGTTTCCAATGGCTCTAGACATAGTTAGTTTCTAATGAACAGTTTCTAATAAATGTTCTTACCATTAAGTTTTTGGTTCAATCTTAATGGTAAGAACATTTATTTTTACATGTATTTGACACAATAATTGTTGGTTCGTACATAACATCAAAACTCCCTCAATTTTTAATCTGATACTCGTATGTACACCTTTTTTCTCTTTATTAATAAATCCTTTACTTTGCTCTATTAGCACCATTAGCTCCTATAAAGTACTTAATGAAGAGAAAAAAAATACAAGTACTGAAAGTACCAGCTGCATAACGGTTTTCTCTAAATACACACACACACACATACATATATCACTACTGAGAGGAACTTTCCGTTGCTTAACCGAGTTCTTAAGCAGGAGCAAAGGAGCCAGGGAGGAGTAATCCCAAGAGGAGGACATAAAGTGGGAGAGCGGAAGCTGTTATATAAGAATTCATAACCATGGCTGAGATGAGAAGAGCTGTGATCTGCGTGCTACTGAAGTGTGCTCCACAAATAATTAGTGAAGATTTCAAGCACCATCGATTGTATTAATGTAAAACAATTGACTACTATTTTGTTGTTCATATTGATGCTGGCCATGATGTTATGATGATGGCGGTGAGATGCAAATTTTAAATGGTTCTCTCAGGAGGTTCAGTGATACATCATCCGAAGCGTTTTTCTTTGCTGGTGCTCGTTCTGCTGCTTCTTCTCTGCCATGTTTCCAATCCACAAAGATTACTCTAACTCTTTATTTTGTTTTAGTAAAATAAAGTGTCTTGTCACCGATGGAATTCTGTCACTAAATTTAGGCACTAATTCGTTGTTTTTCTGGAGTTAGATTAAAGCTATAAAACAGATTTGTCTAATAAATTTATGGGAAAATTAATTGAGAGGTACTTATATTTTACCTCGATTTTGAATTTGGTCCCTGAGCCTTTTTCCTTCTTCTTCTTATTAGGTCCTTGCACTTTGCGTTGCTAGAGGTATTAGTCCTTGAGACATAAAACTGTTAGATTAGAATTAACAGTGACCATCTTCTCCTTCTAACTCCTTCCACCGTAGCCCCATATCTCTCCTCTCTCTCTTTCACTCGTCTTCAAACAGAGTGAAGATGAGTTTTGGAGTTTGTGGGCTAGGTTGAATACGAGAGAGAGGCAAAGAACATATATCACTCTATGATGAAGGCAATGAAATAGGAGCGTGGGTGACACGACACAAAAGAGGACATTTAGGGTTATGATGACTATCTACACCTATGGTTGTTTTAACCAGGTAAGAAAGTGTTTTCAACATTGTCGACACTTATTTATAAAATTGTCACCGGTCACACTTTCTATGCCATCTATATTGAGATATAGAAAGGCCTCTGTGAACAATAAAAAGACAAAGGATTTTTCCACTAGTAAAATGTATATACCTTGTTCTTGTGGAAGTCAGCCAAGACCCCTAAGATGTCGGACATGCCGTTTAGCTACATTAGTTTCAGATATCCTATTTGAATATATTATTTGAATTTCAAATTAAACACTGAAGGCTGTGATATGTGATCTCTTCGGTCTGTTGTAACTACTCTAGGCATCTAATGTGGAGCTTCTCTGTACATATATTCACATATGACGATAAATGAAAGCAAGCTATTTTCTCCCACTCTAGAATCTTTTATGGTATCAAAGCAATCCTACTAAAATAAGAATCTGTAATGGTGAACAACAGTGAAGTCAGGAAAGAAAAGGCCTAGGAGTCGGGAGTCAGCGTCGACACAATGTCACCCTTCTATGTACACCCATTTGATAATCCAGGATAGATATATGTGAGTGAATTGCTCAACGAAAACAACTACGTTGAATGAGTGAGTGACATGAGTAACACTCTCTTTGCTAAAAACAAGATGGGATTCGTCGATGGCTCGATTTAAATGCCTGAACCTGACTCAATAGAACTTGGACTATGGATGTGGTGCAATGCCATGGTGAAGGGTTGGCTTAAAACCGCAACGAGCAAAGAGGTTCACAATAGCGTGAGATAACGCCAAAATGATATAGGAGATCTAGACAGACCTTGAAGAATGGTTTGAGAAGGGAAGCGCACCCAGGATGTATGAGTTACAATAGAAGCAAGCGCTCCTAAAAAAAGAGAGAACCAATGTGCTGTCATTCTATATGGGATTGAAGAGCTTCTGGGACGAGATGGAGTCCTTGATGCCATGGCCAAGTGTAAATGTGGAGGATGTACCTATGGAGTGTAGAAGGAACTTTCTCGTATGTGTGAACAAGAACAATTATATGATTTTTTCATGGGACTAGATGAAATATTCAAATCCTGAACACAAAGCTTGTGATGAGCCTCGACAATGCTTATCATCTAGTTTCCAAAGATGAGAAACAAAGAGAGTTATCCATGCAGAGACCAGCAGTAGAGAGCATGGCGTTCCAAGTGCATTATTCCCACAACCAGAAGGAACCCATAGATAGGAAGGGCTCAAGAGGAGACAAATTGAGATGTGCACACTACCATAAGATTGGGCACACTGAAGAGTAATGTTTCAAGATCATCGGCTATCAAGCTGATCGGAAAAGATCAACGTCGAACTCGTCCTAATGTGAGAGAAAGGGTGAATCGTGGGGAGACAGATCAAATGGACCATGACGAGCATATGTAGAATTGGATGAAAGTCATATCCCAGGTCTCTCAATGAACCAGTATGAACTAGTAGTACGATACTTCGGAAAAGACAAAGGAACGAGAGATGACGAGCAAAATCAGCAGCCTAATACTAACATGGCAGGTAGCAACTTATTTAATAAACCTTGGAAACATTGGATTATTAACTCCGGGGCTACAAATCATATCACTTGTGATAGTGAGTTGACAAAAGTAGAAAAGTCGGGGCCTCATAGACAAGTACAGATTCCAATCGGGCAGCATATTAATGTTGAAGAATCCAGAAGCATGCAGTTAGACAGTGGAATAAAGATGAAAAATGTTCTTAAAATGCCTATTTTTAAATGCAACCTATTGTCAATAAGTAAGATCACTAGAAAATACAATTGTCTTGTGACATTCATGAAAGATTTTTGTGTTATACAGGACTTACACTAGAGGGTCCTGATTGGAATGGGGACGCACAATGATGGGCTAACCTATTGGAGCAGCCGTCAAGTTATTCAAAGGCATTTGCAGTTCAAGGAATGAAGAATAATAAAGTTTGGCATGAGAGATTGGGGCACGTGTCAGACAAGAAACTTATGTAGTTGAATTTATTATCTAATGCTTTTAGAATTTCATCAATAAAGCCTTGTGATCCTTGTATGAAGGTAAAACATACTAGATTTTCGTTTCCTGAAAGTTCAATAAAAGCATTTCCCCTTTTGACCTTGTACATTGTGACATTTGGGGGCCTTATAAGACATCATTCTCGTGTAGGTCTTGTTACTTTCTCAAAATTGTTGATGATTACAACATAGCAACTTGGATGTATTTAATGCGAAACAAGTCCAAAGTAAGCAAGGTCATATCGACCTTTCTGAACATGGTAGAAACTCAGTTCAACAGGAAGGTAAAATGACTGCACACAGACAACGGTAGTGAATTTCAATCCTGTGACATGATGAAATTATATGAAGAAAGAGGGATCCTATTACAAAGGTCATGCATATACACACCACAAAAAAATGGCGTTATCGAATGGAGGCATTGGCATATCCTCTAGACAGCACGAGTATTACATATCCACATGCAAATGCCGATAAAACTTTGGGGTGAATGTATACTTGCTGTAGTTTATATCATGAACTGTGTTTCGACCAAAGTCATTAGAAACAAAACGCCTTATGAAGTTTTGCTTGGAGAAAAGCGTTGCGGTGAACACATGTGAGCATTTAGCTGGCTCACATATTATAAAGAACTCACTTTCCAAGACAAGTTTGCTACCAAGGGACAACATGATCTCTTTGTTGGGTATCCTCCATGCAAAAGGGATACAAGATCTATGACGTTGAGAAATGGAGAGTTGTCATCTCTAGAGATGTGACCTTTTCTGAGGATGAGTATCCTTTTTTGGTGGTTGAAGAAGGAATGAGCAAGTACTATTGGAGCACTGCACATGGCGGGAAAGCCATATACACAATTGACGCGAAGTTTCCCTGTATGAGGAATACATTAGGTGGAAATTCTGATACACCTAAAGAGGATCAAAATCACCATGACGTTGAAAATGGTTTGCATGATAATGCATGTAACACCTCAAATCAAATGTCATTCTGGGTTTCTGGCCCAACAATGTTATAAAGAAGCATTAAAATAATAAATTGGATTCAGGCCCAAAAAGGGTTGTACTACCTTAATATACAACAACGACAAATGTCCAGACTCCAGAGTGTTTTGAAAAAAAAAAAAAGAATATCAAAGAGGGAGCATCTATTCTCTCGATCCTTCTTGCCAGGTGTGCGAAGCATGCCAGGTGTGCGAAGCAGAAGACGACGGTCCATGCACTTTAGAAAAACTTCTTGAAAAATCTATAATAGATATCTCCTGAAAGTACCACATCACTCCCTCAAATCATTTTAAATAAACGTCATATCCTTTCGTGGCTCAAGCAAGCAGCGATCAGAATTAGTAATCTCTCATCGATTCACCTTCCATCGTTATCTGAACTTTCGATCAAAATGTCGCTCATCCCAAGCTTCTTTGGTGGCCGACGAAGCAGCGCCTTCGATCCTTTCTCTCTTGATCTTTGGGATCCATTCAAAGATCTCTCCCCTTCGTCATCGGAAAATTCTGCTTTCGTGAACGCTAGGGTGGACTGGAAGGAGACGCCGGAAGCGCACGTGTTGAAGGCGGATCTGCCAGGGCTGAAGAAGGAGGAGGTGAAGGTGGAGATTGAAGATGACAGGGTGCTTCAGATCAGTGGAGGGAGGAATGTTGAGAAAGAAGACAAGAACGAGAAATGGTACCGCGTTGAGCGTAGCAGCGGCAAATTCCTGCGGAGATTCAGGTTGCCGGAGAATGCTAAGATGGATCAGGTGAAGGCTTCCATGGAAAATGGGGTTCTTACTGTCACTGTTCCCAAGGAAGAAGTTAAGAAACCTGAGGTTAAGGCCATTGAGATCTCTGGTTGAGAAGAATGAATTACATTCTCTGCTTGATGGGCTTGTTGTATTCATAAGGTTCGTTTGTTAAATATGTTGCTGTCTGTAAAATAATGCGTGCTATTTTCTGGTAATAATCAAGTTGGGATGGATAAAAAAGATCGATGACGTTGTGTAATCCTGTGAATTTACTTGTTTTGATGAGTGTTGGTTTGGAATAAAATATTGTTTGTTTCCCTTTTTCGTTTTACTCTTGGTAATTAATTTCATCCTCCTGTTCTTTGATCTCGCTGGGTACTTCAACTCTTTAATTTTATTACGCAAATTACAATTATGATCTTACATTTTGGATTGAATCCTCTTGGTAATTAATTTCATTCTCCTGTTCTTTGAACTGCTATCTTTGTTGCAGCATATAGGTTAAGGCGTATTTTTACTCGGAAATTTTCAGTAGAGGGGAATTTTGTTAAAGGAAGTTTTTTGAGGGGTCAAATTTTTGCCGCGGAAGTGTAAAAAAGGCAATAATGTCGTCCTCACAGTATCTTGTTAATTTTGATCTTTATATGATTAAATATGCTGAGATGATATGTCATCTTTATCATTTTTATTAAGGTAAAAATTTATATTGGAAATCCATGTGACATCTACTTCATATTTTTTTAAAATTATATTTAAAACTTTCAAGACAAATTTTCATATTGACAAAAATAATATGAATGATATGTGGATTATCAATTCAACATATTTAGTTAACTATCGGTTAAAATTAATTGGGATGATGGTCAAGGCAAAATTGCTATTTTAAAAGCTTTTGAGGCAAAATTGCTTTCAAAACTTTAGGATAAAATTGTCATCGATAAAAATTTCTAAGACAAAAATACCATTTAACCCTTGGAACAATAATATCAATATCAAGCTGCTTGGTATAACGTGAATGAGATTATGGTACTGAAAAAAATATCACCCAAGTGCTACTCCTTGCACGAAATAAGAAGAGGGTGTTACAACATGATGGGCGCTAGCATGTGGTCAGGTTTGTACTCATCTCCTTAAACTAGTCTTTTGGAATGATTTCTAGGCTTATAAAACACCCTGCACTGCACCTGTTAGGCTTATACAAAATTGGGGGCCCGGGGGGGGGGGGGGATTGGTAGTGTTAAGAAGAAAATCAGATAAATTGGGGGCCCGGGGCCCAGGTTAACGCGAAGCCTCTAACAAGCATTTAGTGCAGTTGTTAGAAAGCACATTTTTCTTAGCGTTAAGAATTAAAAATGCCTACAACTTTTACTAAGAGTGTGTCCAACCATATATACACTTTTAAGATATAAAAATACTCACGATCATTTAAATTAAGAGTAAAAATGCCAACACCGTTAAATTTGGCCTAACACTAAATATGTTTGTGCAAAAAGAGTATGAGTCCCACTATAAAAAGTAACGGTATTAAGCTAAATTTAACGATGTTGTCATGTTTGCTCTCATTTTGAATATTCATGTGCATTTTTACATTTCTGAAATGTATATGTTGCTAGACACATTTTTGATAAAAATTTATAGGTATTTTTACGCCTTTACTCTTTTTTAATATATACTCTCTTCGTTCCTTGCCACACATATCTTATTCCTTTTTATAAAAAACATTTAGAGAATGTTTTTTTTTTTACTTTCTTATTTTACCCTTATTTAATTATCCTTACTCAATGTCAATATAAAAAATTTTTATAACCCCAAGGTCTACTACTTCTATCATGAGTATTTATTTTCTTATTCTCTTTCATTTCTATAGTCATTTTTGTTATAGTGTTTCCTTACTTAACCCACGCTTCAAACAACAAGATTCGGTTAAACGTTTGTTATAAAAAAGTACAGAGAAGGCAGTAACATCTATCTAGAGTTCCCAATGGCTCTAGACATGGTTTCTAATGAACAGTTTCTAATAAATGTTCTTACCATTAAGTTTTTGGTTCAATACTTTATGATAAGAACATTTATTTTTATGTGTATTTGACACAATTATTGGTTCGTACATAACATCAAAACTCCCTCAATTTTTAATCTGATACTCGTATATACACCTTTTTTCTCTTTATTAATAAATCCTTTACTTTGATCTATTAACACCATTAGCTCCTATAAAGTACTTAATGAAGAGAAAAAAAATACGAGTACTGAAAGTACCAGCTGCATAACGGTTTTCTCTAAAAATACACACACACATATATCAATACTGTGAGAAACTCTCCGTTGCTTAACCGAGTTCTTAATCAGGAGCAAAGGAGCCAGGGAGGAGTAATCCCAAGAGGAGGACATAAAGTGGGAGAGCGGAAGCTGTTATATAAGAATTCATAACCATGGCTGAGATGAGAAGAGATGTGATCTGCGTGCTACTGAAGTGTGCTCCACAAATAATTAGGGAAGAGTTCAAGCACCATCGATTGTATTAACGTAAAACAATTGACTACTATTTTGTTGTTCATATTGATGCTGGCCATGATGTTATGATGATGGCGGTGAGATGCAAATTTTAAATGGTTCTCTCAAGAGGTTCAGTGATACATCATCCAAAGTGTTTTTGTTTGCTGGTGCTCGTTCTGCTGCTTCTTCTCTGCCATGTTTCCAATCCAAAAAGATTAGTATAACGCTTTATTTTGTTTTACTAAAATAAAGGGTGTTGTCACTGATGGAATTCTGTCACTAAATTTAGACACTAATTCGCTGGTTTTTGGAGTTAGATTAAAGCTATAACATATTTGTCTAATAAATTTATGAAGAAATTAATCTGTAACTCCTTTCATTTTGCGCTGCTAAAGGTCTTAGTCCTTGAGACATAAAACTGCAAAAACTAGAATTAACAGAGTTAAGTTTCTGTTAGAAAGCTAGGACCATCTTCTCCTTCTAACTCCTTCCACCGTAACCCCATATCTCTCCTCTCTCTCTTTCACTTGTCTTCGAACAGAGTGAAGACGAGTTCTGGAGTTTGTGGGCTTAGTTGAATACGAGAGAGAGGGGAAAGAACATATATCACTCTAGGATGAAGACAATGAAAAGGCGCGTGGTGAGATGGCACAAAAGAGAACTTTTAGGGGTATGATGACTATCTACACCTATGGTTGTTTTAACCAGTGTAGAAAGTGTTTTCAACATCCTCGACACTTATTTATAAAATTGTCCCCAATCACACTTTTTATGCCATCTCTACTATTTTGAGATATAGAAAGGCCTCTGTGAACAATAAAAACCAAAGGATTTTTCCACTACTGAAATCTATATACCTTATTCTTGTGGAAGTCAACCAAGATCCCTAAGATGTCGGACATGCCGTTTAGATACATTAGTTCTGGATATACTATTTGAATATATTATTTGAATTTCAAATTACAAATTGACGGCTATGATATGCGATCTCTTCGGTCTGTTGTAACCAAGGTACTGGAAACGGGACAGGATATTGAACCGGTCGAGATATTGAATCAAGGGTCAGTAGTTCAGACCGGGGTCAACCGGGGGATCAGACCAGGAGTCAGACCGGGGTCAATTAAAAAAAATATAATTTAAATGTTCATGTATACCATTTAAAAAACTACATAAGAGTCTTTTTTCAACCAATAGTCAAATATAACCTCTTGAACCTAATACCTACAAGAGTATCATTAAGTATATAAGGATTTTTCTCCAACCAATGCAAAACAGCAAAAATATTCCACAATACTTTTAAAACTCCTTGTAAATCAAAAAATTTTAGAGAAATAATTTTAAAAATGACAAAATGACATCATTTGGGGTAAAATTAAAAGATAAAAAAGAGGGGTTGACCCGGTTGACCCCAACTGGACAGGTCCGGCGTCCGGTTTTTAATACACTGGTTGTAACTACTCTACGCATCTAACGTGGAGCTCCTTTGTAAATATATTCACATATGACGATAAATGAAAGCAAGCTATTTTCTCCCACTCTTGAATCTTTTATGGTATTAGAGTAAACCCACTAAAATAAGAATCTGCAATGGCCAACAACAGCGAAGTTGGGAAAGAAAAGGTCGAGGAGTCGGGAGTCAGCGTCGACACAATGTCACCTTCTATCTACAGTTCTACACCCATCTGATAATCCGGGATAGATATGTGTGAGTGAATTACTCAACAAAAACAACTATGGTGAATGGGTGAGTGACATGAGTAATGCTTTCTTTGCTAAAAACAAGATGGGATTCGTTGATGGCTCGATTAAGATGCCAGAACCCGACTCAACAAAACTTGGACTATGGATGAGGTGTGTAACGCCCCAAATTTTAATTAAGGGCTAATGATAATTATTGTGAATGCTTTTGTAAATCGAAATAGATTTGAGATCCGAATTATTATTGGCAATTCCCCACACCTTGTATTTTAGCATAATTATGTGACAAAGTAATTACTTGGGCTAAATATAGGGGTAAATGGCGCACGGAAGAAGGAAAAGAATTTGATTATGTATTATGTGACAATTTTAATTAATATGACATAATCAGTGAGAAATTGAAAGAATGACCATAAGTTAGTAATTAATGGAGATGTTAATTACTAACTAAGGAGAAATGAGATATGTAGCTAAATGGCTAATGGAATGGGTAGAGTAACCAAGTGGTTATGCATAACATGTGGACAAGTGTCACTTGATGGATAAAGAGAGATGTGAGGAAAAGTCAAAGTACTATATTTTATCATTTCTCTCTTTCTCCCTCTCTTTTTATACGCATGAGTAGGCATTGGGGGCAGAATTTCTGTGCTCTTCTTCATCATTTCACACTCTCATCTCTCTCTTCCTTCTTTCTCTTTCGTGCTGCCTTGGAAGCTCAAGCAAGAAGGAGAAAAGCTTGAGATTTAAGGTAAGAAGATGACCTCTAATGCTAAAACTCCCTTCTATAAAGTTGTTCCTTGAGTTGAGGGCTTCACTTTCATGGTTTTAGATTTTTTATTGGTGGTGTTTTGAGCATACAAGGAAATCTAGAGGTTGGAGAACCAATGAACTTCTTTGGGAAAGTTGTTGAGGTGAGTGAAAGCTTCATTTTCATATAAGTTTTGTGACCATTGGTTGGGCCTTGAATTTCTTGAAATTTTGCCCTAATTTTTGTGATTTAGGGTAATGGGGAGTATGGTATGTTGTTGTCATGAAAATGGTGCCTTGTTTAGTGTTTGAATTAATAGAATTAAATTGAAGCTTAAATGTAAAGTTTGACACCTTTGTATTGGTTTTGTGTATTGGTCAAAGCAGGGCATGTTGATAGGTTGTGATTTTGGTCATTTTGAGGTTGCCATTGTGTTCCTTGTAGAAAATTGTATGGAAATAGGTTTGGTTATTGATTTTGGAGTCATTGGACATATTGGTAGAAAATTGGAATGCTCTCAAGTGTGAACTCTGTTCTAGGCAGTCAGTTTGTATGAAAGCTTTGAATGACCAAATGGTGTCTAAAAATTATGAAACTCTCCATTCCTAAATTTCACATCCCAAGCTTCAAAATGGACATCTAATTTGTGTCATTTAGTTTTGTGTGCTAGGATATATGATTGTCCAAAATTTGGGATGGAAACTGGACTCTGTTTTGGAGCAATGTTGAGTTTTAAGCAATTATGTATTTGTGTGGTGATTTCTGGTGATGTCACATATTTTTCCTATAAATAGGACTTAAGTACATTTCATTTGGCTTTGGAATCACCTCATTTCGCTTTTTTTGGAATTAGTTATGATTTTTTAAAGTTCCGCGAAGAAGGATTTTTCTTGGCCGCGGCCAATGGATTCTTGCCCGCTGCCCAAATATTTCTAACCTGTTTTTGGCCACGGCCAACCCCTAAAAATGACATTTTGGGCTTCCAAAGATGATCTTTGGTCAAGTGTTTTCCCAAACCTCTAGGAATGTGTTAAGGCTTTGATTAACCACCTAAAGGTTGTGAATGATAACCAATGATAAGTGTTATTCAAGTAAGGATTTGGAATAGTGAATAACCCTATGTTCTTGATTTGGTTATAGGGTTGGGTATTCACCCTGATCATGGTTCGATATCCGCTCGGATCACGAGTAGCTGATGCTGGAGCATACGTGGAAAGAATAAGTATAGGGAACTTACCTCTCCTACATGTATTGATATCTGTGTTTGTGTATTAATGCATGTTATTGCTTTGCTTGATAATATGAAACATATATGAATGATTAAAGCTTTGTTTCTATTTATACTATGGCCATGAGTATGTTGTTGAAACATTGAGCACGCAGATATGTCATTGTGTGATCATGAGTTAATGTAATGCAAGCATGTCATACATTAAACACTTATCTTGCATGTATATTGGTATTGTTTCCTACTGGGATTCTCTCGAATCTCACCCTTCCCTACCAACATTTTAGACATGACAGGTGGCTCGAGGAAGGAGCAAGCGACTAAGGGCGGTGAGAATTCCTTATGGGCATTTGGATTTGGTAGTTGGTTATCATCATATGTTGGGATAACTGTATATGTTTAGATGTATATGTTCGGATGATAAGTTGGAATTTGTATTTGGAATGAGTATTGTATAATCCCCATTTGAGAAATTGTAAAGGGCGTATGTGCCCTATGAATCTTTAGTGAAGGTATGATCCCGGGATTGCCGAGATTATTATTGTGCACTCTGATATTTATATGAATGTGATTTATTTTCATGAGGTAATTGTATTTGAAATATGATTGTGAGATCAGGTTAAAGTGTTTGTGAAAGAAATTTTTGAAAACCCTATCTTAAGAATAGGAATGTAAATAAGTTTTTATTATTATTGGTTTTTATTTCATTTTAATAATGTATTTCGGATAATAATTATAGAGGAGGTTACAAGGTGCAATGCCATGGCGAAGGGTCGGCTTAAAACCACAATAAGCAAAGAGGTTCGCAGTAGCTTAAGATACCCCAAAATAACGTAGGAAATCTTGACGGACCTTTACAAAGGAAGCTAGCACTCCTTGGAAAAGAGAGAATCAATGTGCCGTCATTTTATATGAGATTGAACGGCTTCTGGGATGAGATGGTGTCCTTGATTCTATGGCCCAAGTGTAAATGCGGAGGATGTACCTATGGAGTGTAGAAGGAACTTTCCCAGATGCGCAAACAAGAACAATTATATGATTTTCTCATGAGACTTGAAGAAACATTCAAATCCTAAGCACAAAGCCTATGATGAGCCTTCACAACACTTATTATCTGGTTTCTGAAGATGAGAAACAAAGAGAGGTATCCTATAGAGACCAGCAGCAGAGAGCATGGCATTCCAGGTGCATTATTCCTGCAACCAGAAGGAACCTATAGATAGGAAGGGCTTGAGAAGAGACAAACTGAGATGTGTACACTGTCAAAAGATTGGGCGCATTGAAGAGTAATGTTATGAGATCATTAGCTATCTAGCTGATTGGAAAAGATCAATATCAAAATCGTCCTGACGTGAGAGAAAGGGCAGATCATGGGGAGACAGATTGAAGGGACCATGAACAACATATGTAGAGTTGGATGAAAGTCTTATCCCAGGCCTTTCAATAAACCAATATGAACAGGTAGTATAATACTTTAGAAAAGATAGAGGAACGAGAGATGATAAGCAAAATTAGCAACCTAATGTTAACATGGCAAGTAGCAATTTTATTTAATAAACCTTGGATTATTAACTTAGGGGCTACAAATCATATTACCTGTGATGGTGAGTTGACAGAAGAAGAAAGATAGGGCCTCATAGACCTATACAGATTCCAAATAGGCAGCATATTAACGTTGAAGAATCCAGAAGCGTGTAGTTAGACATGGAATAAAGCTGAAAAATGTTCTTAAAATGCCTATTTTTAAATGCAACCTATTGTCAATAAGTAAGATTATTAAAGAATACAATTGTATTGGGACATTCATGGAAGATTTTTGTGTTATACAGGACTTCACCTAAGGTACCTGATTGGAATGGGGAGGCACTGTGATGGCTATACATATTGGAGCAGCGTTAGGTGATTCAAAGGCATTTGCAGTTCAAGGAATGCAGAATAATAAAGTTTGGCATGAGAGATTGGGACACATGTAAGACAAGAAACTTATGTAGTTGAATTTATTATCTAATGCTTCTAGAATTTTGTCAATACAGGCTTGTGATCCTTGTATGAAGGCAAAACAAACTACATTGTCATTTCCTAAAAGTCCAATAAAAAAACATTTCCCCTTTTGATTTTGTACATTGTGACATTTAGATGCCTTACAAGACATCATCCCAATATGGGTCTCATTACTTTCTCACAATTATTGATGATTACAGTAGAGCAACTTGGGGGTATTTAATATGAAACAAGTTCGAAGGAAGTAGGTTCATATTGATCTTTCTGAACATGGTAGAAAATTAGTTCAACAGGAAGGTAAAATGACATGTATAGATGATGGCAGTGAATTTCAATCCCACGACATGATGAAATTATATGAAGAAAGACGGATCCTATTACAAACGTCATGCACATAAACACACAATAAAATGACGTCATCGAACGGAGGCCTTGACATATTCTCGAGATAGCACGAGCATTACATTTCCACACGCAAATGCCGATAAAATTTTGGGGCGAATGTATACTTGTTGTAGTTTATATTATGAACCTTGTTCCGACCAAAGCTATTGGAAACAAAACACCCCATGAAGTTCTGCTCAGAGAAACGCCTTGCTATGAACACATGTGAACATTCAACTACCTCACATATTATAAAGACCTTATCGTCCAAGACAAGTTTGTTGCTATAGGATGACATGGTGTCTTTGTTAGATATCCACCACAACAAAGGGATACAAGATCTATCACGATGAGAAATGGAGAGTCGTCGTCTCTAGAGATATGACCTTTTTTTAGGATGAGTATCCTTTTTCAGTGGTTGAAGAAGGAATTAGCAAGCACTGTCAGAGTGTTGCACATAGCGTGAAAGCCATATACGTAAATGATTTGGAGTTTCCCTATATGAGGAACACATTATGTGGAAATTCTGATGCACCCAACGAGGATCAAAATCACCATGACGTTGAACAAAATGTCATACCCTTATCTTATATTCACCTTTTTTAGAGTATTTGTGGGAAAACGATACGCAGTTTGGTGAGCAACACAGGAATGACATGAATATACTGATAATATGTGCATGATTACACAAATTCCCCATAGGGGGTTCGTACATGATACATACAATCAATATAGTTGCACAGGGCTACTAGAGTGTCTAAACCCGTCCCAGTGAAATAAAGACTTCTTCCTGTCTTCGCTCCACCACTGCAATCCTTTCTCGTGTAGTTTTCTTCTACGATTTTCGTATACCTTTTGTATTCGCCTGTCTAAATTGTTGGTAGGGGAGGGTGAGATTTGAGAGAATCTCATAGGAAACAATACCAATATACATGCAAGATAAGTGCTTAATACATGACATGCTTGCATTACATAAACTCATGCTAACACAATGATATATCTGCGTACTCAATGTTTCAAACAACATACTTATGGCCATAGCATAAATAAAAATAGAGCTTCAATCATTCATATATGTTTCATATAATCAAGCAAGGCAATAACATGCATCAATACACCAGTACAAATATCAAATACACGCAGGAGAGGTAAGTTCCTTACTTTAAGCCTTTTTCTCCTTGAAACATGTTCCTCGATTTGCGTGCAACCCCTCAAGCCCTCTACTTGGTCCTAAAATGTCAAATGTACAATTGAGACACTTTCATAGTGTTTTTGGTGGTTATATGAGTCTATATTGAAAAAATAACCAAAATGCCCCCGGGGACTTGGCTCGGCCTCGCCATACCGGGTCCGATCGTACTTTTTCTGAAATTTTGATCTGGGCTATTCTTACTTATTTTTTCCCAAGGAATCAATTTTTGGACTCGAAATTACCAAATTTATTGCCAAAAAACTAGAATGCCCTTGGCAACCCCTATTTCAGGGTTTCAGGGATGTTTTGGTCATTATGCTTTTTCAGTCTTTTTTGAAAAAGTGATCAGCTGTAACTCCACCTAATTTTTCCTCATGAACTCAATGGAATCATCAGAATATAAAAAATCCAGCCCTAACACCTCCAAATAACACTGGATGAAACATGAAATTCTCAGGGAAAAATTGAGGTTTTCCAACTCTAACTTCACAAACTTGCTCTTTTCTACTCTTAACCACCTTATTAATTATTTAATTACGTTAAAACCACTATTTAGACTCAATTTTGGAAGCGTGACGCCTAGGCCACCTCATTTCCTAAATTTAAAATCAAAGCCAATCTGACAAAATTCCACCGATTAAACTACTCATAGCAGTCAAAACAATCAATGTTCGAAGTTTCGGAGGTTACCTTAAGCTCTTTCTGGCTTATCCTTCCTATGGCTGAACCCTAGCCTCTTTGAATAGCAAAATTGGTGCCTCAAATACCTTAAATAACATAGAAGAGAAGCTTAATAGAAGGATTATACGCATTAGGTACGAGTTCACCAAAGAAATCGACCTACCTTGTGAGTTTTCTTTTACTTCTCTCTCTAGAACTCAACAAGTTCTTCTCTCTCTCTTGGCTGCTGCAAACCGACAGGAATGGGAGAAGAAAGATGATAAATTATGCTTTATAAGATTATGCTTATGTCATCTCTTAATATGTCATAATTTCCAAATTTCCAAAATCAAACTTTTATGTACAAAAAACTTTATCCCATAAGCCTAATAGCATGTAAATCATATTTTCCTTCCTTGGTCCATGATAAGTGATGTGGGGGTCCTTCCATCAGCCTAAATGACTTTTCCATTCATCTCATAATTTTAAAAATTTCCATCACATTTTTGTTTAATTTTCGGATTTAATGGCAATTTTGGCAGATTTTCTGCCTTAACTTTGAAAAATCATAACTAAATTTGTAGACATCGAATTGGAGTGATTCTAAAAGCTATAGAACCATTATTGAGTCTAATTTCAAGAAAAAATATAACCCTTTGCCACTTGAAAGCACAAAATTTCCAAAATTAAATTCTTTGGATACTGTTCCAAAAAGTAGGTAGTTTTTCTAGGCTAACTTATAAAATTCATAACTTTTTGTATACAACTATAAAAATTATCCATGACCTATCAAATTAAAGCTTAGGATGTACTGTCATCCTATAAAATTTCATAATTTTTGAACGTTATTTGAGTATTCAATTTCACATGACAATCTCACTGTCTTATAGGAAATCTCACTGGCAACATAATCCTATTCTCCAAAATTCACCCTTCCATTTCACTAAATATTACAAATATTTATAAGTCATATTGAGAAATAAAATTTGGGGTGTTACTGTTTGAATGATAATGCATATGCAAGGGACCCACCATTAGCCTCCCTTCCACCCACCAAAGAGCACGGCCAAAACACACGTGAGGGACCCACCAACTTCACCTCAACAAAATTCACCTCCACATGCACATTTGAGGTACCCACCAGATTTGTCTCCACATGCACATGTGAGGGACCCACTAGATTCATCTTCACATGCAATTACAACTGATCAACATGCACATTCAAGCACCGACCCCCATGGCCAAAAAAAAAAAAAAAAAACACCACCGACCCTGGATCTAGCGATATGACACGGCGAAGTTCTTGCACTCGAGAACTACCAAAACACCTTTAAGATTTTTAAGTAACCTTGCCCAGCTCTCTCGCCCCATGTCACACTTTGTCTCTTATGATTCGTCTCTTATATATGATCATTTTTTCACCATCACACAAAGCTTTCCTCACGGCCATCACCACTGAGGATCAGCAGAAATACTTCGCAAAGGCAGTGAAGCATGATTGTTGGAGGCAGGCTATGAAAAACGAGATTGAGGGTTTATTTGGTGTGAGGGATTTAGAAGGGAGGGGAGAGAAAATTTTTATGAGTTGAATTTTAAAAGATTGAATAAGTGAGGTGATAAAATTTTAATAAAGAGAATACGTAAGATAAAAGAGTAAGAAAAATTAATTAAAAATTTTTAACACCACATTTTTTAAAATTCAACTTAAAAATTTTTTTCCTCTGCACACTTTCCTTCCCCTCCTCTCATACCAAACAAGCCCTAAAACGTTAGGACGTAATGGGACATTCCCTAGAAGAACTATCAAAAGGAAAGAAAGCAATAGACTCAAAATGGGTGTACAAGAATAAATCTAAACCAAATGGTGAGTGGGAATGTTACAAAGCTCGACTTGTAGTAAAGGGATATACACAGGTGGAAGGACTAGATTACCACAAGACTTTTGCTCCTATGGCAAAACTCGTCACTGTGTGAACACTCCTTGCCATAGCTGCAAAGCGCTGATGGTAGATGCTCCAATTCGATGTTAACAATGCTTTCTTATAGGGGGAGTTAGAGGAAGAAGTCTACATAAAAATACCTCAAGTTTTTGATAAAAAAAAAGGTGACACAAGGGTCTACAAGCTTCGAAAATCACTCTATGGACTCAAACAAGACTCAAGAAATTGGAATAAAAAATTCACCAATGTATTAATGTGAACCAGTTTTCAACAGTACCGTGCTGATCATTCTTTAGTCTTCTACAGAACAAAGAATTCCTTTGTGGCAATTCTGATATATGTGGATGAAATAATAATCACCGGAGATGATGTAGCAAAAATAGCAGAAGTCAAGAAGTACCTCTAGCAATTTTAGCATCAAAGACCTGGGCCCTCTCAAATATTTTTGGGGCATTGAAGTTACTAGAACCAATGCAAGACTTGTTCTTAGCCAGCAAAAATATGCCCTTGACATACTCAAAGATGTGAGAACGGAAAACTGCTGGCCAATTCCAACACCCATGAACAAAAATTGTAATTTGATGCCTCTGGAAAATTATGAAGAGGTTGACGCAGGATGGTATAGAAGATTAATCAAGCGCCAGCTGCTATACCTCACAGTCACCAAATTGGACTTGGTTTATTCGGTGAATACTCTCATCCACCACTCTAGTCAACCCACATGGACTCACATAGACGCGGCAGAACGTATCCTACGTTACTTAAAAGCAATGGCAGGCCAAGGCATCCTTCTACGAAACACAGGAGTATGTGAGCTCGTGGCATACTGTGATGCTGATTGGGAACGTTGCAAGTTAACACAACTTTCTTGCACGGGTTACTACATCACTTTGGAAGGGTCACCAATCTCATGGAGAGCAATGAAACAAAGTGTTGTCACTTGGTGATCGGCTGAAGCCGAGTATCGAGCCATGGCAAGTATCGTTAGTGAACTTCTATGGTTGCGCTACCTCTTACAGGATCTTGGCGAAAAAGAAAGCAAGGGCACTCCACTCTTCTGTGACAGTCAGGCAACCCTACACATTACAGCTAACCTAGTCTTCCGTGAACACACTAAACACGTCAAAATGGACTGTTATTTTGTATGTGAAAGAGTCCAGAAAATTGAAGTGAGACGCAGTAAAGTATCAACAACGGCGCAGCTAGCAGACATATTCACAAAGCCATTTCGAAAGGATTAGTTTCAGACCATTTTGAGGGGAGTGTGGAAGTCAACCAAGATCCCTAGGATGTTAGACATGCCGTTTAGATACATTAGTTGTGGATATACTATTTGCATATATTATTTGAATATATTGTTTGAATTTCAAATTACAAACTGAAGGTTGTGATATGCGATCTCTTCAGTCTTTGTAACTACTCTACACATCTAACGTGGAGCTCCTCTGTACATATATTCACATATGACGATAAATGAAAGCAAGCTATTTTCTCCCACTCTAGAATCTTTTAATTCTAGCTAATTAACGTGTGTGAAGTGCTTAATGCTTCCAGATAATTAGCTCTCTCAATTCTGTCCTTGAAATAACTTTTCATGGTCTTGTTTGTATTTTTTTTTTTGGATAAGAATTTAATTTCATGGAAAGGCCAAGCAAGAAAGTTGGGCAAATAAGGTTTGTAAAAGGTGTTTGGAAGCAAAGAAGCAAAAGTATGGGGTAACATGCTGAAAGGTATATCCTTATATATAAATAGGGTGAAGGGGATAACAAAACCCCAGCAAGCAAACAAGTCTCATTTACCTAATCTTTTCGATCCTTATATTTGGCTCTCATGAACTTCCCTTCAAAAAACCACTCGATAATCTCAAAGAGGTGAAGAATACAAGATTACTTTAATATAAGTAGTAACATTATAGTTAACGATTTAACGTGGTTCATTAATTAGTTAATTTCAACTGCCTTGCTAAAACACTTTAATTTAGCCCTATGCGCAAGGGCGTATACAACAACGACTAGACATTTTTGGAGTTTAAATGAAACTTCTATTGTTGGTGACTTAAGAATAATACAGCTAAATATAAATTTATATATTTTACTTAATAAAATGTATATATGTTATATCTATATTTTCTTGGGAAATTTTATATCTATATTGAAGCTGATTAATAGATGTGTTAAAAGTCTTTATTAATTCACTTTGAATTTAATAGAATGTATTATTTATAAATTTTGAATAACGTGATTTGTTATAAATTATAACTCCTATTTTTTTGCCTTCAAATTATACTCCTATTTTACATTAATTATTAATTTATTGGTTGATTTTAGTCGCAAAAATGATTTTTGTAAATTTGAACCAGGAAAAACTTCTATATATATATATATATTAGCTTATATTCATTAGGTCTCACTCCTAAATCAGGAGATATATTATATTTATTATTAATAATATTTTAAGATATTTTTGATATTTTCTCTATGTAAAAAATCTATGCACCAAGATTTAATAAGAGAATTGGGCGTAATGAATATAAGCCAGTTAACTAAGTCGTGTCCCATTAATTATTTTTTGTGGGCCAGAATTAATTATTCAACACTCTCTTTCTCTGCGTAACTTTTATTACTTCAAAGTTACAAAAGTAAAGAAAACATATTATTAAATGGGAGGATTTTTGTAAATCCAATTAAAATATCAAAATCTAAATTTAGTACTATATTTTTAATAAATTATTAATGAATTCAAGGGGCTTACTTAGAAATTTGTGAATGTTATTAAAGGACTAAACACCCTCCTATAATTAAAAAGAAAAATTGAAGGTAGTTAGATGTAGCCCATTTTTTATTATTTCAACGGTATTTAATTAATATTTTCTATTTATTTTTAATTAGTTTGTTTGTTTGTTCGATACAAAAATTAGTTAGTTTGTTTTATAATTTTTTTTAATAAAACAAATAAAAATTTTTCTATATATATAATGTATATATTTTTTTAAAAAAACTGTACTATTTATCAAAATAAAATTATTTAAATTTGTATATATCCTAAATAATCCCGACAAACATTTTTATCCAGCAAAGATATTGTATAAATAAAAGTATATAAATCTATTTGTATAATATAATTTTTTCAATAAAATTGTACTATTTATCGATATAAAATTATTCAAATTTGTATATATTCTATATAATCACAATAAATATTTTTATCCAACCAAGATATTATGTAGATATAAGAATATAATGGGTGGATTCATTTTTCTATTTCATCAAAAACCCTTCATGTGGTGGTTGGGGAATTTCACTTATTCCATTTATCTAACATTGATCCTATATACAAGATAGAGAAATTAGTTATCCGTTTTCTATGGGAAATTAATGAACATTGACGTGCCTAGTCTATTTTTAAATCACATATTAAATTATGGAGCAAATTTCTTTGGTTTTTAATTAATATACTAATAATTATAACTAAAAACAAGAGAATAAAGAGATAATTGAATTAACAGACAGAGGTGATTCATCAAAGAAGAAATGACTTTGAGGGGTCAATGTGGTCATTTAACAACATTTAGAAATCCCTAATTAGGCCTTTTGGCTTAATCAAAGATTTGCTAAAAGTGAAGACCTAAATTTGGATTTTGGTATTTCAGCTGATTTATATAGGATTCTCATTTATTAATTTTATTTTATTTTATTTTTTATTTATGTAACAAACTATTTATGATATCGATACTCATCTAATATTGTATCTGCGACATTTGTAGAGAGTTCTGGCGAAAAAACAAGGAGACATTTATAGAGAGAGTATTGTTTATCCTTCACATAAGCCACGTCGCTAAATTTATATATAAATATATAATTTTATTCATAGTTCATTATTCTTGGACTTGCCTGTTCTCACTAATTCTTTCATATTAAATATAGATCAAGTTGAAAAGTTATTAAAACTTAAGATAAAGTTAATTAGATTTAATATTTTTATTGATCAAGGTAAAAAATATTAGAAGTATCAATAAGAATGTATATACCATATTTTCATATTCCCCCAAACAAAAACCAAAAAAGAAAGTTAAAAAGATGGGAAAATTTTAGAAAAATACCTTCAAAATTTGAAAATATCAAATCAGTGGTTTCTTACTAAAATGAGTTATGAATTGTTAATCAAGTGTAGTTAATACTCAATATATTGTAGAAAACAAAACTAATTTAGAATTTTAATATTTTAAGGATATTTTTCTAAAATTTTTCCCAGAGACAACACTGTTTTTGGGGCTATTCACGTTTTCAAGTGATTAGTTCAAATGATGCATTCATAGGATTGGCCGAAAACATAGGATCAGCTTTGGCGTTATAAATAAACGCCAAGAGCTTATCTGGCTTGAAATCTAATTTGAACGGTTAATGATTAAATTTTAACCATCCTACTAAACATAAGAAAGAGTTCTAAATCTATTAAATTTGTCTTGAATTAAAATAAATTTTAAATTTACCCCCAATTAAATCCATCTTAACTCTCCCCTTTTTATATTCAATATATATCACTAATAAATAGAAGTAAAATTAAAAAAATAGTAGTAATCATAAAGGGACCAAGATTTTCTTTTAGAAGTTAACCAATATTTCGAATATGAGGACATGCTTCTTTGGTACTCCCTTCAGTCCTATTTATAAGAGTCCGATAATCAAATTATGTGATTTAAGAAAATGACTGAAATTAGTCAAAAATAATAAGTACATCTAAAATAAATTTTTTCTAAGTATGCTCTTATTTATAAGGGAAAAGTAAGAGAGAGAAATAGTGTAAATATAAGTATTACCAATCATTTAATTAATGTAATATATATAATTAATAAGGGGCAAAATTGAAAAAAAAAACTCATTAAATATTCAGACAACTTTTATCAAGTTCTTATAAAAATAACTAAAGCAGCTCGAATTTTTGGCTCTTATAAAAAGGACAGGAGGGAATAGTATTTATAAGATAGAAAGTGTCTTAGTTTTATTTATAAGTTATATATCCTTAAATTTTTTACATGAATATACAATTTTATTCTTTATTTATTACTTTATAAAGTTTGTTTTTTTTTGTTTCTATACTTATAAGTCACTAATAATTTAGTTTAAGGTTTATCATAGTTTTAGTGAAATATTCCCTCCATCCTAATTATAAGCCTCAAATAACCAATTTACGTTTATTAAAAAATATTTGAAATTAGTTAAATGCAATAAACATATTCAAGGGGTAAAATTGTAAAAAACACAGTAAATGCTTTCACAAACGAAAATAAAACCTATTAGTCTATATGGAGTATTTTGGCGGTGATTTATAAATACTCCGTACAAAAAGAGAAGACAGAAGAGTATACAGTATACAGTATAGTACCACCGTGATGCACGCGGGGATTGAATCGCGCCTCACTCCACGTGTCAACACAGAAAACAAGAGGCGAGAGAAAAGTTCGAGGGCGTGACTCCCGAGAGAGACACGCGGCTTTCACAAATCTTCAATGCCCCGCACAAGGCGTTTAACCTTCGACTTCAACTTCAACCACCTCCTCCCCTCTTCTTTATTTAACCTCTCCCTCTTCTTTCTCCTTCATTAGGCCCCCAGTTTCCCCCTTCATTAATATATTCCTCCTTCATAAAGCACCTGGCCCACCATCTTCAATCTCGCCGCCCGCCGGTGTGTATGTGATCCCATCACACACACCATTATCATCTTCATCAATTCTGCAGCTCAGGTGTACGTGTGCATCTCTATGGCCGCCGCCGACGGGTTTTTCCGGGGAGCATTATATGAAGGATGTATTTCCGGTCACAATAACGATGTGCAGCGGCGGCCCTACCACAAGAACTGTGGCTGCGCCATTCATGCTAAGCCGTCGTCGCCATCGTCGCCGTCGTCACCTAATAATAATAAAGCAACAACGTGCACCCACATGAGGGGGAAGAGCAAAAATGTGTCGTATCCATTAAGGAGGGCTTGGAGTGAGAGTTGTTTGGTCTTGGCTGCTTCTGCTAATAATTCTTCTCCTTCTTCTTCTCCGTCCGCCACCTCCGCTGCTACGACGCTAGGGGGTAACTGTAGGCCTCATCGTCATCAAATGGGATTGGTAGATCTCGAAGAGGAAGATTAATTAATTGAACAATTCTTACCTTTTTGTTTGGTATACACACGCATATATATATATATAGGCATGCATACGTATTAATTCCAATAACTGTGGGCATGCATGATGGACGTATATATGTGTGTGGGTGCTTTAATTTTGTTTGGGCGAGGTTTGAACTAAACAAGTTTTTTGATAGAAGAACGGCTACTCTTAAGTAATCCATTTTTCTCATTTTTGTGATTCGTTATTGTTCTATGTTTTAATAATATACAACAAGGGGCTTCGCTAGCTTGGTTGATATTTTGTACCCAAGAGCTTCATCGACAAATGCATCTATAAGTCTTTTTATTAATACTTTGTTCTATTGAAGTTTCATTGATATATACTCGTCTCGTGCAATTTATAAGACAGAGAGAGAATTTTAAGGCACAACTAATGAGATTTAATCAAGGCTTTCCTTGATACGTGTGAAATATACTGAAAGTAACTTATAATAGGACCGGAAGAGTATACATATATACTCAAGTACATGTATACGTACTCCTCTAAGAAATTTTTTTTGTCATATTTATAAAACACCTCATTTAAATTTTTATATGAATATATAATATGCCATTCATTTATTATTGTATTAACTTTGTTTTCATGCTATATAATGTATATTAAATATGGATAAAATTAAAAAAATGATAAATTTTAAGGCAGATTTTTAAAGTTTAAGGCTTTTATTGGTACGTGTGAAACATCCGGAAGTGATTTATGGTAAGACCAGAGGAGTATATATATGGTGATGCTAGATAGTTAGTTCAGTTATCGCAACCTCTCATCGTTAACTTACTTTTCTATGTAGATTTTTCTGTTGCAAATCAATGATAATATATACTAATGTAAAATGTTACTATCTTTGATCCTAAATGTAGAAGATAATTGATAGAGTTATTTTAGTCCTAGATGTAAAGAGAGCTTTCATCAATAGGAACAGTAAAAGGGGATATTTTTTTTAAAAAAATTAAACTAACACACATTCATGTAACGAGAGGGAGATCGATCATTATACAAACATGTTAATTGGTATGGTGCTTTTGAGAAAAACACTACCATGCCAAACTTTTATATGTAGATTACTAGATTTATTTGCATGGGTTAGGAAATTCTGAGGGTGAAACATGTTCACTACTATAAAAAAACGCTTTTAATGTACCTTTTTTAGGCCTTTTAACGTCTGAAAACAGGAGGACGTTTATCTGAACGACGTAGTAAAAATTGGTAATAACGTCCGTAAAATAGATTATGTCTAAAGTCTGGACTTTAGACGTCCACACTTCAAAATGGAGAAGTCTAAAGTGTGAGGGACACACTTTAGATGTCCCCAGTTTGAAGTGGGGAAGTCTAAAGTCTGGATTTTAGACTTCCCCACTTCAAACTGGGAACATCTAAAGTGTGTCCCTTACACTTTAGACTTCCCTAGTTTTAAAGGGGGAAGTTGACTTCCCCATTTTAAAGTGAAGACGTCTAAACTAACGTCTAAAGTGTTAATTATGTCCTTTTTTATTTAAGGACATTAAAAGGTTTTTTTTAAATGGCCTTATATATGTATATATACTTCACTATCTAGCAAATTTAAACTGCAGAAATAGGATTGAAGAAATATTGCATAAACCAGAATGAAAATAACAGCAGTTCAGCACTATCTAATAAAAATGTTATCCAATAATCTAATACTATGTACAACAACAACTCTAATTATATATACAATATATATAACCACCACAAAGTGTGTTAGAAAGCTGTGTCCTACACAAACTACTAATTAATTAACTAATATAAATAAACACTTTACACTTCTACACGTTGAAGAAGATGTCAAGCCAAAATGTCTCTGATCAAATTAATGTCTTCATATAAGTAGGCATCTTCATTGTCAAAAAATATTATCCTTTGAGAATGAATTGCTGTTATTAGATAGTGCTGAATGTAGATACTATGTCTTGTTTTATATATAATCAAGTGAATGAATTAATTTGCAATTCAATTACAACACAAAAAATATTATCCTTTGAGAATGAAGAAGCGATTACTTGTTCAAAATCGTTCGCAATTCCACTATGAAGGAATCAAACCAGTAAACTATGTTGAGCCAAGGATAAAGAACACACAAACTCCAATGGTAACTATAACAACATATACAGATTAAAATGAAGGATAATATTTAAAATTTTAAATAGAAAAAATTAAAATACATACCCTTGAACAATCGGTTCTAGATAACAACAATATTTGGTCTGTCCCATTGTGTAGTCCGCATAGTGAGTCCTTGCTTCCAATGTATTACTATCCCTTGTCGTATTTGTAGGACACAATAATCCATATAAATCATGCCTTTGCATGTCAATGCATATATGACGAAAGGAACTATACTATAATTAAAATGATGAATGTATTAATGAATATATGAAACCAAAAAATCACTGCACTAAATGAAGGAAAAAATGGGAAATAAAAAACTTATAGGATTGCAAATTTGACCCATCCTACATCTATCTTCTCCAACTTAATGAACTCTTTAAGGTCTTTCCTATCAATTGTGAAGGGATACTCTAATGTCAGGCCCACAATCCTTGGAGGCATATACAAATCGATCTAGCAAATGCCTTTATATATCTGTTGTAGTCGTGCTAAGAAGGGCCATTTTTCTGCTTCCTGCTCATTCTTTTAGAACATAAAAAACATATTGTTAGTAGGATGCCAACATATCTCAAGTAAAAGTGAGGTAGTTCCTACCATGTAGGTGTTGCCGCTGAGCCAATAAGATTTAGAGGCCAAAGGATGAAAGATCCTCTCACTTGACCTATCGTGGCAACCTTGTCATTAGGAATAGGGATGGCTGTAACTTCTTCCCCCTCTCGAACACATGTCACAATCACCCTACGTAAATGCTGTGGAATTTGTTGATGATGGTGGGTAGTAGCTTATGTGTGAAAGAAGGAATCTGCAACTACATGCAATAGTAGGGCATCTAAATAGAGGATGGAAGGTTCTCCTGGCACTGGAGTAGAAGAAGGATCGCCAAGTGGTTCCTCCTGCGGGTTGTAACTTCCTTTGGTGCTGTGGAAGGCCGGGGATTCTTGGGTTCTACACTTGGAACTTGCCATATGCGATTCAAACATCTTTGTTATTTTAGCTCATAGCTCAGGCAATAGCTCAAGATGTAGCTCTCGCAACATCTTTTGTCGAAGCTTGTCGCGAAGGTTGGCCTCGAGCTCTTGTTCGACTTCCTAGCGAATCTTGGCCACAAGCTCCCTACTGGGTTCAACTTGTGATAAATAAGAATGTGAGGCTCGTCCAAAATGCTTCATGACACGAACTCCCCCTGGCTCCCTTCGAACATGATTGGGGTGATTTGCCTTCCAAATCGTTATTGACAAGATGTCCATCCATCCACTTGGAGTAAACGAACCTTGGCTACTATGATCTTACAGTTCATCCTACAACATAAAATTTATCATCAATGAAAATTAAGCACTCCCAATATGAAAAAAACTTTATACTTATGCTCTAACTACTCACAATCCTCATGGATTTATGTACTTCCCACCCTTAATCCTCCCTGCTTTCCATTTTTTGTGATGTGGAGGAGGTGTCAGGTCCTAGACCATAATGCTAGGATATGATTTGGTTGTTTCCTTCATTTTCTTCAACTCTTCTGCCATCATCCATCAGTCAAGCTTCCAATAACCACCACGAGACATGCAATGCTGATACTTATTTACTGCTTGCCTCTCTGTATTTGTTGCACTTAATTCTTGTGAAAGGAAAACAATGAAAACTGAATCAATAATGTCAACTATATTAAAATAAAACAATATGATAAAAGAAATTTTACCAAAGAGTTAGTTCCCCTCAAATGTACTTTGCTGTAAGCTTGTTCTTGAAATCTTTCCATCGTAAATGAACATCCCTCATCCACTCCTTGTACATCATAGTAGTGTCAGGGACATCATAGATTTGCTGCAATATAAAAACTTAAGATAGTTATATTTGAAGCAATAGGAATAAAGATATAAATACAGATGTATCAAAACTTATATACCAAAAGTTGTTGCCAAATCATGTCTTTTGTTTATGGTGGAACCAACTTCAAATTATCATAGATAATGTGAACTTTGCTTCGACCCAAATAACCTAAATAGCTAATGAAATGGTCTTCCTCCGGACTATTTAAATTCATATTGTCATCAAAGTCAATATGTAGCCTCTCCTATTGATATTGATGATGTGCAACCAATGCTCCCATTTTTGTGCTACCTCTAACCCTTCTTTTCACAACGGGTTCATGTCTATCCATTTCATTGTCCCTATCACCTTGTGAGTCACTAGAATTGTCCATATTCCTGTAAACACAAAAATCATTGTCAGATAGGTAAACAAATTATAATTAAAGGAATAAACTAACCAGTTTTAAAACAAACAGCACACATTATTATTTTCTAAGTTAAGCTCTTGCTCTATATTGTTTCCCATATTCTTTTACCATGATCATTTCTTACAACATATTCTTCATCATCTACCAATTCTACTTCACTTGTTCTAGGTGGATTAATTGTGAAAGGTGGTGTATCGTCAAGGTTGAAGGTCGGATCACCATACTTCTATTTTTTACTTTGAAGTACAATGGAAATTTTTTTATTTGCAGAATCTGTGACATAAAACACTTGTTTCTCCTGGCTTGCTAGAATGAAAGGCTCATCCTTATAACCTTCTCTCTGAAGATCAACTGAGAAAAATCCAAATTGTTGATCTATTACCACAACATTATCGCTAACCCACTTACATTTGAATAAAGCAACTTTGAACTTGTTGTAAGTAATCTCCCATATTTCTTCTATAGCTCCATAATAGGCCATGGATGCTAATATGAGGTTTTTGTCTTTCAAACTGGAAAAGTACATGGCTTTAGCTTCTTCCATTACCCCACTATTTTGCATGGTACTTCTGTCATCTTAGTCTTTTTTGTAGAAAGAATACATGTTTATATCATAACCCCAAGCTAGCCACTCGATTATCTCAGACACACCGGTCTCATGCAAAACCTTTTCCTCAAACCACTCCATGAATATCTTGTTTTTCTCAATAGCAATCTGTTTGTCATTCTTCCTTGGATTCATGTTCTTCAATCTGTTTTTGCATTCATCTATGTACGGTCGAACTTCTTCCATGATATCCAGGATATACAAGTGTGCTTGCGACACCTCTTCACGAGGCATATTCTTCCATGAGCACGGCAGATATCAAATCCTATAAAATAGGGACAATAGGTCAATCTCTTTTCCAAGTTTTCCAAATTTCGTAATACTTTATGTTGGTTATCATTTAGACTCTTTAGGTGGCTATATTAAGCCTATACATATCCCCAAAGGGTTGGTAGAAACTACCCAAAAGATACATTTTTCGAATGCAAAACACCAATTTTGGGCTGCCTCACTCGAGTGACAACCACCTCACTCTAGTGATGCCTCCAGTTGTACTCGAGTCCCAGCAAGTGAAACACAGAAAGTGTTTGCTCGAGAGCAAATCCTCAAAATATCTCTCACATTCACTCGAGTACAAGAAGCCGTACTCGAGCAATGACCTCAAGTGCACTTGAGCACCAAGAAGTGCAACACCAAGAGTGTTTGCCCGAGAGCACAGACTACTTCCAGGAAAACCTCACTCGAGCATGCCCATGCGCACTTGAGCAGGATCATAACTCACTCGCAAGTCAGGAAGTATTCTTGCGGGTTCTGCCTAAAAACTTAACCAAAATTTCCAGAAATTCATATCGTGCTCGAGTGAGATCTTCCCTTACTCGAGTAATGCCTATCAGATGCCAAATCACAGCAATTGATATGGTTTTCCAGAATTGACCAATTGGCTACCAATGGTCCTAAGACTCATACCACAACTCATTCTCACTTGTTTTACCACAAGGAACCCATTGGCAACCTCAAAACAACCGAATTTCACTCAATCAACACATTCTCAACTCTAGTTCACAACACCACACAAAACCACAATTTTATCAAACTTCCTTATTCAACTTCAAAGCAATTCCAACCAACTCCAAGTATCACAACCTACCAAATGAACAGTGACACTTTATCCAAATCCTACATTTCACTTTACATCATATTTAGGGTATAATTTCAGAATTTACTAAACTAAACCAAAATTCATACATTTATACCAAAAGGTCACCAATGCTTACCTTCTCAACTTGCCAAGATCAAACCCTTGATTCCTCAACTTCTCAAACTTCACAATCTCTCAAATATCACCAATGAAAATTCTAAAACCATAGAAGTCAACCTCTTAACTTCTTAAACAATATCAATGAAGGGTGGTTAGGCATATGAAGTCATTTACCTTCACAAATTTCAAACCCTTCCTTTCTCTTTCTTGTTGTTCGCCAGAAGTGGAGGAAGAATGAAGAGAAAGATGATGAAACAGTTTCTCTTTGTCCCTTACACACACACACACCTGACTTTGAGAGTGGGAGGGAAGAGAAATGAGATGAATCTTTGACTTCAATCCCATGGTCCATAATTTGCCACTTGGCACCATCTCATTCTTCCTACTATGATTTCATATGAACTTACATGCATAGGATTCCACCTCTTGTTCTTTCAATCCTAGCCATTGATCTTAATTACTAAGGAGTTTTCTCTCCCGTAACTACCAATCGGTAGGTAAATTTACCATTTTGCCCCTGATTGTCACAATACTCATTAAACCATCACTAAGCACCTTTATATCACATTGCACAACATATACTTCAAATGTGCTTGATTAACATTAATTACACCACTTTGAAGTTATTAATCCTTGATTATAATTCAGGATATTACAGCAATCTTATGTTTCTTCCTCACCTTCTCACTTTATTTCTTTCAAGCTCACAAATGAGAATTATATCATATGGAAAGCTCAAATGTAACCATACCTCTATGAACAAAAACTCTTTTCTCATCTCACTGGCTCCTTTCCTCCACCTCTCAAATACCTTCCCGACTACTCTCTTAACCCAACATATGAGGATTGGCAAAAAAAATGCTAGCATAATCTCTCTATTCTTATTTCTTCCCTTTTTGAGTCCTTAATCATTAAGTTGTTAAAAACAAAACAGCCAGATCTATGTGGACAAATCTTGAAAAAATGTTCACTTAAAAGTCTTAAGCTCATTTTCTTCACCTCCATAATCAACTTGCTACACTAAAAAAGGGATTAGAGTCTGTCTCAAAGTATTACAAGAGACCAAAACTATTGGACAAATCACTTAGTCTTGCTTGGGAATTTACTTAATAGGCTTGGTTCCAATTTTGAATCTATAGCATCTTCTTTGACTACTAAAACTATTGTGTTGTCTCCAAAAGATGTTCTTAGCTACTTCCTTATTCATGAAGCACGACTTGGTAGTCTTTATACCACCGAACCTGAAATTTTAGCCAATAAAGTTACAAGGCAGCAACCATTCTCTCAACCTTCTCCATTCTATCATGGATCCTTTAGAGGTAGAAGACAGGGTGGCAGATACTTCAATTTTCATGGTGGTAGCAAAAGACCTTTTAACAAAGCTAGAGTTTGTTTCTCTCAGGTTAATAATTTTTCCTTTAGCCAAGATAATTATTGTCATCTATGCACTCATGTTAGCTATAATATTTGCACTTGTCCTTATCAGTTTGACCATGCCTATCAAGCTCCTCTACCTGCCTTACTTGCAGAAGTGCATAACACTAGTGTTTACAATATTCCTAACAGTGTGTGGTACTTTGATACTGGTGCTACCCACAATATGACTTTAGATCTATCTTATCTCAACTTATATTTAGAGCAATACAGAGGCAACGATCATGCTCATATAAGTGATGGTTCATCTGTAGATATAGCTAATTCTGGAGCTGGCATCCTACCTCTTCCAACTACACCCAGTAACTATAGTATCTACCTTCTCTTTGACTTATTACATATCCCTTCCCTTTCTAAAACTCTAATTGCTATCTCTAAATTTTGTCTTGATAATCATGTTTATTTTGAATTTCATTAGTCTCATTTTGTCTTAAAGGATTTCATCACTATACAACCTCTCTTCTAAGGGCAAACTAAACATTTGTTATACCACCGTAGGCATGTTTTGGGATCAAAACATCTTTATTCAGCTGGAACGCTCGTCTTGGACATCCAACTTATACAATAGTTCATCATGTTATTCCAAATATTCTCTACCCACTTCCTCTTCTTTTTCTTCTTCTTGTTCAGCTTGTCGTCAATCAAAGAGTCGTGTATTACCCCATCCTCTTCTTCTCATCATTCACCTTCTCCTTTATTCTTGTATTTAGTGATGTTTGGGGCCCTAATCCTGTTTTGTCATGTTTTGCTTTTAGGTATTATGTATCGTTTGTTTATGATTATGCAAAGTCTACTTGGTTTAAACCTTTATGTTCCAAATCTGATGTTACCCAAGCTTTTCTCTCTTTCTAAAAAAATGTAAAAAATTTATTTAAGTATTAAATAAATTTTCTACAATCTGATGATGGTAGTGAATATAAAGCTTTGCATCATATACTTCAATCTCAAGGATTTACACACCGTGTTATTTGTCCTTATTCACATGCTCAAAATGTTGAACGGAACACCATCATATTGTTGAAATTGGTATAGCACTTCTTAATCATGCCTCACTTCCACCTACTTTCTTTGTGCATGCTTTTGCCCGATCAATCACCTTCCTCCTCTCACTCTTCATTATAAATCTCCTTATCAACTTCTTTTTTGTCACACTCCTGATTAAACTTTTCTTAAAATATTTGGATGTGCATGCTAGCCACACCTTCGTCCATATACTAAAAATAAACTGGAGCCTAGGCTAAGATTGTAATGCCCCAAATTTTGATTAAGAGATAATGATAATTATTGTGAATGATTTGGTGAATTAAAGTTGATTTGAGATCCGTATTAATTATTGGAAATACCCAACATCCTGTATTTTAGCATAATTATATGAAAAATAATTATTTGGGCTAAACATGAGGGAAATGGTGCTTGAAGAAGAGGAAAAGAATTTAAATATGTGTTATGTGGCAATTTAAGATAATGGACCAAAATCAGTGAAAAATTAGAAAGAATGGAAAACTGTCGGTTAATTAGTCACTGATTAATGAAGAAATTAATTACTAAATAAGAAGAAATGATATGCGTGACTAAATGGCTAATGGAGTGGTTAGAGTAACTAATCAGTTACTTTATGAGAGCTAATAAAATTAGGACACTTGGCAAGCTTATAGGATGAGACAGAGTGTTGAAAGTAAAAACCTTATATTTTATTGGTTTCTCTTTCCTCTCCCCCTCCTTACATTTGGCTGCAAGGTATAGGGGCATGGAAGTGCACTCATTCCTTCTTTTTCACACTCTCATCTTTCTCTTCTCTCTCCAAGTTCGGCATCCATTGTTGTTTAAGTGAGAGGAAGAGCTCTTGCAAAAAGGTAAGCATTTGACCTTCTAAATGAATTCGTTGTGCAAAATTATGGGAATAGTCTTGGATTATAATTTGGGATCACTGGAAACATATGGTTAAAATTTGGAAATTGCTGTTACTCTGCTGCGTTTTTGGCTACTGATAAGCATTACTCGAGTGATCTTAGGTCTCACTCAAGTACAGCATTACATGTTCTTTTTTTCCTTCAATTTTTCTGTTGCACTTCCTTGCAAAAAGCCAAAAGTGTTTGTCTCACTTGCGAGTTGTAATACCTCAAATTTTGAGATTTGAGGATAGAGAATAAGCCTGAAATAAGTGGACTACTAAGCCCCAGTTTAGCCGAATTCCAAATTTCGGTTAAGGGTAAATGACTCCAAAAGTGGATGTGATTAGTGATAAATGAACACTTCTGGAGAAGATAATGAGAATTGTGAATTTTTGCCATGATTTTGTATAATTTCAAAGTGGTGGAATTGGATGGTGTAATGTGGTGCAATCGATGTCATGTTGTGTTATTTGGTCATTGGAATTGGTTTAGAACATTAAATGGAAAGTTGGGAAATTCTGCCCATTGAAATTTCTTGCTAGGCAGTCTGTTTGTGTTGACATTTTGAATAGGCAAATGATGTCTAAAAATTCTGAAACTTTCCAGTCTTAAAGTTCACATTCCAAGCTTCAAATGGACATATAAATTATGTCATTTCGTTTTGTGAGCTGGGAGTTCTGAGTGTCCAAAGTTTGACGTCGAAACTGGACTCTGTTTTGGGATAGTAGTGAATTATTCTGGAATTATGTGGTGATTTGTGGTAATGGTCAATATTTTTCTAGTGAAAATGACTTAACTATCTTTCATTTGGCTTTGGAATCACCTCATTTTGATTTTTCTAGAATTAGTTATGATTTTTCAAAGTTTTGGCAGAAATCTGCCAGAATTTTGTTAAAATCCAAAATTGTTGGAAATTTTGTAAATAATTAGAAAATAATATTATATTATATTAAATCATCATCCACCTCCTCCATCAGCCTAAAATCGTGCCATTCAACTACAACGAGAGAGAGAAGGTGTGATAAATTTTAGAGAGAGAAAGAAAAGAAATCTCACGAGGTAGGTCGATTTCTTCGATGAATTCGTACATAACACGTATAACCTTGTTCCTAAGCTTCTCTTTCATGTATTGTAAGGTGTTAGAAGCACAAATTTGGGTGTTTTAAAGCTAGGGTTTTCCGCTACCTTGAGAAAAAGCTAGTGGGAGCTCGAGGTAACTTCTAAACTTTCGTATATTGCTTATTCTGGCTGCTGTGGGCAATTTAATCGGTGAAATTTCGCCGGATTGCCATTGGTTTTAAAGTTTGGAATGATATGACCTACGGGTTATGCTGCCCAAATTGGGTCTTAATGTTTGTTGTAACCTAATATAATGGTTAATAAAGTGGTTAGGAGTAGAAAAAAACATGTCTGCGGAGTCGAAACCGAAAAACCCCAATTTTTTCTGGGGAATTGAGAATTTTGGCCAAGGCTAGTTTGGAGAGGTTAGATATGGATTTTCAATGATTTTATGGTTCCATTGAGTTCAGGAGAGAAAATTAGGTAGGGTTACAGTTGGTCACTTTTTCAGAAAAGGCCGAAAAAACATAATTACGAAAACGCTCCTGAAACCCTTAGAGTGAGGCTGTCAAGTGTATTTTTGTAATTTTACATTGAATTTGATAATTTTGAGTCCTGAAATGGATTACTTGGGCGAAAATATGTCAGAATAGCCCATGTCAAAATTTTGGGAAAAGTATAGTCAGACCAGGTACAGCGGGGCCGAGCTAGGTCCCCGGGGGCATTTTGGTCAATTTTCTTAATAGGCTCATATAACCCACAGAAACACTATGAAATTTTCTAAATTGTATATTTGGAATTGTAAGATCAAATATAGAGACCGAGTTGTTGGCACGCTTTACGAGGCACACGTCTCGAGACGAAAAATGGTTAAGGTGGGGAACTTACCTCTCCTGCATGTACATGATATTTGTGTTAGTGTGTTGATGCATGTTATTCTTTGCTTGATTATGTGAAACATGTATGAATGATTTGAAGCTATGTTTCAATTTATGCTATGCCCATAAGTATATTGTTGGAAGCATTGAGCTTATAGATTTGTCATTGTGTGAGTATGAGTTATGTGATGCAAGCATGTCATGTATTAAACATTTATCTTACATACATATTGGTATTGTTTTCCTATTAAGATTCTCTCTTATCTCACCCTCCCCTACCAACAATTTAGACAGAAGAAGACAGAAGATATGTTGAGAACAATGCAGAGAACCATATGAAGGTATTGCAGTGGTGGAACGAAGATGAGAATATGTTTCTATTTCACCGGGACGGGTTTAGATACTCAAGTAGCCCTGTGTGGCTACATTGATGGTAATGATCATGTACGAACCCATATGGGGAATTTATATAATCATGCACTTATTATCAGTATATTCATGTTATTCCTGTGTTGTCCACCAAACTACATATCGTTTTCCATGAATACTCTAAAAAAAAAAGGTTAAAACAAGGTAAGGGCGTGACACGAGTGTTGTGGGTTCTCACTTGAGTGAACCTTGTCTCACTCGAGTGTAAGTGTATTTGACACTATGAACTCGCATCTCGGCATATCACTCGCGGTCAATTTTCAAGAGTGTATCTTAACACTCGCGAGTGTTAAGCCATCACTCGAGTGCCAAGGTCCTTGCTCAAGTGCTCTTCCCCTTTGAAAGTTTCTTTTGCTTTTGGGTGAGCACTTTCGGAACCTCACTTTGTAGAACTCAGGTGAGTATTAGGTTATCACTCGAGTGTTGACCTTTATGCTCAAGTGCTCCGAGCATTTCTGGTTTTTGTCGGTGCTTTCTGTAAAGCACTCGCACGAGTGTGCTTTTCATGACTTGAGTGCGAGTTCATCATTACTCGAGTGAGGTATTCGTCACTCGAGTGCAACAGTGAAAAATCAGCACTTGTACTTCTAAAAAGGGATCTTTGGTATAGTTCTTCCAACCCTTTAGGGCTTTTGTTAGAGACATTTGTAGCTACTTAAGGGACATTAATGATAACCAAATCTAAGTGTTCAAGTCATTAAGTATTGTAATAGAGAATAACGCTTCATCCTTAATCATGAATTATAGGATTTGATATTAGCCCTGGGCGCCTGAGCAAGCGTAGAAAGACCAAGGTAGTGAGTTTTCTCTTGTATTGTGTATGATGCTTGGTATGCATGACTTATCATTATGTTGATGTTGTGAAAATATGAATGAGAAATGTGTCGTAGTGTATTATAGCGTGAGCAGTCGTAGGTGGTGTTGCGTGTCACACCTACCCTTGCCGTTGTAAGTGTTGTAGCTGTGTTTTAGAAGTGTGAATTCCTACTTTGAAAAACATGCCAGTGTGGCTATGTATTGTGAAATATTTTATGAACATGTTGTTGTGCAATACAGTGTGAGCAGACGTAAGGGTGATGTAAGTCACACATGCCCCTGTCGCTGTAACTGTCGTTGTAGTTGTTATGTGTTGTGTTGTTATTTTCTTACATGCTTTGTGGTTGTGCATACTATGAGTGATTTGTTACTATGAGGATTCCTTAGAATCTCACTCTCCCATAAAATAATTTTCAGACAGGGCCGGTGGATTTAAAGAAAAGTAGGTGACAAAAGGCGGTTAAAGCTTCGGGTAAGGAGTTTATTTTGGTTTTTGGTTATCAGTATGGACATTTGTATATAATATATTGTGTACCATAGAATGGTATTTGTGTAATCCCATGGAATGGGAAATTGATTATGGGCATTTGTGCCTTGTAAACCCTTTAGTGATTAATAGAAATCGAGTATGGCGGGAAATTATATTGCACTCTGATATTTATGAATGGAATTGAACTATATAGGCCAATTGTGTATTTGAAATGCGAATGTGAGACCATTGTGAACAGGTTGTTGAAAATTTTTTGAAAACCCTGTTTGAAAAATGAAAATTTTTAATAAGTCTCGATTCATCCTATGGTCTCTAAGTCAACATAATTACGTAATTTTGAACGTAAATCTCAGCCTTTGATGAGAAGAGGGTTACATTGATTGTGCATCTTTATTGGCTATGCTTAAGACTATCATTGGTATCTTTGTTTTAATCCCAAACAAGCCGCAATTACATCTCACAAGATGTTATATTTGATAAAGTTCAATTTCATAGCTTAAATCTCCAATCTCAATCTTCTATTTCATTTACAACTCCTTTTACTATGCTACGTAACATTATGTCTTACCACCCCAATCTACCTTCCTCCCAAGCCCATCACTTTAATTCTCCACCAACCTTATATAATTTTAACTTTTCTAATCCAATTTCCCTCCCCAACCTGGCCCAATATTCTCCATCTCCAACCCTACCTGATTCCCATCTTAATCCCCAAAGCCGATCCCATTCATCTTCCTCTCTTCTCTCGTACCAACAATTCTTCGACTCCTCCTCTCTCTTGTCTCTTGCCTCACCGACCTCTCCTCCTCTAAATCCTTGATTTCATCTTATGCTCACTCGTGCCTAAACCAATTCCCTTCGCCCTAAGCAATTTCATTATGGCACCATCCCCTGGCCCCCATATAAATCTAACCTCACTTTACATTCCTCAACTTTTAGCTTGCCTTTCTAGTTTGTGACGCACCATCCAATGTGCCCCTCTCGCTTGCCTTTGCTATTCGCTCCCCTGAGTAGCATTTCACCATGGAAGATGAGCTCCAAGCTTTAATTGCCACAAACACTTGGACACTTGTTCCTCCTCCATGGGACAAAAATATCATTAGTTGCGGATAGGTCTTTCAAACCAAATACCACTTTGATGGTTCTCTTGACAAACATAAAGCTCTTCTTCTATCAAAGGGTTTCCATCAATCTCCTAGCATTGACTATAATGACACCTTCTCTCCATTTATTAAACATGTCACCATTCCGTTCTTACTCTCTCTAACCATCTCTAAAGGTTGGTTCATTCACCAGCTTGAAATATATAATGCCTTTCTCTATGGGTCCCTAAAAGAAGAGTTGTATATGTCTCAACCTCCAAGATTCACAAATCCCAATTTTCCCAATCATGTATGCAAGTTAAACAAGTCAATTTATGGTTTCAAACAAACTCCCAGAGAATGGTTTTCCAAGCTCAGCTCCTGTCTCACCCAACTCGGGTTTGTGCCTTCAAAATCTGATGCTCCTTTATTTTTCAGAATTTCTAGTTCATCTATCTTGCATATTATGTTTTATGTTGATGATATTTTACTTATTGGGTCTAATGATATAGCTATCTTTGAACTTATTACTACTATTGGAACATTTTTTTTGTGAAAAATCTTGGCAATTTGAACTATTTTTTGGGTATTCAGGCTCACTTTGTTCCAAATGGACTTTTTCTCTCTTAACACAAATACTCCCTCCGGTCCTAATTATAGGACAACATTTCAGAGTTGATCTTGATTCTAATTATAGGACAAAGTTCTAATTTTTGTCAATTTATTCCCAAAATACCCCCTATTGATACTTTCTCAATAATAATTGAACACATTAATAATTTAATAAGAGTAGATTGAAAGTTGTTAAGGGAGATTGATGACGCCAAATTGTGTAAGAGCTTAGACAAGTCGCGTGTGAGGCAGGAGAGGTACAAGAAAAAACAGAGAATCAACTTAATTGAATGCCATTTTAAATTTTAAATAAGGATATTTTAGGAAAATAAATATGATTAACTAATTTAACCACTATCCTTAATTTCTCCAAAATTAGGTAAATATGTCCTATAATTACGATCGGAGGGAGTATATAATTGACTTGTTGAGAAAATCCAATATGAACAATTGCAAGCCAGTAAGAACTCCCATGGCTACCTACACAAAATTGTCTATTACTGATGGTCAACAACTCTTTGATCCTTTTTTATATAGAAGTATTGTGGGAAGTCTCCAATATTTGTCTTTTACACACCCAGACTTATCCTATGTAGTCAAAAAAGTGTGCCTAATTTTACATCACCCTAACAACACTTATTGAAAAGCTTTTAAATGTTTTACAAGGTACTCTTGATTTCAAAATATTCATTCAGAAATCCTCTTTTTCTTCATCAATTGCTTTTGCTAATGCTGGTTGGGCCGGGTGTCTTGATGATAGAAGATCTACAGCAAGTTTCTATTTATTTTTTTGGGTCTAATCTAATTTCTTAGAGCTCAAAGAAACAACAATTTGTTGCTCGTTCCTCCACTAGAGCTCTAGCAACTTGCGATCTTATTTGGATCCAAACTCTTCTCAAAGAATTGGGTATTCATGTCTATATTGTACCAACTCTGTGCTATGATAACATTGGAGCCACTTATCTAGCTGCAAATCCTATCATGCATCCAAGAACCAAGCATTTTGAACTTGACTACCATTTTGTTTGAGAACGAATTTCTGCAAAGACATTGAATGTTACCTTCCTCTCATCTAAAGATCAACTTACAGATGTGTTAGCTAAACCACTTGATAGAATTCGGTTTGAATTACTTAGATCAAGCCCCACTGTTAATCCATTGTCATTCGGCTTAAGGGAAGCTGTTAGAGCTTAAAAATCAAGTCCACTAATCAAGCCTATTTGTCAAGGCCTAAGTCCATTAGTAGTATTCTAGAATAGTCTCATAGGGCTACATGTATAGTCCGATTTTTCTACCTCTACACATGTCGTACCATACACTCATATGATTCTTTGCCTATATATGCACTGCTGTAATAAGTTGTTATTAATGCAATGGGTTTGTTTATATTATATCAATTAGGGTTCTGTTCTCCTTTAAAACAAACCTCTTTTAGCTAAAATGAGAAAACTATGCATAGCTTTGAATCCAAATGGTTTTTCACTTTTTTTAATTAGTAGAGGTTTTCTCAATTTGATAACAATTTTTTCAATGACATAAGTTTTTTCCAACAATCATGTCACAAAAATTAATTAGTTCAATGGAAAGTCCAACATCAAATGAAATTCTATAATATTGGAGTCACATGTATTCCATATTATCCATATTATTGTTGTACATGTTAAGAGTGTGCTATCAAGATATGGTTTCAATGCAAATGACCAACAACCTGGTCAATTGCTAACAAATGTTCTCTCATTAAGCTCTCTTCAAAATATAGAAGGGCTTAGCTACCTGGTCAACAGTTAACAAATGCTTCCTACAAGCTTAGTTAGAACTACTATTAGTTGTAGAAGATGGCTAAAGAGGCAATCAGTGGATTGGAGGCACAGGGGCTGGAAAGGCATGGTTCTGCAGAGGAGGATGACCTTCTAGCACGTAGTAGAAAGAAGGTCCAAATAAAGACAAAGGAGAATGACAAAAAGGAGGCTAATACTAGTAGTGGGTCTACTAACAAATCGGTCTCATACAGAGATAAATTGTTGAACCTGGAAGAAAGGGTTAAGCAAGCATCAAATAGGGGCAATTCTATGATGGATGCAGCGTGGAAGGATTATATCGATGGTTTGAAAGGTTACTTTTCTAGAGCTAACTCTATTTCAGAGTTTTCCAGGTTACATGTAGAAGATGGAAGTCGTCGAGATCGATGCCCTTCTCTTAAAGTTACTCATGAGGAGTATGAGGCCTAGTGTGCACCGTGGAGAAGGTCTCTAATCATCAAACCATTGGGTATTAATATTTCACTATTTAGGATGCATAAAAAACTAGACAATCTCTGGAAGTTTGAGTCACCTTTCAAGTTGTTGGATCTGAAGAATGGTTATTTTATTGCGTTTTTTTCATCTGATAAAGATTTGCAGTATGTTTATCAGGAGGTTCCTTAGATGGATGCAAATCATTAGCTATTAGTACAAAGGTGGAAGCCAAATTTTGATCCATGGAATACATGGAACCAACAAAAAGTGGCAGTATGGATTCACATCCAATCAGTGTCGGTAGAGTTTTATAATTATGAATCATTGTTTAGGCTAGGCGGTATGATTGGAAGAACTTTAAAGGTGGACTTAGCTACGTCAGTTAGCTCTCAAGGAAGATTTGCTTGAGTATGTGTTCAGCTAAATTTGCAGTTAGAGCTGATTCCTACTATACAGATTTTTGGTCAAAAGTTTGTTCTAGAATATGAAGGGTTGTACTTAGTATGTTTTAATTGTGGTATCTATGATCACCATCAAGAAGCTTCCCCTTCTCTATATTATGGACAATTAGGCACTTCTCAGCAAATGATGGAAGCACCTAGTTCGGCAAAGGTTAGTAAAGAGCATATTCATAGTAGAAGTAAACAGGTAGTTACACCAGAGGAAGTCGGGGGAAAGGGAGTGCATGATGGATTGAATTCAGATCCTTTGAAACATTCACGGGAGAGTGTGAGTCAGAGAAGCCAACGGGGCCGGGCAGTACTGGCTGTATGTCGTCGAAGACAAAGTTTGGTTTGGAAAATCTTCTTAAGAGATAGATCTAGAAAAGAAATCTTGGCGCCGATATTTAGGGAGCGAAATCAGGGTCATTCACTACTCATGCTAAGTCCGCTGCAAATAAAGAAGTGGAAAGATATCTACATGATTTTAAGAGAATGGGAGACAGGAAAGGATTAGAGCGTACGTGTGGATCTCTTGAGCTTAATGGTATAGCTCAAAACAAAAGGGGTGATGCAAATTATGTGCCTGAATTGAATGCTGATGGGAGAGTTTCCTTAGGAAATAATGATAAGGTGAAAGGAAAGGAATTTATGGGATGAAGTTTGACAGTGGGTTTGGAACAACACTTATTGTAAATAAGGCCTGGGTTCCTATTGGACCTAAACCAAAGCATTTGGGTCAAAAGGGATCTAAAGGAAAAGAACAACGAATAAGACCCACTAGAACAATGGCCCAACTCAACAAGTATCTCTTCTAAATTCTCCACCTATTCTCACCATAATAAATCCTTTTGCTGTTTTGAATGATCTTGATGCTTTGGAAAATAGGGATCTTTTACCGTTGCCATGCAAACCAAAATCCCTGACGTTGATCTATCTCACATGTCGATCTTGTCCCATTTTATTTTAAGGACAGAAGGAGATAATATTTCAAGTCAAAGGGTGGCAAAGACTTACAATCCCACTGTTATGAACAATACAACAGATGTATGTGTACATGTAGAAAGTTCTATGAGCCGTAAGGCTCAATCTACTCTTAAGGGTTGTCAATGAATTATTTATTTTGGAATAGTAGAGGTACTGGGGCCAAATCCTTTCCTGGATTTGTGCGAGAACTGACTAAGAAACATAATCTTGATTTCCTTGCTATTCTGGAAACGCATAGTGGTGGAGACAAGGCTAAGAAGGTTGTAATGAGGCTAGGCTTTGATATTTTCATAGTGGTTGATGCTTAAGGTTATAGTGGAGGCTTGTGTGTTCTTTAGAAGAATAATAACTAGAAATTTGAAGTCCTAGGTACCTATGACCAATTTATTCATGTGAGCCTTGATATAGGAAATATGACTTGTTTTACTACAGTTGTATATGTTCAGCTCTTCAGGAGTTGGGTAGCTTAATTTCAAGTCCCTGGTGTATTGGAGGAGACTTTAATAGTATTCCATGTATACGTGATCATAGATCTAATCGTGGAATTGGTATATTGACAAGGATATGGTCAAGGGTATTGAGAATATGGGGTTGTCAAACTTGGGATGCTAAGGAACGTACTTCACATGGAAGAGGGGGGTAGTGAAAGTTGATTAGATAGAATCTTGGCAAACTCAGAGTTCCTTTGAGATTTTCCACATGCCTCGGTGATTCATTTGCCATTTTTTAAGTCTGATCATCGACCTTATTTCTATATCTCTCTGAAGCACAACATAGAAATATGAATAAAGAATCCCCTTTCCGCTTTTTGGCATTCTGGCTACTTCAAGATAAATTTGCTTGATTTATGGAAAATTTTTGGCATGCTAAGTAGAACCTAGTAGACAATATTTCCTAATTCACATCAGATGTCAAGAGTTGGATTCATAAAGCATTTGGACATCTAGGCTGTCATCGACCCCATCTTATTAATAGATTGGAGGGATTGAACAATATTCCTCATACTTGTTTGAATAAGCACTCTCTTGATTTATTGAATCAACGGTTGTGGGATATTGATCAGATTCTAATCTAGGAAAACCTTCTATGGGCTCAAAAGGCTAAATGCAATTGGTATATGATGGGTGACCATAATACCAAGTACTTCCATGCCAAAGCTAATGCAGGGAAGAAAAGAAATAGAATTGAAGCCTTGATGGATGATAATGATACCTAGCACTATGATAAAGAAGGTATAAAAAATATTGCATTATCTTATTATACTAATCTCTTCTTTAATAATGATTCTAGGTAGGCTACTTTAAACTGTAGATTCTCTTTCCTTGCTATTGAGCAAGAAAGGTTAGAAACCATAGGTAAGGAAGTCACAGGAGAAGAAATTAAACAAAACATATTTAGCATAGGTGCTCTTAAATCTTTGGGACTTGATGGATTAAAGACTCTCTTCTTCCAGAGTCAATGGATTCATGTTAGCAACTCTGCGTAATTTTATTCAGGAGGCCTTCAAGAACCTGTCCCTTATTGATTATAGTAATGGGACCCTTATTATTCTTGTAACCCCCTTCGTAATTATTATCCGAACGTGATTAAAATGAAATAGAGACCAATAATAATCAAAACTCATTTACATTCTCATCCATAAGATAGGGTTTTCACAAATTTCTTTCACAAACACTTTAACCTGGTCTCACATTCATATTTCAAATACAATTACTTCTTAAAGATAAATCACATTTATATAAATATCAGAGTGCACAATAATAATACCGGCAATCTCGGATTCATACCTTCACTAAAGATTCATAGGGCACATACGTCCTTTACAATTTCTCAAATGGGGATTACACAATACTCATTCTAAATACATATTCCAACCTATCATCCGAACATATACATCCAAACATATATAATTATCCCAACATATAACGATAACCAACTACCAAATCCAAATGCCCATAAGGGATTCTCGCTGCCCCTAGTCGCTTGCTCCTTCCTCAAGCCACCTGCCCTGTCTAAAATGTTGGTAGGGGAGGGTGAGATTCTAGAGAATCCCAGTAGGAAACAGATACCAATATGCATGCAAGATAAGTGTTTAATGCATGACATGCTTGCATCACAATAACTTGTGCTCACATAATGATATATCCGCATGCTCAATGTTTCAACAACATACTCATGGCCATAGCATAAATAGAAACAGAGCTTCAATCATTCATATATGTCAAGCAAAGCAATAACATGCATCAATACATAAACACAAATATCAATACATGCAGGAGAGGTAAGTTCCTTACTCTTTTTCTTTCCACGTGTGCTCCAGCATAGCTTACTCACGATCAGACGAACATCGAACCATGATCAAGGTGAATATCAAACCCTATAACCAAATCAAGGACATAGGATCATTCTCTTTTCCAAATTCTCATTTTCATAACACTTAAAGTTGGTTACCATTCATGACCTTTATGTCGCTAATCAAAGCCTAAACACATGCCTAAAGGCTTGGGAAACACTTGACCAAATGTCACCTTTTAAAAGTCCAATATGCTGATTTTTGAGGGTTGGCTGCGGCCAACCTACCCATGGGTCGATGCCAATGGATGCATAGAAGGTCTTGGGCAGCAGTTCATAACCTCTGGCCACGGCCAAGAAAATTCTGTTTTCTAGCTGAACTTCCAAAAATCATAACTAATTCTAGAAAAATAGAAATGAGGTTATTCCAAAGCCAAATGAAAGGTATATAAGTCCTATTTATAGGAAAAATATGGACCATTACTTGAAATTACCACACAATTCCAGAATTACACAAAACTCAACACTGCCCCAAAACAGAGTTCAGTTTTGATCCCAAACTTTGGCAAAGCATAACTCTCAGTTCAAAAAATGAAATGACACAAAATACATGTCCATTTTAAAGCTTGGGATGTAAAATTTAAGACTGGAAATGTTCAGGATTTTTCAACACCATTTGATCATTCAAAACTTTCATACAAACTGGCTGAGCAGAATAGAGTTCACATAGACAGCATTTTCCAATTTTCTACCAAAGTGTCCAATGACTCCAAAATTATTAACCAAACTTATTCCCATACAATTTTACACAAGGAACACAATGGTAACCTCAAAATGACCAAAATCACAACCCATTGACATGCCCTGTTTTGCCCAATGCACAAAAACCAACACAAAGTGGCCAAACTTCATATTTAAGCTTCAATGCAATTCTATCACTTCAAAACACTAAACAAGTCACCATTTCCATAACAATAACATACCATACTCCCCCATGACCCTAAAACACAAAAATTATGGCAAAATTTCCAAAAATTCAAGGCCCAACAAATGGCCACAAAACTTATATGAAAATGAAGCTTTCACTCACCTCAAGAACTTTCCCAAAGAAGTTCCTTGATTCACCCAAGTCCACAATTTTGTGAGAGCTCAAAAACCACCAAATGGACAAACTAAAACCATGAAATTGAAGCTCTCAACACAAGGAACAACTTTATAGAAGAGGATTTTTCCATTAGAGGTCGTTTAGAAGGTCAAATACTCACCTTTTACACAAAATTCTTCCTCTCACCTTGGGCTGCCATGGAGGACGAAAATATGGAGAGAGGAGAGAGATATGAGAGGTGAAGATAATGAAGAATGGTAGAAGCCCCCATGCCCCTTTGGACGAAAATGAGAGGAGAGAGGGAAGAGAAATTGATAAAATATTGCTTATTTGACTTTTCCAAAGCCCTCTCTCTTGACCTTATCTTGACAAGTGTCCACTTCTCATTGGTTTTCATAGAATAAGTAACCAATTAGTTACTTTAACCACTTCATTAGCCATTTTAATTTCGCATCTCATATCCTCTTAATTAGTAATTAATCTCTTCCATTAATCACTAATTTAGAGCCATTCTTTCAATTTTCCACTAAGTATGGCATATTAATTAATATTGCCACATAATACATAATCAAATTCTTTTCCTTCTTTCATGCACCATTTACCCCTATATTTAGCCCAATAATTATTTCATCACATAACTATGCTAAAATACAAGGTGTTAGGCATTCCCAATACTTAATATGGATCTCAAATTCACATTAATCCACATAATCATTCACAATAATTGTAATTAGCCCTTAATCAAATTTGGGGCATTACAATTCTCATTCCCAAAAGAGACCATCCAAAATGTATTCAAGACTTTTAGCCTATTAGCATGTGTAATGTTGTCTAGAAAGCTATTACAAACATCATGGCGAATAGAGTCAAGGGTATTCTTCCTGACATTATTTCTCCTATCAATGTGGATTTTTCCCTGGTAGATTGGGTTCAGATAATATTATTATTCAGGAAGTTATCCACTCAATGCATAATATGAAGAAAAAGAAGGGCTTCATGGCAATAAAAATTGATCTTGAGAAGGCATATGATCGACTCAACTGGGGGCTTATCCTAGATTGTCTTGAGGAATTGCACCTGCCCCTTGCCTTATCAATGTGGATTTGTCATTGTATATCTTCTGTTACAATGCAAATTCTATAGGAAGGTAGCAAAACACAAGAGTATATTCCATCATGTGGTGTTAGACAAGGTGACCCTATCTCTCCTTATCTCTTTGTAATTTGTATTGAAAAGTTGACCCATTTGCTATAAGAAGAGATTCATAGTGGAAGATGGAAACCTATTCAGTTTAGGAAAGATGAGCCTCCTCTTTCTCATCTTTTCTTTACTGATGATTTATTATTATTTGCTAATACCTCTAATTAAAAGGGTTGTCTTGACAAGTTCTGCAGCATTTTGAGTCAAAAAGTGAGCTTAACCAAGACTCAAGTATTCTTCTCGTCTAATGTGTCTCATAATAGACAGACTCAACACTAGTTTGGGTTTTGCTAGTACACTAGACTTTGGGAAATATTTGGGAACACCACTGCATTATGAGAGAGTTAAAGGTGGTACATATTAGTATGTAGTGGACAAGGTGAAAGCAAGATTGAGCAACTGGAAGGATCATGCTATTCCTTTAGTTGGGTGTCATACTCTTATCTCCTATACGGTACAGGCTATTCCTTTATATTCGATGCAAACATGTCCTCTTCCTATTGCATGGATGAAATTGATAAAAATGTCGTGGCTTTCTCTGGGGATCTACTTATGATAAAGGAAAGTGATTGAGTTGCATGGGCTGATGTCTGTCAAGAAAAGAGAAGATGGGGCCTCAGGTTACATCATTCGCAACTCCAGAACAGAGCTTTCATGATCAAATTTGGATGGGGTCTAATAAAGAACCTTGAGTCTCTTTTAGGTATGGTTGTTCACAATAAATATCATTGTAGGAGATTTTATGCTTTGTATTAATACTAGGCAACTAGGTTCTTGGTTGTGGTTAGGTATTCCTAACAATTGGGATAAGGTATTGGAAGGAATTAAATGAGTACGGCAGCCTAATGGTGAGGAATTAGTGTGATGGAAGCTAGAGAAACATGGACACTTTTCTATCAAATATGCTTATAATATGTTGCAAGACAATGCTTTTATTGATACTCAACTTTGGAGTAGAGTTTGGAGGCTAGATGTTCCACAGCGATGTCGTACTTTTATATGGTTGACCCTTCATAATAAGTTTCTGACTACTGATGAATTGAGGAGGTGAGGCATGTCAGTTTCAGCTACTTGTGTTTAGTGCAGTCAACCTACTGAGTTTGGTTTACATGTGTTACGGGATTGCTCGGAGGTGCATAAAATGTGGGAGAAAAGTATAAAACTGAGTGGTAAGCATCAATTCTTTCATTGTAATATTTGGGAATAGTGTAACATAAATCTCTCAAAGAATATGGGTTTGGGCAAGGAGTCGTGGAAGGACTTGTTTGTGTTGATTTGTTGGCTCTTATGGAAGCGTCATAATAAACGTATATCTAGCCACACTATCTCCATGGTCGATAGCATTATTGGTAGAGCCAAGGCGACTTTGTTGAGTTACACTTCTACCACGATCAAGTTGCAAAACACATGGATTTGAGGTACACAAGCTTCTGATAATACAACACATGCTTTAGTGGAGGAGGGTGCTATCGGTGTCTTTGTGGATTGCACTTATTCCTTTTCTAGCTCTTTGGCAGCTTGTGGAGGGATCATCAAGGATCATGGGGGTAGACCAATTGAGTCCTTCATGTTCTATATGGGACGAGGGGATCCTCTATATGCAGGTTATGGGCATGCCTAATGGGATTACGAAGGGCGCTTGGGATCATGGATTTAGAAAGGCCATTATCAAAAGTGATTGTTTTCATGCATTGAGATAATTCGTCAGGGTGCTGCTGAGATTCATTCTCCTAAGAATATTATTGTTGAGATTAAAAGTATGTTGCAATGTGAATGGTCCGTGAGGATTGATAAATGCAGTCGAATGGTGATCCAGGAAGCTGATGAACTAGCTAAAAGGGCCCTAGCATGCCCACCCGGGCTTCATTTTACATCTCCTATGGGGGGACCTCTTACTGCTTTTCCTGTAGAGTAGTTGTTTTTTACCTTTCCATTGTATAAAAAAAAAGAACTACTATTTTTTAAAAAAAAAATTAAAATTGAAGACTTGCATAGCTAAGTTAATTTAAAAACTAAACAAGTGGAAGATGAGTTCTTCTACAGTTCTACCCTTCCCCTGTTCTGTTGAAAGATTATTAATAATAAATATTTGTTGTTCTATTTATAAAATTATATTATATCGATAATAAATATTCATAACTCGACTAATAAATTTATATTAATTAAAAAATAAACAAATTTGAAAATGTTTTTAATAGTACTATAATTAGTAATTAATTTATATATCTCATCCTTCACTGCAAATTCTCCCTATTTTTGGTAATTTCAAGGTCACTTCTCTACCAAATTTTTCACAGCCGATAAAGTCATTAAAAATTTCTCAAAGCTTCCTCTTAGTTTGTGCCTACTTCAAACTGAACTCATTCCCTCTCCTTCCTTTCTACCTCGTTTGTGTATCTGATCCGTGGTTGTTTGGTGTGACGATCAAGCTTCGTCTTGTCCTTTCTTACGTCCTACTTATGCTAGTTGTCTCTCTCCACCAGAGCTTCGGTGGTTGAACTGAAGTGATCTCTAACACTTCTTTTGAGGTATTCTCATCCTATTCTCGGAGCACCATCTATTCATATTTTTAGTTAGGTTAAAGTCACTCCTCTTCAAGCTTCTATTGTAATTGCGATTGGAGATTTCGGTGAAAAATTTATGAAATTTCTGAATGATGTGTCTAATAGACTCCAATTTTGTTTATATGCTGCTCGGTGAAAAGGATTTAAAGTTAGGATGCCTATTGTATGGGTGCGTCAACTAATGCATATTAAGTGTTTTTTTAAATGCTTAAAAAGAAATATAGACATATAATTATAGTCGATAGGTATTCATGATAGTTTTAACCTTGGCTAGACCTTATCCTAAGGTACTTGAATTCTATGTTAGTATATAAAAGTTGGAAATGTGATATCTAAGCTTGTTAGAATTATCAGTTAAGAGTTTAGTTATTAATTTAGAATACGATATAGATAAGTTGTACCTGTAAGTATTGAAGTAAGAACAATTTGGACTTTTTTTCCTTTGAAGATCTTGTATAATCATAGAAAAATAAAATGAAACATTGTCATGTGCTATTGACCCCAAACTGGAGACATTGTTGTTTCATTTCATGAACAATTTTCTGGCTGTTGAATAAACTCCACTGCCTCTTCATTTCCTACCTCTGAATATACAGGCTATTTTTGGATTGCTTGAAGTTGCTTTTGTTTCTAAGCATTAAGCTAACTTATAGCATGCTTGGCCTATCTTCTGCATTTTTTTGGACACAGAGAAGAGCAATTTGTAAGCATCTCATCAATTTGCATGGAGAGCATGTGTCATCAAGTGAAGAGTCCTTGAATTCCATACCTTTTCCTTCTTTCCACAAGACATAAGCCTAAAAAGATTAGGGGAACAAAGTAATTAGTTGAGAGTGAATGTTTATTTATTTAACTTTTTTTTGTAAACAAAATTCATAGACATGTACATTACTTACATATTCTAAGAGGTTTAAATCATTTTTCTCTCCATATAAGCTTAAGATCCTTTTACCACTAATAATTTGTAAGAGGATGATACCAAAACTGTAAACATCATATTTAATGGAACACAATCCTTTCTCAACATATTCAGGAGGTATGTAGCCGATACAAGAGATGAAGAACCATGAAACATATTGGTGAAGTGAACCAATAAAATAGATAATCATAAAAAATTTATTATGCAGAGCTACCAATAGAGTACTCTCTATGTCCCTACAAGTTTGCTGGCTCTGTCTTCATGTTCATATTTTTTGAATGGTCTTGCCATGCCAAAGTCTGAAATCTTTGGCTTCATCTCATGATCTAATAAAATATTGCTCACTTTCAAGTCCCTAGTATTAGATCCACAAATTTTGATGATAACAAAGATTGGATTGATCCTACAAAAAATTTTGATAATAAACAAAAGAGATTTGAACAAAGGAACTAAGACTTTGGTGGCAGGAAAAACCATTATTCAAGTAGCCACTCGAGTAATGAAGAAGAGCAGGAATTCACTGAACAGGGAAAGAAGCACTAGTAGATTTCAAAGAAACTTACTTGAGGTATCACAACCACTCGAGTAATAAAGTCACTGAGCTCTCTGCCAAGTCTTAGATGATGTCACTCGAGTAGCCACTCAAGTAATGACAAATACTCACTCAAGGGACCCCTCGGGTGACCAGGTAAGTTTTCAGGCAGTAAAGATTCTGCCAATATTTTGGTAAGGCCACTTGAGTAACCACTCGAGTAATGCTTCTGAATCACTCAGCAACTACTCTAGTGATTAAGTCAGAAGTGTTGGATTTTAGTTGTCAAAACACGCACAAACACTTGTCAAAACAGACTAAAACATTTGTCAAAAAAGGCAAATGCCCATTCTTTAAAAAAAAGCATGAGCACTTGTTAAAAAAGGCATATGTGTAATACCCTGAATTTTGGGATTGGAGGCTAGAGAATAAGCCTGAATTAAGTGGACTGCTAAGCCCTAGTTTAGCAAGTGTCCCTAGCATTTCTTATATCTTTGGGGCATTAAAGAAAATAAAATGGTGAATTTTGAAGAAAGTGATTATACTTCCAGTGAATTTTCTGTGAGACAGTGAGCTTGTCATGAGGTTTTGGAAGACTACATGATGAGAAAAAATTATGAAATTTTACAGGTTGAAAGTAGACATTCTGAGCTTTAATTTGATAGGTCATATGAATCAAGTATAGCTATATAAAAAAAAGTTATGACATTTTGAAATTAGCCCAGAAAAACTGTGAATTTTCTGGAACAGCAAGTAAAGATTAAGATTCTAAGAATTTGTGCTTCCAACTTGCAAAAGACTATTATTTTTCTTGAAACTAGACTCAATAAGGGTTCTATAGTGTAACACCCCAAATTTCAATTAAGGGCTAATGATAGTTATTGAGGATAAGCATGGAGTTAAAGTAGATTAATTATGTGTTGTATGGCAATTTTAATTAATATGTCATAATTGTTGGGAAAATTAAAAGAATGGCTCTAAATTAGTGATTAATAGAAGAGATTAATTACTAATTAAGAGGGTATGAGATGGGAAATTAATTGGCTAATTGAGGGATTAAATTGGCTAATTGGTGATTTATTATGTGTGAGCCAATGACCTTTTGACATGTGGCAAGAAGAGATGAAGCATGAGAGTGAGAAAAGTTTAATGTAATATTTTAATAGTTTATCTCTCTCTCTCTCTCTCTTTCTCTCTTTGTTCGGCTGAAATGGAGGGAGTATTATCATCATTTTCTTCCTCCTCTCTCCATCTCTCTCTCTCTCTTCTCTCTCTTGTGCAGCCATTGTTGGCCAAGAAAGAGAAAGTGAAAGCTTGCATTTAAGGTGAGTAAATGACCTCTAATGCCAAAACTTCCTTCTATAAAGTTGTTCCTTGGAGTGAGAGCTTCAATTTGATGGTTGTAGTTTCTCCATTGGTGATGATTTGAGGAATCACAAAAATGTACAAGTTGGAGAATCATGAAGTGCCTTTGGGAAAGTTGTTGAGGTAAGTGAAAGCTTCAATTTCATATAAATTTTGTGGCCATTGGTTAGGCCTTGAATTTCTGGAATTTTAGCCCTAATTTTCGTGCTTTAGGGTCATGGGGAGTATGGTATGTTGTTGCTATGGAAATGGTGCCTTGTTTGGTGTTTTGAATTGATAGAATTGCATTGAAGCTTAAATGTGAAGTTTTGCACCTTTTGTGTTGGTTTTGTGCTTTGGTCAAAATATGGCATGTTGATATGTTGTGATTTTTGTCATTTTGAGGTTACCATTGTGTTCCTTGTTAAAATTTATTTGGAAATAGGCTTGATTGTTAATTTTGGAGCCATTGGACACTTTGGTAGAAAATTGGAAAATCTGTCCCTTGGAACTCTGTTCTAGGCAGTTTATTTGTGTGGATGTTTTGAATGACCAAATAATTTCATAAAATTGTGAAACTTTTCAGTTTCAAATTTCACATCCCAAGCTTTAAAATGGATATATAAAGTGTGTCATTTCATTTTGTGAACTGAGAGTTATGATTGTCCAAAGTTTGGGATGGAAACAGAACTCCGTTTTGGAGTAGTGTTGAGTTTTGGGTGATTCTGTATTTGTGTGATGATTTAAAGTAATGAGCCATATTTTTCCTAGAAAGAGGACTTAAATACCTTTCATCTGGCTTTTAAATTACCTCATTTTGATTTTTCTACAATTAATTATGAATTTTCGAAGTTGCCTTGACTGCAGCAGAAAATCTTGGCTGCAGCGCAAAAGTTTCTGTGCACGTTTTGGCCGCAGCCTAAAATTCTTGGCTGCAGCCAAAAACCTTATGTGCATATTTTGGCTGCAGCTAGAGGATTCTTGGCTGGAACCACCCCTATTTTCAGCATTTTGGGATTTTTAAAGGTGATTTCCAATCTAGTACTTCCCAATCCTTTAGGCTTTCATTGACCTTATTATAGCCACCTAAAGGTCATGAATGGTAACCAACTTTAAGTGTTATGAAAATGAGAATTTGGAAAAGAAAATGATCCTATGTCCTTGATTTGGTTATAGGGTTGGGTATTCGCCCTGATCATGGTTTCATATCTGCTCGGATCGTGAGTAGCCGATGCTGGAGCATACGTGGAAAGAAAAAGTGTAGGAAACTTACCTCTCCTGCATGTATTGATATTTGTGTTTCTGTATTGATGCATGTTATTGCTTTGCTTGATTATGTGAAACATATATGAATGATTGAAGCTCTGTTTCTATTTATGCTATGGCCATGAGTATGTTGTTGAATCATTGAGCATGCGGATATATCATTATGTGAGCACGAGTTATTGTTATGCAAGCATGTCATATATTAAACACTTATCTTGCATACATATTGGTATCTGTTTCCTACTGGGATTCTCTAGAATCTCACCCTCCCCTACCAACATTTTAGACAAGACAAGTGGCTCGAGGAAGGAACAAGCAACTAGGGGTGGCGAGAATCCCTTATGGGCATTTGGATTTGGTAGTTGGTTATTGTTATATGATGGGATAATTGTATATGTTCAGATGATAGATTAGAATGTATAATTGGATATTGGATGTATATGTGCTTAGATGTCTATTGGATTATTTGGTTATGTATTGGAGATGGATTTGTGTAATCCTCGTTGAGGAATTGTAAAGGGCGTATTGCTCTATGAATCTTTAGTGAAGGTATGAATCCGGGTTTGCCGGTATTATTATTGTGCACTTTGATATTTATATAAATGTGATTTATCTTCACGAAGTAATTGTATTCGAAATATAAATGTGAGACCAGATTAAAGTGTTTGATAAATGTATTTGTGAAAATCCTATCTTAAGGATGGGAATGTAAATGAATTTTGATAATTATTGGTCTCTATTTCATTTTTAATCAAGTGTTTCGGATATAATTACGGAGGGGGTTACATATAGCCTTTGGAATCACTTTAATTTTATTTTTCTAGAATTAGTTATGATTTTTCAAAGTTTGGGTAGAAATTTGCCAAAATTTTGTAAAAATCCGAATTTTGGAAAAATGGACAAATGAATAAAATATATCATAAAAGTACTTCATCCTCCTTCTTTCAGCCATAACTGACGTGAAGTTTAGTTTTAGAGAGAGAGAAGAGTCAAAATTTTTAGAAAGAGAAGGAGAGGAAAAAGCTTATAAAGGTAAGTGATTTCCAATTATTTAATGGTTCCATTGAGTTTATTAGGGAAAATTAGGTAGGGAAACAGTTGGTCACTTTTTTGGAAAAGCCTAAAAAAGAATAATTACAAAAACGCCCTTAAAACCCTTAAAGCAGGCTGTCAAGGGTATTTTTGTAATTTGGTAGTGAATTTGGTAATTTCGAATCCAGAAATGGATTCTTTGGGTGAAAATATGTCAGAATAGCCCCAGTCAGAATCTTAGAAAAAGTACAGCCAGATTTGATATGGCGGAGCCGAGCCGGGGTCTCGAGGGCATTTTGGTAAATTTTCACCATAGGCTAATATAACCACAATAAACACTATAGAAATGTCTAAAATGGTACATAAATGGGTTTGAACCAAATTCTTATACATTTGATATTTTAGGACTGAGTTGGAAGCCTGAGCTTGGCACGCTTTTCGAGGCACACAAAATGGGGGTGAAAGAGACTTGAGGTAGGGACATTATCCTTCATACTTCATGCCTTAGTCTATATGAATGTGTGGTTACCATGGTTTGTGCTTTATTAATTAACATGGTATGCTTAGAGAGGGTAGTTAGTGCTGGAAGTGCATTTACACTTGAGGGAATGGATAAGAATCCAACTAGTGTACGAGTAGTGGGGCTGGAGCCCTACTTATGTAGATATGATGATGTGTTATATTGTTTATTAATTGGTGCATTTATGGTACATATCATATTTACTTATCGCATGTTATGTGAACGATAATATGTTTCTATTGAGATTCCTCAGAATCTCACCTCTTTTTTTAAATAAAATACCACAGTGGGTGCCAGCTGCTTGAAAGGCAAAGACGAGGATACGAAAAAGTGGCGGATGTAAAATCCTTTCCTTATACACAATAATTAACTATGGACTTGATAAAACCATTTTTTTAATATATTATTATAATCATTTACAACCTCTACCATGGTAATAAAAAGATTACAACTCATCTTTCAAAAGATTACCATGGTAGAAAAGAGTTCAACTAACTATTTGAAAACTCTTTAATTAAATAATATCTCATCATATATTAAAATATCTATATCAGACCAAATTATGGTTCCAGCAATTCAAAACACATCATAAGGCCCGCAAGCCATCCAACCTCATCAAGAGTAATTAAAAATATATAGTTAAAATATCAAATCTCCAAAATAAATCAGAATATGCAAAATGAGCCCTAATGTGGCAATATACAATATAATCCAACATATATTATAAAGATAGAAGCACTACTTTTAGTAGAAGTAGTTTAAGCTTCCGGAGTCTTCCCTGATGGACCCGCATGACAACTATCACCTGGAAAAATGTTAAATCAACGGGGTGAGACAAAAGCCTCAGCAACCAACAATCCATCTCATTGGGCATAAAAGTAAGTGCCTATGAGGTGCCAAGTGGGACAGTTATAAAATCATATCATTATTAAAATGTCACATGTCCACATGTATACACACACATTAATTTACCATATCATAATCCCATTCTCATATTTATCATATAATTATATAAGAATCAATATACAATAATTTATTCTTTGTCCTCCCTTATTTCCTCTCCTGCCTTATTTCCTCTGACTGAACCCATAGGCTAGCACTGACCTATATGACTGGTAGTTTAACTTAATAAGCTCACTAATCAAGTGATATGGACCAGCCAAAATCCACAGAGCATGAGACCGGACCATGGGTTCCCCCACTAAATATATTAGTGGGGTGTCAAGGCCCTACTAAACACAATTGGGCGAAAGGACTAATCAGTGTACACCTGAAAGTTTACCACCTTATTACCTCTTTTTGTACAAAAGCTCACCCCCTTATTTCCTCTTTAAGTAACAACCCATCAAATCAACATCCACCACCCCCTCTCATATCAATATGTGTGATTATAACAAATCATTATCAATTCTCAATTATCAAAAGGATATTTTCAATCTCATAAATACATATCAATTCATATAATAAAATATCACTACTCATTTTCTCAGCGAAAATAAGTCCCACAAGACTTTCATTAACAACATATTTTCAAAGTCCACATCACATATCAATAGCCAAATTTATAATTCTATGTAATTAAAAATCACTCACAAACATCATACAAATATGCACAACAAGAGAAAAGTGGTTACCTCTCGCCAAAACAAAATTAAAACCACAAGCTCCTAATCCAAGAGCTCAAATACACGCCAAAAATCAATCTACAACAATTAATTTATTATACATTAATAACTCCTTTAGTTATTGGAAAAATTAATTTATTTAACTAAATTCTTAAATTTGTAAATTTTGAATTAATTACTCCTAAAATTCCAATTTCATACTAAAATTCCAATTATAAAATTTAAATATTTTTCTTAATTCAAATAACCTATTCAAGTAATTGATTATTGTTAATTTCATTCCAATACATGAAAATCCCCAAATTTTAAGTTTAAGATCTAAAATACTAAATTATAAATTTTCATCTACAAAAATCTAAACTGATTAAAATTCACTATTAATCATCCTCTACATTTCTATAGTTTTGCTCTTTAAAAGTTGAATTTTTGAATAAATATATTACAAAATATTTATTTGAATTATATGGAAAATTGGAGATAAAGGACCAAAAAGTAAAGATGCATAAGGACTAAAGAAGAAAATGAAATTATGCATGTGGGTAATGGTAATTGTGACAGAAATTTGGGGCTTTTTTCTGTAATATTATCCCCTACTTTCAGTGAAACCATATCAGCAGAAATTACAAAAATTGACCCCTAATTTTCAAAATTCCATTTTAATCCAAAAATCCGAAAACTACCGTCTTTCACTGAGGAATATATCAGCAGAAATTACGGAAAATGACCCTGAAGTTTTAAAATGACAGTTTAGTTTAAAAATCCGAAAATCATCGTCTCCCTCCGCTGAAACTGATTTTCTGGCTGCTGAATCGGTAATATAAAATGAGGGGAAAATCTAAATATGATCTTGGAGGGCTTGTTCGGCATCTTGTATGGGATTTGATGAAGATTGCATATCACAATTTAAAATAAAGGTATTGAGAGTCTTTTTGCTCATTTTATCCATCGTTTGCCCAAAATTCTAATTCTAGATTATTCTCTAATCAGTAAGAAATCACTATCATGAGAAAGATAAAATTATTTAGAAAATTTTTCATAAAAAGAATTTTGTGATCAAAAGAGAATTTGAGTACCTTATTGATCTCCGAAGAACTAAAATTACTCCTGCCAAAACCTCACCCTCCACCTTCCGGAAGACTTCACGCAAGGCATGAAGTGGTGATTGAGGGGGTATTTATAATACCCCCTCCTCATTCATGTGACGCCAAACCTGGTGCCACTTTTAATTTATTTATTTATTTATTTTTAGAAGCATAATCATTACCTTTTCTTTTTTTTTAATAAAGACAATGATTATGTCCTTACTTTCCACCGAAAGCTTTTGGTGGTCTCTCCCCCTTCCCTTCTTCTTGTTTTTTAATATATATATATATATATTTATTTATTTAATTAATTAATTCTAATTTATAATTATATTATGAAAATAAAAATGAGGATGTCACAGCGGACACGTTTCCTAAGACGAAGATTGTGGTTATATCTAGTCTTTGATTTTGAATATGTTGAGAAATTGTATATATTACCTAACACTGAAGGGAATTCCTTAATATAATCATGTACTATATATCAATTTTTTTACGCTATTTCTGTGTTGCCCACCGAATTGCGCGCAAGCACTCTGAAAATAAGGGTATGACAATATGCACTTGTAAAAATTGGCACATGTGGTTGTCAAATTTCAAAGGTTCTTTGTGGAGGAAAATGTTCTTGTCAAAATAACTCTCGCCCTTTTTAAAGTAGGCACAAGAAGTTATTAAAATACTCATACATAGTTATGAAAGTTGGGACTGGGAGTTGTGAAACTTATAAACTCCTCCATGTACGAAAAGGAACTTGTCAAAATAACTAAAGTAGTTGTCAAAATATGCACAGACAGTTGTTAAATTGCTCATACACAATTGTGAAAGTTGGGGGCAATATAATCATTTCACATTCTCAATTAATTACAATATAGTCCGTTGAGACTTTTTTGATATGTGAATTTGGTTTGGGACTTTTTTGTAGTTATATTTTTATCCTTGGAACCTAACATTGATTTTCCCTTTTTTTTTTCATATATACATTTTAATGTCAATGCTACCCGAGGATCTAAGAAGACCTTGAAGAGTAAGCTCTAAGTAGTTTTTCGGTTTCTCTCTCTTGAAAAGCGTGCAAAACTTCTCCCTTCTGGTATAGGCGACCACCGGAAATTGCCACCGGACCGGCCGTCTGATTCCACTCCAAATGGCAGTAAAAAACAGAAAAAATCGGATTCAACCCAAGAAATTTTTGACACTCCCATGTCAGAAGAAATCCCTCACCAGAAAGTATCTGAGGAAAGTGGTTCCACTGTGAATGGACAGACTTCAGGCCAGCTGCAGAACCATAGCGCCATTCCTTTGCTTTCTTATAAGGACTCACTGGTTGGTTTCAATGGGATAGCAAATGGAGGAAGTAATATGGATAATGAAGAACTCCTCTCTGACGTCCTTAATAAGGAGTGGGAGATGCCAACTCTCACTGATGAAGTCCAAGCTCTCATGCAACACCATCCTGTAGTGCCAGTTACATTAGAGGAATACAATGAATGGTGCAAGCCTTGGAACGCCTCACTGATCATCACTGTGCTAGGTAAGCATTACAATGTTTATGCTTTAAGAACCTATCTCAGTCGTATATGGAGCACATCTGACTTTGATCTAGTTGATTTACCGAACAATTACTTCATTGTTCGTCTCCTTCAAAAAGAAGGATGGGCTCATATATATCAGAAAATCCTTTATGAAGGTCCATGGGTCATCCAACAGCATGCTATCCTAGTTCAAAAATGGACTCCCAACTTTGATCCCTTTAATAACCCCCTAGGTCGGATAATCACTTGGGTTAGGATACCAAATATTCCCTTGCAATGCTATAATCCTGAATTCATCACTAGGTTGGGGAATAGGATAGGGAGAACAATTAAGGTTGATTTACTCACCCCGTCTGAGAACCAATCCAATGTTGCTAAAGTTGAGAGGGGCAAATACGCTAGAGTATGTGTCAAACTTGACCTTCAGAAGCGCCTGGTCTCGCGTGTAATAGCGGCTCACTCAGCATATCATGTAGAATATGAAGGATTGGGGATGATCTGCTTCTCATGCGGCCGTTATGGACATAGAAAAGAGGATTGTCAATGGACTTATGTGGAGACTCACAAGAAGAAAGATGAGCAAGCCAAAGCCGTCCCTTTGGTGGTGGCAACCGCGCTGGAATCAGAAGCTAAGCCGGCCAATAATGAAGATCTCTTTGGCCCATGGATGCTGGTTGGCCATCGCAATCGAACATTAAGGAAAGGAAACTCCATGGGCATACCGAAGCATCTCAATCCTAGATCTCCCAATCCCAAACAATCGACTCCGGCACAGCAGCTCAGTCGGCCGTCCAAGGCTGGTGCAGGGGACTCCAAGCTCCGTGCTCGGGAATCACACTTCGGAGTGCTGGCGGACTTGGAAGACGGAGAGATGGCGACGGATGAGCCAGCTGACACAAGGTTCAGTTCTGACATAGACATGGTGGTGAGACAGCCCGAAATAGATGAAGGAGGGAAGGTGGTTCACGAGATTCACGTTGCAGTTGTTAACGCTGGAGATCCACGCAAATCCTCTAAGCCACGTCACCCCTCAACTTCAAAAATCGGTGGTGGTCAAAGGACAAGTGAAAGACAAAGGCCCTTTGGGCCTTCTTCAAGTGGGAAAGCCCAATACGTTAAAAAGGCTGTGGAAGGTGGTGGATTAGGAAAGGAAAAGACATTACAAAATGATGGGCCTCCTAGAAGTATAATGGGCCGAAAAAACCTTGTCATTAGGGAGCATGTGATAGTAGGAGGTAGCATAAACCAAAGAAACTCATCCCAAATTTCTACTCCCTTGAGTAATATTTCTCATGGCCCTTATGATCATCACAAAAATGTCCTGTTACTAGAAGGGCCAGTAACCACTAATGCACAAGATCCTGATGCCTTTTTGAAAGAAAAATGTGAGCATAGCGACCAATCGGATCATGATATCCCTCTCTTACCCCCTAACTCCATGACATTAGACGATGATATAGGAGATGATTTCATGATTGCGAAAGCTGGTAAGCCGGAAGCTCACCATTTCAAGTAAGTTTTTACTCCCAATCTTTCCTGCTTGTAAATATAATTATTGCATCTTGGAATTGCAGAGGGGCTAGGAGTAGATGCTTTCCCACCACCATCAAAACCATTGTGAAAGATAATGCTGTTGACATTTTATGTCTTCTTGAAACCAGAATAAGTGGTGCTAGGGCTGATAGAGTAACCCACAAACTCGGCTTCAGCAATTGGATTAGACTTGAAGCTTCTGATTTTGCTGGGGGTATCTGGATTCTGTGGAACGACATCGATTCCCATGTGGAATACATCCTCTCCACTACTCAACTTATTCACTGTAGGGTTACTGATAAGAAAAATAATGATACTTTTCTTGTCACTGTGATCTACGGTGAGCCGATCATGCACAAAAGAGATGGCTTATGGCAATCTCTTCAGGCCATAGCCAGTAGTACAGTGGACCCATGGCTTGCTCTTGGGGACTTTAATGCCTTCATGGAACCAACTGACAAGATGGGAGGTCGCTGCCCCTCTCTCCGGTCTATGAAAAACTTTGCCGACTGCGTCAAAGCGTCTGATTTACTTGAAATTCCATTCGTTGGTGACCGTTTCACTTAGGAAAAGGAGGGAGTGAAAGAGTGCTTAGACTGGGTCTTCGGAAACCTGGCTTGGGAATTAAGGCACCCCGAGCACAAAGTCCTCCATAAACTCCGTTATAAATCCGACCACAGACTTCTCATTGTCTCCAATATGACAAACTCTACCAGTGGCAGACGAAGGCATCCTCTTAAATACAATGCTGCATGGGCCTTGGAGGACAGCTTCTCCAACATTGTTTGTCAAGCTTGGGATAATAAAGACTGGCTTGAAGGGAAGCGTAGGTTTGACATAGAATCACCCAAATGGCATCTAACCATTCTTGGAAACATCCCCAGGAAGAAAGAGAATCTCCTCAAGCGCCTTGAAGGTATTGACAGAGTCAGGCAAAGCGACGATAACAATGGCTTACATAAGCTTGAAAAAAAGCTATGGAAAGATTACAGTAAGCTAATTGCGCAAGAGGAGCTAATTTGGTACCAGAAAGCTCGATGCAAATGGCTGGCTTGGGGCGACAAAAATACTAAATTCTTTCATGCCTCCGCCACGATCCAAAGGAAAAAACATAAAATTGAAGCTCTGCAGGACGCTAACGGAAACTGGATTTCCGATCCTAAGATATTGTGTGATATGGCCGGGAAATTCTTTAAAGAGCTATATACTAGTGATGGTAGCGTCCAGGACGCGTCTAGTTGGTTTGCAGACTTTCCGCCCCTCACAAACCAGGATATTGAGATTATTCACAGGGGAGTGACGGACATTGAAATAAAAAATGCAGTCTTCATGATGGGGGTGCTTAAGGCCCCAGGGCCGTATGGCTTGCAAGCTCACTTTTTCCAGTCCTAATGGCACAGGATTGGAGATCGTGTCTGCACCCTCATCCGGGAAATTTGGCAATCCCCTGAAAAGGTCCGGGACATTAATCACACCCAACTTATACTGATTCCCAAAATTGATCATCCTGTTGGTCTGACAGATTTTCGCCCTATCTCTTTATGCAATGTCATTTTCAAGATTATCACTAAAATCATTGCCGAGAGACTAAAAGGGGTGATGTCCTACCTGATCCAACCACAGCAATGTAGCTTTCTTGCTGGGAGGCAAAGTTGTGATAATGTTATCATTGCACAGGAGGCTATTCACACCATGCGGAACAAACGAAGGAAAAAAGGCTTTGTTGCTGTTAAAGTAGACATGGAGAAAGCCTTTGACAGATTAGACTGGGGATTCATCCGTTCTACCCTTATCAAGGTTGGTATACAAGACCCTCTGATAAACCTAATCATGGCATGCATCTCTTTGGTATCCATGGAAGTCAGATGGAACGAGGAAGAACCCTCCTCATTCCTTCCATCTCGAGGGGTTCGCCAGGGCGATCCTCTCAGTTCCTACCTCTTCATACTATGTATGGAAAGACTTGGACAGCTGATCACTAATGAAGTCAATCAGGGACGGTGGAAAGGTCTTACTTTCAACAGGAATTCTCCTATCATTTCCCACCTATTTTTTGCTGATGACCTTCTCTTATTCGAGGAAGCTTCTTTGGACCAGATTGAGTTAATCAGAAACACCATGTTTGCCTTCTGTCAGGTCTCGGGCCACAAAATCAATCTGGCTAAATCCAAGGCATTTTTTTCAAAGAATGTTAATTTTAACCGTGCCTTAGATTTGAGCCAACAGCTAGGCATTGGAATCACTGGTGATCTCGGGAAATATTTGGGCGTCCCCCTTTTGCATCATAGAAGTACGAAGACTACATACTACCCTATCCTTCTCAAAGCCCAAAAGCGTTTAGCAAATTGGAAAGGTAGGTTTCTCTCTATGGCAGGACGCACGGTGTTGATTAAAGCCGTTCTCTCAGCCCTCCCCAGCTACCAAATGCAAACCACGCTTCTCCCAAAAGGCATTTTGAAAGATCTAGAAAAAGAGATTCGTCGTTTCCTTTGGAATCAATGTCAGGGCAACAGGAAGATGCACCTCATTGCATGGGACCAAATAAAGCAGGAGAAAGATTGTGGTGGATTAGCCATTAAGGATTTATGGAGCCAGAATGTTGCCTTCATCATGAAATTATGCTGGAGTTTACTCACCAAGCCAGACACCCTCTGGGTGCGATGCCTTAAAGGGAAGTATGGATGCGGTGAAGGAGATTATCCCCTCGTCTATCGAAAGACGAACTCTTCCAATGTCTGGCGTAGCATCACTACTGTTTGGGGGAAATTCTATAGTGGGGTAGGAAGATGCTTGAAGAGCGGTAATACCTGTAATGTGTGGTGGGATCTCTGGACCCCAATTGATGAACCACTAATTCATTTCGTGACTACTGGTATCCACCGATTGGACCCGTGTGCAAAAGTTAGTGACTTTGTCTTGGCGCAAGGTAGGTGGGATTTTCACAAATGGGGTGAATTCCTTCCTCATTGGGTGATAAATATCATCAGCAAAATCAAACCACCAAATGAGAGAGGTCAAGATACTTTCTGTTGGCGGAATGCTTCTGATGGAAATTTCAGTGTCCAATCTGCCTATAAATTTGTGTTTTCCCAACGGAAGCAGCATCGACCGTCCCTGTGGCAGAAAATCTGGAAAATCCCAGTACCAGAAAAAGTTAAGATGTTTTTATGGCAAGTTCTTCATGAGCGGCTACCCACTAACTCATTCAGAGCTATGAGAGGTTTAGTTGACAGTGACGAGTGTCCATTTCAATGTCAAAGAACTGAGAGTATCCTTCATATCCTCCGAGATTGTGAGTGTGCCCGCGAGGTGTGGCTTCATTTTCTTGACTCTAACGCTTGTTTTAGTTTCTTTCAGTCTGATTTGCAGGTATGGCTAAAGGCGAATTTATCTGAGACTAAGACCATGGGCCGTTACCGTCAATGGTTATGGCCCAGAATCTTCAGTCTTATCTGCTGGTCCCTCTGGAAGAACAGATGCTGCGGAATTATGGAAGGTTCTCGATCTCATCCTAATGAGATCATCCATGCAATCATGTACCTGATGATGGAATCTGGATCGTTCACTACCTTCAAACATCAGATATTCCAATTCACTGAGGCAGAGTACGCCACCTGGCATCCGCCACCAGAAGGAGCGATTCGGCTCGATACAGATGGATCAGTCAATCACCAGGGTCTTGCGTCTTGTGGAGGATTAGTACATGATGACAGAGGTCAATGGGTTCTAGGCTTTCAACAGAAGCTGGGCTTCGCGCCCTCGACTTCGGCAGAGCTCTCAGCACTCCTGACAGGTCTACAGATGTGTAAGGAACGGAACTTCTGTAGGGTCATGCCTACACGGATTCTCTTGAACAATACAACCTGATCATGAGGGATATAAGCATACATCACCCGTTGCGGACAGAGATTAATGCTGCCAGAGATCTTCTGTACTCTGACTGGGATATAGAGTTCCACTGGGTGCCCAGAGAAGGTGTTCGATGCACTGACTTATTGGCTAAAGAAGCTCATCAACTAGAGGTTGACATGGCAATCTTGCCAGATCCGCCGCCCCAATGTCTCCTTTACTTGGAGCTAGATCGTAACTATGCGGTCTAAACTGTCGTTTGCTTTCTGATTTGTAATTTCCAAGCTATGCTTGGCCGTTTTTAAACAAAAAAAAATGTCAATGCTACCCGGGTTCACTTTTACCATGCTCCTTGATGTTGTAGGTTGTGTTTAAAGAGCCCGACCAACGATTGGACCCTTCGGTTCGGTCCATGTGGAAAACTCGTTTTGAAGGTTGGACCGGCATTGGGTCCAAAACTATTATCTCACCTGATCCGAGTTTCAAAATATTAATGGTAGGTCTCCATCTTTGTCACCGTTCCCATGCCTTAATCACTGTTCACTTTCTCCATCATTCCTTCATTGTACATCCTTGTCATTATACCTTCATTCTTCACAAATCTACGATGTTGTCCCCATTTCTTCTCCACCGTTCCTTCATTGTTCATCTTCATCGTCGTTCCTTCATCCATCCCAAATCTACAAGTCTACTACTTCATCAATTTCTCCTTTTTTTATCTTGCATACATTTGTTTAATGATTTTCATATTTTGGTGGGATTTTGTTAACTTTATGATATCTAATTTTGTGTTTTGGATTTGAATATCATGATGGATTTTACTTCTAATAGGATTTTGAGTGATCAAGGAGAAGAAGAGGGGATGAAGATGAGACATATGTGGCTGCCCTTGAGCCCTTGAGAAGGATGGGTATTATGAATTATGATATTTTACTATTATAAATATAGATACTCCTCTAGTCCTTAATTCTTAATATAAGAAATATATAACTAATTTGATTAAATTAAGGGTTAAGGTACATTTAGCACCGTAAAGTATTATATGGTGTATCTAACATCGTAAAGTATTTTTATAAGTGTGTTCAACACCTTAAAATATTTTTTATGGCTTGGTGTTAAATGCACACACAAAAATATTCTAGGGTGCTAGACGTACCTAAAAAAATACTTTTGGATGCACAAAAGCATACTTTAAGGCAATAGACCCGCCTGAAAAAATACTTCAAGACATTAAACGCACCACAAAATGTTTTATGATGTTGGATGCACTAAAAAAAATACTTCATGATACTTGATGTATCTTAATCCTTAAATTAATTAAGTTGGTTAAGTTAGGTAATAAAAATAAATGTGACTTTTTTTTTTCTAAATTGCCCTCGCTTCTCCTAAGTTACAATTTTAGCTTTTGATACCACCACGAGAAGCTACAATAAGCTTCACATGTCTAGGAGCACTATTTTAGTTATTAAACAAATGATATGCACCATATAGTGTTTGATGCTCATCGTTACAAATTCACAAAGTCTACATATTTTTTTAAAAAAAAATGCTTAAAATTATTTTATTTAAAAATAAAAAATGGTAACATTTCTTTATCTGTAACCTTAATGAATTTCTCTACACTAAAAATCATTACTCACTTTTTTTTATATTATCATCCGGTATTCAATTCGGGGTTCGTGGGTGCCCTTCCCAATATAAGTGTCTCCTCTGGGATTCGAACTCAAAATCCAAAGAAATCGAGCAGAGCATTACATCGCTAGACCAACTTATATTGAAAGAATATCAATATGAGTAATTTGGGGAAAAAAAAAGTGATAAATATGGAATATATGTTTTATATTTAGGACCAATATCATTATTCACCTTCTCAGTCATTCCTTCATTGTCGATCCTCGTCATTGTACCTTCATCCTTCACAACCATTTCGTCTGCATCGTTCCTTCATTGTCCAACTTCGACATTGTTCCTTCATCCAACCCAAAGTCTACAAGTCTACTACTTCAATGCCTTTCGTCTTTTTAATCTTACATACATTAGTTTAATGATTTTCATTTTTTTTTATGGGATTTTGTTAATTGTAGATTTTTGTTATGATGTCTAATGATGTGTTTTGGATTTGAATATCTTGATTGATTTAGTTTCTAATAGGATTTTGAGTCATCAAGGAGAAGAGGGGATGAAGATGAGACATATGGGGCTGTTCTTGAGAACGGGTATTATGAACTACGATATTTTACTCTCTTTTTATCCCCATGAATTATGATATTTTACTATTATAAGTTTATAACTATAGATGCTCCTCTTATACTTATATGGTTATAAGTTTAATGTAAGAACTAGTTAACTAATTTGATATCCTAAAGCGGTTTTTTTTTTTTTTTTTTTTTGTATGCAACACTCTGAAGTAGTTTTTTAGGTGCATCTAATTTGGTGTGGAAATAGGTTAAATTAGATCAAACTTTACCTAAATAAGCTCAGGCATGCAACACAAATTTGAAGTTTGAGCCTGAGCCTATATATATCTCTTTTTTTGGTATAAGCCTAAGTTTCAAAAGGCTTGACAATGAGTAAAACCTTTTTAAAGGCTTATTCAAAATGTAATCCTTTAAATAAATTTAAAAGCTTATGCTTTCAAATTCATATATTGCTCTTCAAGCCTATTTACAATCTTGCGTTATGTCTTAAAAGTATAGAGTCCATTCTCACGTAATATAGTGATAATAGTTGCTTGAGAAAGTAGGAATACGAAAAAACAATTATCTGTTGACTAATTACATATATTTTCTAAAATTGACAAAGTATATAACAAGCGGCATGTAAAATTGAATTTTACCTCTTATGGTTTTTCCACATAAACTGGGACAAACTCTTCCTACTAAAATTATAATATTTCATTTGGCACTAAAATAAATTTACAATAATTATTATGTTTTAGTGACGCAACACAAATCAAAGAAGAGGGTGTAATTTAGTATTGCTATCTCGAGCGATAAAAAAGAAGAGGGATAGGGTGAATGATTGATGAATGAAGGGTTAAGTACTTGAGTGTGTAGGAATGATGATGGGATGTAAAACTTAGATGAAGGTTAAGTTAGTAATTTTATAAATTATTTAGATTATATTATATATAATTATATAATATTATAAATTTAAAAAATTAAATAATACTAACCTGTTTATCTAAATAGATCAGAATCTGAGCATGTTCTATTTATTAAATAGGTTAAGTCATGCCTATCCTATGTCCACCCCTACGTCCAACACCCCAAAGCATCTTTGGTGCCTTGATATTGGATGCACCAAAAAATATTTTAAAATGCTGAACATACGTTAAAAAAAAATACTTCAATTGGATGAATAAAAAACTACTTTAAGATAATATTTCAGGATATTAAATGCACCACAAAATATTTTAGAATGTTAAATACATCTAAAAAATACTCCATAATTCTAGATGCATCTTAATCTTAAATTAATGAAATTAGTTAAGTAATAAAAATAGATATGACATACTTTTTTTCTAAATTGCCCTTGCTTTTTTTTATTAAGTCTACTTTTTTTTTCTAAATTAATGTTTTTTTTTTTACCTGTTCTAAATATGCACCTTAACTCTTGCTTTTGTTTTTTAAAAAACCAAGTCTACATATTTTTTTAGGAAAAAAATATTTAAAATTATTTTATTTAATAATAAAAACAGTAGAATTTTTTTAAGGGAAAAAGACACTTAAATAACACTTAAACTTCAAAATCCCAAATTGATTTTATTGACAATAAGAGTAATGTGATTGACAAAAAGAATATAACAATTGACAACTTAGGTCTTTGAAAAATCACTTATTTGAGATTTTAATGTTCAAGTGGTATTTCAATGCCTTTTTCTCTCTTTTTTTTTTTTTTTTTTTTTTGGGTAGCATTAATGAATTTCTCTACATTAAAAACCATTACTCACTTTATAGGATGTATGAATGAATTATTGAATTATTGTTAAGGAAGTGTTAATAGGGGTAATTAGGAGAAAAGTGATAACTATGGAAGATAGGTCTTACATTTAAGATCAAAATCAACTTCTCAATTAGATCACAGAGTATGAAATAAAAATTATGGCAGCGTTTTATTGACACACCAAACAAAGTCTTAAACTTGTTTCCATTCATATTCCCATTCTTATTTCTGTAAAATTCAGCTGCCAAACATAATCATAGTCGCTCTTACAAAAATGATGACTCAGAGAATAGCAGCAATCAAGGCAGGGCTGGTGGACACGTCCTTTGGAGCAGCCTGCTCTGCTAACAATTCTGTGTGTAAAACGCCAATACTAGGAACCCACAGTTTTGAAGAGGTAAATTTGAGTGTATAACTCAGACACTTCTTCCTACTACTACAGAAAATATCAAATCTATGGCTTCTTCGGTAAAAACGTTATTTGTCTTCAACTTTGTTTCGATTTCTCTAGACCCCAAGTATCAGTTATTTGTCTTCGACTGCGCCTCGATTTCTGTAGACTTCAAATATCTATCAGTTTCATTCACCTATGAATCCCAACAACATTTCTCTCTATATAACACACAGAAGACAAATAGCTCAATTACCCTCAATTTCCCAACTCATTCTAGCATACCTAATAGAATGATTTTCTATGGATATTATATATAGCTATTTTGTTTTACTAAGTCATGAATAATACAACACACATTAGATAATATCATTCATTTTTTTTTTTTTTTGGGATTTAGTACAAATTTAAGCATACTCTCGCAAACAAACATGTTAACGCTGGCTTGAACCTGGCACCTCATTCAAGTAGAGTGGATGGCATTGCCGCTTAGACAACTAGCTATAATCATCATGAGATCCACAGATAATCAAGCATATGCAATGTTATATGAGAAATCAAGGGCTCAAGGGCATCAAATGACATATCCCATGTTGTCAATGTTTTTTTCCCCTTGAATAGTGTGGTCCAATCAGCTATATCAATAAAATGTATAGACAAAAATTGTTAAAAATTATAATAATGATTAGTTATCAACAATAGAATTTAGCTTCTTAGGCTATGTGCAAACATAGGTCCACTCTAGTTTTTATTAACTCATTGGCTCTCTCTGTAAGAATAGTGACAAAATGATGACGCATAGATAGAAGCAAACAGGGTCCAGGATTCTGGACACGTCCTTTGGAGCAAGTCCATGCTATAAACACGTCTCTATCAAAACACCTATAAATCAAATAGCCCACCGTTTAAGAGGTGAATTTGAGTGTATAACTCAGTCTTTTGTTTTTCATATCACAGCACCAAACCTACAGCTTCTACGGTAAAAACTAAGAACTTTGTTTGTCTGTGTCGATTTCTCTAGACCCAAAATATCTATTGGTTACATCTGTGGATCCCAATGATACGTCTCTATATAAACACTCGCACAACAGATCATGTAAATCATTAACACTCAAATACTCAAATTTTGGTTCGGGCTTAACCTCAAATACTCTTCTTACCATCTCATTTTTGCATACGTTCTCGTTCAGAGGCTGTGAAGGAGAAAAACATAGCAAAGTATGGGGATTGAATCAGTTGAAATGATGATGCTTCGTTGTGTCTTTGATGGAAGCCTATCGATGCAGGACATGGAGGTTGAGAGGAGGCCATACCATAAGAACTGCAGTTGTGCGCTGCATAAGTCAGAGAGCGGTTCCTCTTCCACTGCTTGCCAACAAAGAATGATCAGCTTCACCAAGAGAACCTCTTGCAACCATTGTTGCCTCTCCCTGAATGCTTCAAAACCTTCCCCTCAGCCACACTTTTCTCAGTCAGTCAACAACCATCCTGTGAGGTAGAAGAAGATGAAAACAGTGTTCAGTCACAGAACAGAGTGTATCACCTGCTCCTTTTCTTTTCTTTTCTTTTTGTACCTGTTGTATTTACATGCAAATAAATGTAATGACAATGCAGTTGTATGTGGGAACAACGTATTATGTACTAAATAAAAAATATATAATAGTTAGTTAGGCTGTTAGTTTAGGGGGTAGTTAAGAAGGTTATATGGCAGCCTATACTGTATAAATAAGGGTCCAGGCTTCTTGTGTTGATGAACCTAACGGACTGAGTTTTCCTTCCTCTCTGTCACTTCCCTTTCTCTCCTTTCTCTCTCTATCCCCCGTTTCTCTCTCTTTCCTACCTTCTTTCTATAACACAACGTAGCAGCTAGAATAGATTATCAAGAGTATATGAAGAAATAGAATGGACAAGAGAAGGAAAAGCTTTATTTAGACCTAAATAAAAGAAAAGGATGAAATTAAAAAAATAAGTAAAGTAAAAAGAAAAAAGTATCTAAATGAAGCATGCTTTCCCTTTTCCCTCACTCTCCCACATCATTACATGAAAGAGATAAGCACTCTTACCTGGTTATGCTTGCATAGGATTCTTCTTTAATGGCACATAACCCTCTTCATAGCATTCCTAATAAAAATTAAACATTACAAAAAAATATAATAATTTACAATAAATAGACATATTTATGCATAACATTCCTACCAGCTCTTCACAGCAAGAATATTTGTTACTCATGGTGTTCAACTTTACAACAATGCAACTAAGGTCACCTTTCAATTCATTCATTTAGTTTCTTTGAATTGATTCCTGGTCACCATCTTCTTTGCACCATATTTCCCACTCAGAATTTTCAAAGTAAGATTACAAATTGGCAAGTTATATGGATTTTTCCAATGTAATATATAGAAGAAAAGAAAATTAGGGAAGAGAAGGAGGGAGTTCCGGCTTTGCAACTTGTAGCTCTCCACAGTCACTAATATAAACAGTTTTGAGAGGCTTGTTCCATATGGCACGAGCATTCTGGGCCCTTTGATCTCCAAAAAACTCAGCCAAATCATTGAATTGGCGAATACGTTCAGATGGTTGGTATGTGGGAATTGCAGCTATGGCAGTGATGATGTCCAAACCTGCGGTCACATTCAGCTAGAAGGTAAGCATGATGACCATCAAAATGCAATTTTCTAGTTTAGCCCTTTTAGTAATCAAGTATTGCAACATTTAAAAACATTTGTAGTGTTTCAAGAAGATACAAAAAACTGATTGTGAAACAAGTTTAGTATTTACTTTGCCTGATGATACTTTTTTAGAAAGCCATAAGATGGAAAGAATGAATCTCCAAGATTAGGTTCAACAGGAAGTCCTCAACATGATAATGGTGCAAACAACTATTTAACCACCCTTTAGCAGGTGTTAAAAAATCTTTCTTTATATAATCGTGCACCTAGTCCAATTTTAATATGATAGAACATCGATATCAGAAGATACTACCACATAATGAGAAGAAGTGACAGCAAATAAAATAGCAACCCTAACTCTTTAAGATTTTTTGTAGCTAATTCATTTAAAGAGTGCACCTAATTCATTTTTTTATAGATAGACGTATAGTCCTGAACTGAACTCCAATGTGATTGATGCGTTTTCTGTTTGATTAACCGATAAGAACCACCAAGATGAAGACAGAAACAGATTATCACATCGATCATGGACAAGAAAAGGAATTGACAAAAACCTGACAGATAAAATTCCAACAGTGAAGCTTATATACGTTAGCTGTTATGATTTCTGCTACTTCTATTCAACTTATGCTTATCATTTCATATTACACAATTAATTTAATAATATAGACACCAACCAAATCGTCTTTGTGCTTAACATCAGGAAATGCACACTAGATAGCTGCTTCTTCTTGAACATTATCAATAAAATTCCAGTCCTTGTCGCGAGAATTAAGGCCACAAAAAGGAACTAAATCTGCGAAATTACCTTCAAGCACAGTTCCAAAAACAATGTTTTTGTTGTCGAGCTGGGGGCAAGGTCCTGGTCCAGTCGTGATCAAAAACTCAACGTTTCGGTAATTAGGATCAAGCTTAAACTCATCCTCATCGTCGTTTTCCGACAAGGGAAGCGAAAGAACACCTGCCTTCGAATGTGCCAGAGAAAACGCCTTGGAATCAACGGTTTCAGTGTTGCGCGACAACTCTAAAGGCGGCTGGACCTCACCTTTGTCCCGCCGTCCCTGGCGGCCGGCGAGGAAGTACTGGCCAGGAAAAATTTTATGAACGAGCGTGTTCTTGTAGGAAGAGCCAGAGGATCCAACGCACATGGACTTGAAGTTAGAAACCGTGACGGGGACGAGGTGGCCGTAAAGTCCAAGCACAATGCGACCCAAAGGGATGGATTCCGAGCAGAGGGAAGCGATACTATCGCCAAGGGTTCGGTTGGGGAGGAAGTAATTGGGGCAGAGGCTGAAGTCCATGAAGACGCGGTCGGTAACGGTTGTGTCCGGCGGTGGCTTGGTGGTGTCGGCGGCGATGGCGGGGAATAGAGGAGCGGAGGGAATGGAGAGGGAGGTAGAGGTGGCAAGGAGGAGAAGGGAGCGGCGATTGAAAAGGAATTTGGAATTGGATTTAGGATGGCATGGTTGGGATTTGTGGAGAGAAGGGTGGTGGGTGCGGTGGTGAGAGGAGAGGAGCGGCGGAGGAGACGGTGGTGTTACGGAGAAGCCCATGAAGGTGAAGGGAACATGTCCGTACGTGGAGAAGTAACGGTTGAGGGAAGAGTAGGCTGAGATTGAGAACTGGAAGCTAGTGTGGGGTCTACATTTTCCCGAAACTGCAATTTCGATTGTAGGAAACTTGGGATTTTTTTTTTTGGGAAAATTCTAAAAAAATTATATTGAAAATATAAAAAGGATAAATCAGTATATTGAAAATGGGAAAAGACGGGTTAGGTGGGTGTCAGAGATGTGAGGAATCTGTCTTTTTGAAATCTCAGTCAAATGACAAAAATGCCCTTCAGCCCTCAGTCTCAATAACAACATAGGAGTTGTTAATGACGAATCCGGAGTTGTTAATGGCGAGATAAATGTTGTTATTGGCCCTGAAACTTGTTAATTGTGAAAAATGAAATTGGAGTTGTTAATTAAGAGATAAGTGTTGTTATTGGCCCTGAAACTTATTAAGTGTGAAGAAGAAATTGGAGTTGTTAATATCGAATCCGAAGTTGTTAATGTCGAATCCGGAGTTGTTAATTAAGAGATAAGTGTTGTTATTGACCGTGAAATTTGTTAATTCTAAAAGAATAAATTGGAGTTGTTAATGTCGAATCAGGAGTTGTTAATTAAGAGATATGTGTTGTTATTGGCCCTAAAGCTTGTTAATTGTCAAAGAAGAATTGAAGTTGTTAATGTCGAATTCGGAGTTGTTAATTACGAGGATCATATTATTATTTTGAAGTGGGGATGAAGTGTGAAAGAAGATATTGGAGTTGTTAATATCGAATACAGAGTTGTTAATTAAGATATATGTGTTGTTATTGACCCTGAAACTTGTTAATTATAAAAGAAGAATTGAAGTTGTTAATATTGAATCCGGAGTTGTTAATTACGAGGATCATGTTGTTATTCCGAAGTGGGGATGAAGTGCTGAAGGGCATTTTCGTCATTTGGCCGAAATTTCAAAATGACAAATTCCTCACATCTCTGACACCCACCTAATCCATCTTTTCCCATTTTCAATGTACTGATTTATCCTTTTGATATTTCCAATGTAGTTTTTTGGAATTTTCCCTTTCTTTTTCTTTAAAAAAAAAAAACAAGAAGAGAAGTCTATAAATTCATAACCAGAGTATAGCAAAATCCTAATGCAACAACTATCAATCCTTGGCGAAGGTCGGCTCTGGTAAGCTGAAGGTTAATTAAAGATATAAAAATTTTCATTTAGTCCATATGAAGCTTGGCTAAATGATTAGTAAGAGTAATGTTCTCGCTGTGCACATGTTTAATCATGATCTGTAAATATCTATGATCAAGTGCGCTAAGTTCATCTAATGGTATTATTGAAAGGATGATGATTATAACAACCTCTATTAATATAATATTTTTCCTAAGTTGTCTATACCAACACAAGTTAAGACCATGTAAAACACCAATCATCTATGCAATTGCTTGAAGGGTTGCCATTAGTTTGCACCAAAACAGTAAATCCACGTTTGTTTGTCTTCTTTTAAATGGTTCTATTACGTCCACTTCCGTCACTTGACTAGAAAGCACAATTTCTGATAAAGTTTTGATCGGAACAAGTTCTAAAGAAACTAGATATTGCCTTAGGGTGATCATTTATGATTTCTCTACCAAAGAGTTTGTTGCATCATGGTGACCAAATATTTAGCACATGTTGCTAAAGAGAGTAGCACATTCAATGTATATTTGAGTTAACGTTTAAGAAACACATTTATACAAATCGAGATAAAATTCTTCTCACATACTTACTTCGTACACTATAAATTATATTGAAAAAGCGGTTTCTATCGCTAACCCAAACAAACACTCAATCTTCTTAGTTCTTATTTGGATTGGTGGTTAAAACACTTGAAAACACTAAAATACTTAATTAAATATATTTAATGAATAAACATGTATATAAATTAAAAATCACCTACCCAGTACAATTTGGTCTATAATTGTATCACAAATGTGCTTCATTTGTATTGGATCCGGATGTAGTCGGGACAAAACTCCGGTGAACCGGGTAAGCAACAAAAAAAAAAAAATCTGTTTAACCCATTACGTTCTTTTTTTTTTTTTTTTTTTTTAATAGAGAGTAAAGACAAAACTCAGAGACTAGCCATCGCGGTAACGCTGGAACAGCCCTTTCCTATCAACTTCTAAGAACGCCTGAATGATGTCGGGAGGGTCGTCAGAGAGGAGGAGGCCTTCCAATGATCTGTTGAGACAAGTTTTTTGGTCATATTATTATAAATAAGGGACAATAACAACGTGGAAAAAGGACTCGCAAGATATGCACATCCCAAAGTAGGATGACAAAATTGCCTCTTTTTTACTTTGAAGATTTTAGTAATTTTTCTGACACTAAATTTTGTTACGAAATGATTATATTGTCCAAAGCTAAAAAGGGGATTTTTTACTAACATATTACAAACAGTAAAAAAATTATTTATGTCCTATATGATGAAAAGTATTTATTAAGATAATACACTTAATGTTGGCAAAAGAAAAAAAAGACACAACACTTGAATCGTTCAAGCTAAGAATAAGTTTAAAATTATGAGAAATTCGTTCAAGGCTAAAACGATTTTGTCTCTCCCTTATCACATCATCTCATAATATCTTACATTTATTTTCATTAATGAGAAAAAGGTGAAATCGTTCATAATAGAAACTATTTCACTTTCTATCTTGCCATTCATTTACAAACAAAACTTAAAATCAAGATGCTGTTTATTTATAGGCATAGATTTACAACTTCTATCTAATTAAAAATACGACAAAACTTAAGTCAATTTACTGATATCTTTCAGGTCTAATTCTCAAATCAAATCTTATCATGTATCATTCTTACTATTAGTAATGTTCTTATCAGTATGAATTTTTATTATCAGGAAAGTCACATGGCAAGATTTTTTCAAAACTCAAAATACTAAAAATATTATGGGAAACGGAAGATTTGGTGAATTATTATCATCAGAGTATAATGTATAAAAATCTTATTAATATGAAATTTCATATGGTATTTACTATAAAATAATCATTTTGTCTTTATAGATTTGGTAAGCATTATTTAATTTTTCCATCAAAATCATCTTTGCAAGGAATTCATCAAACATCACTCGATAAATGGTGAGTAAAGATAGTCAAACAAGACCATAGTTCAATACGCATTCTCAAGTCGTCGTCCTGACGTCCTCCATGGCTCAATTCCTAAACTCCAAATATGAGAATATTCATTAAACTCTAAGTATGTCAATAGTCATTCACATTTAAAGAGTTATTTGACTTATATAAGTAAAACCAGTTCCTCTCTAGAAACTAGATTCTTGGTTCCCCTGTTTCAGGATTTTAGTTGGGTTCTGACTTTAACGAACAAGACACGTACAATTACAACAAGTGAAGAGCTAATCATTGACAAGGAAAACCAAACAAGAAGCAGGATTGTCAAAATTGAGAACCATGTAAGTTTTAAATAGTGTTGTAGACTCCATGCTTCAAGGTTAGCCCTATGAAAAATGAGTGAATCTAGGGGAATTGTACATGTGAAGCCCATAAGATGTTTCCAGGAAGATAATCTACCTGCATAAAATGTCTACTTGGAGCTGAAATTACGTTGAAGTCCTTCTGATCATTGAGGTCCAGACTTTTGCTTGGTATTGGAAGTCAGTGCCTTGATGGAGAGGCGAGGTTTTGTGCTAACAAGGTTAATGGGAAGAACAGAGACAGCAACAATTATTGATCCAGTAGGTAATCCAGAGAGAGGTAGCCATTCAACAAGAATGGAGAGCTACAATAACAGAAATTATGTTTAGATAAACTGGATGATTGAGAGGATTTAAATTCAACAAGAGACATATAGAGTAAAAGGCGACAAAGGCTCATCCTAACCGTTCATCCGGCAAAACATGACAAACCGTCAACTAGGATGAAAATGGCATGATCTTTTGAGTTACGAACGGATGGTTAGGATGAGATTTGCTAAATCCAAATCCATGATTGAGACTGCATTGTGCTGACTATTATAAAACATTTGAGCCATTACTTTGTGTTTTTACCTCAGGACTCTTGAGGTCCACTATTGAATCTTCTACAACACGACTGACAGCAGAAGCAACTACGCCAAAACATTTATTACGGTCCAACAAACTATATTCAGTGGAACCATCTGCATTTTCTTTCGGTAACTTTGTCTCTTCAATTCCTCTTCGGTTGTACCCAACTGCAAACTACAAGGTGAAATACGATTTTCACCATAAGCAAAATTAACAAGTGTCAAATATGTGACATTTTTCATTAACTCCTAGATAGACATTAAAACAATCCCAGTTCATATTTCATCTGGCACCATATAGGTCAGAATATTGAAACCTGTGAAAAAAGTCACTGAAAGATGAACATTCAGTCACCAGCTAGGGAGTAGCATTTTCAAATTGGCATTTAATTTAACACTGGGCTAAGCTGAGAGATAAAGTGATAATTGGGAAAACTCATCATAGTTAACAATTGTCTTTCTTTTCTGTTAAAACCAGAATCAAATAACCAGGAGATGATGAAATTTGTCAAATTAATATTCAAAAGACCAAAGTTAGAGTCGCAAGAACATAGAAAAGACATTCAGGAAAAATGTACCTTCAGAGGTTGTCCAAGATTGTTCTGTTTGTTGGCCACGAACTTCTTAACAAGTGTTGATACAACTTCCTGCAGTTCCTTCTCATTCAAACGACAGGTAGCTTGGATAGGAATTATACGATGGCACCAACTGCAGCAAAAGAGGAATTCCTCTATCAAAACCAAAAAAGAAATGTATTAACATCACTAATTGAAGGGCTTCCCTTGTAAATTGCAGCAATTTCATTTCCGAACATTTTCACTAACACATTATAATCACAATTTCAGAAAAAGGGAAAAAAACTGCTTTAATGCTAGCATATTTCTTAGGACAAAGTTATACACACTCAGACATACAACATGAGAAACCAGAAAAGAAAGAAAAATGACAACGTAACTTGGGTTTTGTGTTAATCAAACCATGAAATGACAATGTACCAATCCCAGAAAAGGAATTAGTGACTGATCTCAGCCAAAACTCAGGACGGGCCTTTTGAAAGCCAGCTAGCTCCGCTTAGGCTGAATTCCCCACAAGGAGTTATGTAACTCACACTTACAATGCCTTCACTTGCCTTTGGCAACAGATGGATGTTTATGACATCCCAAAATGGGATAGCCTTAGAGACGCTGAGAAACGAAGGGAACAGAATTGTTGACCTGGATGAGTCCTTGGACGAGCTGAGAGTAGGAATTCTTGGAACAAGATTCTCAACAAAGGAAGGAACTCATCTCAAAGTAGGAATCTCATGTCAGGCACCTGCTCCTCTGCTGCCGTTACTATAGGATTTGCATTACTGGCTAAAGATGTGAGTCAGAACAAGGACAACCACAAAAAAACCGAAACGGAGATCTCGGTTGTGATCATTATCATTGTTCTAACCTCATCCGAGAGAAATGTTGGAAGCTACATAGCAAACCCACTAATTGATTGCCAGCAAGAGAGCTTGACAACAAGAAATGTTGACTCATGGCTGGGTTTGATCTAAGGGGGGACAAATATACAAGCTAAGACACCAAACACAGGACAAGCATTCCATAAATTGCGCACGTTGGTCCAGGGGCTTGCTCAGTAATACCAGCTCAAAGGAACCCTGCCAAAAACACATGTAAATATTTGGCTTATGTCTTCACTGTCTCACCTGGTCATTTAAGCTGGAACCAAAAATGCCTTTAACAACAATGAGACATATGACAACAAACCATTTTTCGTCCACAAATAAATTGTGGGCATTTAGGATATGGTACACTAAGAAGTTGCAGACTCTCCTGTCATTCACTTATTAGAACAACTAGTATCCATAAAACGTCAATCAAATGGTAAGGATCAGTCACATACCCACAAGGCGGGAAAAACTTCCATTTCTATAAGCATTCTGAGTCATCAAACATGTCCTAACCCTAACAAGCCTTTAGAACCCAACTCACCAAAACTTTTCTCTCACTAAAATAAAGAATATAACCCAAAAAAATATTAAATGAATCACTTTACTTACATTGGTGAATTTTTTCCTGCCTCAAAAGATCGAATGATATTTGACACAATATCAACAGTGTCAGCCAACCCATTCTTTGGAAAGGTAAAAAGAAGCAACCCACTCCTTGTTAGTTTAACTAACGAAAGATCAAAAGCTCCACTAGAGCTTGTCTCTGCATTTGTAGGACTTACTTGAGTTCCTTCTGTTAGTTTACCTGTCATCACTTAGCTCAAGACTGTTCAATAAACCTAAAACTCAGTCATAACTCTTAACTCCAATAAGGAAATAACAAATGGGGAAAACTAAGTACCTTCACCAGACTTAACAATGGCAGAGTTAGTTTCTTCCAAGTCTAAACATTCTCTGCCAATATCCTCAGCACACATTCGCCTTCTCTTCACAGTACTATTTTTCTCATGGCTGTCCAAACCATCATAACCTCCATTTTTAAAGGGATCAACATACTGTAACAAAATTACATCCCCAAGTATATAAGGAGAAAAAAACAACAAGAAAAAAAAAACAATTTATTAGTCAATTATCTTTAGTTGTGTAAATCATGAACATAGCCACAGTGGTATGAGAAGAGAACTCAGACAGAGGGATAGTTTATAGAATTGTATAATCTGTTTCCAATCCCATAGGACCCAAACAAATAAGAAAAATGAGAATTGTTTATTTCATTTAGAACTCTGCCTATGTCTCAACTTGTCCCAAGCTTGAATAAACAAGGAAGGTTGTGTTAGGCTCTCAACAACCAACATAAAACTCTATCGAATCACCCATGACATGGATTATTAAAGACATTTGTTGTTGTTTATTTCATTTAAAATTTTGGAGAAGTGATTATTTCAAAATTAATTTAAATATCAGTAAAATTTGCAAACATCAAAGTTGTTATTCCATCAAAAGTTGGTTTCAAAATTGAGCATGATAAATTTTTTTTTTTTTTTTTTTTTTGCATAGAACAATCACTCTTTATAAGGGGCTAATGGTATCTTGAAGAGTGCTTGGTTTGTTATAACGAGTGCTTATTCAAAGGCAGACTTAGAAAATAAATTAATAATAAGCTCCACATCCAGTAATTGCTTTTTTTGATTTTTCCGCATTAACATCTAGCAACTGCTCATCCACCTCAACATTCTGATTTAATTGCTAGTTATATTTAGGCATTTCCCTGTCAATACTACAAACAACTTTATGAAATACAGGAAATAGAAAATTTATCTTATCCCTTTAATGGTTGGTTGAGCTGTAAATCAGAAGATAAATGTTAAAAGGAAAGGAACAAGATAATTAGGAAACTGTATGAATGAATTTTTCTTCATCCTGAATATGCTAATAATTATGACATAGTTGGATGTGAAAGATATCTTTTGCTCAAAAGAAATTGTTCTCTAAATAGGCAAACATTTGATGAGCCCGGTATGACCCAGCAGCGCCAAACATATCACAGAGGAGAAAAGGGCAGAACAAAAGAGTACGTTAGCAGGGAGAGGGGGGGCAAGGGAATTATGGCCAACTATGATACCAGGATATACGGAATATAGGGAGGGGATAGAAGAGTGGGAGGAAGGTGATTTTAATAGTCCTTTTGATTATTTTTTTAAAGTAGTGACTGCTATCTGCAATTCCCTGAGCTTGTTCCTCTAACCTTACACTGGACAGAGGTCTGTCCCAGCCTCTGAAACATTAATAATCCATAATGCATCGGGGTTCCATCAACATCTATCTTATCTATTTCCTATTCTAAAGTATACAAATCAAGTTCAATGAATAAAGTAGAGCAGCAAGCCCAGGGAACCTTTTGTCTTACAGGTTGAATGTAGGCATACAACATTTTTTAGCATTAAAAAAGATATTCTTGCACCATAAATGTCATATAACAAGGCATACAACACTACAATAGGTTGTCTTCATTACCCTTGCACAAACTAGGCATGCAACATTTTTTAGCATTAACAAAAGTTGTTCTTGCACAATAAATGTCATATAACAAGGTACCTTTGGAAGCATGTTAAAAGGGTAATGAAGGATACCTTTTCAAAGATAGACAATACTTCCTTCGTTGCACTTTTCTCCCGCTCTGTAGAGAAAACAATAATGACTATTCAAACAACAAAAGCATAAGTAAAACCTAAATCTAAATCATACTTCAAGAGGGATTAATTAAGAACTATTTAGCCATAGATTTCATTCCAATCGCATTACTTACATCTATTATTTACATTATCTGTTCAAAAATAGCAGGCAAAGCTGCAGATCACCACCTATAACACACACAATAAAAAACAATAAATTTAACCAAACCGTTTAAAGCTTCCCCACTAAAGACTAAATAAATGAGCACCAAGACACAAACATTCTGCACATTGCAAGATTATTGAGATTAAATAATAAGTATTAAAGCCATAGGGTTTTTAGTTCATGTCTAAGATGACAATAACTAAGTAGTCTGTAGTTTCTCTCATCCATATAGGATAAACATTTGTAGCAGTAAATGCAGATTTGTAAGACCAAAATTGATATGGAAAAAGTAATCCTGAATTGGGAAACAAGAAATTGAAGATGTATCTGCACAATATTTGTAAAATGTTGGAAATTGAGCTGAGTAGGAGAAAGGGACAGAAGAGGAAGTAACTGATAGTACAAGTGACAAGAAAGCCACAATGGGAATGTTGGAGAATTGAAGAGGGAGCAGTGTAGTCAAAGCGAGGGAGGCTTATCACAGCTGAGTGTTGCTCCCAAGGCGCCATGCTCTTTTCTGCCTCAAAACTCTGTTTTTCGTCCTCTTTGCATTCCTTAGGGACAGCTCCAACCTCTTCCGCCATCCAAAATTATAGGAATGCAACAGGTTCACAAGTACTCTGTGCACTGCACCAGGAGGAGACCAAGGTATTAAAAATGGTAAATTCATGAAACCAGTTAAGGCACTGGTTCAAAGTTTAGCAGTTGATCCATGGTGTTATGATTAAATTAATATATTTAAATTTTACAAAATCTATATATAAATACAAAAGATATTCGTCAATAATAATAAAGTAACATTTTAAATGAAAAACAATAATCATCAAAAAGAAAAGCAATATCCATCCATAATAACTTATAACAAAATTATCTTCTCATAGAACAAGGATGAAAATCATCACATGCATCGTTTGTAGCTTCAAGAAAGGTGTTACAATTGAAAGTAGCATAGGACAATGATATATAAATGTAATAAAGATTTAAATGTTAGTTAGTTAGTTAGAGCTAGCCGTTAGAATTAGTTAGTTAGTTAGTTTTAGCTTGACTTGGTCATTAAGTCACTCTAGTTTATAAATAAGGGCCTAATCCCATTGTATTTGACAGATTTTGCATGTTAATAACAGTCTGCACTATTCAGATTAGCTCTCTCTCTACTCTCTTCTACTTCTTCTTTTTCAATCCTCTCTTTCTCTTCCCTTCTACCCTAATTCCCAATTCTTCACGATTCATATTACAACTTACTATCAGACAAGCCATATATAATGTGCACCCCACAATCAGCTATGTTTTTTTTTTTTTTTTTTTTGCCCTTAATATCTAGATAGGACAATCAGGGCACTATGGTTGGCCATGTATCATCACACTTTCAGTTTATCAAGAAATTCCACTCGCAAAGTAATAACTCAAAGTTCAAGTGCAACATTCTTCCTTCTTTCTAAATGTGTGAACAACTAGGAACTGTAACATCAAGGTTGAAGATGGAAGCAGCCATATTTATTTGTAATCAATCAAATTTCAAATATAAGAAATACACGAAACAGAGCACCAGCAGTTCAAACTGCAAACACAAGAATACACGGTTCACAATGAATTTCAAACAGAGCCCTGCCTTTCTTTTTCACAAAAAAAATTACGAATGATGCCATGCAAACAGAGTTCGTTTGAAGAAGATAAACTTATAAAAACATATTTTTCTAATAAATTATTATTAAAATATATAATCATGTATTACATAGGGCCTGTTTGGTTACTTGCTATAAACTTAAAGAAATACAATGTAATGCAATGACTAACAGAGAGAGAGAGAGAGAGAGAGAGAGAGAGAGAGAGAGAGAGAGAGAGAGAAAACTGAAGATATTTTTTCGATTAAGAATGAAAAGGAATGCCACGATCGTAAGATTGTGATCCCAAAGTTTAATCGCCTCTTTAAAAAAAGCACGTACTCCAAACTCATACGCAGAAGCATATTTATAATCTTTATAATCGTAACACATCAAACTGCAGAAGCCTTCGAAAAACGATCTCCATATGCGGAACAATGTCTAGTCATCATATGCAGAAGCATACTTATAATCAAAACACAAGCAGAAGCATCCGAAAATGAAAATGAAGTCACGGGCACAAGTGTATAATCATAGCAGCAACATAAAGCTACCGTAGCATTAAGCAATGCAGCCAAAGCTTATACCACATATATAAGTGCACAAGCAGAAGGGAAATGGAAACAAAATCACAAGCACAAGCATAAGCATGTTCAATGGAAGCACGGAAAGAACGGTATCGAGCAGGAAGCACAAGTGGAAAGATTTCGAGCAGAGAGAACATGCAGAACGATTTTGGAAGAACAGGCCCGACGAGACAGTATCAGAAGCGTAAACGATTTAGCTGGTGATTGGATGTACTTACCGGTGGCTGCACCTCGCAAGACTACTTCGCTTCTTCTGCCGGAGGTGGTTGTAGACTTCTAGGTGATATAGGGTTGGGAATTTGGAATTTGCTGTGATAAAGAATGAGTTACTCCGGGAGTTTATTTTCAGGGCATTATTGACAACATGGACAACCATTTTTTTTCTTACCTGAAATATGGAATAACCTTTGAATTTACAATTATGAGATCTATTTTTAATTAGATTGCACAATGTTAAGGAAAAATTCCTAAAAAAATTCCTGATTATAAAATTTATTATTTAAAGATACCAAGACTTGCTTAAGGAATCAAGCGCAACCTATCTTCAATCAGTTGCAAATCTTATTAAGTTATATGCAATTTATTTTTAATTATGTGCAAAACTGCACATTGTTAAAAATATGTTGTACATAGCTGAACCGACTAGACTTGCACCCGCATAAGGACATTAGTTCTTAAGTGCCTTCGAGTAATAAATTTTGTAATGAAAGATTTTTCAGTAATCTTTTTATGTTTTAATAATTAGTAGTTTATAAGAAACAAGTTAGAAGTAGTTTGCAAGCTAAATTGGGAGATCAAAACATCCCTCAAGTGGTGAAGTTTAGATATTTGAGATCAATTATACAAAAAGATGTTGAAATTGATAGAGGTGTTAATTATAGAATTCAAGCTGGGTGATTTAAATATAGAGCTACTAAAGTTATTTGTAACTGAAAAGTATCTAATAAGGTAAAATGAAAGTTCTATCGAATTTCTAGAAAACCAGTAATGTTATATGGCAATGAATGTTAGACTTTAGAGGAATATCATAAGTAGAGTAATTGTCTATCAATTTTCTAGCTAGACTTCTATCAACTTTTAACTAATTTGTATTGATTTTACCAACGAAGGCTGGCGAGTAGGACTAGCTGCTCGATCTTTTTTCAATGCAATTGTGAATAGTGTGAATGAATGTAATGATGGAGTTTCGAGGGATAGCGGATCGGAGCTCGGCGGAGGTGGCAAACCTAAGAGCACGGACGCGAAAGAAGGGCAAGATTAGGGATGAGGCGGACGGGGAAGACACGACTGGAACATATGCGAACCAGGATATGGAGTCTTATAGGGATAAGCTTCTAAATCTGGATAATCTCTGTTAGCAAGCTTTATCTAGGGGCTCTGTGGCCATGAAAGAGGCCTGGAGAGAGTACATTGGCGGTCTGGATGGTTTTTTTCTCTAAGGCTGAGGAGGTGTATGGATCGGCTGGTGTAACGTGTGAGGAGGGGCGAAGGATGAACTTATGTCCATCGATGAAGGTGACTAGGGAAGAGTACGAAGCATGGTGTGCACCATGGAGGAAGTTGTTAGTCATAAAGTTGTTAGGCTTGAACCTCTCAATCTATAAGCTTCGCCCGAAGCTAGATAGAATCTGGAAGACTAGGTCACCCTTCAAACTTCTAGACCTGGAGAATGGCTATTTTATTACATCTTTTGACACTAACAAAGACCTGGAGTATTTCCTCATGGAAGGGCCATGGATGGTGGCCGATCACTATGTCTTGGTTCAACGATGGCACCCCAACTTCAATCCTTGGATGGCGGACTCTCAACGGAAAATTGTGGAATGGGTTCGCATAAGGACAGTTTCTGTTGAATTTTATAACTATGAATCCCTCTGGAGGATGGGGGCCATGATTGGCCGGATGCTTAAGGTAGACCTGGTGACCTCAATGGGATCCCGCAGTCGATTTGCTTAGGTGTGTGTCAAACTGGATATGAGCCTTCAGCTATTACCTACCATTGACTTGTTTGGTCAAACTCCTACTCTGGAATACGAGGGATTGCACCTCATGTGCTTTAACTGTGGTATCTTTGGGCATCATAGGGATTGTTGCCCACGACTTGAACAACAAAATACTGTGGCTGACAAGGAGAGGGTGCAGGAGGTGCCTACTTTGAATGCCCAAGGTCTAGGTGGGGAGGATAACTCAGTTCTACCTGATACTCGGGCTCATACCAATGATACGAACAAGAGACTACGAGAAGCGAGTATGGAGGAGGGAAGACATACTCTGGTAACGGTGGGTTCTCAATCGCCGGTGACAGTGTATGGCCCGCATATGCTGGTTAAGCGACCAATAGGAAGGAGAGTTAATTTCTCCGAGAATAATGGAGGGAAGGCATTGAATCCGATGAGATAAGAGAGGGTTACTCAAGGAAAGGCTCAGAATATAGAAGGGCGTGATTCACGTGATTTGCATGGTTTTAGTTTGGAAGGTAAATCCGAAAGTTATAAGGGGAATCTAGGTAAGAACCACATGAATAATGGGAGAGCGGATTGTATGCCTGTACGGAATGAAGGATTGAATGGGAGTCAGAGAGATAAGTCAGCAAATGGGAAGGATGCCTCAGTGGAAAGAGGGAATGCAAGTGACGGCGGTGGAGGTCGTTGTTTTGGGAAGGAAGTGGGTAATACTTTGCAATGGGTCCGTGTGTCTCACAGAAAAGGTAGTGTGGGCCCAAGAAGGGATATGGGCAAGGAGAATCGGGCTAAGGTCCAAATCTTGAAATGGCCTACAAAACAGGTGAGTTTGGTCCATATCTCTAACCTATTGGATTGTGAAAATCCGTTTGTGGCGTTGGAGCAGTATCAAAACAAGAAAGCTATCACGATGGACCATATAAAAGCTGATCCAAGTGAAGATGCAGGAAGGGTGCAGTTTGTGAGTGGTGTGGACCAACATAATAAAGAACTGGTGTACAATAATGCTGATTTGGAGGACCATGTTGCAACCCAAATGGTCACTGAGGATTCCTTGGGCCTTCCAGCCCCATCCATAATTAACTATGCCTCATGAACTGCCTCTTTTGGAATACTAGGGGTACAGGGTACAAGACTTTCAAGGGCCTTGTTCAAGAACTCGTGAGACGTCATAATATTGGGATGTTAGCAATTCTTGAAACTCGAGCTCAGGGTGTGAGCACAAGGAAAATTGCAGGGGCTTTGGGTTTCAATAACTTACAGGTGGTTGACTCTAGAGGTTTTAGCGGTGACTTGTGGGTGTTATGGAATGATGATTTTGGTGACTGTGAGGTTCTGGAAACCCATAATCAATTCATCCATCTTCGCTTTATTCATGCCTTGCAGTCCTATTATATTACAACAGTTAATGTTAGCTCGAATCCCACACTGCGGAGAACTATATGGACTAAACTGAAGCACATTAGTGGTATGATTGATGGTAACTGGTGTATTGGGGGTGATTTTAATAGCACTTTATATATGCATGATAGAAGATTAAATGCAAGAGACAATATTTCCATTGATAAATACTTGGGTGGTTTGGTGGATGAGATTTAGGTTTCGGACCTCCTATGCAGGGGTCCCTATTTTACATGGAAACGTGGTAATAGTGAGAGTCGCATCGATAGAGTTATGGTTAATGATAGCTTTCTATCTCAGTTTCCTAATACAGAGCTGTTCCATCTTCCCTTCTATAAGTTGGACCATCATCCGATTCTACTGAAACTGCTTAGAGCCAAGATTCAGGTGGCAACCCATGATAAGCTTTTATATTTGTTGCGTATTGGGCTCTACATGAGGACTTTGACAACTTCATGAAGGCTATATGGAATCCAGAATGTAACTGGTTTAAGAATGTAGAGAAATTTATTAGAGAAGTTCAAAAGTGGAAGGTAGAGGTTTTTGGGCACCTTGGTAGGAAGAAAAGACATTTGTTTAATAGACTTGATGAACTGTCAAGTATGCCAAGATCGTGTCGTAACCTGCTCGAGATCGAACATCTTTAACGCAGGATATGGTTAGAGCTTGAGGAACTTTTACATCAAGAGGATATGTTATGGGCCCAGAAGGCCAAATGTGAGTGGTCTTTGATGGGTGATAGGAACACAAAGTACTTTCATTCAAAGGCTAATAGTAGAAGAAAGAGGAACAAAATTGAAGCTATAAAAGATAGAAATAGTCACTGGATCTATGATGTTGAGGAAATCAAGTCTCTCACTATCCAATATTTCCAAGCTCTTTTTACTGAAGAGAGTTGCCCCGTGGGATTGGCAAATTGTCACATGACCTATCCTACAATTAATGATACATACATAGGGATGCTGGGAAGGTCGTTGGGGGTGGAAGAGATCAAACAAGTGGTTTCCTCTATGCAGGCGCTTAAGTCTCCTAGGGCGTACGAGCTTAATGCTATGTTTTTTCAAAGCCAATGCCCTATGGTTGGCAATTCTATTGTGGATTTATTGAATCAGCTTTTTGAGGCACCCTCAAGGGTGAAGGAGGTTAATGGGACGTTGATTGTGTTGATCTCTAAAGTGGACCAACCAGAGACTTTGAAGGATTTTTGTCCGATTAGTTTATGTAATGTGGTATATAAAATCCTAAGAAAAGTAATCTCTGCTCGAATCAAAACTTTCCTCTCAGATGTAATAGCTCCTAATCAATGTAGATTTGTTCCCGGAAGAGTCAGCTCTGATAATATCATTATTGCCCAAGAGGTTATTCATACCATGAAGACTATAAAAGGGAAGAAGGGGTTTATGGCAATCAAAGTTGACCTGGAGAAAGCTTACGATCATATCAAGTGGGACTTTGTGGTCTCTTGCCTCCAAGAACTACATTTTCCTCCACATATCATTGAGCTTATTAGGGAATGCATTTCCTCTTCTAAGATGTAGATTTTATGGGAAGGAAGTAAGACATCAGAATTTATTCCTTTGAGAGGAATTAGACAAGGAGACCCCCCTCTCACCCTATTTATTTATGATATGTATGGAGAAACTCGCTCACTTAATTCAGGAAGAAGTACATAAGGGGAATTGGAGACCAATTCGACTAAATAAAGATGGACTGAAGCTGTCTCATTTATTTTTCGCTGATGATCTCATTCTCCTATTGGAAGCATCGGTGGACTAAGTGGAAGTAATAAGGAGTTGTCTTACTAGATTTTGTGATGCTTTAGGACAAAAAGTAAGTAAGGCCAAAACATTTATTTTCTTCTCCATTAATATAAATCACAATCGCTCATGACAGTTAAGTGAATTGTTAAGGTTTGCAACCAGGGACCTAAGGAAGTACTTGGGTGTTCCCCTTCAACACCAACGAGCTAGTAAAGCTACCTACCAATACATAGTTCATAAGGTCAAGCGTTGGTTGAGTAATTGGAAGGCCAATAGTATCTCCTTTGTTGGGAGACACACCCCTGTCTCTTCAGTAGTGACAGCCATCCCTACTTACCCAATACATACTGCTTTCTTACCGGCAATAACTTGTGAGGATTTGGAGAGAAGAACTCGAGGATTCCTATGGGGGTCCACGGATGAGAAGCGAAGAGTTCACCTTGTTGTATGGGAGGAGGTGTGTAAGGAGAAGAAGCGTGGTGGACTTGGGCTACGCCATATGAGGATTCAGAACCAGGCTCTACTTATGAAGGCTAGATGGTGACTCATCAAAAGGAAGGATGATTTATGGGCTCGTGTTGTTAGAAGCAAATATAAGTATGGTGATGATATTATCCTGGAGATTGGCAAAGATCGCCCTGGGTCAAGGTTATGGAATGGGATCAAAAGAAACTGGGAAACGATTGAGCGAGGTATGGAATGGAGTTGTACAACAGATGGTAGGGACATGGTTAGGTGGAGCCTTGAATCTCACGGACTGTATACGGTTAAATTGGCTTATAGGTTGATTTATCCGGAGGAAACCCCTGATGATTGATTCTGGAGTATACTATGAAAATTAAAGGTCCCACAAAGGTGTAAGACATGTCTGTGGCTGGTGTTACATAATCGTCTTCTTACGAATACATCTAGACTGTATAGGGGGTTGAGTTCTGATGACAACTGTAGGGAGTGTGGTAGTATGAAGAAATGTTACACGTCTTGCGTGATTGTCCTCGTGTGGCTCAATTTTGGATGTCCCTAATTCATGTAAGGTACAAAATTCAGTTTTTTTAACTAGGATTTGTGCGAGTGGTGCAATTTAATCTATGCAAGGCTGTAAGGAAGACTGATATAGGGGCATGGAAGGATTTCTTCGCTGTGGCTTGTTGATTACTTTGGAAGGGTAGGAACGAGAAGGTCTTCGAGAATGCTACTCCCTACATGCAGTCTATCCATATCAGGGCCGAAGCTATGCTACGCTCTATCCAGAGATGTAATGGCTCGCTGAACCGCATAAGGGTTGGAGCTGGTCCTGAACAACAGGAGGACCCCGAGTCACAGGTGGAATCAGGGAGGCCATGACTATTTGTGGATGGAGCATGCGGAAGAGGAGATGGCAGATCGGGGTGTAGGGGTGTGTTCTACGATGAGGTCGGTGCTTTCCATGAGGGCTTCATGATGAGATTAGAGCATGGTGATGCGCTCTTAGCTGAAACGTGGGCCTGTCTCATAGGTCTGAAGCGAGCATGGGACTTTGGCTTTCGAGACTTGCTAGTCATGACCGACTGCAGGGAGGTGTATACACTTATCATAGAAGGTTGGAACAAGGAACATCACTACAACTGTGAGTTAAGGGAGATCCAGACAATGTTGCGACGCAACTGGATTGTTGTTGTGAAGCATATTTCAAGAGACCTGAATCTAAAGTCAGACCACCTAGCGAAGAGGGCTATGAATATGGCACCAAGTTTTTACCCGGTTTCCTCTATGCAAGATGTTGGGTGGGACGTTTCGCGAAGTTACCTGATCCCAGCTGGGGCTGTTTCCTAGTTTCTTTTTTGTTTTTTTTTGGCTTTTTTTGTTTAGTTTGCTTTCTGATGTTTCGAAAAAAAAGGATTATCATAAGTATAAAGTGGCGGTAGCTAAGATGAGGATATATGGTCATACACAAAAAAGATAAGATTTGCAACAAATATGCACGTGGAAGAGTAGGAGTCGATTATATTAAAGAGAAAATAATAGAAAATGGTCTGAAGTAGTTCGTACACGTTCAAAGAATGCTATTGGATCTGCCGGTGAGAAGGTTGATAAAGTAGTATGAAATCTTCTGAAAAGGAGTAGGGGGAAACCAAAGGGACACAAAAGGGAAGTTATTGAGTGGACCTCTTAATCAACAAGTTATTTAAAGATTTGGTTATTGATAAGATACAATAATATCATGTGATCTATATATTTGACCTCACTAGTGAGTTTTGTCTTTATTGTTATTGTTTTAATACTTTTTTTCACAAAAGTTGTTGTAATAATATAAAAGTTTTTTTATGCTAAAATACATTATCTTCAGAGAACCAAACAAGCCACACTAGTACAAAATTCCCTTTTTAAACCGCCACAGACCGGTTCTAGTGGATAGGGTCTTAAAAATTTGACCCGTGGCAGTTTTATAATTATATAGAATTTTTAAGACCGTTTAACCGGTCTTAAAAAATTTATCTAGATCGGTTCTAAAAAAACCAGTCTTAAAATATAAAAATATTTTAAAATGTAAAAAAAAATTTAACTTTTAAGACTTGTTATTAAGTAAACCAGTTTTAAATAAAAACTTATCTAGACCGGTTATAAATAAACCGGTCTTAACATATGAAAATATTTTAAAATTTTAAAATTTTTAACTTTTAAGACCGGTTTCTATGAAAAACGATCTTAAATATAAATAAAAACGGACTTAAATATTTTATATTTAACGCTGGTTTTCATAGAAACCGGTCTTAAAAGTTAAAAATTTTTAAAATTATTTTTTCCCCATTTTAATACCGGTTTTAATGGAAAACCGGTCTAAAAGGTGAGATATTTCGGCATATTTTCACTCCCGCGTGCCCAGATCCTGTGCTCTGAACCCTTTCATCTCTTGTCTCCATTTATGTGTAAGCTCTGTCGCTGCTTATTCTGAACTCCTCCATCGCTCCCCATTCCTCTTTTGCTCCACTCTCCTCTATCATTAACGATGTCGTTGTTGTGTTCCTCGTCGATGTTCTTTGATCATCGTCACTCTCTTTCGTTGCCACCTTTATTCTTCGCAATGACCATTCTCCTCTGTCATGACTTCCCTTTACCACCGTGACTTTGGGTAGAAGCTCACTCCTTGGTCTTCAATCAGGTTAGCGTTCTGTTAATTAAAGCCCTCAACTTTCAGCTTGTATTTGCTATTCTCAACAATATTAACTCTGACATTATATAGTGGTTAGACACTAAATAATTGCAGAAAAATGTAATTAAGGTTAAAGGGAAAACTATGTAATCGATGACTTTATTACTATATACATTTTTCTTGTTTTGGACCAAAAGTAAATAAGGTGCTCTCTGACTCATGATAATTGACTTGGAGTAATACCATTCTAAGTTTAATTTTGTTTTAATTTAGTGTGATTGTTTGATTGTCAGTGTTATTGGTTTAGTGTGATTGTTTGATTGTCAGTGTTTAGTGTGATTGTTTGATTCGAAGTTCTGTTTTTTTTTACTACTTTCAAATATGCATGTTAAAATTCATTGAAATATCTAAAACTCTATGGTGGTTGTTTTTTTGTCTATCCTTTTGCTGTTGGATATAGGGTGCTACAAGTGTTGAGATATATATGGATCATAGTTGGATAAAAGCTAAATGAACGAGTGTTGAATATGATAATGGGGTGAGGGGGGTTTTTTAGACTTCGCTAGAAGAAATGTCGATGATGGTAGTAGGAAGTTTTATTGCCCTTGTGTAGTATGTTTGAATGAGAAGCGACTAAGTGCTGTAGATATATACATATTTAATTTGTGAAGGATTTTGTAAGAGTTATACAATATGGGTATGGCATGGTGAAGAATTAGAAATGTCAAGTTCATCTAAATAGGGGGAGTGGGCTTTGATGATAATGACACGGATACGGATGATCGGATAGAGGATATTATTCATGATATAGGAGAAGAGGCTTTTGAGCAATCATATGCATGTGGTAATATGTGCAGTGATGCTAAGACACAGCTGTATCCGGGGTGTCAAAAATACCAATTGTTGAAAGCAATATTGAAATTGGTAAGCTTGAAAGCACGGCATGGATAGAGCAATAACAGTTTTTCAGAAACTCTTGAGGCTTTTAAGGACATGCTTCCAGATGATAATGTGTTGCCTTCTCGATACTATGATGCTAAGAAAATATTGCGTCCAATAGGGATGAAGTATAAAAAAGATCTATGCATGCCTTAATGATTGTATATTGTATAGAAAAGAGTATGAAGTGGAACAACAATGTCCGATATGTGAAACCTCGAGGTACAAATCAAATAACGCCAAGGTTCAAGCGCTTGTTTGCTAATGAAAACGATGCAAATAATTTGAGATGGTATGTGGATGAGAGGAAAGAAAATAGTCGAATGACCAAACAAAGGTTAATTAGGGAGCATAACAAAACTTTTACACATTGGTCAAACAAAAGGTTGATAAGGTTGATGGAAAAGAATGTGTTTCTGATACAATTAAATGGTTAGCACGTGGTCCTGAGGTTGATGTCATAACTTGGACTTCATTTGTGATAAATGGTTATACGTTTTACACGAAGTCCCTTGATGATAGGAGCACTGTCCAGAACAGTGGGGTTATGTTAGTGGTTGAATCTATGCACTTCTCTAGTTCGAAAGATAAGAACCCTAGATTGGCAGCAATACCTTATTATGGGGCTATTGAAGAGATTTGGGTGGTTGATTATGTTAAAATTAAATTTCCCATTTTCAAATGCAAGTAGGTTGATGTCAACAATGGTATGATGATTGATCAATTGGGATTTACATTAGTTGATATGATTAGTAGAAGTTTTGGAAATGAACCTTTTATTATGGCATATCAAGTGAAACAAGTGTTCTATGTTACCGATCAAGCAAATAAAATGTGGTATGTAGCTCTCCAAGGAAAAAAGGTCATTGACATTAATCAGGAAAGTCGTTCAATGAATGATCTTCTTGAGACTCCTCCTTTTTTTAGGGGTCTACTAGAATTGAACGAAGAAGATGAAGTAGACAATGAACATGGCACAAGAAATAATTATCATAAAGGGATATGGGAGGATATCCCTTTATAACACTACTTTGAAGGTTAGTTAGCTAAAATAATTATCATGTATATTGTTGTTGGTATATATATAAAACTACTTTTTTTTGTTGTCATCATAGGAAAATGAAGCAAATGAGGTGCCTTAGCTGGACTGAGCTCAACCTATGCGCATATTAGGTCACAATGGAGAAATAAACACTATTAGAGGCAATGCGAAATGGTATGCTGTGAATCAATGCTGTTACAAACTTGTACTATTTTATTATTTAGAGACTAGAAGAATAACTATTTTTTGCATCGATATTTAAATTCGTATAGGATGAAGGCACGTGAGGGCCTACTCAAATGCAAAGAACGAGCTTAATTTGTCTGAGCCTGAGTTAAAGGGTCTCTTACCTATTGTTGATGCTTTTTTTTCCAAGGCCTATTGTTGATGCTAATTCATCTTATTCAGGTGGTTCTAGTTTTTAATTTCCATCTATGCTACTACATGTATATCAACAGATATGGGTGAATCTATGTCTACTTACGTTTTGGATTGTCATATATGTGATTTATATAAGATGTTTGTTAAAATGTGTAAGAGAATAATTTATTTGGATGTCGTTGAAATGACTACTTGCTGAGTGAAATGTAAAACAGGGGAAATGACTTGCTGGGTAAATCTTTTAAAATGAACAATTTTTTTTTTAAAAAAACTTTTAAGATCGGTTCTATTAAAAACCGGTCTTAAAACTAAGACCGGTTTTTAATAGAACCGGTCTTAAAAATTAGAACTTTTTAGACTAGTTTCTTCGATAACCAATCTAAAAATAATTATTTTAAGACCGGTTTCATAAATAACCGGTCTTGAAATTTTTTTTTAAGACTGGTTCTATAACCGGTATAAAAAGTAGCAGACTTTTAAGACCGGCTATATTAAGACCGGATCCAGAATTGGTCTAAAATATCGTTTTTAACCGGCCTTAAAACTGATTTTTCCACTAGTGCTATAGCCAAATTATAATGTTTAAAAATTTTATTTAAATGAACATTCAAGCACATTACTTAAAACTGATATTTCTAATGCATGTATTAATAGTTTCTATCAAATTTTATTCGGCTATTAAATAATGTATCTTGGCTCCCAAGATCATCTTTGTAATTATAAGGACATAATAACCATTAGTTCATTACTCAAGAAAAGATTGTCAACAGGACCTTATAAAACTCTAATTATGAAAATACACATAACAACCCCACCAAATCGATAGAGGTAAACATCAATTCAAAAAATTTGAGGTCCCCTAATAATGAATGATACACAAGGGTCTAATTTTCGCATGAAGGAAATAATTTTCATCCTACTTCACAACAAGTGAAACAAACATGACGTCCTTCCCAAATTTACATGTATATTATAAAGAATGGATCATTTTAGTTTGTTTGAAATAATAATTAGAGTCTTTAAAAACAACTTTTCAATCGTGATTTACAATATACGAAATAAACATGAGAAAAGTTTTATCTCCATTTATATAAATAAACACTTTTAAGGACCCCAAACGTGATCTCAAACAAGCCTGGCATATTGTCAAAAGGCTCTTGAAACCAAAAGCCAGCGGAAAAAAGTAGTGTAGTTTCAGAAAATCTGAAGTGAACTTCGTATCAGATTCCAGCAAAAGCAAACAGGTGGCAACATTACAAATTGCTTATGATATATAAAGGACCGACCAAAGGATTTTAGTTGGGCTCTAAGGCATTCATTCATAAGAATAAGAAACAGATTAGAGCTACTGATGACAAGGAAAACCAAACAAGAAACAGGGCTGTCAAAAAGTGATCGCCATGTAACTATTAATAGAAAAGGCTGGATTTAAGGATTCCATCGAGTGCCTACAGATACAAAATGAAAAGAAAAACGCAAGTTACAATGATAAGGAACTTCCAAGCTAAGTACTACTTCTAGCAGCAGCAGCTGAAATAGACAACACAAATAAGTAACAACGTACAAAATTAATGCTCTATCTTATCTTTCTCTTTGAAGCGCTACTGCCCATGGGTCGTGACTTGCCAAAAGCTTTCATCTTCCTTCTTTTCCTCTCTTCTTCGCTATCAGAGTCATCCCCTTTCTCCCTATCAGCATTGCTCGCTTCTCTCTCCAACTCTTCCCATGTCTTTCCCTTCTCTTCTTCTGAGTCCTCCTCAGAATCCTCCTCTTCCTCATCCTCGGACTCCACCAGTGATTCACTATCAGAAGCCTCATCTTCAGAATCAGACTCAGGTTCCAGATCCGATGGCTCATAACCTTTGTCTGACTCCTCTGAATTCTCAGATTCTGAATCAGTAGCCTCCAAATTCAAAAACTCCCAACCCCCACCTTCTATAAAGCTCTGTGGGTCATCAGTGATTGTCTTCAGTATCTGTCGCCAATTCAGATTTAGCCTGCTCTCATAATACTTGATGTCCGTTGTGTCAAGCCATTCCTTGATGCCATCAAGAGCAGTTGAAGGGATGGAATCAATCCTGAGGACATCACGCTTGAAGTCCTTAAATACTACTGTCATATCAAAGTTCTTCTGCCCAAGACCAACTCTCTCTAAATTCACAATCTCAATCTCACCAAGAGTGACAACAAGGAAAGGTGTTTCAATCAGTTCAACAAGACAGGCTGAAGTAGGAACAATAAATACAGAGGATTTATGAGGCACCCCAGTGAAGCCAAGTTCTCTCAAAGGTTGATCAAACTCAAGATCAAGGCGGCTAAATTGGGGTTGCCCCCATAGATCATTGACCCGATTGACAAAGCTCTGAAATTCTACATTGATTTTGTTCTTTCTGTCTCTCTCCCTTTGCTCTTCTTCAAGTTCATCAGGGTCATAGGCAGATCTCTTTCCACCTCCCACATTCTGAACCATCTCCATTACCTCAACATAAAACTGGACATCCTTGGTTTTCTTGTTTCCAACCATAATATGGTTGTGCAAATGGAAATGCAGGAGTGTAATCATTTCATTTTCTGCTGGCTGAAAAAATGCATGCTTAATGTTGGCAAACATTACATCCACACGTTCATCTTGCCTAGTGGTAGAGTAACGGAATCCATTCACATGAGCCTCAAGTGTACCAGGTATCTTCCTTCCCCGTCCACCAAAAGGAGGCCGAATCCATAGATCAGGTAACCGAATAGGCTTAAATCTATTATTGGCTAGCTGTAGCTTCTCCTGAGTAACCAAGGTTGCTCTCTCAGCCCTCTCAGACTCCCTGGCCACAACTTGTCGCCTAAGTGTTTTAATGGACTGCACCAGCTCGCTTATGTGCCTTGAATCCTTGGAACGGAATGAAGCCTCCTTCAAGTATATAGAACCTGGGAACTTCACTGAGTTTGCATCATGAGGGCTGAACGGGGTTCCAGGAACATTAAAAATAATTCTGATGTAGCAGTTGCGATTGGTGTCCTGCTGGCTGGAAACAGTTCGAATGAAAGCCACATGAAAAGGCACCATACTTCCATTTATAGGCAAAACGATTGCCTCGTGCTTCTGATCAATCTGAATCATCATATCTCTGGGTGTGGGAAGGTCATTTATGTTCTTATAGGCAACTAGATCTGCTGAAGTCTTCACAGCAGCACGGTTGTCTCCTCCCTCACTTCCTCCACCAGCAAGACGCCTTGCAGTTTCTTCATTTTTCTGGCGAGCAAGTTCTGCCTGATGCTGCCTTCGAAGCTCCTCCTTTGATATCTCATGGTTGTCTGATCTAAGAGTTGTTTTAGACATGACTGGCTCAGTGACCTCAGCCTTGGCCTTTTTGGCAGGCCTCTCTTCTTCCTCATCTTCATTGAATGAATAAGCCACATCCTTAACAGCTTTAGAGCTCAGAGAAGTTACAACTTCTGTCTTATCTTTGGCAATTATGACTGTGTCCGCAAGCAGCATTGAAAAGCTCTTGCTCTTTGGCTTGCTGCTCTCACTCTGCACGTTCTGAAATCCAAGCGTAACATTGAAGACCATGCCTTCTTTTACTATTTGCTCGTTTTTAGAATTAAGATTTAACCCTGACTCACGAAACTCAATGCCAATGCCTGTCCCAGCAGATTTAGTCAAATTAGAAACCAATTCAGGAGCCTCCTTTTGTACAACAGAGAGTGCGGCCAGGTATGCAGCACTGATCTTGTTCCCTGGCTTTAAGGAACCAATGGCTGCTTCATGGGCTTTCAGAAGAACTTCATAAGCCTTACTCTGAAGGGGTTCAGCATCAATCAAGAAGGTCCTGGCTATGTTTGAGCAGTAACTCTTATACCGAGCTCCTACCGCACATATAATCACACTGGCAGAGTCATAATAAAGTAAATCATCGTTGCTGACAGCACTAGGTCTGAGATCAAACTCTCCACCACTCTGAAAAATTGGGGGGTAACAAATGTCAACATTCTCTGCCTTTAGTTTACAATTGACTTTTGAAGGTTCCAGTATAACTTTCTCAGTCTCCTCCATCAACGTAGAATGAGAAATTTTCTTCTCGTCATCAATTACATTTTCAAGCTTTGGAACAACAAAGTTTTTCATCACACTAGTTGCCAGGTATGATGCTCTCTTAATTGATGTTAGCTCCTCATTATTCTTGACAGCAAACAGGCTAGATAACCCATTACTCACATCAATAAGTTGAAAACCAGTATTTTTCAGTTTATCAGCCCATGTTTCAAGGAGTTTTCCTTCAGGAGCTTCTCTTGATATGTATCCAATAGCAGGAACATCAGAACCATCAACCTTAGACTGAGAACGGATGGCACGGAATATAGCATCCATTTGAGCAACCCCATCATCATCTTTTGCCTTGATATGCATAATAACATCTGCACCAACTGCCTCTTTGCTTGGTTTTCTTACAGTCTCCAGAATGGAGGCTTTCTTTTGGCTGCATAACAAGTGAATCTGCTTCTTCATGAAGACCATAATTGTATCTGGGAACTCAAAACCAAGCAGCCATAAATTCAGAGCAGTAGATTTCAGGTATCGCAGGTCATCAGAAGGTGGGGGGCATGCTATCGCAATTGCATCGGAGGAACCCCAAAGATTGGTTTTATGTTCATCCCAATGTGAATAAAATGATTTCAGTCGTGATTGAAATGTATTTAGATCAATGGAATAAGGGCTTCCTGCTGCACTGGCCTTTCCATTGGGAGGTAGGGCACTTCCATTTCGATGGTCAGCCATTAGCATGGAAGGGTGTGCTCAGTTTCTAGAAAACAAAAGACACAGTGAGTAGAATAAACAACTGAACAGATAATTACAGATACACACCTTTTTTTCCAATGAGACAAGGCTATCTGCTTCATTACATTAGACAGGAGACAAAATAAAATAAATATTGAAATTATATACCATTCTTATTTTTATTGTCAATTAAAGAGCTGAAACAGAATAAAATTATACTTTCCATATTCTCCCTCTCACTTGAGGAGTTAAAATCATTAAAAAGTACAAAATACACACATAATCCGTTATACTCCAATCTAATTTGCCAAAATTCACACAGAAAATAAAAACCAAGATCAAAATGGAAAGGAAAAATTCCTCAAACTCCTGTTGGAGATTTGGTATAGCTAATGAAAGATTTCTACAAATGTTGTAAACAAGGAGTGAATGATTTTAGTATATACCTTCCAGCGGATAAGTCGCTTAAAGAAACCCTAGAAAAGTGGTCCAGAGTTGAGACTCCACAGCCTTGAACCGTTTGACTCTTTCAAACCTAGGAACACCAGTGTTAAAATTACATAAATTAGTCCAAATTATCAAAAATACATCATCAAATATGTTATAATATAATTAACCAACAAGATAAGACCAAATGCAACAACAAAACAATTTTAATTACAATTACAAGAATTTAGACCATTTCAAAGTATAGCAATTAGCAGCAAAATATCAAATCTTCAACATAATTTCTTCTTGTTCCAAGATCTTAAAAAGAATTAAAAAATATATAATATTAGATCATAACACGATTTAACAAGTAATAGCTATAAGGAATGGTATTATTTTAACAATGCTAAACCAATCTGCAGACGGCTACTAATGGAGGCATTTTACAAATATATGGCCAACTGAACACGATTGAACTTAATTAATTAACAAGAGCATGCAAATTGCAACTCGAATATGCAAACAAAAACTCTTAAGTTCCCAGCAGAGCCACAAAAATCAATTACTATATTCAATAATCTACTCATATGTCCATCACCATCATTTAATCATGATTATGAAATTACAAAATATAGTTTATTTAGCTATCATGCATAATGCAGATATGTTTGCATTAAAGTGCAGAACGATGACATATAATCGTTGAAACAATAATATTTTTTTTAGGCTCTAACCAAAAATTCCTATAACTAAATGAAGTCGATCATTTGACAAACTTAAAACACTCAAATCCATGTACGCGTTCTTAAAATGCAGATATATGAAGTATATATAATCAGCAGAAGAAGCTAAGGAACCACACGGCTTTGCTTTCTGTTATCATCCGCACCAAAATTTAAAAATTGTCAAAGCATATTGAACCTCTCAATTTCTAGAGTTAAACTGAAGGTCGGACACTAAAACCAAAAACACAGGAACTTGAAATCTAGAATAGAATACATTCCGAAGATTATTGCTGTCTCTCCCTTGTTTTTTCCCCCCTGCACTACTCATAGAAAAAGGATCTGGCTTCCGAGGAGAAGACTCTGAGAGAGAGAGAGAACAAGAAGCAAAGGAATTAAACTTAGTTCAGGAATTGGCGAAGAAGAAGGAAGGTGGGTAGCTTCAATCATGCCAAAGAAGCTTCAAGACTACATCGCTCAAACAAAACCCTAATCCCCAAATCAATTTCTCTTCTTCCAAAAAGAGGAAATACGGAGGGTAGAGAGAGAGGCAGGGGGAACTTACTAGAACGCAGAAGGGAGAGAACTGTGAGGCAACAACTTCGAGCACCATAGCCGGTTGGCGGTGGACTCGTGGTGAGGGGGAGTGACGACGGCGCGAGAGTGAGGACTGAGGAGGGAGCACGAACAAAATATATAAATATTTTTTTTGAAAAAAAAAAAATCATAACAGGTCAGGCCAACCTGACAGAGTGACAGGTCTATTTCAAAGCCGCTGGCCTATTTCTACCACTAGGATGAAAACTTTAATACGATTCAGAAAACATTTCCGGAAACTATTAGACGAAGGAGAAAGAAACCCATGCCCTAATCAAATTGCGATTCTTGAAACCCCAAGTATCAGCAAGATTACACCAAATCCTCACCTTCTTCTGTCCAAATCAACGTCGTGAACCCGCCGTTGCCTTCCTCGCCGTCGGCTGGACTGTGTTGCCCCAAATTCACCAGCGTCTTCGTCCTACAGCGGTTCGTCTACGCCTCTGCGGAGAAGAACTTGTCCCGTCTTTTATTTCGCACTTGGGCAAATAAGTTTTATAATTAATTAATTACAGTTGGGTCAATTGTTACCCTGTTTTCTTTTTCTTTTCTTTTTAATTTTTATCAAGATTATCAATTTCATTTTTTGTTTGGCTAAAAATAATAATGTAAGAAAAAAGTCAAAATAAAATTTTGGCGGTTTCACAATTTCTTTTTGTTAATCCCCGATTTCCACATCTTCTTCTATTTTTATAACTATTTCCGACAAAACCAAACATTAATATTTACAAAATTATTATTTTAGTTGCACGAAACTCTTTATGAATTAATAGTTAATACTACATTCACAGAATGTTTTCCATTTCATATAAAATAATACAAAGTTTTTGTAAGCTTTTTATAGTATGTATATTATAGGAATACAATGTAATTTCGATTTGCATACCATTGAAACAATAACATGACATATTGATTTAATAAATTTATAATTTATTAAAAAATGCCTTTTTATGAACAACGAGCATTTACTTTCCGCACGTTGTGCAGCGTGCATTCATCAGACCTTATTGGCACATTAATTTGACAACACATTCCACATTCCCATTCAACACACACTCACCATCATATTAATATGCAAACACATTAGGAGGCTCTGTTTCCTTAACACCATCACAATGAAACGACCACAACATAGTAAATTATCAATGTCATTGCCAACTCTTGTTTACATAGAAATTCATAACTACAACACGGGTGAGCAGACATCATTTCAAATCACAATGAAACAAAACTCTTACACCTACTGTAATTATTGCTCCATATGGATTTTCCTGGTGTTTGAAATATGCGAACTCAAGGGACTCGAACATATTTTTCAATACCAACACTAATTTCGAGAAAAACTAATTATAGAACACCAACAAATAATTTATATACCGCAATGGTGGATTTTTTAATAAGATCCACACCCCAGCCTAATCTAATAGCATCTGTTCATGGACTTTATTGTAGCTGTCAATCCCATTCACCCCTCAACTGAACCCAATGGAGTCCACAACATTTTACACAATCACAAATACAACCCATACTACTCCAGCCATTACCCAGAAAAAATAGATGCGTCACAAATACTTAAACATTTTCCTAACACTCCAACTCAATAATGTAGCCACTCATCCATTGCAACTTATCCCTCGTACATATGTTCTTTACAATAACTAAATAACAAAAACCCACTGCCTCAGATGTCTTAAAATGCATACCACTACATTGAGACATTCAATGGTAATTGACATCATGGTTCCAATCCTCTACATACTATGGACCTAATACTTCACTCTAAATTTCTAAAAACCTCTATATATACAACATTAGTTGTTGTACATTTATCCATATCAACGGTGTCATGAAAAACAATCGTCAATCCTTCCTTGCTTCTTACTCTTGACAGTGCTGCATACAACTGCCCATGACAAAATACAGACCTTGATAGATACAGTCCTACATGACGAAGTAATTGACCCTGACTCTTTTTAATTGTCATTGCAAATGACAATGAAACAGGGAACCATCTCCTTTTCATCTTAAAGGGAAGCCTACTCTCAGATGGATTCATATCCATCCTATAGAGCAACACTTTATTATTAGGATGCGATCCAATAAGGGTAATTGCCTCAATTACAAACTTCCCGAGAAATGTCACACACAACCAAGTTCTATTACATAATCTGGATGCCTAATCAATATTTTGTAACAACATTATAGGACATCTGTTTACTCATAGAAATTGATAATATTCTAGTCATTTTCATCTCTTTTCATTTATTTTTGCGTTCATTTTGTACATATAAAGTGATTATAGAAGAAAATGTGATGTAATAAAAGAAAACACAAATTTTGTTGAATCATGAGTTAAATGCACATTGTTTTGATTATTTATGAAAGTTAAAGAGCTCATGAATCTCTCCTCCTTGTAGGTGGAGGATGACAAGTTATAAAAGCTCTCAAAAATCATGAGAAGATGTTAAAGGAAAGGAAGAATGCAAGAGGAAGATGAAAAAGAACATGATCAAAGAGAAGCATGTACTTGCCGTGGAAGTGTTGTAGCCAAAGTCATAGTGAAACCACCTAAAAAAGCACTGCTTCTATCTGTTTCTATTTCACAATTTGCTATGGCATTCGTTATAGCGAACCGACAGTGAATGCATGAAACTGATGCTATGTGTTTTGAAAAAGTGATGAACTTGGGGGCCTTTTAACCTAGAAGGGGCCTCAAAACTAAGGATTCTGCACATAGGGAAGGCTGAGAACTAAAGGAAGCTACTTAGGAGAGAGCTCTTGGAGGTTTTAGGGATTCTTGGAGGAGATTTAAGGAGGAATTCAAGATTTCTCCTTGCTTTTTCTAGTTTTTCCATCTTTTCTTCTCATTTTGCTGATATGGATATAAGTTTTAAGTTTAGTTTTGGTTTGTATTGATCATGAATAGCTAGAACTCTCAATTAGGATTACTTTTACCTATTGTATAGATTTAAACTACTAGATTATCTTGCTTTTATTGGTTAATGAGTATATATGTTGACTTTTCTTTGAGCTTAATGCTATATAGTGTTTGGTCACCATATGATTAGAGTTGTTCATTTGGAAGATGCTTGAGAGAGCTATTTTGGTTGTAGAACTTGAGAAAAATCATGTTAGACTTGAAGTTTGATGATTAAATGGATGGTTTGTTGTTAGAACAAAGATATATATCACAACCTAGCATAGTCTATTGAAGAGTTATTTTGGAAAGATGGTTTTCATTAATTATAATGAGAACTTACAACATTCACTGATTTCTGAAACTTGCGGATAAATTCTGAAACTATAGTTATTGTTTTGGAAATGACTACTTTGTTTTGGAAATGACTAGTTTTAGCTTAAAAAGTTTTAAACTTGGGTTTTGAACTTGAAACAATTTTGAAAAAAAAAAAGGTTTTTGGAAGGGAATTTATCACCAAGAATCTAATATTTGATGTTCTCTTGGTTACATGCATATACTGAAGCAATCATGTTCTGGCCTAGTATTGGGACAATTGCAATTTATGCTTGAATTTGAATGGTGATTTGAGGAGTAGTATGTTGCAACTTCTGATGTTTGTTTTTGGTAATGTTTTTATAGATCTTTACATGGGTGGTTGGTGGTCAAATGCTACTAAACAATGTTGCTTTGAAATCTTTTGGTTGTTGATCCTAACTGGAAAAAGTTGCCATTAATTTTTGAACCATGAAAATCTCCTTTGGACACTAAAGTGCAAATGGCCATGTATTTATTATTTGTGAAAACCCAATGTGGACCTAATGCCACAAGATTTCAGAACAACATGTAATATTGCATTATGTAGCATTCCTTTGCAAATTTTTGAACTAGTGCTTGGTCAAGCTATTTTGCACTCTTAGCCCTTGCTCAAAACCTTTCATTGTGGAAAACCAAATTTCTATTCACTAAGTCCAAGGAACATTGTGAATCACTCTGAAATTATTTTGTTTCCTACAATTACTGATGATTGCATTTGTTGAACCTATTTTCTGCAATGAATCATTTGATTTTGACTGACTAATGCTTAAACAAAATAGGTTTCTTTGGTTTACCACAATGAACTGGGTTTGGATTAGCTAAGTGTTTATTGTTGACAAAGTACCATTTGGGGAATAAATAGATTTTGAAGCTAGTGAGGATAGGCTTAAGTATGGAATTTTGTTTAGAAGCTTTATGTAACCCCCTGCCTTGAAAACCATAATTATAATTTGAAAATGAGCAATTAAAATGGGCTAGAGACCAATGGAAATTTAAACTCATCTCAATCCCTTCCTGACGGTAGGGTTGTAACCCCCTCACCGTAATTACATTCGGATTATAAAATTTTAGTGAAATAGAGACCAATGAGACAAAGTAATAAATTACAATCCCTCATCTAAGAGATGGGGTTTCCTGAAAAACGGTTCAAAATCATAATTCATCCTGGTCTCACATTCACATTCGAATATAATTACTTAAGAAACCAAATCACATTAATAAACATCAGAGTGCGTAACTAAAATCCCGGCAAACCCCGGTTACTTGCATTTATACAACATGGGTTTAAAGTTCCCAAAATGGGGATTACATATCCAAAATTTAACATTTACATCTTATGTACAAATAGTAATCCCAACCCAAAATAGATAACCAATAACCACTAAAGTCTCATAGTAATCCTAACTACTCCTGGTTGTCCGCTTCCCTTTCGAGCCACCTGCCCTGTCTGAAAAGGTTAGTCATTTGGAAAGAATGAGATTCTAAAGAATCCCAGTAGTAACAAATCATTTATACCACACGTAATCACATAGCATGTAAACAAATCATCACATATCAGCAACACACAAATCACACTCTATTCTCATCCCCTTTTACCACCGGGAAGGCACACCGTCCTAACCCGAACCATTGTTAGCGACTCAGGGACTGTTGGTATGGCAGTGCATACGAATAGCCTTATAGCTCACATATAAGCTTTCGGCCCACAATTAGCCTTTCGGCCTATATAATCACATATATCACACCCTAACCTCATCCCCTTTTACCACTGGGAAGGTACACATCCCTTATCCGAACCGTTGTTAGCGACTCAGGGACTATTGGTATAACGGTGCTTTCACAATTTCACAAATCTTGCAGCATTTAAGTCCATCATAAACCAATGATATAGCACACATATAATGTATCACATAAGGTATAAAGAAAGAGTCACTACCTGTATCTTTCCTGACTGGCTCCGGTACCGTGGTCCCACAAGGGCAACATATATCAAATCCTGTACCCAATTAGGGACAACCGGTCAATCTCTTTTCCAGGTTTTTCATTTCATAATACTCTAAGTTGGTTATCATTTAGGATTCTTTAGGTGATTATTAGAGGCCTAAACATATGCCTAAAGGGTTGGAAGAAGCTACCATGAAGACCCATTTTCAGAAGGCAAAGCAGTGATTTTAGGCTGGATCACTCAAGTGAAGACGACCTCACTCAAGTGATAGGAAACTCGTGCTCGAGTAAGGATGACTCTTACTCGCGTGTGTTTGACAGTGAGCAGCTACTACAACCAGAAAGTGCCCACATCACTCAAGCATGAAACTTTGCACTCGGGTGATGACTCCAAATATGCTCGAGTCCCCGAAAGTGCAACACAACGAGTGACAACCAGAGAGCACATGTTAGCATCAGGGGGACAAGCTCACTCGAGCATACCCCACGGTGCTCAGGTGAAACGGTCGTGCTTGCGAGTGTCAGAGCACACTCTTGAATAATGGCTAGCGAGTGACAACCCAAGAGCAACCCTAACCAAGCTCTCACACTATCACTCGGGCAATCCCTTGCTCACTTGAGTGATCATCAACTTCACTCGCGGATATAGAAGTGCACTCGAGCTCACTTTATGCAAACCCAGGTAAAACACAACGCAGAAAGGGAAAAATACACGCAGTACTCGAGCATGATCTTCCCTCACTCGAGTGTTGTGCATCAGAGACCAGAAACGCAGCAATGACAGAAAAATACCAGATGGTCAAATACAATCCCAATGGTTTCCAAACTTTACACAAAGCTCAAACACACTTAACCATGCCTAAGGAACATATTGGCAACTTCCAAAACACTCCAAAAACCCTTTTTACCATAATCTATGCCTTTGGGTCTCTATGACACATAATACCCCAATCTCATTCAACTTACATCCAAACTTCCAAACTATATCCAATACTCAAATGACTTCACAATAGACCATTTGCAACATCAATCTAAACAAAATTCATATATCCAAAAATAGGTATAAACTAGGGCAAATTTCCAGATTTTCACAAACTTATCCAAAAATTACAAACAATATATCAAAATGCACTAAAGGCTTACCTCTTCACTTTGCCAAATCCAGAATCTTGATTCTCAAACTTTCAATTTCGTCCAACACCCAAATCAACACTATCCAATATTCTAAAATCACCACAACGAAGCTCTCAATGAGATGCACAACATTAGAGAAGAGGATTTGAGCTTAAGAGGATTACAACTCACCCAAAATCAAAGCTTTCCCTTCCCTCTTTTCTTGCTTGTGCGCCGGAAATGGAGAGAAGAGAGAGAATATGATGAGATGAAACAAATGATAATGATGAAGTGCAATTCTTCCTTCCTTGCCCATACCCAACCAAATAGGAGAGAGAAAATGAGAGAAAAGTGATGTTTTGTCTCTTATGCCTTATCCAATAGCCTACACAATGCCACTTGTCATCATCTTATTCACTCCCACCATGAGCTCACACAATCGCAAAGTATAAGATTCCGACCCATGTGCAATGAATTCCAACCCTTGATCTTAAATACCACACATTTTTATACCAAATTCACATTACATTAATTCCAAAAGTGTTTGATTACATTAATTACAATCAATTTTAGAGTCATTAGCCCTTAATCCCGAATTGGGATATTACAAGGGTTGTCACAAATTCTTTCAAAACTTCATCCCTTCCCTGGTCTCAATTTTCATGTTTCGAATATAATTACATGTGCAGTTAGTCGCATTCAAATATATCAGAGTATATAACAAAGTCCTGACAACTCCTGGGATTCATTCACTAAGGGCTAAAAGTTTACCATACAAGGGATTATAATACTATTCCAAAATATTATTTACATCTCCAAAAATAATATACAGTAATCCCAAATTCAAATAGATAACCAAAAAATTGAAAGTAATTACCCCTACAGGGTCCTACCCGCTCCTGGTCGCCCGTTTCTCCTTGGAACCACTTGCCTTGTCTGTAAGGTTAGTCAATGGAAATAATGAGATTCAATAGAATTCCAGTAGTAACAAATCACTCATACAATATATAAACACATAGCATGTAAGATCATGTTTAGCAGCAACACAATGATGCACGGCTCACGCCACACACTACAGCACTCACGGTTGTATATACAATGCGACAACTTACACTGTAATGGCAGCAGTATCTCAAAGCATCACAAAGTATCTCAATGCATGACAACTTACATACAATGTTCCATATACAGTACAAGAGAAAGAGTCACTACCTTGTTCTTTCCTGACTTGCTCCGGCACGGTTCGCTCACGACCAGGGCAAATGTCAAACCCTATAAACCAAAGTTAAGAACGGCAGATTAATCTCTTATTCCAAGCTCTTTCTTTTACAACACTTAAAGCTAGCTATCAATTGAACTCTTTAAGTGGCTATTAGAAGTCTAAACACACTCCTAAAGGGTTGGGGAAAACTACCCTGAAGATCCCTTTTTGGAAGCAAAAGTACTTATTTTTTGCTGAATTACTCGAGTGAAGAAGGCCTCACTCGAGTGATACCCCCACTTGCACTCGAGTCCCATAAAGTGAGACACAGAAAGTATGGACCCGAGAGTACAGACATACCCTGGAGTGGTCAATTCACTCGAGCAGTCTTTTGGGCACTGAGTGATGACACATACTCACCCGAGTCCCATCAAGTGAGGTACAAGAAGTGATAACCCGAGAGCAACTAAAATCCCAAAGGGACAAGTACACTCGAGCACTAGCCTTAGCACTCGAGTGACCACCCAATACCCGTGAGTGACCACGCGCACTCTTGAATATGTATGATCAGAAAGAATTGAATGTGACTGTGGAACTATATTGCGACCACAAGAGTCTCAAGTATCTGTATGATCAGAAAGAATTGAATATGAGACAACGGCGTTGGATGGAGTTGCTTAAGGACTACAACCTGGAAATAAAATATCATCCGGGTAAGGCAAATGTAGTCGCTGATGCTCTTAGTCGAAAGACTGTATTTGTGGCAGCTATGATGATCAGGAGGGGAAATTGATTGCTGATTTTCGTGATTTGAATTTGATGAATCAGATCATCTGTGCCAACTACACTGTTTCCCAAGAGGAAAGTGATCTAAGAACTGAGATTGAAGAAGCTCAGAGACAAGATGAATGGATACAGCATAATCTAGCTAGAATAGAGCGGGGAGAAGTTCCAGGATATGACCTATCACCTCGTGGATTGGTTCGCTATCAGAAAAGAGTTTGTGTTCCACTTAAGGCGGATTTGAGACAGAAGATCTTAGATGAGGCGCATAAGAGTCGATATACTCTTCATCCTGGTATGACCAAGATGTACCATAACTTGAAATCTATGTATTGGTGGCCGGGAATGAAGAGTGATGTGACGAAGTATGTGGCGAGGTGTCTCACATGTCAAAAAGTGAAGATTAAACACCAAAGACCGCCTGGTTTGTTGCAGAGTCTGAGATTCCAGAATGGAAATGGGAAAGTGTGACCATGGATCATGTTGTGAGATTGCCCAAGATCAGGAATTATGATGCGGTCTGGGTCATTGCGGACCGGTTAACGAAGTCGGTGCACTTCTTACCGATTAATGCTAGTTACTCTCCGGACAAACTAGTAGAGATTTATATTCGTGAGATTGTGAAACTCCATGGCATACCAAAGAATATCATCTCCGCTCGTGATCCCTGATTTACTTCAAGATTCTGGAGGGCATTGCATGAGACATTGGGTACTCAATTGAGATTCAGTACATCCTATCATCCTCAGACAGATGGACAGTCAGAGAGGACTATTCAGACCTTAGAGGACATGTTGCGGGTGTGTGTTCTCGACTTTAAAGGGAGTTGGGACCGTTTTCTTCCACTTGTTGAGTTTGCTTACAACAATAGCTATCATGCGAGCATTCAAATGGCGCCGTATGAAGCATTGTATGGGAGAAAATGACAATCGCCATTGTGTTGGAATGAGTTGTCTGAGAGAAAGCTCTATGGGCCAGATCTTGTGGATCAAACCTCATCCCAAATTCGAATCATTCGTAAGAGGCTTCTTGCAGCTCAGAGTCGGTAGAAGAGTTATGCAGACAAGAGGAGAAGGCCTCTAGAATTTGTAGTTGGTGACCATGTGTTTCTGAGAATATCTCTTGTCACCGGTATTGAGCGAGCTATCAAGAGAAAGAAGTTGAGCCCAAGGTATATAGGTCCTTTTGAGATCCTTGAGAGGATTGGGCCTGTTGCATACCGAGTAGCCCTACCACCGAACTTGAGCAAACTTCATGAGGTGTTCCATGTTTCCCAATTAAAGAAGTATCGACCGGATCCATCTCATGTGGTTGAGTATGAGAATGTGGAGTTGCGAGATAACTTCACATATGCGGTGGAGCCAGAGCGGATAATTGATCGAGAGGAATGCCGGCTCAGACACCGGAGTATTCCTTATGTGAAGGTGATCTGGAAGGGTATGACCCAGCGGGAAGAAACTTGGGAAGCAGAGGAAGATATGCGAAGGCGATATCCGAAGTTTATGGCTCAAGTGATGTAGCAAATTTCGAGGACGAAATTTATTTGACAGGGGGAGAATTGTAATATCCCGATTTGTGATTAGGGCTAATGACTATGAGAATTATTGTAATTAGTGTAATTAAGAACTTTTGGAATTTATGTAATATGAATTTGGTGTACATATATGTGGTATTTAAGATCAAGGGTTGAGATTCCTTGGCTGTGGGTCAGAATCTGGTGTATTAAGCTTATGTGAGCTCTTTGAGGGAGTGAGTAGATGGTGATAAGTGGCATGTGGTGAGCCATTAGATGAGGCACATGAGACAAAATATCACTTTTTCTCTCTTCTCTCTCCCTTATTCGGTGGATGTGTGTATGGGAAGGAAGAGGAAGGCTTGTTCATCATCATTGCTTCATCTCATCTCTCTCTTTCTCCATAGTTTTCGGTGATCAAGGGAAAAGGAAGAAGAAAAGGTGAGATTTTGACAAGGAACGAAAAACCGGACCGGGCAATGAACCGGTCATAGCACAGGTTCAAGGGTTAATGGGTCAACCGGGGTCTAACCGGTAGTTGAACCGATCATATTAAAATATTATAATTTACTAGTGATAATATATATTAATATATTTTTAAACTTCTATAGATAAAAATAAAGATTTTTAGAAAAAAAATGTTTAAAATCTATTAGTATTAGTTATAATACCTATACTTATGCAAAGATATCTCATTTCCTATAATTATTATATCTTTTTAAATAATTTTTTCATTATTTCCTTCATTTTTTTAGATTTGTTCTTTCTTTATCTATTTTTCTCTTCATTTTAGTCTTCAACTTTCCATTTTACCCTCAAAAAACACAAAATACAAATTTGGAAAATTTAAAAAAAAAAAAGAAAAAGAAAGAAACCGGGTCAACCGGTTGGACCACCAGTTTTACCGGTTCTGACCGGTTCAACCAGTCTGACCTGTTTACTGATCAAACCGGACCGGACCAAGGACCGGTTCCCGGTTCAATCGGTCGAACTGGTCGATCCGGTCCGGTTTTTTGTACTCTGGATTTTGATGCTTTGTTTGATCTCTAATGCCCTAAATCTCTTCTCTAATGTTGTTCATCTAATTGAGAGCTTCAACTTGGTAATTTCAGAATCTTGAAATAGTGTTGATTTGTGAGTTGGTCGAAATTAAAAGTTGGAGAATCAAGATTCTGGATTAGGCAAAGTGAAGAGGTAGGCATTTAGTGCATTTGGATATATTGTTTGTGATTTTTGGATAAGTTTAGAGAAACCTGGAAATTGCTCTAGTTTGTACTAAATGTGGATTTTAGGAATTTCATTGTATTTGATATTGGAAATGGTTTAATGTGGAGTTGGTTGATTGTGGGATATAATCTGGAATGTTGGAATTAAGTTGAATGAAATTTGGATATTGTGTATCATGGAGACCTTAGTGTTTGATTGTGATCAAAATGGTTTTTGGAGTTGCCAATGTGTTCCCTAGTTAGTGGTAAGAGTGTATGAGCTTTGGGAAGAGTTTGGAAACCATTGGGTATGATTTTGACCATCTGGGATTTTCTGGTTTTGCTGCGTTTTTTGTCTCTGATGCACAACACTCGAGCAGAGGAAGATCATGCTCGAGTGCTGCGTGAGTTTTTCCCTTTATGCTTCGAGTTTTGCCTGGATTCTTTGAATGAGACTCGAGTGCACTTCTTTGTTCTCGAGTGAGGGAAGATCATGCTCGAGTGAGCTTGGGTTTACTCGAGTAATAGTGTGAGTCCAGTGTTCAGGTTGCTCTCGGGTCCTCACTCGCTGGTTTATGCTAAGAGTGTGCTCTGACACTTGCAAGCACGACCATCTCACCCGACCACCGCTATACCAACAGTCCCTGAGTCGCTAACAACGGTTCGGGTAAGGGCTATGTGCCGAAAGGCTAATTGTGAGCCGAAAGGCTATTTGTGAAAGCCGACGGGCCATTTATGAAAACCGAAAGGCTATATGTGAGCCGTAAGGCTATTCGTATGCACTGCCACGCCAATAGTCCTTGAGTCGCTAACAACGGTTCGAGTTAGGACGGTGTGCCTTCCCGGCGGTAAAAGGGGATGAGGGTGGAGTGTGATTTGTGTTGTCGATATGAGATGATTTGTTTACATATTATGTGATTACGTGTGGTATGAATAATTTGTTACTACTGGGATTCTTTAGAATCTCACTCTTTCCAAATGACTAACCTTTTCAGACAGGGCGAGTGGTTCGAAAGGGAAGCGGACAACCAGGAGTAGTTAGCATTACTCTGAGACTTAGTGGTAGTTGGTTATCTTTGTTTTGGATTTGGGATTACCAAATGTATATGAGATGTAAATGAATATTTGGGACATGTAATCCCCATTTTGGAAACCTTAAACCCATGTTATATATGTAAGTAACCCGGGGTTTGCCGGGATTTTAGTTTCCGCACTCTGATATTTATTATGTGATTTGATTTCTCAAGTAATTATATTCGCACGTGAATGTGAGACCAAGATTATTTATATTTTGAATTGATTTTTGAAATACCCCATCTTGTGATGAGGGATTAATAGTTGTGGATTTCATTTTATTGGTCTCTATTTCACTTAAATTTCGTAATCCGGATGTAATTACGGTGAGGGGGTTACAGATATAACTTTCTAGACTTGCCCAAACTAATCCCAATGGTTCAAAAACTCATACCAAAGCTCATTCCCACATAAAATTTCACAAGGAACCTATCGGAAACACTAAAACAACCCAATTCCTATTCAATCAACACATACTATATTTTTTAATCAAGATTCAACACAATCCTCCAAATTATCAAACATCCCAATTCAACTCCAAACTAAATCCATTGGCATCAAGACGCCATTTGACACCTATTACATCATAAGGCACTAGCTAATTTATTCATTTCAAAATTAGGCCAAAATCAGGGCAAAAATCCAAAGTTCTCAAAACTTAACCAATGACCAAAACAATTATACCAAAATGCATCAAATACTCACCTCTTCCTTCTCCCAAAGTTAACTTCTTGATTTCACAACTTTCAAATTTCTTCAAGTACTCAAACACCACCTTTCAAAAATCAACACCAAGATCAACTTTAATGAAGAGAATTCCATCATTTAAGGTCAAACAGAGCACTTACCACGAAATTCATTCTTTCTCTTTCCTCTTTAAGCTGAACAGAAATGGAGAATAATGAGAGAGAATGAGATATTGATGAAGAAGCATATTTTGCTCTCTTTCCCATGCACATAGCCGACTCTAAGAGTGGGAGGGAAGAGAAAATGAGTTGAATCTTTGACCCTCATCCCATGGCTCACAATTTACCACTTGTCTTGATCTTATGCTTCCTTCTATGATCTCACATACTCACATACATACTTAATTCCACCCCATTGATCATTTAAGAGCTAATTCTAGCCATTGATCCTTAAGTTACCAATGAGTCTCCTCTTCAGTAACTAACCAACTGGTCGGTAAATTTACCATTTTCCCCTAATTATCACAATGTTTATTAAATCATCTTCCAACATATTTGTATCACAATGCAAATCATATTCTTCAAAAGTGTTTATTCATTAATAATTACATCCCTTATGAAGTCATTAGCCCTTAATTACAATTCAGGATATTACACTTTGGACTTAAATAGACTTTAAGTTTGGGGGAAATTTTTCTATACAGTAGTTTCTTTTTCTTTTCTTTTTAGGTTTGTCTTATGATTCTTCAATGTGTATTTGTGTGTTTTCTTCCTATCCTTGACTGTGCTAACTGCTTGCACTCTCTATTCTCGTGAGGCTACTGATGGTCTCTTGCTTGCTTTTGGAATTCTTGTTTTAGATATGAGCTACTGAGAGCTCATTGCACAGTGACTATTCTGCTTTTGACATAGAAACTGATGGCCATATTTTGCTGTTGATTATATTTCCTCCTTGTGGCTAATGTGCTTATTCATATATGTGGTTTCTTTTGGTCTTATGTTAGCTTTGAATGTTATGGGATTAGCTACTGATATCTAGAGTTTACATTGATTCCAAGCTTTAGTTGGGCCCTATTACCTGTGAATTTTTTATCTTTGTGGATATTGTAGATATGAACTACATATTGTACAGGTACTGTTCAGTTTCAACCCTTCCTGCTTGGGTTAACAATAAGAACATTGTTAATCTTAAGTTTGGGGGTATGATTGTGTCACAATTTTAAAAATTTTGAAAGAGACACAAATTTTGAAAGAGAATGAGTGCATAGAAGAAAATTTTTGAACAGGTTTTGTTAGGAAATTGTTGGAATATTTGAGATTTGGCATACTTAAGTTTTTGCTTGTGAAAAATTGTTGAGAATGAGCTGTTAGTTTCAGTTATTTATCAAATATTATTTGGATGATTATATGATATAAATTACTGCTCTATATGTTATATTAGATAGGAAATTTTTATTAATGCACATGGATGAGTGCATTGTTGTGATAAATCATGTTGTTCAAGAGTTTTTAAGTAATTTACGCATTATTAGAGTTAAATTTATTGTGGATGTGCTTGTTGAAGGGCTTAGTGGCAAATTAGGTTATATACCTTTGTTTCAATTTTTTATTTTAAAAAACCCTTTTTGAATTCTTCAAAACTTTTAATTTATTTCATAAGATTTGAAAAAAAATGATTAGGGCAGTTCATAAAATGCGGTTGAGCCTTTTAAACTTACCTAATTGATGTGATTTCCCTTTGAACCCTTATTTTGAACCTATTTGAAAAACTAATTAAAGATTCTTATTGAAAAACTTAACACCTACCTACCCTAGCCAATATGTAAAACCATGATTCTCTTACTTTGAGATAGATGATAAGTGATTGGGTGCTGAAATGTGGTGATGTTATGCAAAGTTACAAAAGATTTGGGAAAGGGGTGTAGAAAGTAAAAGAGTTCACAATGTATAAAAATCAAGCCAAAAAAAGTGCTTACAAAGAAGGCTTGATATGAAAAGTTCAATTTGGTTCAAGTTTGCCGAAGTATGTTTCATGGGAAAAGAAAGAAAACCCTTGAATAATTATCATCTATCTTAAGGTATTTGATTGATCATCATTTACCTTTTCTTTTAAAAACCTTAACCCTTGGCCCCATTACAAGCTAAGAAAAGTCTCTTTTTTGGCTTGAATAATTATCAAGTGAAGTGAATTAGAAGAAAAGAGGAAGGAATTAAGGGATACTAAAATTGTTTGTTTGAAGATGGGTATATGATTTGAAGTGTTATTTTTAACCTTAGCTTTTGCAGAAGGAATATATGTTGACTCCATTCACACACTCACATTTAAGAACTCTCGAAAAGCATGTTTTAAATCCATGAAGCATTCATCTTTGCATATTGTCGTCATTTCTTGTTTAATATAATATATTGAGCAGTTGATGAGGATTAATTTGTTCATACATAAATGATGAGTAATTGATTCATTCAGTGAGAACGGACTTCTTTGCTTAAAGACAAGTAAAAGCTTAAGTTTGGGGGTGTGTTTACTCATAGAAATTGATAATATTATAGCACGTTTTCTTCTCTTTTCACTTATTTTTGGGTTCATTTTGTGCATATAAAGAGATTATAGAAGAAAATGTGACATAACAAAAGAAAACACAAATTTTGTTGAATCATGAGTTAGATGCACATAGTTTTGATTATTTGTGAAGTTAAAGAGCTCATGAATCCCTCCTCCTTGTAGGTGGAGAATGACAAGTTATAAAAACTCTTAAAAATCATGGGAAGATGTGAAAGGAAAGGAAGAACGCAAGAGGAACATGAAAAAGGATATTATGGAAGAGAAGCTTGCACTTGTCGTAGAGGTGTTGCAGCCAAAGTCATAGCAAAATCACCTGAAAAAGCACTGCTTCTGTCTGTTTCTATTTGACAATTAGCTATGGCATTTGTGATAGCGAATAGAAAGTGAATGTACAAAATTGATGCTGTGCATTTTGAAAAAGTAACGGATTTGGGGGCCTTTTAACCTAGAATAGGGCGCCAAAACTCAGGATTCTGCACATAGGAAAGGCTAAGAACTAAAGGAAGGTACTTAGGAAAGAGCTCTTGGAGGTTTTCGGGATTCTTGGATCAGATTTAAGGAGGAATTCATGAGTTACCAAACACCACCCCTTGAAAATCTAAAATCAATTACTCACCTCTTCCTCCTTCTCTAACTTGTTCTTTGCTTCATCAACCTCGAGTTTTTCTTGAGTTTACCAAACACCACCCTTGAAAATCTAAAATCATACAATTGAAGCTTTCAACAAGAGGAATAAAATTAAAGAAGAGGATTTTGACAATAGAAGTCATTTTCAAGGTCAAAACTCATTAAGAAATCTTACCTTCAACCTTGAACTCTTTCCCTTTCTTCTTCCTCATGCCTACATGACTTGAGAGCTTGGGGGGGGGGAGAATGGTGAAATGATGAATATCTTCAACCCCCTCCATGCTTCTTGAACGAAATGAGAGGAGAGAGGGAGAGAAATGAATTTAAACTTGGTATTTGACTTTTCAACTCTCCTTTGCTTCATCCAAATGATGCCACATGTCAAAAATCCCATGGCTCCTCAAAAGCAAATCATTAATTGGTTACTCTAACTAATTCCATCAGTCATTTAGTTACTCCATTAGCTCTTTTAGTTAGTGATCAATTCCTTCTTTGATTGCTAACTAATTGGCTGATAAATTTCTTTTTTCCCGTTTTGCCTCTGACTATGGCAATTTTAGTCGGATTGCCACTTGGGGAATTATTTAATTTCATTTCCCTTTGTCATGTACCCTTCCCTTCACTTTTAACTCAATTTAAGCTTTGTCACCATAATTAAGCTTAAATACAGGGTTTGGATACTTTCTGCTGTTAACTCGGGTCATAAATCATACTTTATTTCCGGAAAGTATTCATTGAACATTCTTTACATTCTCATTTGAAGTCATTAGCCCTTATACAAAAGTTGGAGCATTATACATTCTATAAATTAGCATCTTTTGATTAGGCTTGAATTGTTCAACGTAACCGCTTCAATTACATTATTACCAAGTGTTGTGATTCATAATTGAATTCCATTGCACAGTCCTAAAAATTGTTCATTGTTACTTGACAACATGATAGGTGCTTCAACTAGAGTTTATGTCGGGGTAATTAATTCAAGATAATTAAATGAAGGGGAAATGGGAAATTAACGTGTATTAATTACATCACTAACTTTCTTCTTCAATCCTCCTATACTTCTTTCTATCTCTTGAAAGGGCAACATATATATCGACTATACATGAAGACAAGTTTTGATAAGTATAAAAACTAACACGTCGTAATAATCGGCCTTGACTTTAACTTATGAAATGGTTATCTACTCCCAAATGGATTCATGTTTATTCTATAAATTAACATCTTTTGATTAGGCTTGCATTGATTCAATGTAAGCACTTCAATTACATTCTTGCCAAGTATAGTGATTCATAATCGAATTCCATTGTACAATTCTAAAAATTGGTCAATATTACCTAACAACGTGATAGGTGTTTCAACTTTCAATGAAAGTTTACGTGTTGGTAACGCAGAGCTATTGAATGTATTCAGAAATTTAATGGTGTAAACATGGTCAAAGCAATCATAGAATAATTTAATTTAACAATATTCATCAAAACATGCGATACACTCTATATCTATGAAAGAGTAGCTTTTGCATTTACCAGAATCGTTATCATGACTTTGTGCTGCAGGGGGAGACGAAAATGTAGAAAATACAATTGATCAAAACGAAGAATATATAAATAAAAAAAAACAAAATGATCTTTGCATAATAAATGAAGAATGCATATATAAATAAAGCAAAAAAAATCACAATCTTAAATTAATGTTCAAGATTCAGTATAGCGAACTGGAACAACGATCCTGGAGGAGAACCTAAGAGGGAAGTCCAGGTCTTCGTTTTCTTCACTCTTAGACCCACTATTGAAATTAAGAGCATAGCTATGTTCATCATACTGAAACGTGCTCTTTTGCTTTCTGTTGCAATTTATCTTTCTAATGAACGTCTTCCATTTAGGCCATCCAAGTACTTCTGAAGCCTCCTTCATCTTCCCCAACTTGTTCATCACCCATCCTTCTCCTCCTCCATCATTATCATCCTCCTCCTCGTGCTGAGACCGCCGCCATCTGTAACCGAAAGCTGATCGGAAACAGCCACACCAGCCACCCTCTTGTTCGTACTCGTAGAAATCATGGTCATGATGTTCTACCGGTGGCCTCTCCTCAAAAGCAGACATTTTCATGGAGAACCACAGATTGTATGGTGGTGCTTTTTTATTAGAGAGGAAACATTTTATAGGATTCTAGGAGAAGACATAGAAGGGTAGGAGGAAATGTCTAAGACAAGTAGAAAACCAAGCTTAGTTATCAACAGTTTTTATTTTTTTGCTTTGGGTGTCGGAGAGTCCAAGGAATATCTCTTCACTTGAGCACAAGATGGAGACATATTCAAACAACTGGGGATAATTATATGCCCCTTAAAGGCATATTCTTATGACAATTGACAACGGGGAATAACATAAGAATATCAAATATTACCTCCAGTTCTAAATATAAGACATAGTTAACTCTTTTTTAGAGATATTAATGAAACTAAATAAATTACTTAGTCATATCATGTGTTGTATATGATTAAATAATATATCAGTTTATAAGTTAGATAAATTAGTTTGAAAAAAAACAATAAATATAAATATTTTAAAATAATTTAATTAACTTTTTTAATCTCCCTAAAAAAGTTAATTATGTCTTATTTATATTTAAGAGAGATGGTATTCCTTCTTCCCTCTTAGATACAATCATGTAGAGTTATATTATATTCTTTTAGTTTTTAGTAATTGGTATTAAGCTGGATTAAAACTGTCAGGCCCACTTGAAAATATATTTCTTAGCACAATTTTTCCCCCCATACACAAAGTTTGAACTCTTAATTTCTTCATTTAAAGAGAATCAAACTTCTCAACTCAATTGCAGTAAATAATAGTAAACTTTAAGTATTGTTGAACCCTACATAAGAGGCAAGCTTTATATTCTTGACCATAGGAATACAACTAGTGTCGAAGTGTCTGTACAAATAAACACCAAAATGCAAACTGCCATAGCCCCAGTGGGGTGTTCAAGACATAGTCTTAAACTCAATAAAGTAAAGAACTTCACCAAAAGATTAACCACAAAACACACACACACACACAAACAAATATAAATCACAAAATTGGGGATATAGTAATACCATAGAATGGTGAAAAAAAAAAACTGCAAAAATTCATTACAGTATGAGTAGTACCAACTCTTTACAAGTAATACCAAAAGCAATACATGAGCAAAATCATTTCCTTCTATGAGGACGAAATGTAATAGAAACTACGTAATAAAAACTAAACCTTAATTCTTTTGTTCAAAAACTGAGTTACTACTTGACCTTACCCATAATGAATTGCACTATGATGACAGACCAACACAAAGCACGCACACAGGGAGGAGCTGGATTTTTAAGCAATTGATGCGAGTGGGTTCATTTCGGTGCTTGAGCCTGCAATGCAGAGGGTTGCTGCTGTTGAGCTTGTCCTTTGGGAGGAATCTTGGATGCCATAGAGCGTAGTGCATTTGCGATCTCGGTAAAGCTTGGCCTCTCCGATGGCTCCGATGACCAACAACTCTCCATTAGCAATTTCCAATCTGGATCATAAGAATCTGGAATCGGAGGTCGCAAAGTATTGCTCACAATACCCCCTGAATTTTGCAAAAGAAAAATAACTCACAAGTAGATCAATGACTGAAAACAAGAAAGCAAGACAATAAAACATCAAACATGAATGTTGAAACTACGGATTACCTATAATAGCACCATAGTGCAAATCAGCATATGGCTCCTCTCCCGTAAGGATTTCCCACATCACAATACCAAACGAAAACACGTCAACCTAACACAACCATATCAGATGAGAGATTTTGAGTTTAGAGAATTCGATAGAAAAGATCAATAATTTAGTCAGAGCATAAACCTTCTCAGAAACAAGGCTACTGCTTCCGTTCAGTAGTTCCGGAGCCATCCAAGGTAGTGTCCCTCGCACACCACCAGAGATCAGTGTCTGACATTTCACCTTAGATAGACCCAAATCACCAACCTGGTATTGTAACAGAAGCACGAGTGTGAAGACATTTTGCAGCTTGACAAGAATAGATAAAGGAATAATTAGTGTTGCCAATTGCTTCATGAAAATAATAGTGCAATTGTACCATGAGAGGCACACAACATTGATGTTAAAAATCAGTTAAAAGCAATTGATGAAGTGGTTGATGGGATACGCTGGACCTAATATTGCACATTTCAACCTAATAAAAAAGTCTGAAATATTAAAAGTTAAGGGGACGTTTGGTATGAGGGATTTGGAGGGGAGGGGAGGGGAAGGAAAATTTTTTTTAGTTCAATTTTAAAAAACTGGATAAGTAGGGTTGTAAAATTTTAATGAAGAGAAGATATAAGATAAAAGAGTTAAAAAAAAATTTAATTTAAGTCTTTTAGGCCCACTTCTCTTATTTTTTTTCAAATCCTACTCACAAAAATTTTCCCTCCCATACCCTCCCCTCCAAATCCCTCACATCAAACATAATCTAAATGTGTCAATCATGCGACAGAGGGGAGAAAGAGAGCAAATTACAAAGAACGAGGGGAGAAAAACTGGAAGAACTTGATTGAGAGTTTTGGCTATTTTCTCTTACAATTGGAACAATGGACTTTATTAGTTCCAATTAATTTTCAATTTTGAAGAAAGCGTCATCTCAGATTTCTTCCTCTTTCTGTTGATGTATTTTTTATCCCCTTTAATGCAATGTCAGAACACAATCACCCCGAAGCATCTAAAAGCTATTATGTTGATTGTATGAGGTAATCCAACAACAATGTCTTCGTACCGAAACTATCGGACACTACTTTTCCTTAATTATCTGAATTCTGTTCAGAATCATAACAGCATAAATAACAGAAAACAATGTACAGATACAAGGAAGAAATAGAGCATCCCAACCTTAAGTTAAGATTGAAAAGGAAAAAACAAGAGGAGAATAAAAGCAAAAGCAAAAACAAAAAGAGACAATTTCTTCGACAGCATCATGTTTTAAACCCTACTACGAATCTTTAAGCCAACTCACTCTCAACATTAGTAACTGAAAGTGAACCAGCCCCCGTTGCTACATCAGGGTGCAAAACAAATCAAAAGAACTCTGAAAAGTGAAAAATTTAAACTAAATTCAGAACAAAACTCAACCTTAGGGAGGAGTTTTCACAAATGTAATCAACTTAATGACAAAATGAGCCTTATGTGAAGCAGCACAATCAATTATTTTCAGTAATAAAAAGCTAACCAAGTTAAATCAATTGGACTAGATGCTAATGCAAGTCAGCAAGCAAATTCATGAGCATGCCATAAGTAATCTGGTCACCATTTATTCATTATTCCCAAGAATCCATACTGCAGCAAGTATCAAACACACAGTGCCACAGAACAGCATGTCATCATAATTGTCAAATCAAAGAAAAGCAAATGAGACAGATCCCATGATCCATAACACTAGTATCCTGAACTGATAACATGGGATCTACTGAAAAATTTTATTCTGCAGATAATCCACACTATCTGCGTGTTCTGGACATAAAAGTATGTACCCAGACACCACAAATGTCATCAGTCCTTAATGTTTACTACCCAAGGTTTCTTACAGATCCAAGTATACTGGAGCAACTCTTTCACAACACATAACTCTGCAGTCAACATCAAGTATTTATTCTGATAACATTGTCACAATGTGGAAAAGGAAAATAAGAAAGAAAATAGGCAAAGAAAAAACTAATATTCATCTAAAAAATCATTATCCAACTATACAAGATCTACAAGTCACAACAAGTTTGTGTATTTGCATTTGATTTGCATGCGGCCAAAAGAAAAAAGCTTGGTGCTAATAGAATTCGTTGTTTACTGCCATCTCTGATGTTTTCAAAAAGACAAGTACAAGCTGCACCTAAACAATACTTCATGTGCCATTTTGGGTTTGAATATTTAGAAACGTCTAGGGAAAATGAGAATGTTGTTTTTAATAGCCGGGTTGCATCAGGATGCAATGAAGCCCCCATGTGATACCCAATATTTTGGCACTTCTCTGGATGCAGAATTATGATCCCGCCACTTGTGTTATTGCAAAATCTAATCAGGACTCTTTCCAATACAGCCATTGCAATGTATCAATGCCTTTGTGATTTCTTAATTTTATTATAGTGATTTGCGTGTGTGTGTGTTTATAATGCATGTAAAACACATATAATGAAGAAGAAACAAGATTCCAAAACTCAATAGATCATATCATAAACCTTGCATATTGGGCGGTGTGCATCTCTGAGATTCACTAGCAAGTTGTCACTTTTCAAGTCAAAGTGTACAATATTTTTCCCATGCAGGTATTCCATACCAAATGCCACATCCAATGCAATCAAAACACGCTTTCGCTTGTCAAGATTCCTGATATGAACACATCAGTACCAAACTTTTTAAAATGCCGGAAACAGTACATTCATCAAGGAAAGCCAAATTAATTGAGGGATTGGAGGAGGATACTAATCTACACAAAATTATAAGACACTACCTCTCACTTTTCTGCAAGGCATTTCTTAGAGAACCATTGACCATAAACTCTGTTACTGTTGCCACAGAACCTCCTGGGCCATCAAGCACAACACCATAGAATGCTACAACATTTGGATGGTGCAAGTCAGCGAGTTTGATTGCTTCATTCCAGAAGTCGGCTCTCTGTTCAACCAAGAATTAACTAACAAGGTTATTTTAGTAGTCAGGAAAGGAATTCAGAATAATTGAAGTTATAATCAATAATAAGAAAGACCCAGACCATGCGCTCTTGCTCGGAAGGCTTTCCAGCAAAGCACCTATCATTAATACGCTTGATTGCCACATCAGTGCCCCGCCATTTTCCATGATATACAGTCCCAAAGGTACCTGAACCAAGTTCCCTCAGCTCTTCAAGGTCACAGTTCTTTATAATCTACAAAAAACCAAAAGCAACGTGTCAGCTCAGCTGATTAAACATGAAAGCATAGAAGATTAAATATAATCCAAAAAAATCAACCTGCAGTCCACCAAGACCTTCTGATAAAGGAATCCCAAAATTTGGCTTTTCTGGATGCTTGCTCTTGACATCCTAAAAAGGAATGTATATATAATTATACATTTGATTGTAATGAAACCACGCCACAAAGAAAGGGGGTAGAATGTTAATTTGGAGATCATTTCTGCAATTACAAGACAACAGTTGACAAACATATTGAGGAACAAGTAAACAAAATTACCAAAGCCTTAGCTCTATTTAGTTCATCTACATCTCCAACGTCTTCCTGACTGGACACCTCTCTACCATGTAAATCAGGACTAGGAGTGCTTGGGTGCAGAACAGAAGCAGCTACACCCTCAGCAACAGCTTGAAGGTCTTGTTTGATCTGATCTTCAGTTGAGCCTTCATTAAAGAAACAACATAATGGTCATGCAATCCACAACAATCAAACTACAATATTAATATATATGTTAGGACTTTAAAAAAGTTACAGACCCTGGGCTGAATAGCCATGTTCTATATATAAACTCTGTTTGAATGGCTGGTAAAGATTATCCTCCAATTGAGCTTCAAAATTTTGTTCCCCAGAGTCGCCAGTCAATTCCTCACTAAAGTGATCCTTAGAAGAATGTATTTCTTTCTTTGATGGAACTTTTTTAGGTCTTGGAGGAGGAAAGTACGTACTGTGGTGTGCATTCCAGGGATCCTGATTACTGAAAAGTGAATTTGAAGAATTCGGCACATCTCCAGACCTGACTGACGGAGATATTAAAGATGGAAGATTATCATCCTTGAGGAGGTTTCCACTTTTTGACTGAGAATTTGATCCAGGAATGTCCCAAGCAGGTGTTTGTGCCATCTGACTACATTCCACTGGCTGGGAGACCAAGTTAACAAATTCATTAGTATGCTCATTAGGGGACTCTTGAGCAGGAGTTGTATCGCTATAAACAGGTTTATTCAAGAGCACATCCTGCTTGACCCAGTTTTCAAGTGGCACCGTTTGTTGGCCAACATCATCTAGGCAAGACAGTGGTGCTGTCCTCATGAACCCATCAGTTGGTGACTGGTTATCTCCTGCCGTTCCAATCACATCAGCGATAATGGGACTCCTCAAATGATCAAAGGCATCAGGCTTGAGTATAACATTCCTCTCCCCCTCAGGCTGTGACTCAAGCTTATAAGAAAGGCCTGCAGCATTAGTGCAAGGTATTCCAACAGGAGATTCCACTTTGCTAACAACTCTGGATTTGGTGTCAATCCCTTGTTCAATAGCACCATCCTTCAAGGGTGCAGTCACCATCACCCTGTTTGTTGCTTGAGCTTGTAATTTTTCCTCCATAGGGAGACTATGATAGCTTAGGATTGAATCAGAAATTGAATTTGCAACAGTATCCCGCTGATCCGGAACCACAGGATCTGAATGTGCATGAGGCAATAATTTCTGACACATATAACAGTCTTCCTCTTTCTGGAATTTCCCAGGGATTCTCACTTGTTGTTGAGATAACAACCCTTCAGACAAAATAACATTCTCTTGTGGAGGAACCTGAACCCAACCATAATTACCAGGAACCACAACAGAAGGAACTTGAACTGGGTAAGCACTGTAGTTTTGTTCAACAGGAAGCTGGATGATCTTTGGCCCTGACGTGCTTTCATCATTATATTGGTCCAAACGAGCTTGCTGGGGTTGCATCAATGGTTGAGGAACGTTTGATCTTACACTAACATGAGAAGCTGATGGTGTCATTGTCATCGGCACTGCAGGGATGAACTGGTGGGAAACAAAAGATGGGATGTTATCTTGGAATTGCGGTTGAGTGAAGGCAGGCCCATGCTTCGCTAAAAGTTGAGAATTTGGGAACCCCGCCTGAGGAGGCAGTGAGATATAATCTGCATGATTCATAACTTCAAGACGTGAATCAACAAAAGGATGCACATAAGGTGCAGGAGGTGACATGTCCATTCCCGATTGCGGCACTCCAAATTGCTGTTGCTGTAAAGTAAAAGGCACAGACTTTTCTAGTTCAACCTCATTCTGGAAAGCTGAAGTCTGGGCTAGACCAGATGTAGCAACTGGCGCAACCACAGGAACTGCAGCAGCATCTGAGTATACTCTTGGACTTTGATCTGCCACAGCCAACTTTGCAGCAGTGTCATGAGAAGCTGCCAAATTGTCTCTGGGTGATAACATGCAAGATGATGGTCCTACACTAACATCGGCTGGACCAGCAACAGAACTATCAAGAGCCTCAGTCGCACTAACATCTGAATTTTGGGTTGAAGCCGCACTTGTGATACTCCCTTTCCTCATGAGCCGACAACTGACTCCATCTGCAATTCCATTCACAGCCTCAACATATCTCTGCCCACTATCATTTATATCTACTAACGGCACCCCACCAGGAGGATCAATTTCTGATGCAGAAAACAGAAAAATCCTTAGCTTTGCCGAGCCATCTGAAGATCTTTCAATCAATTTTTCATACTCGTCCATCATATTTTCAAGATCATCTGGGCAAGAAACTGAGACCAATGCATCAAGATCCTCTTCAGGGAGCTGATATTTGATAACCACTGGTTGACCATATGTATCGACCATCTTTTGCATCAGTTCGTTGAAACTCACATCTCTCTTAACACTAATTATTCTTGTCTGCCCTCCAACATATCTCAACATCCCATCACTAGGTCTAGGTATAATCTTCCCACCATAACTGCATAAAAACTTCACTTTTCTCCCTGACACGGAGTCATCCCCACCCTCATCACTCGCAAGATCAGCCCCATTCAGCTGTGTGGGGCTATTACCAAACCCAGTTGCTGCAGTACTGCCGACCTGATCACTAGCAGTGGCATTGCCAAGGATTCTATTTCCCTGAACAGAACTGCAGCCAAACCCGTTAACTGCATCGTTTCCAGGCCTATCCAAACCATTGCCCCCAGCCCAGTTACCCAGAACTGCGGCATAACCAGGTCCATTTGCAACAACGCTGCTTGAAAGATCAACAGCATTGCCACCAGAAATCCGATTGCCATAACTAGGACTACAGCTATACCCAACAGTAGGATTCAGAGCCGTATGCACAATGGACACACCTGGACGAACGCACCAGGAAGCAGGACCCGATGACATAGTTCCATACCCCACACCAAGAAGCCCAGCATCAGCTACCGGTGCTGGGTAAAAAATGGACATAGTCCCTGGGCTACCGATCTCACGAGCCATGGTAGTCGCCGGTACAATGAGAGGTTCATCAGTTCGAGCTACGTTTAACGGTCGCAGATCGTTTGGAACGGAATTTTGGTCAAACGCCATGGCTAGGAAAGCTATTGAGACTCAATCAAAAGAACATTAAAATCAACCCCAGAAAATAGAAGGAAAATGAATTGAAATTGAATCCCAGGGATTGGGTGAGAGATCGATTACCACATTCATATACAGGTTCAAAATCAAGGAAAGTGATTCAGACCCTAGTCAAATTGAGCAAAATAAGGAGGGATATCTGACAAATTCAGAGAAACAGGGATAATGAAACAGAGATAAATGAGAAATTAAATACCAACAATATGGAACGGCGCAGTAGAATAGTGATAAGATGGAGGGAAAAAAAGGGACAACAAGAAAGGTGAGTCGGTGGAGTCCCCAAATGGCAACAACAAGAACAAGGTAACCGCGAGTCACCCTCAAATCAAGGCTTTTATAGAATCTTCGTTTCCACAATCTGGCACTCTTTTTCCCCACTTGCCCTCAGAACATTGCTTCTCAGAGGGAATCATCGTTCCATTGATTTTCCCCATTATTTTAAATCCCATTTCAGTTACACAGTATAGGTGGTAGACGCATCACGTAATCAACTCAGGGAGTGTATATTATATATTTTCCCCGGGAAAGTGACAGAAAGTGGGGTCGGAGGCGATGTGTTCACATCGGCACGAAGAAGAGGAAGAAGAAAGAGAGGGTCTGAGATTACAGAGCGAAGAGAGAGAAGGAGAAGGCACGTGGACTGCGTCATGCAAAATGCGAAGTGCTTGTCAAGTTTGAAAATTTTGGAAATCTGAGTGAGATGGATTTGATGTGGGAACAAGCCGAGGAGTTGTTTGAGAAGCAGTAAATGACATTGTTTATTTATTGATCTGGGGCCCTCAATATCTTCCTGTTATTCTTCCCCACCAAATCTTTCCCTCCTCACGAAACCTATGTCCCAAATTTCTTCTATGTTCCTAAAATGAATTAATGACCCAGCTGAAATAGCCATTTATTTTTTTGAAAATAAAAAAAAATTATGTACATCTTTTTTTTTTTTACCAGAATACACAGTGGTTAATTTGATCATTGGAAAAAATTTTCCAATTATTAAGTTCACTCTAATTTATGTATTTTTTTGCCATTACATTCTAGTTTATGTATTAAACAAAAAAAAAGTAAAATTATACATTTGATTATCTAATTTTACACTAGGTTTACTCTGATTTCTTGACTTTATAAAATATTTTTTCAATCCCTTACCGTAATGTATTTGCTCTCAAATGATGATTTTTTTTTTGGGCCAATCATTTGTATTTTTGAAAAGTAAACTTAATATATTAAAATTTAAAACATTTTTTGTCAACGTTTAAAATTTTAATACTATCATATTTTATTAATAGCATTAGAATTAGAGAATTAAAAAGGAAAATGGCAGAAAAAGAATTTTGAAATTACAAAACCTCAAATCATGTATTTCTTATAAAATAAATTGTGAATTGTTTATCAAATCTCGTCGTTACCTTATCAATTCTTAATAACAAACTTTGTTTGAAATTTTACAATTTCAAAGTTTTTTTTTTTACTCATTTTTTCAATTAAAAAAAATGTATTAAAAACATTGTATACTGTAAAATTAAGGAACAAGAATAAAATATCGAGCAAAGATAAAGGATTAGGAGAAATACTTATATACTCTATGAGTACCATATTATCTGAACTTTGTCAAATGAAAACATAACATTCCAGATCTTTTTAATCCTAATCGGTTGATAACTCATGAAAAAATTCAATTTTTACAAGAAAAATATTGGTTGATCATTTTATTTTAGTTTTCTTTCAAATTAATATGTTTGTTCTTAAAAACAAGATAAAATTTGAATTATTTCAAATGAGTCGTTAGCCGATTAGGATTAAAATGATCTGAGATATTATGCTTTTATTAGATAAAATTCAGATGATGTGGTACTCCTAGGTATATAAGTATTTCTCCTATCTCCATGGTCGCTGTATAGGATAAATATTAATTTAAAAACTTATGAACGAATTTATTTTTAAATATTTAAACTATAATGAAATGTATAAAAAAAATTAATGAATAGCAGAAGTTGCACCGAGCGCAATAAAAACACACACATGTTTATATAAATGAAAAGAATAAAATATTATTAAAAATTAAAACATTCATGTGATATAAAGAATCTAATTTTTCTTATGCAATTTGTACTTTATATTGATATTGATAATTATATTGACTGATAATGATGATTAGTTAAACAAATAATTTTGAGTTGAATACTAGCTTTTTTCTGCCACTCCTACGAAAAAAATGTTTATGTTCAATTGCTGGTGCTGTGACCAACGAAAAAGGACATGTTTTCATGCATCATGTATAAATATTAAAAAGAATGAATTATACTATGTCCTTAATTAAGTACAATGAATTATATTATTCATAGCTTATAAATAATATATGATTTTCTATCAGTTTTAGTAGTATATAATTAACTAATGATGGCAAATATTAAATTAGCAGAAACAACCAGGGATCTATATGAACTAGATTTTGTACGGGATTTTTTATGTCTTTAATTAATATCTAAACATTCATTTTGTTTGTTGAAAAAATTACAAAAGGGAAGGTGCCACGAAAGAACAAATGGATAAGACAGTCACCACCGTGTTTTCCCTCTAATTGTCGGTAGCCTATCATGTGAGATCAATATCTTTATCAATCGGTTGGAATGAAAGTAATTAATTTATTTTTTCATTACAAAAGTAAATGTATTTTTCCATAAAAATTAAATTTGAGATAATACCTTTTATCCTTGTTTAATAGATAAGACAGCTTTTTAAGTTGGGACAAAGGTTTCTAAGGTCTCAAGTGAAATTAACTCAGACTAAGGTATGTTTTCTAGAATCAAGTTTTGCCAAAAACATAAAAAACAATTGTGAAATTATGGGGAGACAATGTATAGAAAGTTATACTTCAGACATACATTCAAAAATCAGGAAAACACAGAAATGGCTTCTCTCTCTCTCTCTCTCTCTCTCTCTCTTTATCCATTCACATCCTTTACTCCTTTTATGATTATTGGATCAAGATATTTTATAAAAATATTATTACAATGAAGAGAAGAATAAGAAAAAAATATTAAATATGGATCATTCGATCTTAATCCGATGATCATAAAGAGAGTAGAGTATAAGAGTGGACGAAAAAAGAAAATGAGAGAAACCAAGTCCTTAAAGACACTACACACTAATGGATGACACTTTTATATTAGTAAAAGGATTTAGATGCAATTTTACTAGTGATTTTTTTAGTACTTGACACCAACAATTTTTATTTGGATGTAAAAATATACATTAAATTTTAAAAATTTTGCAAAAATACTATGACCGTTGAGCTAACGTATGTTTACCATTGAATAAATATGTCTGTCAAAAAATAGTATAAAAATATTTATGAAGTTTTTAAAATTGTGTAAAAATGTCACAAGTGTTAAGTCAATCCCAGTTGACATATTAATAAACAGTACTCACATTTATTGTACAACGTTCTCACCCCCAGCAACCTACGGGGTCTTCCACATGATATATTTTTTTGTCTCATGTTTCTTTTGGTAGAAATACTATTCTCTTTCTTTAACCAAAATAAATACTATTATATCTTGTGAAAAAATACAACATATTTTTTAAAAAAATTAAGACAAAAACTCTTTAAAAATTTTATTAGTGAGAATTACCTAAATCATAGTATCAATACTCCGTTTGTATAAAACTTGTAGAGTACCAAAACATTATGTATAAAAAAATGTATCATATATTTTTTTACCAATAAAATTATTAATAGATTCGGGTAAAAACATAACATTTGTGATAGAGAACCTTTTTCCCAATTTTGACCTAAATTATATTTGTAGGCACTTTAATCGATATTTTCAATATATAAAAATTTATTAGGTTCTTCTAATCAATAAAATTTTTAATAAAGAAATTTTTTTTTTCAATTTTTCCTTATTCTTTTGATCAAACTTATGAAAGAATAAATGATATTGCAGGCAATCCAAGTTTATATAGAAAATAAGAGTCATAATTTGTCTCTTCTAAACTACGATCAAACACTAATATAAATCAATGAATAATTAATCTGTGGAGAAGCCAACCATTATTCAAATAATAAATAGTGTTCATGTTTGAAAGTGAAATGCGCGTGATTAGAGTAGAATTTATGCCCCTTATTAATTTGGTCTAATCAAAGAGAGCATCATGAAAGGTGAAAGATTAGTATGAAAATTGAAATATATAGAAAAACATGAATAGTTTAAAAGGGAAAAGATAGAAAAAGAAATTTAAAATTGTAAAATTTTAAATTAGGTTTGTTATCAAGAGTTGATAAGGGAATGACGAAACTTGATAAGCAATTTACAATTTTTGTTTGGAAACACCTTATTTAAAATTTTACAATTTTAAAATTATTTTTCTGTTTTTTTCTCTAGTTTGAATATTATGTTTTTATTTTTGGAATAATAATATAAAAAAGGTTGTTCAAAGTCGGTAGTCAAGAGTCCAAAATAGGGAATGGTGGTTGATCGTTAAGAATCGGTTTGGGGTAGGGTCAGTTAGGCATGGGCATGAGATTAGATAATGACATTTTTAATTCTCTAAAACATGAAACATTGAAACCCCACCACTTATAATTTCTTCAATGTATTTAATTTAGTTTGACAAAAAAAAAGTATTTAATTTAGTAGTAGTAATGGATAAGACACTTATTAGAATTAGATTGATAAATAGAGTCCCCACCCTAGCTCACAACAACAAACCCGGACAAAGATGCATCACCATGCTTCATCGGTCCACCCTTCATTTATGGCCCACCAACATCATCTGACCCCACCACTATTTTTTTTAAATATAAAACTTTATATGAGTTGAATCTCCCCCATGTCTTCATGTCGACAATGAACGTTTAATCTATATTGTTTAATTTAAATTAAATAATTTTGGTGCAATGTATAGGATAAATACAAAAAATTTAGAATTGCTAAGTTATATATGTATAATTTTGTAGCATTTAGTTCTTGCTTAAATGAATAAATGTATGGGAGAAATAAGGTACAAAGACTACCAAAACATAAAGATCTTAAGATGACCCCTTAAAGTGATTTAAATCCTTTAGGGCCATTTGATACAATGGGATTGAACCTGTCAACACCCGTTTTCATTTCGATATTCACAGAGTAATAGACACTAAGTTTCACAGGCATACAGAAAAGTACATATATACTGATAAAAGTATTTGTTTACAGTCCAAAGTTAAGATACAAAAGATGATAATATTTACAACATAAGCTATCTATAACCATAGACTTTAACTTCGCCTCAAGACACGTGCCAGTCACTTTCCTTTATCCACGTCCTTGCCTTTTGATCCGCTAGCACCCGTTGATATGTTTGGTTTAGGAAAAAGGGTGAGATTCCAAGGAATCTCAGTAGAAACATACGATCAACACATAAAATGCGAAAATTAAATATACAATACACTGTATCAAGTAAAATGAAAACTCATATCATCCGTGTGTGTACACAAAATTCAGGGCCAACTAACCCGTTGAAATTCCTACAGGTACCTCAGCTGAGTCTTTGACTACAGCTAGGTAAGACTAGTGTACTTCAGCTAGGTCCTAGACCATAGCTAGGTAATGTGCCTCCAGCACGTGTTCAGATCACAAAATACAGTAACATGCATCATAAAAATAGTCACATAGTATATGAGAAATAGTAGTTCCCACCTTAACCTCTTTCCTGTCCCAAAGGGTCCGCCTCGTAAAACGTGTCAACTATAGGCATCCAACTCGGTCCTAAAACGTCAAATATACAAGAAATAGGTTATAACCTATCCAGGTATCATTTTAGACAATTCCATAGTGTTTCTTGTGGTTATATTAGCCTATGGTGAAAATTTACCAAAATGCCCCCAGGACCTCGGCCCCACGCGTACCCTGCCCGATGGCACGTTTTTCTAAATTTTTTACTAGGGCTATCCTGACGTATTTTCATCCAAGGAATCTATTTCCAGACTCAAAATTACCAAATTCAATGTCAAATTACGAAATTGCCCTTGGCAGCCCTACTTTTACGGTTTTAGGGGCGTTTCCGTAATTATGCTTTCTCGGCATTTTCTGAAAAAGTGCCCAACTGTAACCCCACCTATTTTTGCCCATTGAATCCAATGGAATCATCAAATCATTGAAAATCCAACTCCTACCCCTAGATCTAGGGCTGACCGAAATTATGGGATCTTTCGGGAAAAATCAGGGTTTTGCGATTTCGGCTCTATAAACGCGTTCTTTTCTACTCCTAACCACTTTATTAACCATCTAATTGAGTTATAACAACCATTTGAACTAAAATTGGGCAGCATAACCATTCTAATGTCACATTTCCAAAATTTACAAACAAAGACAATCCGGCGAAATTTCACCGATTAAATTGTCTACAGCAGCCAGAATAGTTAACATACGAAGGTTTGGAAGTTACCTCAAGCTCCCACAAGCTTTTCCCAAAAATGGCTGAAACCCTAGCTTTTATAGAACAGATTTTTGAGCCTCCAAACCCTAAAGAACAAAGAGGAGTAGCTTAGAGTCGGAGTTATACGCGTTAGAAGGGAAATCGTCGGAGAAATCGATTTACCTTGTGATTTTTCTTCTCCTTTCTCTCTCTACAATTCCAAACGTTCTCACTCTATGTTTCAGGTTCGTTTTCACGTGGAAATGGCAGCTGAATGAGAAAGATGAAGCTTATATTATAATATCTCATAATATTATAATAATTTGTTTAATTTTCCAAAATTGCTAAAATCCAATTTTATGTACATAACTTCCTACATTCACGTAACCATGCCATTATGTCCAACCAATATTTCCTTCTTTATGCCACATGTAGGAGACACCTAGAGGTCCCTCCCTATGGTCTCAATTGGCTTCACAACTTGTTTCGGTTACGTATACACGTAAAGTCTCAATTTTTGTCAAAATTACACTTTTTGCTCAAATTTTCCATAAATTCATGTTAAATTGATCAAAATATTCTAAATATATTTTTAACCTTTATTTTCCTTAATTAATTGAAATTAACTTCAATTAATTGAAAAATAATTTATTTTGTGCTATTTTGGCAAAATTACGATTTTACCATTACCTTTCTAATCCAATTTCTTTTCTTATTTTTCTTTGGCCAATTTCCATCTATTTTTGGACCAAATATTTTATCTAATATTCCTTCTTTTTTGGACCTTAATATTGGGCTTTTTAAATTACCCAAATTAATTCCATAATTATTTTTGACCAATTTCCCAAATAAGTACAATATATTTGGTGAATATAAAATTTGGGGTGTTACAGAACCCATAAAAATGGAAATGAAGGCCAATTCTATGCTTTGAGTATGTTTGATATAATGGAATTAGAAAAGAATTTAATTTTCATGTAGAAGCCAACTGGTACCAAATCCATCAAATGGTCTCCATAAAAATGCTTAATTTTATAACTCCATCTCCCTATTTTCACACTCTTCCCTTTTCACTTTTAACCTTAGCAACCATCCCCTTCTACCTCCTAACCCACCGTTGCAACCTTCTTCTCCACACACCACAACCGCCCAACCTTCTCCCCCACCCACCAGCGACATTCTTCTCCACCCACCATGACTGCCAGGGACATTCTTCGACTTCGCCTTCTTCCTTGTTCCCCCCAATCTCCATTGACAAACCATGGCGGACCTTCATTTTCTCCACAAGATCAACAGCAAGATCGATGTCATCCCCAACCTCCTCCTCATGCCTTCTCCACTTCTTTGCCCTTGATTTTCCATATTTGCAACTTTCCACCATAGGCAAGCTTCGACTTTTCCAAATATGCAACTTTGTTGAGCCCCCCAAATTTTCTTCGATTTTGAAGATTTGTTCGAGTTTTTTGTGATTTGTACTTCTCATGCTGTTCTATGATTTTCGTTACTTCATACTTTCGATTTTTGATGCTTTGTTCATGGTTGCCCGAGGTATCGGTGGTGGTTGGAAGTTATATAGAAGAGGAAGGCTGAAGGTTTTTTCAATTAACAAAATAATTGTAGAGGCATTTTGATCTTTTGATATAAAAGTTAAGTCTCATATTTATAACATATAAAACATACTTTTAAATCTCATTTCTATATCCATATCCACTTCCATTTTCATTAAAATCAATTTTAACATACTAAATGGGTTGTTAAAGCCATTTAGTGCGCACTATATATATATATATATATATTGAAATTATGTTTTTTTTATATTAAAAAATTGCCTTGGTAAAATTAGTTGTCACTATTTTAATATTTGTTAAACTTGTTTGAAGTGGTGATGTTATCCCCCCCTAGATTTAAAACGAAGGGCATGTAGAAAAATTAACTTCATAATCTAATCATATATCAGTTGACAGGGACTTCAAGGTAATAATTTCATTTCATAATCAAATTTGACATTTTCATATTATAAGAATATTTTTTGTCTTTCCCTTTAGATGTATATAAAAATTTAAGAAAAACCATATATTTATGCGTAAAAAAAAAATACTGATAGACTAGAAGAACTTAGAAAAGATTAGATACAGCCCTAGAAGAGCTGCATTATCAATTACTTCTTGTGAATGCTACAGTGCTTATAAATTTTTTACTTTATTTTCACCAAATTTTTTTATAATTTATTTTCATAATTTGATATTTTTGAAATTCAAATATATAAAATATTAAATTTAGATAAAATCAAATTAACATAAAATATAAAAAAAAAACTTTAAATTCATATCATGTACTAGTTTTGTACTACCTCTATTTATTAAATATAAGATCACAATCTACTTTATTTTCAAGATTTATAACTTTTTCTTAAAATGTCGGTATTGATTACGCATATTAAGTAGTTTTCATCACAGAGTAATGAAATATAGTATTTTAGAAAAATCAACTCATAATTATTATAAATAACTAACATAACTAATTTTTTTTTAAAATCTGCCCAAGTTAATTTTTTTAGCTCTTGTATTAATATCGGAAGTAATACAGTGTTAAGTATTTTTAATGGATGGACCCACCACCCTAAAATCATTTAAATGACTCAGGTGAGATGCATACTTTTTAGTGGAATATCCAGAGAATCTATAAAACTTTTGGGTGTGTGTGAAACCAAGAAAGTGAAGAAAAAGCAATTTTGGGAGCATTTGACTATTTAAGAGACAAAAACTGTTATCATACGCACCTCGGTTGATATTTTGACACTTTCATTGTTGCTACTCTTTTGGATGGTCAAGAAAGAATTACTTCTTTAAAGAAAACAGGAACTAAATTCCTTATTAGCATACATTTTATTGGACATTTCATCCACCTCACCTCTATTGCAAATTCATACAGTTATGTTTATATTGAATTAAAAGATTTAATGTTCAATATATTTTTATGTTTTAAATATAATATTTATATGGATGTCCATTCACCTTTTCATATGTCTTGTAATTTATTCTTTTGATAATTCAAATACTTTCATTATATTTATGTTATCATTATGGTCCTCTACTTCACACCAACGTCACGAGTTGTAAGACTATGCTTATAAATATATAAGAGGCATATATCGTGTAATGGGTCCTTTGAAAATGAATGAGAAGTATTCTCTTTTATATGTCATTTATAACTTTCTTATACATTTTTATAATTATTTCTTACTATCGAGAATCAAATGTTTCTCTTATTTTTATAATATTTAATCATTGATATAAGATATAGTTTTTATATTTGTCAATATTTTTCTAATTTACCTCCATTGATGCTCTCTCAATAATAATTAAGGAGAAGAGTAAAATGGGGAATTAATGAAGATGACTTGGGTATTTTAAAAAATAAATATAATACTAACTAACTTTCTTAATCTAACCAAATTATATAAATATGTATATTAAGGACGTGGGAGTAGTTAATTAAACTTGATGATTCACCACAAATTTAGGGATGGATTGATAGGGTGGTAATTGACCTAATTTTAATGGGAGAATTACACTAAGGTCCCAATAAAGAAGAGAAATAAAAAAATGGTCCCAATAGCTTGTAAAATGAAAAAATGGTCCCTTTCAGTTGTCAATACAGGCTCTTAGAGTTGTTAATTGAACCATTTTTTTTTTTATTTTTTTCCTTCCTTAGAACGTCATTGTAATTCTCCCAATTTTAATTAATTAACCTAATTTTCGTCATTGATGAATTATCAAAGAAGCTTGTTCATCTAGAGAGAGCTAATCATATCAAAACTATAATAAAGGTTTGTCTCAAAGTTTTCATTCTCACATCCTAAGAAAGTTCTATTACCCTTACATCTCTCATTCTCAATCTCTTGATGCCTTGTCTGAATTTTGAGCTCTTAAACTGAACTATTCATTAAAAGAATTAATAGATAAACTACTAGTATGATATGTACAAATAGTTTATACAGTACTTGTAATGATTATAATTTAGGCCCCACGTTTAAATGAGCATAAATTTAAAAGTCTAATTTATTCAATTCATGCCCTGCGGTTCAAGCCGAATTTTGACAATGTTAGCATCTACATATATAAAATTTGTTTCATTCAGTTGCTTATAAGTTAAGTTAAAAATCTTCTAAATTCATAATTTTCTGTTATTGCACTTACTAAAAGAGAGAATTTAATGTAGTTTTCAACATAAATGATCAAAGGGATATTTTAGAGAACCAACACAAATTTTGAATAACTAACTTACTATTCCATTATATATAAAAAAAAAAAACTTACTATGCCATTAATTATAGTAAATTAGTTATCTAACTCCTACATTTAGAATTGGAGAGAGTATTACATTTCTTGAAAAATTAAATTTGTTTTTTCATATTAATGATATATTTTGAAATCTGAATATTACGTTGCGTGTTTGTGTGTAACTGTATAGAAATTAAATGACGTCTTCCATATGTGAGTTGGTGCTTTATCCAATTCATTATCTTATGAATTAACTTTCAAATGGTTAAAAAGAACTTTGAAGGAAACAAACATAATTAAACTTAGTTAATAATGGAGGAAGATGGGCAACAATATTATACGCGGCTTTCACTTTTTCTGTTTTCTCTGGAAGATAAGTCCTAATTATGATGGGCTAAAAGTGCGAAGAAGATAATGGTGTAAAAAAAGGCACAAAACGACAATTCGTCATACGCGTTTTGAGATAAGACAAGTTTTCTTTTAAAAAAGAAAGACACGAACTTTTTAGTCAGGAAAAGTGAAAAGTAATTTTAATTAGAAGTTTATAAATTTAAATTCTGGATAGCTTCGGTTTCATTATTTAATAACATTAATACTTATTGTTGTTTAATAATCTTACTTTTTTTTGTCGTGAGAAATTAGACCAACTCCTATATATTATGAAATTCTCTAATTACTTGGGAAGTTACGTACGTAACATCATTATTCTCTAATTACTTGGCATACACGTTTATCTGGTTTGTTCCTTTTATTTATTTGTTTGTTTGTTTTTGAATAGAAACTGTATTTCATTAACTCGAAACTGAGAAGATGCAGTTGTACAAGAACATTTAGACTATCTACTTTCATCATCCTTCATCTTCATAATTCATTATATAGATGGTGGGTGATCAAAGAAACAATAATTCCCTTGAAAGGAGGGAGAAAAGTTAGCTAAATTATCAGCATCGCTAATAGTTTCTCTACATAAAAGAGCTCTAGTTTCATCAACTATGTCCTTAAATGGGAAAAGGTTTGTTCCATTTATGAACAAAATTATGTACGCTTTGTTTCCATTTTTTTAGCTCAACAACCCTATTTCTCCGACGTAATATTATATGCGTGTGTGGTTAGAGTTAATTGATCGATTCAACTAACACTTAAGTACATCTTTAAATCTTGGCTTAAGAGATTACGAGTTTGATCATCTATAGGTATTATGGGTAAGTGAGTTTCTTCGCCCTAGATAAAGGATGATAATAAATATATATAATCGTACATGATGTCAGCTATCAATTATCCCACTATAAATTATCAAATGGAAGTGAAGAGATATAATATGGCGTTAGGCAAACTCTCCCTTAATTGGGAGGTTGATGCCACCGTGATAGGCATTGCGGTTTTTTTTTTTTTTAAGTTTTTTTTCCCAACAAAGGAACTAATGGTATTGAAATAAGAATTACAATGTCACATGGGTAGAATTAAACAAACCAAAGCAAAGTAGATTAAGAAAATAACGCCAAAAGCTAGCTAATAAACTAAATAACCAAGTCTTTAACAGTTCTTCAATACAATAAACACATAAAAGTAAAGCTGAAGCATCTTTTACACCATTTGTGAAATAGGCCTGCAATTGGGACGGAGGTCGAAATATCCAATCTAAAAGGCATGACAATTCCAATGAAGCTTTGACAATCCACTCGGCTATCAAATCTGCTTCTACGGGAACACATATGCAAGAATGATTCCTAACCAATTTCCTTGAAACAAATATGTGCTCAAGGAGAACACCAATCACCATATTATCAAAGAAAGCACAATTAACTGGACAATAGGAGAAGGGAATACAACTCCAGCCCAAGTCTGAACAGTAATACCATTACTACTACAGCAAGTACTTTTAACGTCACTAATTAACATCCGTTTTTAAAAAACGGTCGTTAAAAATGAGGCGGTGGCATTTTTGAAATTTTGACTTATCTTTCAACAACTGTTTTCCAAAAACGGTCGTTGAAAGTCTACACTTTCAACGACCGTTTTCAGACTTTCAACGACCATTTTTGGAAAACGGTCGTTGAAAGTGTTCCAGATCTGTTTTAAACTCAATCATATCTCTTCTACTAGTCACGCCTCTCCTTCTCAGATCCACCTCTGAGCCCTAATCCAACCTCCAGTCACATCATTTAGCCCCTCTCTAACCCCAGACATGACCTCCAGCCTATTCGCTGACCCAATCACGATCTTCACCTTCCTCTTTGCCAGCGTTATGGTGAACCCTCTCCTCCTCGCCCTCACTCCGATAATCAGGAGCATGTTTAGTCCGTGCTTAAGAGTATGATGTGCGTGGATCTTGAGCATTACCAGTCTTTGAGCAAAGTAGCAACATTTGCTTGGGTGTTAATGAGGTTGTAATGATAGCCCAGAAGATTAAGTATTTCCTTGAGCTTGAGAGTGTTTGCAAAGCACTTGAGGTTTTTCTCCTTGCCTTTTTATATTTAATTTTGTTTGGTTATCATTTTTGAAAGTTGAATTGCAATTATATTTGGGGTTTTACTTCCTAAAATGAAGAGTTTAAAATTTTGTTTAAGTGTTGCTCATTGAAAATTTCGTTTGAATGATGTTCGTTGGAAATTTCGTTTGAATGTTGTTCGTTGGAAATTTCGTTTGAATGTTGTTCATTAGAAATTTCTATCCGAAAAGTTGATTTCTGAATAAGATTTTTTTTAAAAAAAATAGCGAGATACAATGACCGTTTTTGCAAAAATGGTCGTTGTAAGTCATAATATATAAAGACTGTTTTTTCAAAAATAGTCGTCGTAAGTCTCTTACAACGACTGTTTTGAAACGGTCGTCTATTTTAAAACTTTCAACGACACTCACATATACGTCCTCTTGAAAATAGTCGTCTAAAGGGCATAAAAATGGATATTAAAAGTCCCTTCTGTAGTAGTGCATACACACTGAACAGGCATATGTTTAGCCCTACACTGAACAGTGTTGACTAACACACTGAACAGACACATGTTTAGCCCATAATGAATAGAGCATACATTTATATTGAACAGACCCAAAATAGTGATTCTCAATTGTCTATCAATTGCTCAATGCTTAGACATCTGACCAACAGAGTATTGGTTAATGTATATTAACTCATAATACCTATTGACTAGTAAGGAAATATAATGGGTTTCCCAATCGTGTGACATTGACCAAGCCATATTAGGTGCCAAGTCTACTAACTAGTAATCCAAAATCATCAGAGAAAAGCCAAGACCAAGAGGAGCTATCCTACATATCTCAAATCTAAACCCCAAAAGGCCATCAACAAGAAAAAATCAAAACTTTAAGTCACTAACCTCTTGAACCAGGAATCGCAAAAGTGATGCCTTTGAACACTTTTGCTCAGTTGCCTTGGGACCCAGCTCCACCATAGATCTGCCCCCATCTACAGCACATCTCCTGCTCCCTCCCCTCGAAACATCAATCAAGATCATCCTTGTACTAAAGAGGAGGGAGGGCCGCTGATTTGAACCGAGCACGAGCCATGGGGGCAACCATCGACCATCTTTATCAGAAGAACGCCTCAGGAACTTAAGGCTTAAGTGCCTCCTCGCTTCCGTCCACCCTCCAGCCCCTCATGCCATTGTCGCCGAATGCACTCCTTGCCAGCTCATCCATCGGCCAAGCTATAGAAAGCCTACCAAACAGCCCCATCGAAATGAAAGGGAAGGCTCGACAATAGGAAGGAGAGGACTTCACCCTACCAGCATCGAGCTGTACCTTGACTTTGCAAGAACCCTAATTGGAAGGGAATAGGAACCTTACTAGAGGGAAAATTGTAGCATAAGGCGAAAAAAAACATTCTTATATTCTTTTTTTTAAAGTTAATATAAGGCAAGTAACAACTTGACAATTGCAATGGGCAAATTAGCGAGAGCCATATGGTGGGGGAGGACTGGTGGTGAGAAAGGGGTGAATCAACAAGAAGAGCCTAGAGAGGGCACAATACTAGCTATTCTTGCTTCTTAGGTACTACTCTCTCTAGTTCAAAATAAAAGAAGTAATTTTGTGAGGGGCATGGTTTTTTATATCAGTTACATTTTGGTTTTGTTTTATCATTTATTGCTTTTTATTTTTCAATTTTATCCTTAACTAATTATATGTCTCTCATCCCTTTTTTTTCCATTCGTTCTCTCTCATCTCCTTTTTCACCCATTCTCTCTCTCATTTACCCTCTCCATAAATAGGGCATTTTAGGAAAGTAAGTTACATTTTTTATATATTTATTGTCTTTAACCAATTTTAACCAACTTTTCAAATTACGTATTTAGTTATTTGAATTTTATATTTTGAATTGGAGGTGTCATATAATTAATTTATTCTATTATATATATATATATATATATATATTGATTTTTATGTTTTTGCATTTTACATAATTCTTTTCGTCATAAAAGAATAACCTCGCTAAAGTAAAGACAAGTACAGGGATAATGGAAGAGACGATTACATTGTTGCTATTTCCTTTGTAGCCCCTTAGTTAGCTTCTCACATATGGAGTGACACGTGAATAAGGAGACTCATAAATGCTTGCAAGGAGTTAAGCTCGGTGTAAAGGTTTATGGGCCAATATGTCCAGATGATTAAATCCATATTTCCACACTTGGGATCAGTGCTATAGAAGCTGACATTATATAAACAAGGTCTCCTACGAATGTAAAACCCGCCCAAAAAACTAGGAGTAGAAGAAATCCCTCCTATTTAACTAACATTGAAGAATTTGTTGAGTAATGATTCAAGACTCGAGCACGTGCTTCTTGTAATAGCCCCCTTTCTTTAAGCGTACTTTCATGAAATTGTTACACAACACATTCTTTTAGGTGACTAGAAAACTATTATCGATATTACCGTCTCGATTTCCATATTCTGATTTTGCTTTACTCAGGCATCCATATATGTTCGGGGCATCTACATATTACATACTTATACAAGTCTACTAAGCTATCTAGATTTAAGCAAAACAAATAGTACAGACAACCAATAGAATATCTAATTCCTTCGTCCATACCCTTTCACTGGTCAGTGTAACCCCCTACCTTATAAACCGTAATTATGATTCGGAAATGTGTTATTACAAGGAATTAAAGACCAACAAATAGTAGAAAACTCATTACTAATCCCATCTTTAAGATAGGGTTTTTACAAATTTCTTTCAAAATCGGTTTAACCTGGTCTCCTATTCATATTTCGAATATAATTACCCTATGCAGTTAAGTCACATTTATACATATCAAAGTGTACAACCAAAATTCCTGGCAAACCCCGAGTTTCATATATTTACTAGGGGTTTACAGGGTGCATTAGCCCATTTACAATTTCCTAATAGGGGATTACATAACCGTATCCAAAACAATATTTACAGAATAAATAGTGATCCCCAATCAAAATATGACAACCAACTACAACCAAAGCTTGAACTATCCGCCCTTGGTTGCCTGTTTCTCCTTCGAGTAGCTTGCCCTAGCTGGAGGTTAGTCAATGGAAAGAATGAGATTCAAGAGAATCTCACACATAGCATGTAAGCAAATCACAATCAACAGCAACAGCAGCAGCACAATAATGCATGGCTTTCACCACAAACGACAGCACTCACGGCTGTATACACAATAACGACAGCTTGCACTGTAATCACAATAACGATCGTTGTAATCACAATAACGACAACTATCCCAGCTGTATTTGCAGCAGCATCCGAAATCATCACAAACCATGATAAAGTATACATACAATGCATTACACATAGTATAAGAGAAAGAATCACTACCTTGTTCTTTCCGATTGTGCTCTAACGGAGGTGGATCACGAATAAGGCAAATATCGAATCCTATAAACCAAAATTAAAGACGACGAATTATTACCCATTCCAATTCTTTAATTACTCATAATACTTGAGTTGGTTATCACTATGGTCATTTAATCAAGTCCACTAAGGAGCTAAAGTAGTCAGTTAACCTAAAAGACCAATTTCTAACCTCAAAGTTCTGCAATATTATATTATGCCATAACATCTTCAATTTTCGCATAGGTGACCAAATTGCCAGAATTTTTCATGGCTTTGAAAAATCATAAGTAATTCTACAAAAATTGAAATGAGGTGATCCCAAGGCCTATTGACAGATATTTAAGTCCTATACACAGGAAAAATATGAATCAAGACTTCCCATACCCACAAAAATACAGAATTGCACAAAATCCAACACTGCTCCAAAACATATTCCAGTTTTAATCCCAAATTTTGGAAAAGCATAACTCCCAGCTCACAAAACGAAATGACATGAATTATATGTCTATTTTAAAGCTTGGCATGTGAAATTTAATATTGAAAAGTTTTAGAATTTTTAGACACTATTCACCCATTCAAAATGTCCCTACAAACCGACTGTCCTGCACAGAGTTTACACTTGACAGTTTTACCAATTTTCAACTAATGTGTCCAATTGCTCCAAAATCAACAACCAACCCTATTCCAACACAATTTTTCACAAGGAAACCATTGGAATCACTAAAACAACCAAATTCCGATCACACACACATATATTCTATTTTGGGCGGCCATGAACACACAATGCAGAATTTTTCCATTTCAACTTCCAAACCAATTCAATGTCACAATGACACAATATGACACCATTTTCACCACAATACACTATCCAATTCATCCAATCAAAAATCACATGAAAATCAGGGCAAAATCCACAACTCTCAAAACTCAACCAATGATCATAATGGATATGTCAAAATGTATCAAATACTCACATCTTCCTCTTTCCAAGACTTTTTCTTTGATTCCACCACTTTCAATTTTCTTCAAGCCCTCAAACACCTTCTTTCACAAATCTAAAACCATAGAGATGAAGCTCTCATCACTATGAACAACATTATAGAAGATGATTAGAGCTAAAGAGGTCATCTACCAAGCCAAAAACTAACCTCTTGCTTTCTCTTTCCACCTTGGCCTCAACGAAAATGAAGAATAAGAGAGAGAGAGAAGATGAAGATGGAGAGGTCAGTTTTTTGGCTCTCATTAACTCTCTTGGCCGACTTTACAAGGATAGGAGAGAGGGAAGAGTTTTGACATTTTGACCAATCAATGGCTCACATGATGCCACTTGTCAAGATCTTGTTTCCTCTTCCATATGCACACATGAACAAACAAACACATGATTCACCCTCTTGATCAATTAAGCACTAATCACAACCATTGATCTTTGAGTTACTAATGAGTTTCCTCTTCAGTAACTGACCAATTGGTCCGTAACTTTCCTTTTTCCCATTTTATCCCTGATTATGGCAGTTCTTACTGAATCACCACCAAACACACTTTATTATTCTATTTCACCATAATATGCGCCCTCCCTCTATTCCATTTCAATTTAGATGTTAATCCATAATTGAACTTAAATACAGGGTTTAGGCACTGTCCATAACACATTAGAATCACAATTCACATCATATTCTCCAAAAGTATTTAATTAACAATCATTACATCCACTTTTAAAGTAATTAGCCCTTAATCCCATTTTGGGGCATTACAATTCTCCCCCAGTAAAATAAATTGTTGTTCGCCGTTTAGCTTCCGCAAACGCACGAGTCTCAAATAATAATTTAGTCAGTAAACGAGTGTCGATCCATAAGGACTATAACGAAAGTGAGTTAATTATTGTAACTATGTTCTTAACTAAGTTGAATGAAATCATTTGAAATTAAATTAAGAAATTGTGCTAAAAACAATAAGGTAAAGCAAAGGTGATTGTAAAATTGATTCCACTTCAAGGTTTAAAGACTTAGGATTACTTCTTCCTCATTGTATTTTATGAAACTATGCAGTTGATTCACTTATACTAATTGTGTGAGTCCATATGCTAGTCAAAGATTCTAAGATCATCAATCAAACTCTCTCAAGTCAAGATTGATTTTTAATCTTCATTAACAATATTCAATCTCTTGTCTAACATTAATGAAAATCATCTTTCCCAAAGCAATTCTTCATTAGACTATGCTAGGTTGTTAGATGTATCTCTATTCTAACAACAAACTATCCATTTAATCCTTAAACTTCAAGTCTAACATGATTTTTCTCAAGTTCTACAACCAAAATAGCTCTCTCAAGCATCATTCAATTGAACTAAACTAATCATGTGGTGATCAAGTACAAGATAGTAATTAAACATAGAGAAAAATCAATATATATTCTCAACAACTAGCAAAAGCAAGAAAATATAGTAGTTTTAATCCATACAATGAGTAGAAGTGATCCTAAATGAGAGTTTTAGCTACTCATAATCAATACAAACCAAAAACTAAACTCAAAAGTTATATCCATATCAGCAAATGGGAAGAAAAGAGGAGAAAAACCAGAAAAAGAGGATAAAATCTTGAATTTCTCCAAGAATCTCCTCCAATAAGCACCAAAATCCTCCTTAAGCTCTCCAAGAAGTCTCCTTATGGTTCTCAGCCTCTTCCTTGTGCAGAATGTGTCCATTTTGGCGCCCCCATTATGTTAAAAAGCCAGTTAAAGCTTCAGTTTTTCAAAACACACAGTTGCAGTATCGCAACTTTGCTTTCACTTTGCTATAGCGAACCCACAGCGAACGCAGTTAGAAGGGCCTATTTTTATGTGTTTTCCCTTTTCCTTCGCTATGGCGTAGCAAAAGCGACTGGGAGAACCTTCAAGCTACTTCTTTGATCTTTCTTTTTGGCTTTTGTTCTTCTTTTCTCCACCTCCAAGGATCCATGTAAGCTTCCATTTCTTGTCCTCATCCTCCTACAAAGAGAAGGATTTTATGAGCTTTCCAATTTTCTTCAATTTAATCTAAAACTCTATACATTTAGCTCAAAATTTGCACTTTTCAAATTATTTTCATCACATCATATTTTCCTTCATTGTATAAAGTTTATGCACAATTTTAGTTTAAAACCACAAATATATAAAAAAAAATATGATGAAATACAAGAATTTCTAGAGAATAACAATTGTCCTCGAGATTTGTCACACAACTTGAGCCATAAACTCCGGATAACGTCTATGTAATACCCCAAATTTTGATTAAGGGCTAATGGTAATTATTGTGAATGATTTGGTGGATTAAAGTTGATTGAGATCTGGATTAATTATTGGAAATGTCCAACGCCCTATATTTTAGCATAATTATATGACAAATAATTATTTGGGCAAAATATGAGGGAAATGGCGCATGAAGAAGAGGAAAAGAATTTAATTATGTGTTATGTGGCAATTTAAGTTAATGTGCCAAAGTCAGTGGAAAATTAAAAGGAATGGAAAATTTTCGGTTAATTAGTCAGTGATTAATGAAGAAATTGATTACTAACTAAGAAGAAATGAGATGTGTGACTAAATGGCTAATGGAGTGGTTAGAGTAACTAATTGGTTACTTATTTTATGAGAACCAATAGAAATGGGACATGTGACAAGTTGTTAGGATGAGAGAGGATGTTGGAAAAGTCAAACCCAATATTTTAACATTTTCTTCTCTCTCTCTCTTCCCTCCAATTTGGCTGAACAAGGTATGGGAGTGTGAGAATCATCATTTCCTCTCCTTCCTCCACACTCTTCTCTCTCATTCTCTCTCTCCATTTTTGAGCAGCCATTGAAGGTGAAGAAAGAGAAAGTTCTAAGGTAAAACTCTTGCCATTTGACCCTTTAGATGATCTCAAATGCAAAAAATCTCTTCTTTAATCCTATTCCTTGGATTGAGAGGTTTGATTCTATGGTGATAGATTTTCCATTGGTGGTGTTTTGAGCACACAAGGAAATCTAGTGGTTGGGAAAGCAAGAAACCCCTTTGGGAAAGTTGTTGAGGTAAGTGAAATGAACCTTTCTATATGAGTTTTATGGCTATTGATTTAGTCTTGAATTTCTGGGATTTTTACCTATTTTCAAAAATTTGGGTCATTGGGAGTTTGGCATAGTGTGGTCATGGAAATGGTGCTTTGTGATGTGTCTTAAATAGATAGAAATGGGTTTAAGGTTGAAATTGTAAGTTTGGCAATTTTGGAGATTTGTTGTTGGATGTTTCCTAGAACAAAGCATGATAATGGAATAGGAATTTGGTAGTTTTGATGTTTTCATTGGATTCGTTGTGCAAAATTATGTGGGAATAGCCTTGGATAAGAATTTGGGATCATTGGAAACATATGGTAAAAACTTGGAAAATGCTGTCAACTTTGCTGCATTTTTTGCTTCTGATAAGAATCACTCGAGTGATCATGGGTCTCACTCAAGTGAAGCATTGGATGTTTTTTTTCCTTCAGTTTTCTGTTGCATTTCCTTGCAAAAAGCCAAAAGTGTTTGTATCACTTGCAAGTGTTGTCGGTTCTCACTTGAGTGAACCTTGTCTTACTCAAGTGCAGGTGTATTTGACATTATGAACTCACGTGTCGGGATAACACTCATGGTCAATTTTCAAGAGTGTGTCTTAATACTCACGAGTGTTAAGCCATTACTCGAGTGCCAAGGTCCCTGCTAGAGTGCTCGTCTTCTTTGAAACTTTCTTTTGCTCTCGGTTGAGCACTTCCTGAACCTCACTTTGTAGAGCTCGGGTGAGCATTAGGCTATCACTTGAGTATTGACCTTTATGCTCAAGTTCTCCTAGCATTTCTTATCTCTGTTTGTGCTTACTGTCAAGCACTTGCACGAGGGTGCTTTTCATGACTCGAGTGCAAGTTCATCATCACTTGAGTGAGGCCTTCTTTACTTGAGTGCAACAGTGAAATATCAGCACTTGTACTTCTAAAAGGGGATCTTTGGTATAGTTCTTCCAATCCTTTAGGGCTTTTGTTAGAAGCATTTGTAGCTTCCTAAAGGACATTAATGATAACCAAATCTAAGTTTTAAAGTCATTAAGTATTGGAATACAGAATAACGCTTCATCCCTAATCATGAATTATAGGATTTGATATTTTCCCTGCCCGTGAGAGATTGGCACCTAAGCAAGCACGGAAAAACCAAGGTAGTGACTTTTCTCTTGTATTGTGTATGATGCTAAGTATGCATGACTTATCATTATGTTGATGTTGTGAAAATGTGAATGTGAAATGTGCCTTAGTGCATTACAGCGTGAGCATTCGTAGGTGGTGATGCGTGTCACACCTACCCCTGCCATTGTAAGGGTTATGGTAGTGTTTTGGAATTGTGAATTCCTACTTTGAGAAACATGCCAGTGTGGCTATGTATTATGAAATGATTTATATGAAACCCAGCTGTGGTGAAATATATGATGTAACCCATGTTATGGTGCAATACAGTGTGAGCACTTCAGCGTGAGCAGGTGTAAGGGTGATGCACATCATACCTACCTCTACCGTTGTAACTGCTATTGTGATTGCTGTGTGTGGTGTTATTATATGCTTTCATGCTTTGTGGTTGTGTAACTATAAGTGATTTGTTATTGTAGGGATTCTTTAGAATCTCACTATCCCATAAAAATAATTTTCAGACAAGGCTGGTGGTTCCAAAGAGAAGCAGGTGACGAAGGGCGGTTAGATCTCCGGGCCAAGAGTTTATTTTGGTTTTTGGTTATCATTATGGACATTTATATATAATATATCGTGGACTATATAATGGTATTTGTGTAATCCCCTGGAATAGGAAACTGATTATGGGCGTTTGTGTCCTGTAAATCCTTTAGTTGATTATGTCCTGTAAATCCTTTAGTTGATTAATAGAACCTGACTGTGTCGAGAAATTTTATTGCGTTATGATATTTATGAATGGAATTGAACTGTACAAGTCATTTATATATTTGAAATGTGAATATGAGAACGTGTTGAACAGGTTATTGAAAAGTTTTTGAAAACCTTATTTTTGGGAAAAGAAAAATTTTAATAAGTCTCAATCCGTGGTCTCTAATTCATGTTAATTATGTGTTTTGAATGTAAATCTCGGCCTTGATGAGAAGGGGTTACAGTCTACGCATATCCGCTTCCGCTTCCGCTTCCCAAGTTGCTTCTCTCTGAGTCATTCCCTTCCAGGTCACCTTCAGAAATGGAATGTTTCGATGTCTAAGCCGTCGTTACAATGTGAGATGGATCTGGTTGGTACTTCTTCAGTTGGGAAACATGAAACACATCGTGGAACCTGCTCAAGTTTGGAGGTAGGGCTACTTGATAAGCAACAGGCCCAATTCTCGCAAGAATCTTAAAAGGACCTATTTACCTCAGGCTCAGCTTCTTCCTCTTGATAGCTCTCCCGATGCCGGTAACTGGAGACACCCTTAGAAACACATGGTCACCAACCTCAAACTCTAAAGGTCTTCTCCTCTTATCAATATAGCATTTCTGTTGACTCTACGCTACAAGAAGCTTCTTTCGAATGATTCGAATCTGTGCTGAGGTTTGATCAGCAAGATCTGGCCCGTAAAGCTTTCTCTCAGACAACTCATTCCAGCAAAAGGGTGATTGGCACTTACTCCCACACAACGCTTCATACGGAGCCATCTGAATGCTCGCGTGATAGCTATTGTTGTAGGCAAACTAGGAAAGAGGAAGAAAGTAATCCCAATTCCCTTTAAAGTCGAGGAGACATGCTCGTAACATATCTTCCAGCGTCTAAATAGTCCTCTCTGACTATTCGTATGTCTGAGGATGATAGGCCATACTAAATCTCAACTAAATACCCAAAGCCTCATACAAGGCCCTCCAGAATCTCAAAGTGAATCGGGGATCTCAGTCAGAAATGATGTTCTTCGGTGTGCCATAGAGCTTCACAATCTCCCGTATATAAATCTCTAGTAGTTTGTCTAGAGAGTAACTAGCATTAATCAGTATGAAGTGTGCCGACTTCGTTACCCGGTCAACAATCACCCAGATTACATCATAGTTCTTGATCCTTAGCAATCCCACAATAAGGTCCATGGTCATACTTTCCTATTTCCATTTCGGAATCTCAGGACTCTACAGTAGACCTGATGGCCTTTGGTGCTCAATCTTCACTCTCTGGCAAGTAAGACACCACGCCACATATTTAGTCACATCACTCTTCAATCCCGACCACCAATACACAGATTTCAAATTATGGTACATTTTGGTCATGCCGAGGTGAAGATTATAATGAGAGAAGAAAAAGAAGCCATAGAAATTGTGGAGAGATCAATCGCCATTGATTGGTGAGACTAATAGTAGGGGGAGGCAAATCTACAAGAGTAATCTAGGAAGGGTATGGATCAACAAGAGGGGAAGGGCGTAGCAGTGTTAGATGTTCTTAGGTAATGTCATATAATTAATTTATTGTCATATATTCTTAGGTAATTAATAACACACAGGCTGGCCTAAGAAATTTATGTATTATTAATCTAAAAAATGGGAAGCATCCATCAATGTTATGCCCTGGGCTCTTATTTATATAAGTGCGAAACGGGCTTTAACAGCATTAAGGCCCACTCACAAAAAATGTCCTAATGCAATACTCCTAAAACGTAATACATACTCAATAACACATCTAATACTAACTAATATATATTTACGACTTTATTTCAATACTCCCCCGCAAGTTTGGGGCTATAACACATTTACAGCTCTTAACTTGTTGACAAGCCGAACCTACATATCTTTACCCACAACCTTCATAAGAATATCAACTTCCTGATCTTGAGACTTGACATGTATCAATTCAATCAGACTTGATTGCAATTTTTCGCAGATGAAGTGGCAATCCATTTCAATGTGCTTCGTTTATTCATGAAATACAGGATTAGAGACTCCATGTATAGCTGCATAACAATCACAATGTACACTCACAGGCTCTCCATAAGGTATGCCAAGGTCTTTCAATAAACCTTCAACCTAAACTACTTATAAAACTGATGAACTTAAGGCTCTATACTCAGCCTCAGCTGATAAACGTGATACAGTTTCTTGCTTCTTTGTTTTCCATTTAATGAGTGATTCACCAAGTTTTAATAGATAACCATTTATTGATCTTCTCATAGTATAGCAGGCAGCCCAATCAGAATCACAATAACAAGACAAAATCATATCATCTCTTGAACAAAGCATTATCCCAAGTCTTACACTTTGCTTTAAGTATCTAACAACACCTAAAGCTGTTGCTATGTGTGCTTTGGTTGGCATTTGCATAAATTGGCTGAGAACCTGCAAGAGAAATGAGATGTCAGGTTAAGTAATAGTTAAGTAAATAAGACGTCCTACAAGTCTTCTATATCTTTCTGGTTCATTTAACAAATCCTTTTCCTCATCCGTTCCTTCCTCATATACTAGCAACTGAAGATTCTGTTTCATTGGAAGTGTCAGTGGACGACAGCCTCTCAATCCAGTGTCAGCTAAAAGGTCTAGAACATATTTCCTTTGTGAGAGCATGATTCCTTTCTCAGATCTTTGATACCTTTATGCCTAAGAAGTACCGTATCTCTCCCAAGTCCTTAATTTTGAATTGTGCATGCAAGAGCTCCTTTACCTCTCTTATTCTTTCTTCAGAGCTACCTGTTACAAGAAGATCATCTACATAGACAATAACATAAACATAAGTGTAATATCCCAATTTTTTATTAAGGGCTAACGACAATTATTATGGATAATTGTGAATTAAAGTGTGAATTATTATGTGTTTTATGGCTATTTTAATTAATATATCATAATTGGTGGAGTATTGGAAGAATGGAATTATTGGCCATAAGTTAGTGATTAATGGAGAAATTAATTACTAGCTAAGAGAAAAAATGAAAAGTGTGATTAAATGGCTAATGGAAGGATTAAAGTCGCTAATTAGTGACCTAATTTGAGGAGAGCCAATGAAAAGGTGACATGTGGCAAAAGTGGGTGTGAAGGAAGAGAGAGTGGGTAGAAAGTCAAATAAGGCATTTTAAATGATTTTTCTCTCTCCTCCCCTCCTTGTTGTCGGCTGTGGCAGCATAGGTGAGAGAGAATAGTCATTTTCTCTTCCTCCTCAAGTACTCATCCCTCTCTTCTCTCTCCAAAATCGTCAGCCATTGTTGGGAAAGAAAGAGAAAGAAAGAGCTTGAGAAAAAGGTAAGAAAATGACCTACATTGCTCAAATTCTTTTCTCTAATGTTGCTCCATGAGTTATGGGCTTCATTTTGATGTTTATAGTGTGCTTATTGGTGTTGATTTGTGCCCACACGAAAATTTGGAGATTGGAGAATCAAAGAACCTCTTTGGCAAAGTGAAAGAGGTAAGTGAGGCTAATTTATCTATTTAAGTTTTATGCCAAATGGTCTAGTTTGGAATTTCTGGAAATTTTGATCTTTAATTCGAAAATGAGAGTCATTGGGCTTTTGGCATGTTTTTGGCATAGTAATGGTATGTTGGGAATGTATATGGATAGATAGGATTGATTGGAGGTTGAAATATTTGGTTCGGATGATTTTGGAAATTTGATGTTTTATTGCCTAAAACCAAAGTATGATAATGGAGTAGGATTTAGATAATTCTGATGATTCCATTGAATTCCTTGGGTGTTTTTGTGTGGAAGTAGCTTTGGTAGAAGTTTTGGGTCCATTGGGATCATTTGGGCAAGTGTTAGGAAATGTGGCTAGTTTTACTGCGTTTTCTGGTTTCTGATAGAATCACTCGAGTGATTTGGGTTCACTCGAGTGTAGGATGAATAACACTCGAGTAGTGATGAGTTCCACTCGAGTGCGGTAGTGCAAACTTCATTTTCTGCTCTGTGTTTTTGTTGCACTTCCGTAGTCAAAGGCAAGTATTGCCTCACTTGCGAGTGTGGTAGGATATCACTCAAGTGAGCCTCCCCTCACTCGAGTGCTGGTGTATTTGACACCAAGGACTTGCCTCTCAGGTTGTCACTCGCGGTTATGGTGCAAGAGTGTGCCTTTTCACTCTTGGGTATGTAGTATCCACTCTAGTGTAATGGGTTGTGCTCGAGTGATCCTGATCCTTGAGAACTTTTGTGCTCTCGGGTCTTCACTTTCTAGACTTCACTCTCTGATGCTCGAGTAAGGCATTTGGCCTTCACTCGAGTGAGGTCCAGCATGCTCGAGTGTCCCTGTCTCTGAAGAATTTCTTGTCATTAGGTTTTGTGAATTGTGTGTATCATGGTCCATTACAGCACGAGCAATGCAGCGTGAGCCGTTTAGGGATTCTGGTCATCTCTAGCTTGGTCGTTGTAGTGCCGTTGTAATCGACATGGAGCTTTGTGAAATCCGACCCATGGGGTGGTGTGTTATGAATCCAGTCGTGGGCTGTATGTTGTAAATCTTGCCAATGTGGCTTGCGTTATGAAATGCTTTATATGAATCCCAGCTGTGGTGAAATATATTGTGTGAATTGTTGTGAGCAATGCAGCGTGAGCAAACGTAAGGGTGACATGAGTCATACCTGCCCTTGCCGCTGTAACTGCCGTTGTAGTTGCCATATGTGTGTGATGATTTGCTATCATGCTTTATTGTTGTGCATATTATGAGTGATTTGTTACTATAGGGATTCTTTAGAATCTCACTCTCCCAAATACAAACTTTTAGACATGGCTGAAGAATCCAAGGGAAAGCGAGTGATGAAGAGCGGCTAGAGCTCTGTTGTAGGAGTTCATTTTGATTATTCGGTTATTGGTTATCATGTAAAATCAATTGGATATCTTTTTTTGAATCAATTTTGTATATATTGAGCTATGTTGTATAGTTTTATGTAATCCCCAAGTATAAGGAAGAAGTTATAGGCATTATGCCTTATAAGAACCCTTTTAAGAATTAATGGAACCCGAGTGTGTCGGGAATTTATGCTGTACTCTGATATGTATGAATGAAATCAACCTGTATAGGCCATTTATGTATTGAAATGTGAATATGAGACCATTGAGAACAGGTTTTGCAAAAGTTTTTGAAAACCCCGATTTTGGGAAATTTACTTTCTTAAGTCCCAAATCGTCTATGGTCTTTAATTCTACCATAATTATGTTTTTATAAACGTAAATCTCGACCTTAATCGTGAAGGGGGTTACAATAAGCATCATCAAACTCTTTAGTAAATAGTGATAGTCATATTTACTTTGTTTAAAACCAACATTTACCAAAGCCATAGTTAATTTATTATTCAATTGTCATGACGCCTGTTTCAAACCATATAATGATTTCTTAAGTTTGCATGCCATTTGCTCCCCTAGGTTCTTAAAACCTTGAGGAATGGTCATATAGACCTCCTCATCTAGATCACCCTATAAGAACACTTTATAAACATCCATTTGAAATAAATTCCAACCAAACACTATAAACATTTTGATAATAATACGCACAATTATCATCTTAACTGCTGGCAAGAAGGTTTCATGGTAATCGATCCTTTCTCTTTGGGTATATCCCTTGGCCACTAGCCTGGCCTTATATTTATAAACAGAGCATCCAAGTTACACTTTACCTTATATACCCACTTACATCCTATTGCCTTCTTCCCTTTTGGTAAAGGCATTATGTCCCAAGTGTCATTGACCTGTAATGCATTTATCTCAAGTTGCATCGCCTTTATCCATTTATCATTCTTTATTGCTTCAGTATAAGATCTAGGCTTAATAACCAAGTCAATTGAACACAAATAGCATAGGTAAGAAGGATAAAATGACTCATACGAAATATATTTTTCTAAAGGGTACTTACAACCCTATTTCCTCAGTATTGTACCTGTGGCTACACAATCATTAGCTTTTAATCAAATTGTATATATAATCCTATGCCCATATAAGCGGTCGTTTGTTTCTCATGGGTCTTCATCTGACTTCTTGCAATGGTTCATTTGATTCAAAACTCTCATTCTCTACTCTATGTCTCTTCTAATGAATTCTTATCAACAGTCCCTGTATCCTTTACAAGAGGGGCCTGATACTCTCTTTTAAGAAATCAAAAAGCCAAAGAGGGTAACTTCATGAACTTGCTTTCTTGTGGTGTTGTTGTTGTTTCTTCACTTTTCAAGTTTCTTTGTTGAGTTGAAAAGTTGGAAAAGCTATAACCCTAAGGGGTTATGCTACCCAAATTCCTTTGAATCATGGTTAAGATGTGTTTAAATAAGTCAATAAGGGATTTGAAGTACTAAAGTATAAGTTTTGGAAGCTAAAACACAAAACTCCATTTCCCCCCATTTTTCTTGAATTTCGGCCAGAACCAGAATTGGGGCTAGGAGTTGGATTTTCATGAGATAACTAGGTTCTATTGGATTTAATGATAAAAAATAGGTGGGGTTACAGTTGGGCGCTTTTTCGGTAGAGGCCGAAAAAGCATAATTACGAAAACGCCACTAAAATCCCTAAATAAGGGCTGTCAAGAGTATTTTCATAATTTTACAGTGAATTTGGTGATTTCGAGCTCGGAAATGGATTCCTGGAGTGAAAATAGCCAGAATAGCCTTAGTCAAAATTTTGGAAAAACGTGTAGTCGAACCGGGTACAGTGGGACTAGGCCGGGGTCCCAGGGGCATTTAGGTAAATTTTCACCATAGACTAATATAACCACAAGAAACACTATGGAAGAGTCTAAATTGATACTTGCATAGGTTATGACCTATTTTTTGTACATTTAATATTTTAGGACCGAGACAAAAGCCGGAACGACACGTTTTACGAGACGCATCTAAATAGAGAGTTATAAAGCTTTGAGGTAGGGACATCATCCTTCATACATTATGCCATAGTTATATGATTGTGTGGATGCCATTGTTTGTAAATGCACTTTATTAATCAACATGATTTACCTAGAAAGGGGCAATTAGTGCCAGAGGTACACTTACATTGAGAGTTGGAAGAAGTTCAACCGGTGTAGATTGTGGGGCTGAGCTTACTTATGTATACATGATGATGATGTGTTTATATTATTCATTAATTAGTGCATACCTTGGCGCATGTCATATTTACTTTTCTTATTCTCTATGAACGGTAGTATGTTTCTACTGGGATTCTTCGGAATCTCACCCTATTTTTAAATAAACACCTCAACGAGTACTAGTAAGTCAAAGGGCAAGGACGTATATGCCGAAAAGTGAGCGGCACGTGTCTCGAGGCGAGGACAAGATAGTGGTTATATTTAGTCTATGTTTTGGATATTTTGAAGAAATTTGTAAATATTAAGTTTCCGCTGTATTTCGTCGACGAACGATATCGATATTGTAAATGAACATTTTTATCAGTATAATTGTACTTTTCTGTATGCTCATTGAATTCTATCTTTTTTACTCTTTGATTATCGAAATGGAAACGGGTATTGACATTTTTTGGTATCAAAGCTAATAAGCGATTCTAGCATTATCAGAAATGTATACTGATAAGGTTTTGTTTACATGGCGACAAGACATCATGGATGGTCAGAGTGAGCATACGATTGTGGTTAGCAGTCATAGCAAGATGACAGTGAATCAGCGTGCTCCGTACTGAGGACCGATGATTGAATACATTAGAAGAGGCGGTATCCGTATGCATTACACAGCATGAAAGAGCATGCCAAGACTGCCTGTATACTATCCTGAGCCGAGGCCAGCTTCACCAAGATTGACAGAGGTTGGTGAGACCAGAAAGGCGCCAGAGGAGTACAATTCTGACTACGAGCCGGAGGAAATGTCAAAGGACGAGCCGAGCGACACTGAGTCTCAGGCAGAGCTAGTTCAGGTACCGTACAATCTGAAGCCAGATATGGAGTTGTCCTACCTTCTCATGTCCAAGTATTACCGGGCACTGCAGGAGCACGATACGCCGGGAGGCCGGTACGATGCATTCCTTGAAAGTATAGAGATGTTGTATGGACTGCAAATATAGTTGGGGGTTATGGTGACCGACGAGTGTTGGGTTCTTTTCATGATGAACGTCTTTTCGGACACAACATTTTGGAACTAACAGAAGAACCTCTTCATCGATCGGGGCCCAAAGGGGAACTTCTGGGTTTTCCAGAGGCACATCAGAGGGCTGGTGCTAGATTTCATGTACACTGAGCTGTGATGTAGGGCCTACACTAGCTATTTATTGTGACCGGGAGGTACCGACATGTATTTTGAGGCTAGGGTAGTCATAGGACACCGGAAGACTGAAGGAATTTTAGCCGGAAGATGTATTTTGGGGAGGGTACAGAGAAAGTTATAAATTAATATTTTTGTTATGTATCGAACAATATGTCATGTACAGTAGTATTTAAGACATATGATGTTTCTATTTCTCTGTACTACTGTAAATAGTTGTGATATACTATTATGACATATTTGTACCCTAACTTTTTATGAAATGACAATAATGCCCTTGCTCTTGTATCAAAATTTACTCTTCTTTAAATTCTATATAGAGTGAATTATGGAAATGATACAACTAGAAGAAGGTGGTAGAGGCCGAGGTAGAGATCGAGGCTGAGGGCGTGGTAGATAGGGTAACAATGAGGGGGAACCGAGCCTAACCCTATCCAACAGTGAATACTGGATATGTTGGAGCAACAGCAATAGACGATGAACAAGATAAAAACTAATCTTTGGGGAGTACAGTAGAGACAGGACCACCTAGAGAATCGCATAGATGAGTTCATGTGAGGGAATTATGAAGAAATCTAGGAGGAACCTCCGCTAGCTAATTTACCACCAGAGCCTGAGGTGGATATCTAAGTTTGGCTGAGTAGATTCAGTAAGCAATAGCCGCCCACATTTAGAGGGAAGTTCGATCCTCATATGGCAGAAGACTGGTTGTCTCGTATGGACAAAATCTTTGACATGCTATAATGCCCAGATGATGTAAAGGCCTGACTAGCCATATACAAGCTAGAGAGTAATGCCAATCACTGGTGGAAAGACATGGACCTCATCCTGAAGGGAAAGAATATTCCTATCACATGGGAATTATTCCAAGAGAAGTTCAATGAGAAATACTTTCCTCAGATTTTTAAGAGAGAGAAAGAGTTCCTCAGTATTAAGCAGCAAGACCGGGAGAGCTTTGATGACTATCTGGCCCGGTACATCCAACTGTCGCGCTACTCTTCATATGCCAAGCAGAACAACAATGATGAGTGGAATTCGGACATGATGATAGAGGGGCTGAGACCTGAGTTCAAGGAGAGGTTGATCTCCCAACGCTTTACGGAATTCAGCAAAGCGGCAGAGAAGTGCCGATACATCCAGAAACATCTGTCGAGCTGGTCAACACAGCCTGGAAACAAAGGTGCTTAAGGAAGCGGTAACTCAACACAGAAGCAAAAGGAACAGAGTAGATATTTCAGAGGGGATCCAAAGAGGCCGAATCAATCTGGGGGCCGAGGAGGCCAGGGCTTTTCAGGAATCAGGACTTATTGGCGTTGTAAAAAGCCAAGTCACCCTGGGAGAGCATTCAATTGGATTCCATATAGGCCAGACCCAAGTCAAGCACCTATCTGTTATACATGCAACAGGCCGGGGCACATGGCTAGGGACTGTCAATAGAAGCAGCCAAAGAGGATACGAGACCCAAAGCTTCTGGTAGGGTCTATACATTGACACAAGAAGAAGCCAAAAAGTGACCATAACTGATTTAAGGTATGATTTCTCTGAACGGAAGTTTAGTGCACGTTATGTATGATTCTGGTCAAGCCATTCATTCATTCCATATAACTGTGTGAGATGGTTAGGTCTATATATACATAAATGCCCATATGATTTGATTGTATCTACACCTATGGTTACCAAAGTTGTGACGACCGACATTTTCTTAAATTGCGTAGTAATGGTTAAGGGGCGTGAATCTACCATAAATTTGATCTGTTTACCACTGCACGGGTTGGAAGTAATTTTGGGAATTGACTGGCTGACAGCAAATGGTGTGTTGTTGAATTGTAAATAGAAAAGAGTCTTATTTCTGAATCCACAATCACAAGCTGACATCGAAATCACTCTTAACCTTCTATCAGTGGCTAAGGTTGAGAGGTATTTACAGAAGGGTTATCAGGGGTACATGATATTCTGCTCTATGCAATCAGAGGCCGGTGTAGCTTTAGAAAGTATCCCTGTAGTAAATGAGTTCCCTGATGTTTTTTCAGAGGATGTCGGTGGACTACCTCCAGATAAAGAAGTGGAGTTCTCGATTGATTTGAGGCTTGGAGCGGGTTCAATTTCTAAAACCCTGTACCGTATGGCTCCAAGTGCATGGCAGAGCTAAAGAAGAAGATCGAGGAACTACTTGAGAAAGGTTTCACACGACCTAGTGTATCACCCCGGGCTGCTCCAATGCTCTTCGTAAAGAAAGACGGAAGCCTGTGTCTTTGTATTGATTGCCAAGAGCTGAACAAGGTGACCGTTAAGAACAAGTATCCACTTCCTAGAATTGATGATTTGCTTGATTAGTTGTCTGGTTCCATTGTATTCTTAAAGATAGATTTGCGGTTGGGATACCATCAGTTGAGGGTAAAAGCAAAGGATGTAGCGAAGACTACTTTCATAATCAGATATAGGCATTACGAATTTCTAGTGATACCCTTCGGGCTGACCAATGCACCTGCTGTGTCCATGGACTACATGAATCGAATCTTCCATCCGTATTTAGACTAGTTCGTTGTAGTCTTCATTGATGATATACTGGTGTACTCATGTAGGTTGAACATGAAAAGCATCTGAGAACGGTGTTGAATGTATTACGGGACAAGAAACTCTATGCCAAGCTGAGCAAGTGTGAATTTTACCTTTCAGAGGTAAAGTTTCTGGCCCATGTTGTCTCACAGTAAGGGGTCTCTGTTGATCCTAGTAAGGAAGAAGTACTGAACTGGAAAAGACCAGAAACGGTATTTGAAGTACACAATTTTTTGGGTCTAGCTAGTTATTATCAGAGGTTTATACAGAATTTCTCCAGAATCACATTACCATTGATGAAATTGACGTGGAAAGCTCAACATTTTGTGTGGGATGAGAATTGTGAGAAGAGCTTCATAGAGTTTAAGTAGAGGTTAACCACAATGTAATACCCCAAATTCTGAGACTTGAGGCTAGAGAATAAGCCTAAAATAAGTAGATTGCTAAGCCCTGGTTTAGCATTATCTCAAATTTCGATTATGGGTTAAGGACTCCAAAAGTGGGGATGATTATTGATAAATAAACCCTTTTGTAGAATATGATGTGATTTGGCACTCAGATGTGATTTGGCACTCAAATGTGATTCGTATGTGTTGTGAGCAGCGCCGAAACTCTGTATTTAACTTCAATTATAGATTAACATATAAATTGACTTAAAATATAGGGAAGGCGCATAAGGTGGTGATATAGAATGATAAGATGAGTTTGGTGGTGATCCAGTGGAATTGCCATAATCAGGGGCAAAACGGTAAAGTTACCGACCAATTGATCGGTTACCGAAGAGGAAGCTCATTGGTAACTCAAAGATCAATGGTTGAGATTGATTGTTATGTGATTAAAAGGGGTGGAATCTCATGTGTGAGAGTCCATGTGTGCCCAAGAAGATGAAACAAGAGTGTGACACATGGCACTTTTTGGACCTTCGGATCTTAGTCAAGATTTCAACACTCTTCCTCTCTTCTCTCTCCCTTATTTGGACGTTTTGGGCACCAAAAATTGCTGCCTATCTTCATATTTATCATCTCTCATCTCTCTCTTATTCCTCTATTGGCGTCCTTGAGAGGGAGGAAAGAAAAAGAAAGAAGTCAAGGTATGGTGCTCTATTTGTCTTCTAATACTCAAATACCCTTCTTTAATATTGTTCACAGTGATGAGAGCTTCATTGCTATGGTTTTAGATTTTTGAAAGAAGGTTTGAGATCTTGAAGAATTTGGAATGAAGTGGAATCAAAGAATTGGTTTGGGAAAGAGGAAGAGGTGAGTATTTGATTACTTTTGACCTAACTATTGTGATTGTTGGTTAAGTTTTGTGATTTGTGGAATTTTTCCTTGATTTTGTGTAATTGTGGAATGGATGAATTGGGTTGTGTTTTGTGTTGAAAATGGTGTCATGTTGTGGTATTTAGTCATTGGAATTGGTTTGGATTGTGTTGGACACATTAGTTGCAAAACTGGAAATGTTGTCCATTGGAAGTTTGTTCTAGGCAGTCTGCTCATGTGGACATTTTGACTGGGCAAATGATGTCTAAAAATTATGAAACTTTCCAGTCTTGAAGTTCACATTCCAAGCTTCAAAATGGACAAATCATTTGTGTCCTTTCATTTTTTGAGCTGGGAGATATGGTGGTTCAAACTTTGATGTTAAAACTGGAATCTGTTTTGGGGAAGTGTTGAGTTTTGTGTGATTCTGTATTTCTGTGGTTATGGAAAGCATTGATTCATATTTTTTCTATGAATAGGACTTAAATATATTTCCATTGGCTTTAGAATCACCTCATTTCAATTTTTCTAGAATTAGTTATGATTTTTGAAAGTTCAGCCAAGAAACAGAACTTTCATGGTCGCGGCCAACCCTTAAAAATGACATTTTGGGCTTCTGAAGATGGTCTTTGGTCAAGTGTTTTCCCAAGCCTTTAGGCATGTGTTTAGGATTTAATTAGCCACCTAAAGGTCATGAATAGTAACCAACTTTAAGTTTTTTGGAATTAAGAACTTGGATTAAAGAATGACACTACGTCTTTGGTTTTGATTTTAGAATTCGATATTAGCCCTACTCGTGAGTAATCGGTGTTGGAGCGCATACGGAAAGAATAAGGTAGTGAATCTTCCCTTATACTATGTGTAAATGCATTGTATGTGTGTTTGTCATTATTTTTTGGTTGCAGATGGTGCAACACTTGTGGAAGCCGAAAGGCTATATGTAAGCCGTAAGGCAATGTAGAAGCCGAAAGGCCATATGTAAGCCGTAAGGTAATATGGAGGCCGAAAGGCTATGTGTAAGCACCGCCATGACAATAGTCCCTGAGTCACTAACAATGGTTCGAGTAAGGACTACGAGCCTTCCCGGCAGTAAAAGGGGATGAGGGTGGGGTGTGATTTGTATTTGTGCTGTTGTGTGATGATTTACCTGCATGCTATGTGATTTTATGTTGTATGAGTGATTTGTTACTACTGGGATTCTTTTGAATCTCATTCTTTCCTATGACTAACCTTCAGACAGGGCATGCAGCTCCAAAGGGAAGCAAATCTCTAAGGGCGGCTAGGACTTTATTTTCGGTCAATAGTTAGTTGTCATACTTTTGGTTGGGATTATGTATATATTTTGATGTATATATGGTTGGATAGGTCAAGATGTGTATTTGGATGAGTATATTTGGTTATGTATTTGGAATGAGTTATTGGATATTTGTATATATATTCGAGTTGGATTATGTAATCCCCATTTGAGTAATTTCAATGGGCTAATGTGCCCTTTGAAACCCAATAGTGAATGTATGAACCCGGGATTACCAGGATGATTATATTATGTACTTTGATATTTGTAATGAATGTGATTTATCTTCACATAGTAATTGTATTCGAAATTTGAATATGAAACCAGGTTAATTAGATTTCGAAACGTATTTGTGAAAACCCTATAGTGAAGATGGGATTTTAAAGTAGTTTTGTTTATTATTGGTCTCTATTTCATTTCAATCGCGTATTTCAGATGTAATTATGGCAGGGGGTTACACACAGCACCAGTATTAATGATCCCATATCCATAGTTCTCATATGTTGTTTATATAAATGCCAGTGGGTACGGATTGGGATGCGTATTGATGCAGCATGGCCAAGTAGTGGCATATGCATCTAGACAGCTGAAACCTCATGAATTGAACTATCCCACCCATGATCTTGAGTTAGCGACAATCGTGTTTGCTTTGAAAATCTGGAGACATTATCTCTATGGTGAGACTGTAGAGTTGTACTGTGACTACAAGCGTTTGAAATACCTAAACGATCATAAAGAACTTAATATGAGACAGCGCAAATGGATGGAGTTGCTGAAAGATTACAACCTCGAAATCAAGTATCATCCTGTAAGGCTAATGTTGTCACTAATGTATTAAGCCAAAAATTAGTGTAGGTGGCAGCCATGATGATCTATGAACAGAAACTAATCGAGGATTTCAGAGACATGAATTTGTCTAGTCAGATTCTGTTAGGTAGTGGGGTCAACCAGATATACAATGATCTGAGGGCGGCAATTGAAGAAGCCCAACAACATGATGATGAAGCGCTATTTATCAGAGGTATGATTGATAGGGGTAAGACTTAGGATTACGACTTGTCTCCCAGCGGGCTAGTTAGGTACAAGAAGTGGATTTATGTTCCACCGCAACCAGAATTGAAATGACAAATCCTAGAGGAGGCAAATAAGAGTAAGTATACTCTGCAACCAGGAGCTACAAAGATGTACCATGACTTGAAGACTCAATACTATTGGCCAGGGATGAAAAGAGAGGTGACTGAGTTTGTTGCTCATTGTTTGACATGTTAGAAGGTAAAAGTTGAACATCAATGACCATCAGGGCTTTTGATGAATCCTGAGATACCTGAGTAGAAGTGGAAAAGCTTTACCATGGATTTCATGACAGGGTTGCCTAAGGTCAGAAACCATGGCGCTATATGGGTGATAGTTGACAGATTCGTAAAGACAGCTCACTTCCTATCGATTAGTGTTCACTATTCTCCTGATCGACTGGTGGAGATCTACATCAAGGAGATTGTGAGATTACATGGTATTCCGAAGAACATCATCTCCGATCGAGATACGAGGTTCACTTCCAAGTTTTGGAAGGCGGTACACGAAGCTTTAGGTACCAAGCTCCGTTTTAGCACGGCATATCATCCTCAAACTGATGGGCAGACAGATCGAACAATTCAAACTCTTGAGGATATGCTAAGGGCATGTGTGCTTGACTATAAAGGTAGCTGGGACAAATTCCTTCCATTGGTAGAGTTTGCCTACAACAATAGTTATCATTCGAGCATTCAGATGGCTCCATATGAGGCACTCTATGAGAGGAAGTGTCAATCACCAGTATGCTGGACTGAGTTGTCTGAGAGGGAATTGCTAGGGCCAGATCTTGTTGATCAGACTACGGAGCAGATAAAGTTGATCAAGCAGAGATTGCTAGCTGCTCAGAGCCGACATAAAAGTTATGCAGATAAGAGACAAAAACCTCTGGAATTTGAAGTCAGTGACCATGTATTCATGAAAGTATCACCTGTTACAGGTATTGGCAGGGCATTGAAAGCAAAGAAGCTACAATCAAGATACATTAGTCTATTCGAAATCTTAGAGAGGATTGGGCCTATAACGTACCGTATCACTTTGCCGCAGAGTCTGAGCAAGCTACATGATGATTTCCATGTTTCTTAGATGAAAAAGTATCATCCTGATCCAGAGCACGTAATAGAGTACAAGGATGTGAAAATGCGTGAAGATTTAACTTATGAAGTCATGCTTGACCAAATCATTGATCGACAAGAAAAACAACTCAGAACCAAGAGCATCCTGTTTGTTAAAGTCGTCTGGAAAAGGTTATCGCCCAAAGAGGCTACATGGGAAACAGAAGAAAGTATGAAGAAGCGTTACTCATAATTTATGAAAGTATAAGTGTAGCAAATTTCAGGGACGAAATTTAATTAAGAGGGGGGAGAACTGTAACACCCCAAATTTTATATTCACCAAAAAATATATTGTAATTATTTGAGTAATTCAATAAAATGGTGAATATTTATGGAAATTGGATCTTGTGAATTTTGAAATATTCATATTCATGAGGAAATGGGCAATTTAATTCAAGAATCGAATTAAATTATAAAGGCGATAACAAAATCATAATTTTGCCAATTTAGCCCAAGATTAATTATTTTCTAATTAATTAGAGTTCATTCCAATTAATCAAGAAAAATAAAGGAAAATGCATAATTGGACTATTCTTGTTAGAATAAATCAAGAATTGTGAATTAGGTGAATTATGGAATTAGTGAAAAGCAATTTTTCTTCTCTTTTTCTTCCTAATTTCGTCCAACCATGAAGATAAGGGAAAAAAATTCAATTTCATGATCACATGCTACATGAATAAAGTTATGATGGCTATGCTACATGAACATTTCAATGATGACAAAGGTGGAGTGTACACAACATGGAAGTATGGTGAAGTGCATGATGGGAATAGCTTGAGTAAAGGAAGAGATAAACTTGATTGCTTGGAAGAGAACTTACTTATCTTGTAAGAGGAAAGGGGGGACAGTTTTCTTGCCTAATCAAGGGAGAAAAATTTGTACAATGACAATGGGAATTAAGTGGAGTAATCATGGTAAATAGGAAGGAGGTATGGGTGGATGTATGATTATGACAAGTGTTGAAATCTCAACCCTTGATGAAATCAAGGGCTAAGAGGCAAGAAGACTCAAATGATAAAACACATGTTCTCCCTCCTCTTGGACACATTTCGGCCAAAGCAAAGAGAAAAGAGAGAGTGTGTGTGAACTTGGAGAAACTTCAAGAGTTAGAGAGAAGGAAGAAGAAGAGATTAAGGTACGTATGGTTTCTTTGGTTTTTCTTATAGCATTTCCTTAGAGTCCTTCTCTAAACTCTTGTTTCTCATGAATCTATGGTGGTGAAGACACACTTTGAGATCAAGAAGAGGGGGAGAAGGAGCCTAGAGTAAGAGGAAACCAAGAAGCCAAAAAGGGTAACTTCATGAACTTGATTTCTTGTGGTGTTGTTGTTGTTGTTTCTTGACTTTTCAAGTTTCTTTGTTGAGTTGAAAAGTTGGAAAAGCTATAACCCTAAGGGGTTATGCTGCCCAAATTCCTTTGAATCATGGTTAAGATGTGTTTAAATAAGTCAATAAGGGATTTGAAGTGAAAAAGTAAAAGTTTTGGAAGCTAAAACACAAAATCCCATTTTTTTCCCCCATTTTTCTTGAATTTTGGCCAAAACCAGAACTGGGGTTAGGAGTTGGATTTTCATGAAATAAATAGGTTCCATTGGATTTAGTGGGCAAAAATAGGTGGGGTTACAATTAGGCACTTTTTCGGTAGAGGCCGAAAAAGCATAGTTACAAAAACGCCACTGAAATCCCTAAATATGGGCTATCAAGAGTATTTTTGTAATTTGATAGTGAATTTGGTGATTTTGAGCCCGAAAATGAATTTCTTAGGTGAAAATATGTTAGAATAGCCTTAGTCAAAATTTTGGGAAAACGTGCCAACGGGCCGGGTACGGCCGGGCCGAGGTCCCAGGGGCATTTAGGTAAATTTTCACCATAGACTAATATAACCACAAGAAACACTATGGAAGATTCTAAAATGATACTTGGATAGGTTATGACATATTTCTTGTACATTTAATATTTTAGGACCAAGACAAAAGCCGGAACGACACGTTTTACGAGATGCATCTAAATAGAGAGTTATAAAGCATTGACGTAGGGACATCACCCTTCATACATTATGCCATAGTTATATGATTGTGTAGATGCCATTGTTTGTAAATGCACTTTATTAATCAACATGATTTACCTAGAAAGAGGCAGTTAGTACTAGAGGTGCACTTACATTGGGAGTTGGCAGAAGTCCAACCGGTGTAGACTGTGGGGCTGGACCCTACTCATGTATACATTGTAACCCCCTGCCTTGATAATCGTAATTATGATTTGAAAATGCGTAATTAAATGGATTAGAGACCAGTGGATAACAAAAACTCATTTCAATCCCTTCCATATAGTAGGGTTTTCACAAACTTTTTCAAAACTTCTTTCCCTATCCTGGTCTCCATTTCAAATTCGAATATAATTACCCTGTGCAGTTAAATCACATTTATATATATTAGAGTATATAACAAAAATCCCAACAACCCTCAGGTTTCATTCATTCATTAAGGGTTTACAGTTTCCCATATAGGGGATTACACAACTATATCCAAAATAGTATTTACATCCCAAATCAAAATGGATAACCAACAACCAAAATCAAATATCTCCAAGGAGTCCTAACAACTCTTGGTTGTCCGCTTCCCTGTGGAACCACCTATCCTGTCTATAGTTTAACAATAGAAAGAATGAGATTCAAAACAATCCCAGTAGTAACAAATCACTCATACAATATATAAATACATAGCATGTAAGCAACCATCAACAGCAGCACAATGATACATGGCTTTCACAATAAAAGACAGTACTCACGGCTGTATACCTAATCATGACAACTTTCGTTGTATAACGCCTGCTTGCGCTGGATAACGACAACTATCACCAGCTGTATAGGCAGCGGCATCAGAAATCATCACAAAACAATGATACACATACGTACAATACATTTACACATAGCATAAGGGAAGAGTCACTACCTGGTTCTTTCCGAATGTGCTCTAGCAAGGGTCGTTCACGATCAGGGAAAATGTCGAACCCTATAGATCAAAGTCAAGAACGGTGAATTAATTCTCTACTCCAAATTCTTACTTTTATTACACTTAAAGTCGGTTATCATTTGGACTCTTTTGGTGGCTATTAGAAGCCCCAAACATATGCCTAAAAGGTTGGGAAAAATCATACTAAAAATCACCTTTCAAAAGTAAAAAATACTGATTTTTGGGGGTTAGCCGCTGCCCAAGAATCCACTGGCCACGGCCAAAAATATGTTTCTTGGCTGAACTTCTAAAAATCATAAATAATTCCAGAAAAATTGAAATGAGGTGATTCCAAAGCCAAATGAAATATATTTAAGTCCTATTTATAGGAAAAATATGGATCATTACCAGAAATCACCACAAAATTCACCACTGCCCCAAAACATATTCCAATTTTAATCCCAAACTTTGGACAGTCATTACTCCAAGCACACAAAACAAAATGACATAAATTATTTGTCCAATTTGAAGCTTGGAATGTGAACTTTAAGACAAGAAAGTTTCATAATTTTTAGGCACCATTTGCCCATTCAAAACATCCAGACAACCTGACTGCCATGTACAGAGTTCTAAGAGACAGAATTTCAGTTTTGTGCAATTTGCTTCCAATGGTTCAAAATTCTTAACAAACACCATTTCCACACTAATTTTGCACAAGGAATCCATTGAAACCATCAAAACAATCAAATTCCATCCACATAGACATATTCCATAGAAATCTCAACATGTCAACAATAAATACACACAATCCACCACAATGCAATTCCTTCCATTCCAAAATTCCAAACCAACTCCAATGGCACAAAGACACAATTTGACACCACATTCTACATAACACACTAACCAATTCAAGCATTCAAATTAGACCAAAAATTAGGGCACAAATTCAAAATTCTCAAAACCAAACCAATGACCACAATAATTATACCAAAAGGTATCAAATACTCACATCAACTTCTTCCCAAAGCTATTTCTTTGATTCTCCTACTTTCAAATTCCCACAAATTCTCAAACTCTCCTAATCAAAAATCTGAAACTATAGGAATGGAGATCTTGAAACCATGAACAATATTAATGAAGAATACTTGTGTAATGCCCCAATTTTTAATTAATGGCTAATGAGGATTATTGTGGATATTTATGAATTAATTGGAATTATTATGTATTTTGTGGCAATTTTAATTAATATGCCATAATTATTGAGAAATTGAAAGAATAGCCATGAATTAGTAATTAATGGAGAAAATTAATTACCAACTATGAGATAAATGAGAAATGTAATTAGAATGGCTAATGGAGGGATTAAGGTGATTAATTGGTTGATTATTTTATAAGAACAAATCAAAATCTAACAAGTGGCTAGTTGGTGTGAAGAGAGAGTGTATAAGAAAGTTAAACAATGATTTTATATGCATTTTCTCTTCTTTCCTTCCCTCCATTCGGCTGACATGAAGTATGGGGGGGCAAGAGAAGCATCATTTCATTTTCAACCTCCCTTCTCTCTCTCTCATTTTCGTGCCCCCATTTCTACATAAGAAAGAAGAAGAAGCTTGTGAAATAGGTGTGTATTTGACCCTCTAAATGGCTTCTAATGAAAAAACTCTCTTCTATAAACTTGTTCCTTGTATTGAGAGCTTCATTTTCATGGTTTTAGTTTGTCCATTTGGTGTTTTTTGAGCTCTCAAGGGATTTTAGAGTTTGGAGAATCAAGGAACTTCTTTTGGGAAAGTTATAGCGGTGAGTAAGACAAACCTTTCTATATAGGTTTTGAAGCCATTGGTTGAGTTTGGATTTTCTGGAAATTTTTCCTTCAATTTTGAAAATGAGGGTCATTGTGTTGTTGTCATGTTGTTGTCATGGAATTAGTGCCTTGTTTAGTGTTTTGAATGAATAGAATAGAATTGAGGCTTAAATATGAAGTTTGGCAACTTTGTGTTTGGTTTTGAGTATTGGTCAAAACAGGGCATGGTGATGGGTTGTGATTTTGGTCATTTTGAGGTTGTCATTGTGTTCCTTGTGATAAATTGTATGGGAATAGGTTTGGTTATTAATTTTGGAGTCATTGGATACTTTGGTAGAAAATTGGAAATATGTCAAGTGTGAACTCTGTTCTGGGCAGTCAGTTTGCATGAAGGTTTTGAATGACCAAATGGTGTTAAAAAATTCTGAAACTTTCCGCTTTTAAAGATCACATCTCAAGATTCAAAATGGTCATATAATGCATGTCATTACATTTTGTGAACTGGGAGTTATGCTCTTCCAAAGTTTGGGACTAAAACTGGACTCTGTTTTGAAGTAGTGTTGAGTTTTGTGTAATTCTGGAATTGTGTGGTGATTTCTAGTAATGGTCTATATTTTTCTAGTACATAGGACTTAAATATATTTCATTTGGTTTTGGAATACCTTATTTCGATACTTCTAGAATTAGTTATGATTTTTGGAAGTTCAGCCAAGAATCAGGGAATTTCTTGGCCGCACCTCAAACCTTTCTGTCCTGATTCTGGCCACGACTCATGGTGGCTGGCCACGGCCAGTGACCTTCTGATCATATTTTGGCTGAGGCTCAAGGGTGAGCTGGCCGCGGCCAACCCCTGTTTCCAGCACTTTGAGTTTTTGAAAAGTGATCTTCAACCTATTGTTTCCCAACCTTTTAGGGCTTTTATTAGAGGCAATTGTAGCCTCTTAAGGGTCAATTATGATAACCAAATGTAAGTGTTATGAAGTGAATTAAGTCTTGGAATAGAGTATAACTCTTCATCCTTAATTATGATTTTAGGATTTGACATTTGCCCTACTCGGGAGAGACCGGTGCCAGAATACCCCGGAAGGACCGAGGTAGTGACTTTTCTCTCATGTTGTGTATGATGTTTTGGTATGCATGACTTGTCATTGAGCTTTGTGAACTGTATGTGCCATGGTCCATTACAGCGTGAGCATTTCAGCGTGAGCCATTTAGGGATTGACGCTGGTCATCTCTAGCTCGGCCGTTGAACTATCATTGTAATCAATAGTTCTTTGTGAATCCAACCCGTGGGGCGGCGTGTTGTGAATCCAGCCATGGGTTGTGTGTTATATATCTTACCTGTATGGCTTGCGTATGAAATGCTTTATATGAATCCCAGTTGTGTTGAAATATATTGTGTGAACTGTTGTGGTGCAATACAACATGAGCAAGCGTAAGGGTGACGTCTGTCATACCTGCCCTTGCCGTTGTAACTGCCGTTGTAGTTGCTATGTGTGGGTTATGATTTGCTTTCATGCCTTATTGTTGTGCATACTATGAGTGATTTGACACTACAAGGATTCTTTAGAATCTCACTTTCCCAAAAACTAAATTTTTTTAGATAGGGCTGAAGGATCTAAGGGAAAGCAAGCAACAAAGAGCGGTTAGAGCTCCGGTTTAGGAGTTTTACTTTGGTTATTATGTAAAAATCATTTGGATAAATTTTTGGGAAACAGTTGTATATATTTTGGGTAATGTATAGTTTTGTGTAATCCCCAAGAAAAAGGAAAAAAATTTATGGGCTTTGTGCCTTTGTAGAACCCTTATTTATTGAATGGAACCCGAGTGTGTCGGGAATTTGCATTATACTCTGATATGTATGAATGGAATCAACCTGTACAAGCCAATTGTGTAATTGTATTGTGAATATGAGACCATTGTGAATAGGGTTTGGAAAAAGTTTTTATAAACCTTGATTTTGGAAAGTTTGATTTTGTTTTAAATCCCAAATCTCTTTATGGTCTCTAATTCTATATTAATCACATGTTTATGAACTTAATCTTGGCCTTGGTTGGAAGGGGGTTACAACTTGAGCATTCAAAGTCATTTTCTTACCTAAAACCCAAGCTTCTTCTTTCTCTTTCTTGCTTAGCTTCAACGAAAATGGAGGAGAGGAGAGAGATGAGATAAGTTAGTGAAGATGATGATGAAGATATGAGAAATCAGATTTTTGGTCTCTACAAGCCCATTTTGCCGACGTAAAAGAATGGGAGGGAAAAGAAAATGAGTTGAATGTTTGACTTGGATCCCATGGCTCATGCTTTGACACTTGGCAAGATCTTGTTCTCCTCTTCCATGTCACACATGAACTCAATTGCATAAGATTCCACCCTTGATCAATCAATCCTAACCATTGATCTCCAATTACCAATGAGTTTCCTCTTCGGTAACTGACCAACTGGTCGGTAACTTTCCTTTTTACCCGTTTTTCCCCTGATTAAGGCAATCTCTACCAAATTACCTCGGAACACATTTTTAGGGTTCATATCACTCAATCATGCGCCCTCCCTCTTATTTAACTCAATTTAGATGTTAATCCACCATCAAAATTAGATATAGAGTTTAGGCGCTGATCACAACACATTCAAAGCGAATTTCACATCTTATTCTTCAAAAGTGTTTAATTATCATTAATTACATTTGCTTTTGAAGTCATTAGCCCTTAATTCCATTTTTGGGTCATTACATATATGACGATGATGTGTTTATATTATTCATTAATTAGTGCATACCTTGGCGCATGTCATATTTACTTTTCACATTTTCTATGAACGATAGTATGTTTCTACTACGATTCTTCAGAATCTCACCCTATTTTTAAATAAACGCCTCAATAGGTACCAATAGGTCAAAGGGCAAGGATGTAGATGCCAAAAAGTGAGCGGCGCTTGTCTCAAGGTGAGGACATGATAGTGGTTATATTTAGTCTATGTTTTGGATATTTTGAAAAAATTTGTAAATATTAAGTTTCCGATGTATTTTCTGTATTCCGTCGACGAACGATATCGGTATTATAAACAAATATTTTTATCAGTATAATTGTACTTTTCTGTATGCCCATTGAATTCCGTCTTTATTACTCTTTAATTATCGAAATGGAAACGGGTGTTCACACACACACACACTCTCTCTCTCACCCCTCTCACATATAACATGTCGAATTTATTATGAACAATGATAAAAACATTAGTTATTTATGCTTTTTTCTTTCAAAGAGTAATAAAAAAAATTACTAAACATTAAGTATGAAAATACTGCAAACTCAAGAAGAAAATAATTTAGGGAAAACTATTCTTATGGCACATGTAGTTTCCCAGAATTCTTAATTTAGTACATGTGTTTTTTTCTTTTTACTACAGCTGTAAATTTTACTCTTTTAGTACCCTCGTTAGCCTCGCTAACTTTCTTCTGTTAACATTTAGGGAAAATTAGAAAGAAGGACCTCTTGAAAACAATATTTACTGGACATGAATGTAGAAGTTGTAATTATTTGGAATGACTAATTATCAAAATATAAATTTAAAAATATTAAATTTCCCTTGATTAAACTTTTTACCTTCTCTCCTTCAATATCTCCCACATCAAAAGTATTTTGAATTTTATTCTTCACCAAAGTTACTACCACCAAAATCATCAAATTCTTAACTCTAAATAACATCTACGTAATCATATCATAGTTATATGAGATATCATTTAATTATTAACACAGAAATTGGCCCATTTATATCATTAAGTTTTTTTTTCCTGATTTATATAATTTTATATAAATCGTGAAAAAAAATCTATCAACCAAAACAAAAAATTAAACACATTTTATATTTTACAAGGAATAGTTGTGTAGGCTTAAATGACAAAAATAAATAGTTACTGGATTGTGTCAAAAATTGAAACATCATAGTATATCAATAAAAGGTTGATATAATCTCGATATTAATTTAAAATTTATAACATGCTAATGTGAATATCATGAGATTACGAAGAATGAGTTATATTATTGATAGTTTATAGTTTTATAAATAGAGGGCTTGATTTGTTATCATCTCCCACCAACATCGGACGCTCGTGCTGAACATGACCCTATCAAGTTTTAGAAAGATGTAGATATATAAAAAATTTCTCTAACATTTATAATAAATTATTAAAACAAATTGATTTTTCCTAAAATTATATAATTTTTATTTTCAATTAAATGTTGTGTCAATTTTAAAAATAAAATTATAATTTTGAAAAATTGAAAGATGTTTGTGTTATTTTTTTTTCTATAATTATCTACGTAAATGGTTTAAAATGAGAGAAATTGCGCTTAATTTAATTCAATTTAAAATTCATATTAGTTTTAAACATAGGATAAGGGAGAAAATGTAAGAGGTTTAATTAGGGGTAATTTAGTACTTTTTAAATTTTTATTTCGTTAATTGATCTTTCTAAATAATTATAATTTTTATTGTCCTTCACAATAAATATTATCCGCTATAGGTCCTTCGTTCTAACATTTGAAATTATTTGTCCATATAAAGAAGCTAATTGTGCTAACTGAGTAAATTCATAGGTATCAAATTAAAAAATGAAAGAAAACTATAAGTAGCTTAAGAATAATTTTCCCAATAATCTATTGTTTTGTGGGGACTAATACAAGTCGCAAAGACCTGAAGGCAAAACGTTCTTGTGTTGGTGTACCAAAGAAAAAAAGAAAGGAAATTCTTGCGTTTGTGACCTCTGAGGACATTTTTCATTTAATTAAAGTCATATGGAAACATAATTCATGAAAACTCAAAGTCTGAAACGCACATCACATCATTTCATTAGTTGTCCCTACATTAATGTGGGCCCCCCTATTTATGGACCCCTTTAATTAATTTCTCTGTTTGTGTGTGTGTGTGTAGTATATGGTATATCAACATACCCACGATAGCGATACAATCCCATATATGTCTCGGTTTCTCATTAATCATTGTCGTCTTCTAAATTTAAATACGTCATGTAAGCATATATACTACATATGACACCAAATATCTTCTTTAAAAATAGGAGTAAGGTGTTTAAATAATTTTTAATTTTTTAAAAAGTATAATAATAATCATAAACTATTTTTTAAATAAAAGTAACCATAAACATTATAAAAGAGGTAAAAGTGACAATGATGTTACTTTGAGATTTTTAATGAAAGGTTAAGTTGCTAAAATAATTATTAATCTATATCAAAAGTGTAAAAGCAACCATAAACTTTTTTAAGATGTAAAAATAGCTAAACGATGATTTCTTAATCGTTAATTTATAAGTTTTGTTGTTGCTTGTATAAGTTGAACTCCAAGTGGATTTTGATTATGAGATAACTGGGGGTGACTTAGATTTTCCCAACCTTACTATATGCATATGTGATCTTCTATTGCTACCTAGTTTTTCTCTCAGGTTTCCTCTCTTAAAATCTTCTTATGGTTGCTTATGGGATTGCTTCAACATTTGCGATGACAGTATTTTTAAGGCTACCGATTCATATTGGGGATTTAAGCTTTTGGAGTTGGGGTAACAAGTTTAATTTCTCTTGATTCGTCATTCTTACCAAAATTAAAAAAAAAAAATGTGACTTCTTGAATATTAATCCATACATTTTTCTTTGGTTTTTATCAATTTTAACCCCCAAATTGATAAAGGCAATTGTAATACAATTGTCAAAAAAACAACTTATGAATTAATAATTAAGAAATCATCTTTTAGTTACTTTTGCATAAAAAAAAAAAAAAGTTTATGATTACGTTTTGCATTTTTGACATAAGTTAATGGTTATTTTAACACTTTAATATTTCATTATAAAGCTCATAATAAGGGATGTTTAGGATTATTAGCATCATGATCACTTTTGGGAACTTTTATAATAACTATGGTTATTTTTACTCTAAAAAATAGTTTATAGTTATTGTTACATTTTTCAAAAAAGTGGAAGATTATTTAAGTAACTTTAACTCCTAAAACCATTTAGTTCGAACTTTTGGTGGAGGATATTAGGGGTGCCTATGGTATAGAAAAAATAAATTAATCACTTCACGTCCCATATTAGCTTCTGTTTACAATTTTAACCTTTAATTTCAACTAACTAATTGTGTGTCGTTGTGGTTAAGCTGAACAATTTTCGTTGAATTGTCATCAAAATTAGTGAAAACCGAGTAAAAAGATTCTAGGAGGTGGCTGACGATTAGTTGGTTTCACTGATAAAAAAAGAAAAAAGAAAAAAAAAAGAATAGAATCTCAGTAAAGTACAATTGCAAAAATAACATTTTAGAAGAATCTGATATATTTTTATACACATTAGTATTCTACAGGATTTTATATATAAAATCATGTAGTTCTGACAAGGACAATTGCAAATAGTTCTTATAAACGGGAATAAGTTGTCCTTGAAAAAATCTTCTATAAATGATGGAATAATGTCTTGTTATGACAAAAAAAATAAAATTAGATATATGAAATGTCATAATCATAAAGGATGAAACGATGAAACAAAAACGCCAATATTTTAAATTGTATTTAAGAAGTTTCAAGTAAGTGTCCCACCTGAGAGTGCACGTGGATTCGTGGCTTCATGCTACCCCATTTCGATAATGAAGTAAGAATCTTATGAATTAAGGAATAGAGTTATCGTTCATACCACGTAAACCTGAAAACTTCACATCTCCACCATTAATATTTATTTATTTATTTATTATAAGCCTGTCTTTTTCTTTTCCTTCTTCCTTTTGGCATTTTGCTGATTGTAGCTTCCCAATTTTAAGATATTTCTTCTTTTTTCAAATTATATTGTTGAATTTGCAAAGCAAAGCAATTTTTTAAGGTTTATTGTAATTTTACAATCTAATATCCTTTATTTATAAAACTGAATGGATATAATGTGTTTGAAAAATACCAAAATAATTTTGGTTGCGAAAAAAATAATATTTTTAACCGCTTATTGCAATTTAACATATTCATACTTGATTGATACATGAGGGTATAAGGTCTTTTTTTCCATAAAAAAAATTTAGGTGATTTGGGTTTCAAGAACTCACAAATATCATGGCTTGCCTCATTTTTTCTGATGGCTCTAGGGAATGCTTCATTAATAATCATGTGTGAAATCTCTTGTTACTATATATTTTTTTTAAAAATCTCATTGACTAATTTGATGGGTTTTAGTTTAATTTTTGAAATATTGATTTCTAAGATTTGAAAAACTTACCAAGTGGGCCACAAAAGCACATAGTTACATTTGATGTTTTATAACTTTTTATAATTATGTATTATTCTTAAAAGTGTATTTGAATGGTCTCATTTCTTAAGGGGTGAATATAAGTTCAAATCTTGAAAAAGAAAAAAAAATTTGGTTGGAATAGGTAAAAATCCTTTGCACTCTAATCTCCAAAAGAAATTAATGTTTTAAACGAAACATTTTATATTGCGTAAGATGGTGGGGGTTGTTATAATAAACAACCTATATGGTGTATAAAAGTGTGGATCAAATTGTACCTTATGGATAATGTCACACCCTCATCTTATTTTCACATATTTTAGAATATTTACGGAAAACGATATATGATTCGGTGGGCAACACAGGAATGGCATAAATATACTGATATTATGTACACGATTACGAAAATTCCCTATAGGAATTCATACTTGATAATTACAATTCATGTAGCTGCGCAGGGCTGCTTTGAGGTCTAAACCCGTTCCGGGGAAAACAGAGACATCTTCTTGTCTTCGTTCCACCACTGCGATCCCCTTCGTACGGTTCTCTACATTGTTCTCAACATATCTTCTGTCTTCTCCTGTCTAAATTGTTGGTAGGGAAGGGTGAGATTCAAAAGAATCTCAGTAGAAAAACAGTACCAATATACATGCAAGATAAATGCTTAATGCATGACATGCTTACATTACATAACTTATGTTCACATAATGATATATCTGCGTGCTCAATGTTTCAATCAACATACTTATGGCCATAACATAAACAAAAACAGAGCTTCAATCATTCATATATGTTTCACATAATCAAATAAAGTAATAACATGCATCAATACACTAGCACAAATATCAAATACATGCAGGAGAGGTAAGTTCCCTACCTTAATTAATCGCCCTTTCCTGATCCTTGAATAACGTGTCTCGATTTGCGTGCCAATCCCTCGAGCTCTATACTCAGTCCTAAAATATCAAATGTATAGTTTAGACACTTCCATAGTGTTTCTGGGGGTTATATGAGTTTATATTGAAAATGACCAAAATGCCCTCGAGAACTCGACCTGGCCTATTGTGCCCGGCTTGATGGCACGTTTTCCCAAAATTTTGACTAGGGCTATCCTGACTAATTTTCACCTAAGGAATCGATTTCAGGGCTCAAAATTACCAAATTCAGTGTCAAATTATGAAAATACCCTTGACAGCCCCGGTTTAGGGATTTTAAGGGCGTTTTCGTAATTATGTTTTTTCGGACTTTTCCAAAAAAGTGATCAACTGTAACCCCACTTATTTTTGCCCACTGAATCCAATGGAACCATCTATTTCATGAAAATCCAGCTCTTACCCCCTATTCTGACCTCGACCAAAAGTTTCTCAAGAAAAAGGAAAATTGGAGTTTTTGTGTTTAAGCTTCCAAAGATTGTACTTTGCCACTTCTAATCTGTAACATCCTTGAATTTTTAAGACTTATAATTAGTTGTAGCTTGAGTTTTATTTAATCACAAAGAATATAATAAATTAATAATTTAAAAGAAACATCAAGTTTTAAACATTATTGAATAATACACACACACACACAAATACCTCCTAAAATATATATATATATATATATATATGAGTATGTGTATGTAAATATATCTTAATATTAGAATAAATAATATAAAATAAAAATATTATGTTAGATATTACTAAATTATTATTTTACTATTTTTTTAAAAAAAATATTTTTTTGTATAGGAGTAACCCTAACATCTCTCCTATAAATACCTTATCTCACCTACCTTGTAAATCCCTAGGCGCTGCAGCTTTGAAGCAGCCATCAGGTTCTCTTCTCCTTTCTCCTTTCTTCATTTTACTCGTCTTGTTCTGCCTCCCATATCTCTAACATACTGATAAATGTCTTTTCACCTTATCACTTGCTTGTTTTCAATCCTTTCTCTTGTCTCCGATTATGAACTATGTTTTTTTTTTTTCCCTCTTTGTTGCTTTCTCTTCCCACCGCAAAGCTACTATAGATATAGGTTACTGTAGATCTGAAATTTAAAGATGCTTTTTGACTATATATCATTATGCTCCACTGTTCATCCTGCAACTCTTCCATTATTCCCAGCTTCTCTATTTCGTTCCTTGCAGCCTACACACACACATGTATTTTTGTCTCTTTCACAAGCCCACAACCTCCTAACTAAATCACTGTGTGTATGTTCCAAATTTTTTTTTATTTCAAAATATGTGTGAACCACTCACACTTACATATATATATATATATATATCTATGTTGTTAATCTCTTCACATCTAGACCCACGTGACTTTGTTTTGTTTTTTTTTTGTTTTGTTTTTAAATTGTTTTTCTTTCTCATTAAATATCAATCCATCTTTCTTTTATTCATTTCATTGTCAGATTATTTAACACCGAATCTGTTCCTTTTCTTTCTAGCTTTGACTTGGCATATGAGAGAGTAATTACAATGTTCTATAAGCTTTTTCAATCAAATTGATTTTGTTTTTTTTTTCTTTCTGTGTAACTTCTCTTATTTTCAACGGATCAGAGTAATATACACATACCATATTTGTTTTCACATCTTTAGACAACATTATGCAGTTATATAATGACTTATATATATATATATATATATATATATATATATATATATATATATATATATTTATATTTATATACACATAATATAGGAGCGAACCTCTGGTAACTTTCGAGAGTGTGTGTGTATAATTTCAAATGGTAGGTTTAGACTTTAGAATAATATTAGAGTAACTTTAGAGTAGTTTTGAGATATATGTATATATATATTAATAGATATTTATGTTTGTGACATTGTAGACTCTCATTAAAAATTTTGGAGTAACTCTTTATGTGATTACCTGCGAGCTAGGGAGTAGCAGGTAACTCTGAATATTCTTCCATATACTTGTGAATAGTGTATGATTTTTGAATGACTATTTTTTTTAAAAGAAAAATAGACTGAATTATATGTATATGTGTTTGTATTATAAATTCTCAAATAAGTAGTGTTACAAGTAAATTTCTATATAACTCATTATATTTATATAATTAATAATTTAATGATAATTAATGTATTATTGGATTATTATTTCATTTTTAGCATGTTTGAATATGTGATTATATTTGATATGAATGGAAGCATGAATTATTGTACTTTATCTTTTAATGATATTTTATTTATCACTGTCATGGCGGTTGCATCTGTGATGGGTTGAAGTGAGGAGGAATTTGTATGTTGAGATCTTTTACCACGTGGTATGCCATCACTCGGTGCACAGTGGATGGTACTTGTCAGGGCCCCTTCTTCCATGTTTTCCTTTGGCCGGGATTTCATTGGAGCTGTGGGACATGTGACACCTCCTTAGTTGTATTCCTTTAAGGAGGGGAGCCATAGTCCAGACTTAAGCTCTAGACCTTTGGCCGGGTGTATCTTAAGAACTGGTGAGCTTGGGACAATCCAGTCAAATGGATGGGTTTCTGTTAGACTATGTGTTAGCCTATGGCTCCAGTCAGCGGAATAAGGATGGACGGTGATATAAGGAAGGTTGCATCTTACACATTGCATATGACATAATTGTATATTACATGTTGTGATGAAAATACAAATTGATATAATGGTGATTAAACTTGTTTTTTTCCTTGTATGAGAGTTATGATATATATGAATATATATGTAATTAGTTTTTTTTTATCATATGAGTTTTGCTTGTGTACGGTAGAAACTTTCAGTAGTTACTGAGACGTGGAATCTCATCCCTATATATATTAACATTTTCAGGTGACTGTTCTAGTAGGGATCAAGGGAAGACACCCATGGAGTGAGCCTTGGTGGCTCTTTTGTGCTCCTAGAGCTCATGTTATGCCATTTATATTGCCATGACCTTAAGACTTCCGCATTTTAATTTGTTTTGAGGAAATATTTTGAGGATTTAATTTAACACTATGATTTGGGCTTTATTTAAACTGATTTGTATTTTAATGGTTTGAATGTTGAACATCCTTATTGACGATATTTGAATTACTATGGTTAAGCATTTGGCTGTTTGATTGAGGTGTTACATTTTTGGTATCAGAGACAAAACGTTCCATGGCTATTTTGTTATTTTTATAACTATTTTTCTTTAAAATTTTTAGAGGTCGTGGCAATTTAAATATCATAACATGTGCACTTCCCTGTGTTTAGGTTTAGAATTCATTTGGTAACTTGTTTTCTTACCTAATGTCCTTGTGGTGTTCTTCATAGGAGGGGAGGATGGTGAATACTCGAAAAACTAATTCAACTCCTGTTCCTCGCCAAAATGGTCCTCCTCCTCGGGATAATAGTGCCATCTTGTTGGAGTTACGAGATTTAGTCCTAGATGTGAGAGAGAAAGTGAATAGGCATGAAGAAGAACTAGCAGCAAGAAGAGGCCAAAGCGGTGATCATGATGAGGAGAAGAGTCCCATTAATGAAGATACTTCCACTGGTCAGCATTCTAGAAGTGGCAGCCATTCATGTACTGAATCAAGAGGTGGTAGCAGTTCCCATTCTCAGTACCACGTCCCATCTATCACTGAAGTTTGGGACAAATTCAAGAAGTTTGCTCCTCCGATGTTTGAGGGGAAACTAGATCCAGTTGAAGCACTAGAGTGGTTGAAGCGTTTGGAAAAGATTTTCAAGGTTATTGAGATCAGCTCTCAACAGAAAGTACTAGTTGCCGAACAATTGATGCAGAAAGCCGCTCAAGAATGGTGGGAGAGCACAAAAATTGATGATGATGTGGAGATGACTTGGGAAGAGTTTAGGGAAAAGTTTGAGAAGAACTATTTCCCCACTTCCATTAGAGTGGCGAAAGAGACTGAATTCCTTACATTCAAGCAAGAGGATTTACACGAAGAAGAATTTATCGCTCGCTTTTTAGAGTTGTCTAAGTTTTGCAAGTATTCGCAAAACAACTCTAAATGGATGTGTGATCGACTAGTGGAAAAAGCTAGGCCGGATTTGAAAACGGCTTTGTCACCATTCCTTGATGAGATAAAGGATTTTGAAAAGATGTGTGACAAGCTTCGCACCATTGCTAGAAGCAAGCGAGAAGAAGAAGCTGAGAGAATGAAGGGATTTCAAGCTAGATCTACACCTCCCATGAGACCTACGGGGGGAATCACTAAGAAGCATAGCCATAGCTTCAGTGGTATGAAGAAGCGGTTTGGCCAGCCATCAAGGAATCATTCTGGTGGACCTTCAAGGAGTCATTTCAGTGGACCACAGAGGAGTCATTTTAGTGGAGGACAGAACTCTTATAGGGGCTCCACAGCTCCTGTTATTAGCACTGCTAACAGTCAGAAGTGTGCCAAGTGTGGAAGGGTGCACCAGGGTAGTTGTCTGATATGCTACAAGTGTGGGAAGCCAGGCCATGTCTTCAGGTTCTGTGAGGAAGGCTCGCGAGGAGCCAATGATGCTAGAGCTGCAGTTCCAGGCAGAGTGTTTGCACTATCACACCAGGAGGCTAGTGCTTCGCCAAATCTGATTAAAGGTATTCTCAAACTTCAAAGCCTTGAGATTGAAGCTTTATTTGATTCTGGTGCTACACACTCTTTTATATCTTATGCTTGCATGCATCGATTAAATTTACATATAAGTGAATTGCCTTTTGACATGATTGTTTCTACACCGGCGGGAGCCTCGGTGAGAACTTCTAAAGCTTGCTTGAATTGTACAATTGAGTTCGATGGTAGGACATCAACTATTGATCTTATTTGTCTACCCATAAAGGGTATTGATCTGATAGTGGGGATGGATTGGTTGTCGGTGAATGATGCCATCCTTTGTTGTAAGGGGAAGACCATCTCCCTCCCTGTTGACCCTATGAGTCATAGTAGACCACAATTGTTATCTGCAGTACAAGTTGAAAAGTCTATTCGTAAGGGTTGTCCTGCGTACATGGTGTTCTTCTCCATTCAAGCAGAAGTGGAGGAAGGGGTAGAAGACATTAAAGTGGTAAACGAATTTCCAGAAGTATTTCCAAAGGAGATGACGGGTTTACCCCCAGAGAGAGAAGTGGAGTTCTCTATTGATCTTGCACCTGGGACGGGGCCTATCTCTAAAGCTCCTTATCGAATGTCTCCATCAGAACTAGCAGAATTGAAATATCAAATTGAGGAGTTAATGGAAAAGGGTTTCATCAGGCCCAGTGTATCTCCTTGGGGATCGCCTGTGCTCTTTGTGAAGAAGAAAGATGGGAGTCTGAGGTTATGCATTGACTATCGCCAATTGAATAAGGTAACCATAAAGAACAAATATCCTTTGCCTAGGATCGATGATCTACTTGACCAGTTGACCGGAGCATCCATATTTTCCAAGATTGATCTGAGATCAGGCTACCACCAGTTAAGAGTTAGAGCTGAAGATATTCCAAAAACTGCATTTAGAACCAGATATGGTCACTATGAATTTCTTGTTATGCCATTTGGGCTAACCAATGCTCCAGCTGTCTTTATGGATTACATGAACAGAATATTCAGACCATATTTGGATAAGTTTGTTGTGGTATTCATTGATGACATCCTTATCTACTCTAAGGATGAGGAAGAGCATAAAGAGCATCTCAGAGTTGTGTTACAGATACTAAGAAAACATAAGCTCTATGCGAAGTTGTCTAAATGTGAATTTTGGTTAAAGGAAGTAAATTTCCTAGGCCATGTTGTATCAGCTGAAGGAGTGTCAATAGACCCCAGTAAGATTGATGCAGTATTGAATTGGGAAAGGCCGCGGAGTGTCACCGAGATCAGAAGTTTTCTGGGATTGGCAGGCTATTACAGGAGATTTATTAAAGGCTTTTCACAGATAGCCATGCCCTTGACTAAGTTAACTAGGAAGGATCAACCATATGTATGGAATGAGAAGTGTGAAGCAGCCTTTCAAGATTTGAAGACTAAGTTGACTACGGCGCCGGTACTTGTGATTCCAGATCCTACTCAGACTTTCACTTTGTACACTGATGCATCTAAGAAGGGTCTTGGGTGTGTGCTAATGCAAAATGGCAGGGTAGTTGCTTATGCTTCCCGACAGTTGAGGCCACATGAAGAGAACTATCCCACTCATGACTTGGAGTTAGCAGCAGTAGTATTTGCTTTGAAGATTTGGAGACACCATCTCTATGGTTCACAATTTGAGGTCTTTAGTGACCATAAGAGTCTGAAGTACCTGTTTGACCAAAAGGAGCTTAACATGAGACAGAGAAGGTGGATGGAGTTTCTCAAGGATTACGACTATGAGTTGAAGTACCATCCAGGAAAGGCAAATGTTGTAGCGGATGCCCTAAGCAGAAAGTCAATCCATGCAGCCCAGTTGATGGTCAGGGAACATAAATTGCTAGAGGATGTGCAGAGTACTTCTATTGACATAATGTCAGGATTGGTTGCTACCATGGAAGCGTTAACCATTGAAAGTATAACCTGGAAAGAAATTAAATTCACGCAGCTTGAGGATGAGTATCTATTGGGTGTCATGGAAGATATTGAAGAGGGAAGAGAGTCAGAATTCAAGTTGGGTGAGGATGGGATATTAAGATATAAAGGAAGAGTTTGTCTTTCTGATGATGGAGAATTAAGGAAGCTCATGCTTGAGGAAGCTCACAGGAGTAAATACACTATTCACCCTGGAGCAACTAAGATGTATCATGATCTCAAGCGGAATTGGTGGTGGCGAGGCATGAAGAAAGATGTTACTGAGTTTGTTTCTCGTTGTCTGACGTGTCAAAAAGTTAAAATTGAACACAGGAAGCCTCCGGGATTGTTGCAGAATTTGGAGATCCCAGAATGGAAGTGGGACAGCATCTCTATGGATTTTATCATGGGACTTCCTCCAACTACTTCTGGATGTAATGCCATTTGGGTAATTGTTGATAGATTGACTAAGTCAGCTTATTTTCTGGCTATCGTGGCAGAGTACTCTCTTGAGAGACTAGCGAAGATCTATGTGAAGGAGATTGTCAGATTGCATGGGGTACCGAAGAGCATCGTATCAGATCGTGACCCACGGTTTACCTCACGGTTTTGGAGAGCATTACAGGATGCTATGGGGACTCGTCTGAGGTTTAGTACCGCTTATCATCCCCAAACTGATGGGCAGACTGAGAGGACTATACAGACTCTAGAAGACATGTTACGGGCATGTGCAATTGAACTAGCAGGAAGTTGGAACAATCACCTTTATCTGGCAGAGTTTGCATATAACAACAGTTATCACTCAAGCATCGAGATGGCACCGTTTGAGGCATTGTACGGAAGGAAGTTTAGATCTCCTATTTGTTGGACAGAATTGAATGAGAGAAGTTTAATAGGTCCGGATCTAGTGGATGAAACTACTCAAAAGATTAAGATAATTCAGCAGAAACTTCTTACCGCCCAGAGCAGACAGAAGAGTTATGCCGATAGAAGAAGGCGACCGTTGGAGTTCATGGCGGGCGAACATGTATTTCTGAGAGTCACACCGATGACTGGCATTGGTAAAGCGATTCGAGCAAAGAAACTTTCACCTCGTTTTATGGGTCCCTATGAGATTTTGGAGAGAATGGGACCAGTTGCTTATAGAATTGCATTACCTCCACAACTTGCGAACATTCATGATGTCTTCCATGTGTCGCAATTGAAGAAGTACCAACCAGATCCTTCCCATGTTATTGAAGTGGAGGAGATAGAACTCAGAGATAATATGACATATAAAGCTGAGCCAGAGCGGATTGTGGATGTGATGGATAAGCAATTAAGAAACAAGACCATCAGACTTGTGAAGGTTGTATGGAGAGGTATGGCTCCTGGTGATGCCACGTGGGAGACAGAGGAAAAGATGAGGCATGAGTATCCTCAATTGTTTAACTAAGTATGTCTGTTAGCTCGTGTTTTGAATTTTGGGGACAAAATTCTTTTTAGGAGGGGAGAATTGTAACATCCTTGAATTTTTAAGACTTATAATTAGTTGTAGCTTGAGTTTTATTTAATCACAAAGAATATAATAAATTAATAATTTAAAAGAAACATCAAGTTTTAAACATTATTGAATAATACACACACACACAAATACCTCCTAAAATATATATATATATATATATATATATATGAGTATGTGTATGTAAATATATCTTAATATTAGAATAAATAATATAAAATAAAAATATTATGTTAGATATTACTAAATTATTATTTTACTATTTTTCAAAAAAAAAATATTTTTTTTGTATAGGAGTAACCCTAACATCTCTCCTATAAATACCCTATCTCACCTACCTTGTAAATCCCTAGGCGCCGCAGCTTTGAAGCAGCCATCAGGTTCTCTTCTCCTTTCTCCTTTCTTCATTTTACTCGTCTTGTTCTGCCTCCCATATCTCTAACATACTAATAAATGTCTTTTCACCTTATCACTTGCTTGTTTTCAATCCTTTCTCTTGTCTCCGATTATGAACTATGTTTTTTTTTTCCTCTTTGTTGCTTTCTCTTCCCACCGCAAAGCTACTATAGATATAGGTTACTGTAGATCTGAAATTTAAAGATGCTTTTTGACTATATATCATTATGCTCCACTGTTCATCCTGCAACTCTTCCATTATTCCCAGCTTCTCTATTTCGTTCCTTGCAGCCTACACACACACATGTATTTTTGTCTCTTTCACAAGCCCACAACCTCCTAACTAAATCACTGTGTGTATGTTCCAAATTTTTTTTTTATTTCAAAATATGTGTGAACCACTCACACTTACATATATATATATATATATATATATATATATATATATATATATATATATATATATATATATATATATATATATATATATATATATATATATATATATATATATCTATGTTGTTAATCTCTTCACATCTAGACCCACGTGACTTTGTTTTGTTTTTTTTTTTTGTTTTGTTTTTAAATTGTTTTTCTTTCTCATTAAATATCAATCCCTCTTTCTTTTATTCATTTCATTGTCAGATTATTTAACACCGAATCTGTTCCTTTTCTTTCTAGCTTTGACTTGGCATATGAGAGAGTAATTACAATGTTCTATAAGCTTCTTCAATCAAATTGATTTTGTTTTTTTTTTCTTTCTGTGTAACTTCTCTTATTTTCAACGGATCAGAGTAATATACACATACCATATTTGTTTTCACATCTTTAGACAACATTATGCAGTTATATAATGACTTATATATATATATATATATATATATATATATATATATATATATATATATTTATATACACATAATATAGGAGCGAACCTCTGGTAACTTTCGAGAGTGTGTGTGTATAATTTCAAATGGTAGGTTTAGACTTTAGAATAATATTAGAGTAACTTTAGAGTAGTTTTGAGATATATGTATATATATATATATATATATATTAATAGATATTTATGTTTGTGACATTGTAGACTCTCATTAAAAATTTTGGAGTAACTCTTTATGTGATTACCTGCGAGCTAGGGAGTAGCAGGTAACTCTGAATATTCTTCCATATACTTGTGAATAGTGTATGATTTTTGAATGACTATTTTTTTTAAAGAAAAATAGACTGAATTATATGTATATGTGTTTGTATTATAAATTCTCAAATAAGTAGTGTTACAAGTAAATTTCTATATAACTCATTATATTTATATAATTAATAATTTAATGATAATTAATGTATTATTGGATTATTATTTCATTTTTAGCATGTTTGAATATGTGATTATATTTGATATGAATGGAAGCATGAATTATTGTACTTTATCTTTTAATGATATTTTATTTATCACTGTCATGGCGGTTGCATCTGTGATGGGTTGAAGTGAGGAGGAATTTGTATGTTGAGATCTTTTACCACGTGGTATGCCATCACTCGGTGCACAGTGGATGGTACTTGTCAGGGCCCCTTCTTCCATGTTTTCCTTTGGCCGGGATTTCATTGGAGCTGTGGGACATGTGACACCTCCTTAGTTGTATTCCTTTAAGGAGGGGAGCCATAGTCCAGACTTAAGCTCTACACCTTTGGCCGGGTGTATCTTAAGAACTGGTGAGCTTGGGACAATCCAGTCAAATGGATGGGTTTCTGTTGGACTATGTGTTAGCCTATGGCTCCAGTCAGCGGAATAAGGATGGACGGTGATATAAGGAAGGTTGCATCTTACATATTGCATATGACATAATTGTATATTACATGTTGTGATGAAAATACAAATTGATATAATGGTGATTAAACTTGTTTTTTTCCTTGTATGAGAGTTATGATATATATGAATATATATGTAATTAGTTTTTTTTTATCATATGAGTTTTGCTTGTGTACGGTAGAAACTTTCAGTAGTTACTGAGACGTGGAATCTCATCCCTATATATATTAACATTTTCAGGTGACTGTTCTAGTAGGGATCAAGGGAAGACACCCATGGAGTGAGCCTTGGTGGCTCTTTTGTGCTCCTAGAGCTCATGTTATGCCATTTATATTGCCATGACCTTAAGACTTCCGCATTTTAATTTGTTTTGAGGAAATATTTTGAGGATTTAATTTAACACTATGATTTGGGCTTTATTTAAACTGATTTGTATTTTAATGGTTTGGATGTTGAACATCCTTATTGACGATATTTGAATTACTATGGTTAAGCATTTGGCTGTTTGATTGAGGTGTTACATAATCCCTTATTAACTCATTTAAACACTTTTTAACCATGATTCAAAGAAATTTGGGCAGCATAACCCCTTAGGATTAGGGTTTTCCAAATCTACAAACTTGACAAAAATCACTAAAACCAACAACAATAACCAACAACAACTTCATACTAGTATAGCTTTGAGTTTAGTGTAGCTACCTCTTGAGTTCTTGGATTTCATCTCTCTAGGCGTCTCCTCTCTCTCTTCTCGAGCTCAAAATATGTCTTCAAAATTATAGATTCCATGAAGAAGAAAGGCTTAGAGAAGGATCTATGGAATGCTACAAGAAATTGCTTAAGAAACCAACTCTTACCTTAAGATTTTCTTTCTTCCTTCTCTCTAGAATATGAGAGCTCTCTCTCTCTCTCTCTCTTCTCTCCTTGTGTTGGATGAAAATGAGAAAAGGAAGAGGAAGGAAAAAGTGCTTCATAAACATCTTCCTTCACCCTATGCCATTTGATTTCATCAAGGCATATGATGGTGACACTTGTCACAACCCATACCTCATTCACATTATGTCATACTTACTCCATTAGGCTTTCAATTGGTTTTGAACTAACTTCCTCCTTCTTGGTTAGCATAGAAAACCATCCCCCCTCTCATGCTCCACTAACCAAATTATTTCTTCTAACTAGTTCAATTGAATCGACCATGCACTCAACCATGTACTCAAGTTAGTCCAACCTTTGACTCAAGCAAGGTACCCTTGCCATCCTTACTCATAATCACCATATTCATGTAGCATTATTTTAATGCAATTGGACATGTGCTCATCTTCATAAACCATAATCTAATCCTCTCTTCATATGCTAATGACACTTGGCATATTTAATTTCATTAATCAATTTCTAACACATTTTATTTTTAATTTTCAGAATAATGCCAATTCTGGTAGATTTTCTGCTCTAACTTTAAAAAATCATAACTAATTTTGTAGACATTATTTCGGGGTGATTCCAAAGGCTATGGAATCCTTATTAAGTCTAGTTTCAAGAAAAAATATAGACTTTTACTAACTGGGATCATATCATAACTAGACTTTCAATCTTTGACTGCTGCTCCAAAAACTTTCCAGATTTTATAGACTAATTTCAAAAATTCATATCTTTTTGCATATAGCTTCTAATGATTCATATGACCTATCAAATTAAAGCTTATGATGTCTACTTTCACCCTGCAAAATTTCATAATTTTTGCTCATCATTTGTTCTTTCAAAACCACATGACAAGATCACTTCTTCACAGGAAATTTCACTAGAAGCATAATCACTTTCTTCAAAATTCATCATTTTATTTTCTATAATGTACCAAAGATATAAGAAACATTATAGAATAGATTTGGGACATCTACTAAGCCAGGGCTTAGTAGTCTACTTAATTCAGGCTTATTCTCTAGCCTTAAATCCCAAAATTCAGAATATTACAGATAACTTGTTTAGACCATGTTTGGTGCATAGTAGAGGAAGGTATAAAACCATAAGGAGACTAGCTTTTCCAGGATTTGGTATAAGGGGGAGAGGTGGGGAGACCAACTTTCCCTCAAATGAGGGAAGCTCCTTTCCAATAAGAAACCGATGAGCCGGCTAAAAAAACCGACGGAAATGGATAGGTCTATTGGGAAACATATATGATTTTCCAAAAAAATAAAAGTCCCTTTCTCTAATACCAATTTTCTAAATCAACCAAAGTCTTTAGGTCTTCTCGTTCCCTTCCCTCCACCTCAAAAAGCCCTGCCTTGTACCAAACATGACTTTTATTTCACGAGTTAAAGCTTTAGTTGATTTATATTTTTTTTGTATTTTTCAAAATACAATTTAAACACACATACACAAACATTTCATCTAAATGTGGCGAATGGTGCTGCTAATAGGACGGCTTACCGTTCACTTAGTTCATTTATGCTAAATACAATTTTTAGTGAAATTCACCTCAACCCGTTTAGCCCATTTTAAAGAGAAAAAAAATGAGCTAAGACAGCCAAAATATTTATTTGGGCCAAATAGAGAATTAGAATTGGACTTAACATTCATTTGAATAAACTCTTCCCTATGACTTATACCCACACAAAAAAAATATCTTCACTATGAAACACATAATATTCGCATGGAGTGGGTTCATATTGAAAGCTTGTTAATGATCAAATAGATTATGTTATTATTCAGTGTCGTGTCATTGTCATAGCCATTATTTTTCTAAATTGATCTGACACCTACCTGCAATCATCTCATTACCAGAAAAGAAAAATCTACCTTCATTTATGAATATATTATTGCAAAATTAACATCTCCCAAAAACAAAGATAAAAATGTCCGAAAACAAAACAGATAAAAAGGAAGCTGATGCTTGAATCTTTTCAATGTTTTAGGATATATTTGAGTTAGCGTTTAAGGAGTACGTTTATATAAATTAAAATAAAATTTCACGTAAATCAAAATAAAATTTCTCTTATGTAATTATTTTGTACATCATAAATCACTAACCTCAAACAAACACTTAATTAGTAGCAACATGAATAACTTGATCCTCTAGTGCTCTGAAAAATCATGCATCCAATATCAGCAAGGGAGAGAAAATGTTGACAGACTCGAAAACAATTGATCGATTACATTATAGATTAGCCTTATGCATAACTCTTATTAAAAAGAAATGTTTTATCTTTGAAAATTCAGATGATACTGAAATATTAAAAAGTATACACTTTTTCAGTCTATTTCTGTACTATGGTCAATTTCTGTTCCTTGTTCTTTGCCATTTTTGTATTTGCTTTTCCTTCGTTATTCCTCTGCATATATGATGGATCGCATTCACATTTTACAAAAAAGCCATATAATAAGACGGAAAAAACAAAAGAGAATTGAAAAGCCAAAAAAAAAAAAAAAAAAACTCAAACACGTTCCGCAGCATTTTGCCTTTGCTCAGTGGCTCTAGCTCCATCTGATAGGATCGCCGCCGTTGCCGCCGCGAATTTATGCCATATAACCTTTTCAGTTTCACAATCGGATACACATTCTAGATCTCACGCAATACTTATCGCACATTACGCATTATAGATCAACTAGCAGCGGCGATTTCCCTGTCCTCTTCAGATCTGCAGACACCTTGTGCGGCGGAGACAGAGGCAACCTCGCAGAGAAATTCCTCAAGTCGCCGGCAGGCCGATCTTCGTCCATCGCGTCGTCTTCGAAATTCAGAGCATAACTGAGCGCATCGTAATGGAAATCAGCCGAATGCCTCCGGCGATGGCGACCGATCCGGGAGATGAAGTTGCTGCACTTCTCCTTCAGATGCGGGAGATCAAAGGAGTGGGAAGGCCTGTGCTGAAGCGACGAGCTCCGAACCAGTTTCGGCTTGCCGTTGTGGTGGTCGTCGTGCTGGTGGTGGTGGAAGCAGCACAAGAAGCACAAGGAGGATTTGAGTTTGTCCTTGAAGGAGAGGGGCGATTCGGGAGCTTGATCGTCCGCCATGGACGCAGATCGAGAGACGAAAAAGAAGTAAAGTGGGATTTGTGAGTGTAAAAAAGGAATTGGGAAGATACGGAGAGGCGTGAGAGATGCTTGTGCAGTGAAATGACGAAAAGGGACGCGGCTGTTGCGGAACGTGTCACGTGGAGGAGGGAAGTTTCGAAAACGAAACGCTGAGTGGGGGCATTGCGTGAAAGGGTATATTCGTCAATTAAATTGATAAATATCGTACTGGTTAGTTGCGCCTGGCCATTTGCGTAACTGTCACAATGGTTGCTCCAGTGCTCATCTAAAAGAGAATATTCCCTCCATTGCTTGAAAATAAATTTTAAGATAAAGAAATTTTAATCATGAGGGGGAAAAAATAAAATCCGGTGATAAAATTCATTAATTATCAATAACAATATTAATATTATTATAAAACATAAAGTTCATGAATAATGGGAATAATGCAATCTGTTTATTATACTCTACACAATAAATGAGGCCTGATATCTAATTTTGATAATAATGACAATTTTTTTTTTTTCAATCAAACCATAAAGATAATTTTGTAAGGAATCTAAAAAAATGACTCTTGCTTTTTGTTGTTCCTCATTTTTGGAAAAAAATGAGGGTTGCTTTTGGTTTTAGGATAATGTGAGTAAAAATTCAAGCTGTGGAGATCTTGTTTCATAATTAAAAACGTATTTAAGATGTAGAAAGAGAATTACTTTTTGAGAAAAAAATATTTAAATATCACTTGAACTTTAAAATTCTAAATCAATGATTTCTCAAAAACCTGAATTGTTAATTGTTATACTCTTTTTATTAATCCCATTATTTTTATTGTCAATAAAATCAATTTAGAATTTTTAAATTCAAGTGGTATTTAAGTTTTTTTTCCCTTTATTTTTTTGTCCTGTTTATAAGTTGTATTGTTAAAATTCTTTGTATTAATGAACAATTTTAACCTTCATTAATTATTATGTATATTTTGTTCTCATGACCATATTGTATATTAAATAAGGAGATTTTTAAAATTGAGTTAATAAAGTTTAAGATTTTTCTTGTTAAACCTTGTACGGCTCCATTTAGGAATTGGGTGAAAGGCATAATCGATGAATTCTTTAATTACAAATAACATTTTTCTCAGGCTTAAAATACAAATGACACTTTTTTATTAGGTCTAAAAGATAAAACAAATTAGGGAAAATCACAATGAGTTCCCAAAGACCATAAAAAATTACAAAAAAGTCTCATAGCAAATTCCTCTATTAAAAAGGTCTTTAAGAACTGTATTGTGATTAATTCTAAATATGAAATTACTTTATTGCTCCCATGTGCTATTTTCACAAGCCCCTGTACCAATTTTGATAAGTTCATTTGGTTAGTTTGACAACGTTATTTGCCTACCTTATGCTTGTTTGATATCACATTTGGGAACACTAAAAGTGTTTATTCATGGAAATCGAGACAAAATTCCTCTCACTTACATATTTACCATGTATACTGTAAATCACGATTGAAAAGTTACTTTTGAATGCTTCAATTGCTATTCCAAACTAGACAAGTTCATGTTCCTACTTCCACAAGTTATAAAATGGCAAGTTAACGTAGCTATTTTCACAAGCTTTTGTGCCAATTTCGACAAGTTCGTCTGCCTATTTTGATAACATTATTTACCTACTTTGACAAGTTCATTTTCCTACTTCTATAAGTTATATAATGGCAAGTTAATGTGGCCATTCTTACAAGTTTCTATGCCAATTCTGACAAGTTCGTCAGCGTATTTTAACAACCTTATTTACCTACTTTGACAAGTGGTCCAACTTCTCCTGCTACTTCTTTCCTTTTTTTTATTCAATAGGGGCAACAAAATAATTTTATATTCAAAATTAATCATAATACAATTCTTAAGAACCTTTTTTATAAGTGAATTTGTTGGGACTTTTTTATAATTTTTTATGGTCCACCGTGATTTTTTTTAAAAACATACGAGCTCGGCTATATATGCCGTATATATAAAAAGTCCAGAGTACTATGAAGGTTTGATTTTTGGATCCAAAAGTGTGAAATTATTATATCTATCCTCTCTCTTCACGAGCCCAACACATCCGGATCTGTCCAAAAACGTTTCTTTTCTGAAAGATCCCAAGTTCTTTGTAGGATCAATGAATATGATTAATAAAGCAAATCGAATGAGTGCGCGCATAATGCCCAAATCCGAACCAAATTATGCCAAGAGAAGGCACATTTGTTTGGTTAACCACGGCCTTCATGAATCTTAATTTATAGATTTATTCCAACAAGCAAACCAGTTGGAAATAGCTATAAAAAAAGTGGTTTGAGTTGCATACGAAGGATTTCCAACAAAGAATGTAAAAACTAAAAGAACTCAAGGAGAGGAAGAAGAAGAAAATTAAGGTACCAAATCCAAAATCGATTAAAAATAGGACTTTCTAGTAAGCTACCTAACATGACATTTAATTAGTAGATTTCAAGTTTTCAACTGTGTTGGCTTGTATTGTTGTGCCTTGTGCTAGAGTTGGAAATGCATATCAATCTGCAGGCCACAAGATACAAGTCCGTGCGGCTAGCACTTTTACGAGTTGGCAAAATGCCAACCCTAATCCATAGTGTGCAGCCCGTGGGCCTACATTTTTCTTTAATTTTTTTTTTATTTTTTTAAAGGCAGCCTAAAATTCGAAACACATATATATGAGTCATTAAATTTATCTTCCTATCATCAATCATTCCTCTTATAAAAATTTAAAAACATTGAAAATTGATCTAATGGTAGATACCCTCAATGGAGAGTAAATGGAGAAGGAAATCAATGGAGACACTCATCTCTCCTCAACCAACAGCTTGTTGATAAACTTAATTAGCACTAATCAAACTTTATTTTTTATTTTCATTCTTAAGATGAATTGACACTCATGTCCAAGTCATATAAATATAAACTTTTATTACAAAAAACATAAATTTTGACACCTAGTAATTATAATTATTTTAATTATATGCTTGTCATAATAGATAAAAATTTATTATATGACAAATATTACAACAATAACAAGCGTTATCATTTTTTATTAGGTCAATCGCATGAATCACACAGCATTATCATTTGATAGACAAAAAAAAAAAAAAAAGACATTGCATGGAATAGATAATTTGGCATATGAGCAAGGTATTAAAAATCGAACTAATTAATAATTTCACTGAGGCAGTAATTCAAGGGTTAATGGTTTAAATTGGAGTCAACCAAGGATCAAACCAATTGTAATTAAAATAATATTTAAATAAAAAATATTAATCCACAAGTGTATAGAATATTCAAGTGTGAATTATAAATAATCCAACAAAACAATGTTACAAGATCACAAAATGATGTACTTCTTATTTATTAAACTTAAAACGATGTTGTTTTAGGTTCATTAAGGAAAAAATATAAAATCTAACAACCGATTGACTTGTCCAAATTTCTTGGCCAATTTGATCAAGGGACTAGTTTGCTGGCTTACTGGTTTGACTGACCAAACCGGGTTGGGTTTTAATAGCATGTATATTAGGTGACCTCTAAAATGAAAAAATATATCAAAGTTGATCAGTTTTTCACCACCATTTTTAAATTAAGCTGAAAATGATGAAAAGATTCACTTTATAAAGTGGGCAACCATGCAAGCATTATCTCTTTCTCAATTTCTCTGCTACTGCCACACGAGTACCCTTCTCATGGGTGCATTGCTCTTTTTATACATAAAGTAAGCCTCTTATATTTATAGACATATCAGGCTTCCACTATTTTCTTATTTTATTCCGTAAAGATGACTGTGATCTCATTTTTAAATTTAAATGGCCATAACCATTATGAACCTCTCTTAACCGTGATTGGGCTTCAAATATTTTCGCCCTGCTGGCCTCTCCAAATAGACGTATATGTATATGTATACACGCATATATTTCTTGTGTTATGGAGCATTATGTTTTTATAAATTATTTATCACATGGAGGAGGGACCCACTAGCACTTTATGTTTTCTCCACTTTTTTGTCAGCATACTATAAACAATAAAAAATAATACTAAAATGTTAAAAAAGTAGAAAGTATTTATTGTAACACCCTAAATTTTATTCACTAATATATATTGTAATTATTGAAAATAGTCAATGAAATAAAATGGTGAATTTTGGAGAACATGATTGTGCTGTCAGTAAAAATTTTCTGTGAGGCAAAGACATTGTTATATGGTTTTGGATGATCAAATGATGACAAAAAATTATGAAATTTTATAGAGAGAAAGTAGACATCCTAAGATTTAATTTGATAAGTCATGGGTAATTTTTCGAGCTGTATGTAAAACGTTATGAATTTTTAAAGTTAGCCCTGAAAAACTGTTTATTTTCCGGAACAGTGTTCAAAAACTTAAATTCTAGGCATTTTGTGATTTCATTTGGCTAAAGACTATATTTTTTCTTGAAACTATACTCAATAAGAGTTCTATAGCCTTTAAAATCACTCCAATTCGATGTCTACAAATTTAATTATGAATTTTCAAAGTTTGGATAGAAAATATGCCAAAATTTCCAATTAATCCAAAAATTAAAGGGAAAATAGGATATATTATAAAATAATTTCCCTTCATCTTCCTCCTTCATTTCCATTAGTTTTCAGCTTCCAAGAGAGAGAGTGTGTGTGATTTTGAGAATTCTAGTCAGAAGGAGGAGCAATTTCGCCAAGTAAGCTTGATTTCTTTGGTAAATTAGCTCCTAACTTGTATAATCCTTCTCCTAAGCCTCTCCTCTATGTGATTTAAGGTTTTTGAAGCAAGAATTTCAGTAGTTAAAGGGTTAGGGTTTTGGTCAAACAAAGGAAGAGCCAGAAGGAAGTAAAGGTAACTTGCTAAACTTCAAATATTGGTTATTTTGGCTATTGTGGATAATTTAATCGATGAATTTCTATTGGATTTGCTCTGATTGTCAAATTTGGGAAAGGGTACGCCCTAAACATTATGTTGCCAAAATTGAGTCTAAATGGTGGTTTTAATGTAATTATATAGTTAATAAAGTGATTAGGAGTAGAAAAGAGAAAGTCTGCGGAGTTAGATTGAAAAACCCCAACTTTTCCAGTAGAATCTTAAATTTCGGCCAATGCTGGTTCAGGGAGTTGGAGTTGGATTTTTGATGATTCCATTGAATTCAAGAGAGACAATTAGGTAGAGTTATAGTTGATCACTATTCCAAAAAACCTTCAAAAGCATAATTATCAAAACGCCTCTAAAACCCTGAAATAGCGGTTGCCAAGGGCATTCTGGTCTTTTGACAGTAAATTTGGTAATTCCCAGTTCGGAAATGGATTCCTTGGATGAAAATATATTAGAATAGCCCAGGTCAAAATTTCAAAAAAAGTACAATCAGACCGGGTCCCTGGGGGCATTTTGGTAAATTTTCACAATAGACTCATATAACCACTAAAAGCACTATGAAAGTGCCAAGAATAGTACATGAATGGGTTTGAACATAATTTCTGTACATTTGACATTTTAGGACTAAGTTGAGAGCCCAGTCGTGGGCACACTTTAAGAAGCACACATTTCAAAGCAAAAAGAGTTAAGGTAGCAATTATTATCTCTCATACACTATGTGATAATTGATATGTTGGGTGTTGTTGTATTTTGTGATATGAACACGTGCCTGGGGCACATTACCAAGTTGTGGTTAGGGACCCAACTGAGGTACACGTAGGGGATCCAAACCACTATTTGGCCCTGGGCATTGTGTATACACACATTATGATATGAATTTTTATTTTACATTATATGGTGCATTGCATATTTAAATTCTCGCATTTTATATGATTGATCGTATGTTACTACTGGGATTCTTTGAAATTTCACCCCCTTTTATAAACAAAAATGTCTTAGCGGGAACCAACAGCTCTAAAGGCAAGGTTGTAGATACGGGGAACTGATGGGTGTGGATCCCGAGACAAAGATAGTGGTTATATATGTAATCTTATTTTGGGCATTTTGTATAAATGTGTAAATATCATCAAACCCTCTAGGGAGAATCTGTGTTGTAATTAAGTACCTTGTATCAATATATCAGTATATTTATGCTATTCCTAGACTGCTCAATGAATTGTGCTCAAACACTCTAAAAATGGTAAAAATAAGATAAGGATATGATATTTACCACAATACTACACCTAAAATCGTTCTTGCGAAGAACAACTTCACACTTATGAAGAAGTTATTTTTACAAAGAACAATTTTCGGTATGACAAAAGCTAGAAATCGTTCTTCATGAGAATGACTTGAGAAATCTTTCTTTGGGTGAACGATATCTACATGATGTGATTTTTTTAAAATAATTAAAAACGGATTTGTCAGAAATTTCTTTCGTTCAAAATTTCTTACGTGTATGCAGACCACTCCTCCTTCCAAATGCCTTTAGTCATGTCAACCCCTTCCCCCGTACAAACTCGTGAGTGAACAGTAATAAGGGCCTTTAGTCATGTTAGCCTGCATCCTCACTTTTCATTCACTCTCCAATTCTTTTGCTTTCTCATCTCATTTAATTCTAACTTCTTACTCTTCTGTTCTTACATCTTACCCAGTTCTTTCCTCCTCCATCTGACTTTATTCTTTTGCTTTGGTTTTCCATTCTTAGTTATTTACATCGGTTTTTTTTCTTACTCTTTTTTCTTATTGCTATTGTGGGTGAGTTATTTCTCTAGTTTTATTTCTTAATATATTAGTTTGCAATATCTAATTTGAATTTTATTTATGTTGCCCTTGATAACTATTATTTTACTATTTTTTTAAAGTTTTAGATGGTCAGTGGTGGGTTCAACAATTTGGAAAATCAAAATAGGCATCTCTTATTTTGACTGTGAGTACTATCCTATATTATATGGTAATACAGGTCAGTTTTAAGATGTCAAAGTCTTAATTTGATCGCTATTCTTTAAGTATGTGATTTCGTCTATGTAAACCTTGTGTCATATTTAGATGTAACTTTTGAAGTTTGAAATTGTGGAGTATTTTGAATGTATAAAGAGTGTATGTATATATATATAAACAACCCAACTTCATAAGAAAGGAATTAATCGATGTGCACGCGCGTAAAGCTACAAATTTAGGCTTGAGCTTGAGAAGAGCTTAGATATGCAGTACAACACACTTACTTTTCCTAACATATTGGCACTTTTTCACACAAATTGTAATGTAAGTACAAGAGAAATGTTCAGACAACAAAATGAGGTAGGATTAAGGCTGAGCGAGTTTTTTTAGTGTTTTTTTTAATATTTTTAATTTATTTTAACGAATATGTTTTTATTTTGTGGAACCTTCTTTATAGATTTATGTTATTTGCCAAAAGACTAGCTCACCCAAAAACTTTAAGGCTGGCGGGATAAAACTTAAAAAAAAAAAACCTTTCGTATATTCTAGCATATGGAATCACATATGCAGTAGTATATAATATTTAAAAGGGTTAAGGTGTAAAAATACTCATACATTTTTTTTATGTGTGTTTGGCATCATATACATTACTTGGGTGTGAAAAATGCCCATATACATTTTCCAAATGTGAATCTGGCACCATATATATTTTTTTTCCTTCAAACAAAGCAAAAAATCCATATTGAAGGTACCACCGTACATGCATGTTAACACTAATGGAGGGAAGAAATAAGGAAGATATTTTTAGCCTGTTAACATTGTAAGAAACCTAGATAATGTATCTTCCAGTTAACTTCCCCTTTTTGTTTATAAATATTCGAATATAGTTATAGATTAAGATTTTGGAATGTATAAGGTAAAATATTTAGAATATAGGTGTGTAATTAAAATACTCCCTCTGGTCCTATTTATAAGCAACTTTCTCTCTCATAGGGCTGGTCCCTTTTATAAGCAACTTTCACTTTTTGTCTGAAAATGTAAGCTTCTTTTTCCTATTTTACCCTTATTAAATACTCAATCTCTCTCATATCTTGTACTTATTATCTCTCATACTTTTTATCTATTCTCTCTCCTATGTACTCTTTTCATAAATAGGGGCATATAAAGAAAAACATGGCATTTTTGACACACTTATTGTTTTTAACTATCAGTTCGTTTTACGCAATCAAGGGAAAAGCTGCTTATAAATAGGACCAGAGGGAGTATTTAGAAAAAAAATATAGATTTTTTTTTTGCTAAAATGATAGATTTTTTTTACCACAAGAAAAAGATAGATTACATGGGCAATGACTACTTGTAAATTGGTTGGAAGAGCACTTTAATGACCTACCTGATGATGCAGATGATGTATAAATTCAACAATTTACTTGTACATATATTCTCCGATTGATAGGCGGATACCTCATGCCAGATAGATTGGGCAATCGGGTTTATTTAATGTACCTTCTACTACTTTACAATCTTCAAAAAGTTGGAAAATTTAGTTGATGATTGGCAATTTTGACTCATTTGTATAGATAACTACTAATGTACTGTCATTAACCCAACTGAGGATGGGATTGGAGTATGCTTGTCATTACTACATTTGTGGGCATGGGATTGCTTCCCTTTGATAGCACCACAACGACCTGTGTATTCAAATCCACATTTAGATATCTATCATCTCTTACCTCTTTTGGGTTTCAAGTATGCTAAATTGACCTACAAAACATTTCATATACACTTATGTTATTAAAATTATACAAATTATGACATTAGTTTTTGTAATAACAGATGGAAAAATGAGAGATAAAATCTCTCATCCAATTGCCATGACTCTGCTCCGATATAGGAGTTTCTTAGATAAAATGGTTGATGATGAGATAATTTGGTAGCCATATGAATCTCCTGAAGTGCGTCAATTGATTCCAGAGTATTGCTTAGAAACATCCAAAATTTTGCTTGCTTCTATTCCTCTATTCTGCTTTAATATTGTAGAATGGCATCACCCTGTTTGTGTGCTAAGGTGGTTCGGTTGTCAACAACCAATTCTTGCCCCACCTGTTCATTTAGGAGATTATCACACCATGCAACTATAGGGTAGAACAACAACAAATTGGATTAACCAATACTTAACCTTTATTTAGGCATGGGATAGTTGGTCGCATGCTATTGTTAATGCTCCAATGGCACATGATGAACTTAATAGAACATCTCAATACATGCAATGGTACTTGAGACATACAAGACAATGAATTCAACATATTAGTGGTGATACAAGTTGCACAGTAAGTTTTTTATCTTTTTTCCATCAATACCATCTTTTTTTCTTCATATAAAAAGTGTTATAACTCAATCTCTTATTATTTATTTCAGTTTGACATGGTAGAATAGTTATATAAGCTAAAGATTAATACTTGTTCAACATGCTCAAACTGTATTGATTATCGAGACAGAGTTGCTTGAGACAAATGAAACATTTTTCTCATGCTTATAGAACAACGATTTAACATGATCCCTCAACCTGCTCCACCAACAATTTAGTTGCCTCTACCACAAATTCCTTATGACAGACCGAGCAAGCGATGTGGCGGTTACTTGTCTACCCAACCACTTATTGAAAATGAAAATGTTAGGGAAAAAGAGCCTCCAGATTTTAGTCAACCTCATTACAAGTTAGCGTCGTCTTCATCCCATTTCACCTCTTTTAACCTTATAGAGCTTGAACCTCATTAGATGTCACCCTTGTTATCTTCCCCTTCCAACTCACCTAATCCTGTAAAGTTTCAATCATTCACATATTTATTAGATAATTATGCATTATTTTAGGTTGAATACAATACTTTACTTTTAAGCATAGTAGGCCGTCAAATGAAGCATTTGCCACTCTTAGACAATTCATTTCTTTAAATGAATCTTTATGGTTTGATTTAAATACGTTACTTACATAAATAAATGAAATGCTTGAATCTCAAGAAGTTGACATACAACAACAACAATAACAATGACCACAACATATGCGGAAGAGAACTGGGTCTGGGTTCTCTCAGAATTCTTTTTCTCATTTTCTTCTCAGAATCTCATTTCTACCATCAAATTTTAAAAAATGGATGGTCTGGATTTAATATTTTATAAAACTATTATTTTAAACATAAATAAATAAACTTAAACTTTTAAAACATGATCTACACAAACTATAATACAAACACAAGTAATGAAAAAAATTAATTTATAAAATACTATAATCATAGTTTTATAAAAATTTAAATCTGAACCATTCATTTTTTGATTTAAAAGTGAATATGAGATTTTGAGAAAAAATGAGAAAAATGATTCTGATAGTATTCTCCTCCAGGAAAACTGGATGTGGCACAGGAAGTCACTATTTATAAAGTTAATTCATTTTCATTTTTCATTCATATAAACTTAACTGTTATTTAGTATTAAATTTTTAATACTTTGTTTGACTCCTTGTCCTACTTTTGTAATCATTATTTGTATTATTATATAATTGTTATTATGTAGCCTATTTTTAGGGAATAATGATCATTCAACAATCATTGTGTTTATGGCAACAAAAAAAAAAGTAATCATTGTGAAAATGATATCATTTCATTTATTAGGAGAGAAGGTGTCCATTTATTATGAGAAATGTTAATAAATCATTCTTTAGATGATGAAGTTTAGAAATCATTCACATGAAAAATGATTTTTATTTAGTTAAATCATATGGTGTTCAGTCTAATATTAAAGAAATCATTCTTTAGGTGAACGATTTCTAAACTCCATCACCTCACCTGAAGAACGATTTTGACGATAGGATTTTGGTAAATTCTTCCAACCCTATAGTATTTTGGTGTGTGTGTGTGTGTGTGTGCCATCACCTCACCTGAAGAACGATTTTGACGATAGGATTTTGGTAAATTCTTCCAACCCTATAGTATTTGTGTGTGTGTGTGTGTGTGTGTGTGTGTGTGTGTGTGTGTGTGTGTGTGTGTGTGTGTGTGTGTGTGTGTGTGTGTGTGTGTGTGTGTGTGTGTGTGTGTGTGTGTGTGTGTGTGTGTGTGTGTGTGTGTGTGTGTGTGTGTGTGTGTGTGTGTGTGTGTGTGTTTACTGTTTATAGCCTTTTGGTAAAAGTTCCCATTTTCTGCACATATCTCTACCAACAGATCTCCTACTTTTGCTAAATATAAAATGAACATACGCATTAAGGGAGAATCACTACTGTGAGGTGTTGCTGCTTAGCTCCTAAATATAAAATATAGTTTGAGAGAAAAGTTTGTTAATAAATATAAAATCTATCTTTTCCTATTTTATCTCTTATATTTATTATTTTTCCCTAAATTAATTTGACTTACTTATAAAATGATATATAATCAAATCTAATGTTATGTAAAAATATCTTAGAGTTATAATGTCAAATATGTTATAATCAAGTAACTTATTTAATTTCTATAATATCTTTAAATTAGATAAATAGATATAATATGTTATCATTAGAGTTATTTAACTTTTATTTAAATTTGATATAGAAAATGACAATACACTCATGGTATTCACTTGTTATTGAGACTTTTAGATATATTACATTCCTTTCCTTATTATTATTATTATTATTATTATTATTATTTGCCAAGACATTCCTTTCCTTACTACCTCATAATAATTTTTCTGGTGGACAATGCATCTATGGGTTAGAAATTAAATATTAGATATTGTGGGTATATAATATATGTGGTTCATTGTGATAAGATGATTGAAAATCATACAGAAGTTGAGTCCAACCTGTCCCAAATAATCAGGTAACCACTTTGGTCGTCCAACGTCATTGAGAGTCTATAAATAATTAAGTATAATGCCCATCCAAATGGTCCGCAGCTTGGTACGAGGAGGGAAGGTGAGTGGAAGAATTTTTTTAATTAAATTTTTTAAAAAATAGAGAAGTGGTGTTAAAATTTTTTTAATGAATTGTTCTATTCTTTTATTTTACTAAATGATGGGTCGTCAAATAAAGCATTTACCACTCTTAGATAGCCAGTTTCTTTAAATGAATCATCGTTGTTTGATTTAAATACGTCAACGCTTGAATCTCAAGAAGTTGATATATAACAATAACAATGATCACCACGTATGCGGAGGAGAACTAGATGTAGTACATGAAGTCACTCTTTATAAGTTTGATTCTTTTTTATTTTTCATTCATATAAACTTAAATATTATTCAATATTAATTTTTAATACTTTATTTGATTAATGTACCCCTTCTCCTACTTTTGTAATCATTATTTGTATTATTGTGTAATTGTTATTATATAGTCATAATTTTTAGGAAATAATAATCATTCAACAATCATTGTGTTTATGGCAAAAAACACTAGTAGAAAAATGACTTTTTAGACCGGTTCTGTATTAGGTCTTGATACAGCAGGTATAAAAAATCTGTTATTTTTTAAACCGGTTGTTATAGCCGGTCTTAAAGGTCACACTTTTAAGACTAGTTGTAGTCACAACCGGTCTTAAAAGGAAGACATTTAAGACCGGTTGTGCCCACAACCGGTCTTAATGTAATTTTTAAGACCGGTTGTGACTACAACCGGTGTGACTACAACCGGTCTTAAAGCTTCATTTTTTTAAAAACGTCCCTTTTATTATATGTACACGCACAGAATGCTCCAATTTTAACAGCAGTACATAACAATCACTTATTTCAATTTCAAAATTCAAAAGACAGTACAGTCTATAGCAGTAACAAATTAATGTTCATACAAGCCAGTATATAGCAGCAACAAATTAATGTTCATACAAGCTAGTACAGTCATACATTGATGATTCATTTGGCCATTAGACAATAAGGATGACCAAATGACAGCAGTAAAACAAAAGCTTTTTCAATTCTTTTGAAGTTGATTGTACCTTCCCTAGTCCCCGTGTCCCTTTGGTTGCCTACACCAAACATGAAGTTTCTGGGAAAAGAACCAAGCGAAGAAATGAACATGCCATAAAAAACGTGTAAATAATTTTAAGAATTAGAGAATGAAATAGAGCAAACATGCAAGAACCAACAAAAGCAAAATGACATTGACCTCAATTCCTCTTTGCTTCAAATAGCCCTTGGCGTCAATTATGTCCTGTACAAAAACCCAAATAATCAAGCAACAGTATGATTAATCAAGAATCCTATTCTATGAGCAATATCTTGCCACAATTAACCCATCATATAGATACAAAACACCAGGACACAGCCATCACAATTCAATAATGTACAATGTAACGTTGGATTCAAAAACTCACTATTTGTGTAATAGCTCATAGATGAATTCAGCACAACATGTGCGAATGAAATCAATATCTTCTTCAAGAAAGGGATCAGCAAGATCAAATATCTGTAACACAAAAACCAGATGAAACATTAACTTAGTAACTTAAAAACAATAAAGTAAAACAAAAGTTCTGAAATATAAATTTACCTCTTGAGTAAAATCAGTCGTGCCTAGAGTGATAATATTGTAAATGTGTCTCAAAACATAAAAACCACATAAGTTGGACCCCTTTGGTTGCCTACGGCTCTAAGAAAAAACATGATATCATTAAAACAAATATAAAGGCATGTCTTATTACATTCTTTAAAAAAATCCATATGTACTAACCTTTGGCATGATCCATGTAGGGTCCTTTAAATCACGAACATGCTTACCACAAGCACTGTGTAGGAATGTCCGCATAGCCCTATGATCATCACAATGACAAAGGTTATTGGTTTTACACAAATTCCATAAACTTTGCATACAAAAGGTAAGAATGCAAGAAAACTAACGAATTCATGGTCTGTTTCAAATCATTCCCTGGTTTGAAGTGGAGGGAACATAAGAGGATGACAGTGTAACTACTCTTGCATAGAAGAAGCAACTGCCAATGATCACTGAAAAAAATAGAAGAATATTAAGCAAACATAAAACATTATATAAATTATAAAATATCAATTTGTTTCTTACCTATGCACATATGGAGCCAAGAAACACTCAGTTCCAGTTTCACTAAGCCTCTCTGACAAGTATCTATGTCTACTAGCAGCAGTGATCCCTTTCTCTTGGATGTGATGGGGGCATAAGAATCCAAATTTTTCGCTTTTACCAGAGGAGACCAACCTACGATGCATGTACCTACAATAACGCAAGCATATAAATAAAAGGTAAACGGTGAAACTTTTAAAATATTTACTTTGAATTACAGAAGCTACTTACATTAAGAACAGTTGGACAATCCCAATCGTAAGATTTTGTTCAAGAGCTACCAGGGACATCAAATCATCCCTCTCAAGATAGCATGTCACTCCTGACTGTCCAACAACTGAATCCGTAGGCCACTCTCTTGTTTGAAGGATGTATCATATGCCATCAGAATCACTTGTTGCATGATATTCAATAGAGGCTGTGAAACTTCTTGCTGGGTGAAGGGAGCTGGACTTGGTGGGGCTTTGATCGGACTATCCTCAGCTCGACCAGAAACAAGGTTCGTTGGCCACAAGATGAATGTGCCCAAGACATCGCTAACGATCTTGAATTCATCAGAAGGGATAGGGATAGGTGCATCTGCAATAATCACCTCGTCAACTGACACTCGGACTTGATCACCTTCCATTTGTCGGTGGTGGACAGTTGATCCCAGGTTATGCACACTACCCCGTGCAACTAACCGTCTCAGAGGATCCTCGACAAAAAGATCACAAAGCTCAGTAATTTCTGGGTTAGGACCCTCTGATGACTGCCCGATGTTGCAACAACTACCTTTAGTGCTCTGCTTATTAGGATCAATCGATTGTGGCTGGGGAGCACTGGTATCTTGTCTTGAGCTCATAAACACTATCATTTCCTCTTTCATCTTGCTCAACCGGGTCTCTAATAGTGCATCAAATGATGCTTCAGCCTCGACCTTTGCTTATACTCTTGCAATGGCCAACATAGTCTCCAATTCCTCCCTAGTCACGATGTTTGAGGAATGGCGTACGGGGGCTCCAAAGTAATCCCGTATCCCTACCCCTCCTCCAACTCCCCTGACACGGCCTGGATGCTCATGTTTGCCAGTAGCAACTGTTAGAATATCATTCCTGCCCTCCGACTTAAAAGAGCCTTAGCTTGTTGTTTTCTAAGTTCATCCTGTAAGATAATACAAAATAATAAACATAAGTAATAATGTACGTTTCTTATGTAATTAATTACAATAACGATATATACTTACAATTCTTTCACCAACTATACGAGATTGTTCACTCATATAAGTCCTACTCCTCTTTTGGTGGGCAAATTGCCATTTTTCTTCTCGACGAATCGGAGATGGCGGAGAAAGAAGAACAGAAGGATCGAATTGAGATGCTTCTTCCAATCTCTTCCGTTTGGCCGCCAACAAGTCCCTTTCAGGCTTTGCATAACCCCCACGAGACATTGTATGAGGGCAATCATTCTTTCTACCACTCTCTTGTGCTTTTTGCCTGCGAATAAGAAATGATACAAAAGGAAAGTGTTATAATCAATTAAGATAATTACTAAGTAAATAAAATGAAAAATAAGTCAACTAACCAAAGATTCTGGAGTAGTCCGAAGCCTAACAAATTCTTTCCAAGTCGCTTGATCAAGAAATGTATACTGGTTGCACAGATTAGGACGAGGCTGACCATCTTTCACCTTAATATGAATGTAATTGTTGGTCAGATTTGTCTTAAACTTGATCCAACGCTCATAACAATACGTCATCGTCTTGTTGTACAAGATCTCACTCTGAGGAACGTCGTAGGTGAGCTGAAATGCATGCATTAAAGGAGTAAGTGACAAATTTGTGACATTTGATAATAATTAATTACATACAGAAAAGAATTGTATACCTGAATAGTGTCCCAAATATGCTGCTTCACCTTTGCATCGACATTTCTCCACTCCTCTATCAAGATGCTCGGCTTGTTACGTGCAAGGAGGCCGATGAAACTCCTATATCGTTGTGCATTAGGCTCGATTGGTTTCCAATGTCTATCAAACTCAATCGGTATCTTTTGGCCTGCTGCCCGACTGAGGGAAACATCTGTCAACCGTGTGCCACGTCTACCCCTCGGTACAGACTAGCTACTGCGATCACTATGACCTTGGCTCGGAGCATTGCTAGGCTCGCCTTGGTTAACACTAGCTGGCTGACTCTACTGAGCACTAGGTGGCTGACTCTCTTGAGCACTAGGTGGCTAACTCAGAGGTGTAGGAGGTGGCTGATCCTCTGCACTAGGATGCTGGGGATTCATCATTTGCCTGTAACGACAACAAAGAAAGATAAATCCTAAGCTATGACATGTGAAGACTATATCGATAAAATAACTAAACATATTCTTCGGATATAAATCATAATCATAATTACTTTATTTAGTTAAGGTCAAAGTAGTATCATAAAGAGATATCCTCCCATATTCCCTCGTGATGATCATTTCTTGTGCTGTGCGCATTATCTGCTTCATCTTCTTTGTTCAGTTCTGGTAGACCCCTGGAAAAAGAAGGAGTCTCAAGAAGATCATAATTTGAGTGACTTTTCTCATCAATATCAACGACCCTTTTTCCTTGGAGAGCTACAGACCACATTTTATTTGCCTGATCAGTGATATAGAACACTTGTTGCACCTGATCTGCCATAATAAAAGGTTCATCTTCAAAACTTCTACTATTCAGATCTACTAATGTAAATCCTAACCTATCGATCTTCACACCATTATTGACATCAACCTACTTGCATTTGAAAATGGGAAATCTAATTTTAACATAGTCAACCACCCAAATCTCTTCAATCACCCCATAATGCAAGTGGGTTGTTGCAATTCATCAGCATATATGCTCTTTACTGTTACCCCGCGTCTACCCCCTTCTTGATCATGACGTTTAGGAAGGCCAATATGCCATACATTTGACAAATAATGTTAACAAAATTCCATAGCTTCTTCAGAAACATATTTTTGAACAATAGATGCTTCAGGCCGATTGGGGTTCTTCACATACCCTTTTAGTATTTTCATAGTTCTTTCAATCGGGTACATCCACCGGAAATAGATAGGGCCACACAACTTTATCTCCCTCACTAGATGAACAACCAAGTGTACCATGATATCAAAAAAGGAAGGAAGAAAAAGCTTCTCAAGCTGGCATAAGATCATATATCCTTCATTTTCCAATTCCTCCAATCTTTCCGTGTCAATGACTTTACAACAAATGGCATTAAAGAAGAAACAAAGTCTAGTCAATATGTGTTGAAGATCATATTCGGCAATGCCTCGAATAGCTACTGGGAGTAGTTCTTGCATTAAGACATGACAATCATGAGACTTTAGCCCTATTAACTTCAAGTCTTTCATCGATACAAGCTTTTTAAAATTTGAACAATAACCTGAGGGAACTTTAGCGCCATGTAAACACTCACAAAAGCTTCTTTTCTCAACCTTAGACAAAGTATGAGCAGCTGGAGGACAAAAAGTTCTATTACCGTATGGCCTTAGATGTAAATCTTCTTGTATTCCCATTTCTTGCAAGTCTAATCTTGCCTTCACGCCATCCTTAGAACTTCCTTGTATGTTGAGCAGTGTCCTAACAATACTATCACATACGTTCTTCTCCACATGCATGAAATCAATACAGTGTCTGACGTCAAGATTGCGCCAATATGGAAGATCGAAGAAGACAGACCTTTTTTTCCATATATTTTTCTCATTTCTACTCTTTGATGACTTACCAAACATAGTATTGATATTTTTCACCATTTCATAAATTTTCTCCCCAATCAATGCCTCTAGAGCATCTTCAAACTCTTGGCCACCGAAAAAAGCTTTTTTTAATCTACGATAAGGGTGGCTTTGTCTTAAAAATTGCCTATGGCCAAGGTAAACCGTCTTTCTTCCATGTTGAAGTTGATGGTAGCATGTGCCTTCTTCACATATCGGACAAGCTTTGTGGCCTTTAACGCTATATCCTGACAAGTTCTCATATGGAGGGAAGTCATTTATAGTACAAAAGATTATTGCTCGCATATTAAAAGTCTCCTTCTTGTTCGCATCAAAAACATCGACACATTTATCCTACAACTCTTTCAAGTCTTCGATCAAGGGTTCTAGGTAAACATCTATGTCATTTCCGGGTTGCTTTGGTCCCGAAATCAACATAGACAACATAATATACTTTCGTTTCATACATAACAAAGGAGATAAGTTGTAAATTACCAACAGAACAGGCCATGAACTATGTATACTACTTAGGCTACCATAAGGATTCATACCATCTGTGCTAAGCCCAAGCCTGAGATTCCTAGGTTCTTCACCGAAGCTAGGAAATAATTGATCGATTTTCTGCCATTAAGAAGAATCAACTGGATGTCGAAGCTTTCCATCAGAAATCCGCTCATCTGCTTGCCATCTCAAATTTTTGGTATCAATTTCATTAGCAAATAGGCGCTTGAACCTTGGAATGATTAGAAGATACCACAACACTTTTACAGGGCCCTTATTTGATTTATACCTCAGAGTTTCACATATCGGACATTGCTCCTTCTCTTCATGATATTTTCTATACAATATGCAATCATTAGGGCAAGCATGGATCTTTTTATACTTCATCCCTAGTTGACACAGTATTTTCTTAGCATCATAGTATTGACAAGGCAACACATTATCATCAGGAAGCATATCTTTAAAGGCCTCAAGCGTTTCTAAAAAACTCTTGTCACTCCATCCATGCCGTGCTTTCAAGCTTACCAATTTCAATACAGCATTCAGCAATGGTATTTTTTACACCCCGGGTACAGCAGCTTCTCAGCATCACTGCACATATTACCATATGCATGTGATTGTTCAAAAGCCTCTTCTCCTACATCACGAATAATATCCTCTATCCGATCATCCATATCCGTGTCATTATCATCACAACTCACTTCCCCCTGTTGAGATGCACTTGGCATTTCTAATTGTTCACCATGCCATACCCATACTACATAAACCCTTCACAAATTAAATGTGTATATATATCTACAGCACTTAATCGCTTCTTATTCAAACATTTTACACAAGGGCAATAAAACATCCCACTATCATCATCGGCATTTCTTTTTGCAAAGTCTAAAAAACCCCTCACCCCAACATCATATTCAACACTCGTCCGTTTAGCTTTTATCCAACTACGATCCATATATTTCGACACCTTTTATTTTTTGTTTTCTACTTTTTCCCCTGGAAAAGGAAGGAGTATAATGAGAGTAGGCAATCATTACACCCAACTACCTAGTTTAACTACTACATAATAAACAAGTAGAAGAGAGTAGAGAGATAGAGATAGAAGAAGAGTAATCTGAATAGTACAAGTCTCATTAACAATGCAAATCTGTCCAATACAATAGGTTGACTGTCATATATATTACCATTACGAACAGTAGAAATAGAATAGTACCATAGGGATTAGGGGTTCAGTAATTACTAATTGATTACCCGTCAATCACTCGAACAAAGTCTTTGAAGGCCAGAAACTACACGGGAAAGATGAGCTTGGTATGATGTGGGGTAGATTGCACGCTGGAAGAAAGTAGGAAAGGTGGTTTAACCTTTTGGCCTTGACCTACTCGGCTTTAGCGATGGAGGCATCAGATTTGTGGCTTCATTCTCTTACAGTTTTTTGTGTCTTGTGTGTATATATATGCATTTACTATTTAGGAAGGAGTACGTCCTTCACATTCTCATGTGACTCCAACCAGAAACAATGAATCATTTAAGTAGAGATAGTCCCAGCAGCACTAAATTTATTTGGTATTCTTTCATTTAGAATCTACCCTATCTATCAGCACATTACTTTAATTAACTATCTATCACTTGTAATGCAATAATAAAACTTTTTCTTTGTGTGTGATAGAGGAGTCCAAAGGATAATATGAGGTTTAAATATTTATGGGGCGCCTTTATAACTTTTTAGTAAAAGAAACTGAACCTTTATCATTAAAGGCGATCGACCCCAATTTCTAAATCACTGATGAATTATGAGCAAACTTATGCAAGTGAATATATTTTTGCTAAAGCAGCATAAGCTTGTGATGATGTTTACAGAGAAACAAAGGAAGTGATTCATGTAACCTCCTGTGCTGACGAAGAAAGCAATATCAGGACCCTTTGGAAAAATATACTAGGAAATAGGGGAACCATTATGACGAGTTTGGTTGAGAGAGACAGAGGAACAAATCAATAAAAATGCATAAGAATAAGGAAGACAGAAGTTATCATAACGCAGCAACAGAATAAGGAACAGAAAAGCTATCATAACGCAGGAATATAATAAGGAATATAGAAGCTATCATAATGCAAACCAATGTCTCATATAAAAGAAAGACCAGTAATGTTTCAGAAATCAGAACCACAACGCCCCCACATTTCTAATATCCTAAATCATACCCAGGCCACAACCTTCTTCGTCGGCAATCACAAAAAAAAATATTAATAGACAAAGTAAAAAACTACCTGGAAGAGAATTAGGCTTCACCAAGTTTATTATCCAACTTTCGTAGATTGAGGGTGAATAAAAATGAGAACAGGGTGTGTTCAGCGCCGTCAAACGTCGACACTCAACGAAAAGACAGAGCACCAGTACGCGCGCCCTAACACTGAGCAACGAGGATGCTAGGTCCAAGATCCCATTTTCATGGCGCAAATGCAAAACGAGAACAAGGTGAGACACTAATTCCGCTCTTGATTTGACAAATTTGGAGTTGCTGTTCGTTCTTGACTGTTGCTGTTTAGCCTGGAAGAATTCAAAATGAAGGCGCGGAGCGTAAATCGCGATTGGGATTTGGGGAAAGAGTTTTAAGACCGGTTATAAAAATAACCGGTCTTAAAAACCTTTATTTTAGACCGGTTATTATATTAACCGGTCTAAAATAAAATACTTTTTAGACCGGTTATATCTATAACCGGTCTAAAAACATTTTTAAATTTTTTTCCTCTGATCCTTTTAGACCGGTTTAAAATCCAAGCAGGTCTAAAAGGTTTAATATTTTAGATCGGTTAATGTAGAACCGGTCTAAATAATATTTTTTAGACCGGTTCATAGAATAACCAGTCTCCCAATTTGTTTATAATTACAAAAATGCCACCGCGCATTTCTTTTAGACCTCATCCGCTGCAACCCGTCTAAATGTACCGGTCTAAAACACCCTTTTTGTACTAGTGAAAGAAGAAGTAATCATTGTCAACACCCGTTTCCATTTTGATATACACAGAGTAATAGAGACCAAGTTCCACAGGCATACAGAAGAGTACATATATACTGATAAAAGTATTTGTTTACAGTCCAAAGTCAACCATACAGAATGCGACAATATACACCACTATTACAAAATATCTAAAAGTATTTTAGACATAGACTATCTATAACCACGAACTTTGTATTTGCCTTGAGGCACATGCCAGTCACTTCCCTTGGTCTACATTCTTGTCTTTTGATCCATTGGCGCCCGCTGAGATGTTTGATTTAGAAAAAGGGGTGAGATTCTGAAGAATTTCAGTAGAAACATGCTATCGTTCATAGAAAATGCGAAAAGTAAATATGATATATGCCATGTATGCACCAATTAATGAACAATATAAACATATCATCTGCATGTATACATGAGTAGGGCCCAGCCCCACTAATCTGCACCGGTTGGTCTTCCGCCAACTCCAGTGTAAGTGCCTCTAGCACTACTGGCCCATTTCTAGACAAAACATGTTGATTAATAAAGCGCATTTACAAACATTGGCATTCACACAATCATATAACTATGACATAATGTATGAAGGATAATGTCCCTACCTCAAAGTTCTATCGACCCCTTTCTATGTGACTCGTAAATCATGTCAACTTTTGGTTCCCGATTCAGTCCTAAAATATTAAATGTACAATAAATAGGTCATAACCTATCCAAGTATCATTTTAAACTCTTCCATAGTGTTTCTTGTGGTTATATTAGCCTATGGTGAAAATTTACCAAAATGCCCCCGGGACCTCGGCCCTAGGGGTGTTCGGGATCGGGATCGGGAAATGCCATTCCCGATCCCGATCCCGAGAAGGGTTCGGGAATGATTTTCATTCCCGATCCCGGATTTGCTTTTTTAAAAAAAAAAATTTATATTAAATTTTTTGTTGTGTTTCCTTTAGTCTAGTGTAAATATATAATTTTTTTAATATTATATTGTATCAAATAAGTCTAATATAAATATATAATTAGTCCAATACATGCTTAAAGTTGTCAATTCAGCTGCAAAAAGAATAAAAACAAGAACAAAAAATTAGAACTATTTAATAAATAATAAATGAAATTAACTAAATAAACTAAAAGAATAGATATTATATTAAGGATGTTAGGGATTTTCACATTTTATTTTACATTTAGTCTTATTTTCTTAAATATTTTTAAAAAATATATATTTGTATAGATATATTTTCGGGATTAGGAAAAAGTCGGGATCGGGAAATCCCATTCCTGATCCCGAAATCACATTCCTGATCTCGAAATTTTCGGGACGGGAAAATCCCGTCCCGATTTGCTCGGGATCGGGATGGGAAGGTTGGGACAGGAAATTGATGAACACCCCTACCCGGCCCGGCCCGATGGCACGTTTTCCCAAATTTTTGACTTGGGCTATCCTGACGTATTTTCGTCCAAGGAATCCATTTTCAGGCTCAAAATTACCAAATTCAATGTCAAATAACGAAATTGCCCTTGGTAGCCCTACTTTTAGGGTTTTAGGGGCGTTTCCGTAATTATGCTTTCTCGGCCTTTTCCAAAAAAGTGCCCAACTATAAACCCACCTAATTTTCCCTTCTGAATCCAATGGAATCATCAAATCATTAAAAATCCAACTCCTACCCCTAGATCTTGGCCTGACCGAAATTATGGAGTCCTCCGTGCAAAATCGGTGTTTTGTGATTTCGGCTGCGTAAACGCATTCCTTTCTACTCCTAATCACTTTATTAACCATCTAATTGAGTTATAACAACCATTTGAACTAAAATTGGGCAGCATAACTCTTTAGGCACACACTTTTCCAAAATTTAAAACCAATGGCAATCCGGTGAAATTTCACCGATTAAATTGCCCACATCAACCAGAATAGTTAATATACGAAGGTTTGGAAGTTACCTCAAGTTCCCACAAGTTTTTCCCAAATATTGCTGAAAACCCTAAGTCCTTGAACACCCAAACTTGAGCTCCACAAACCTTGAAGAACGTAGAAGGATAGCTTAGGAGCAGAGTTACACGCGTTAGGTAAGAATTTACCAAAGAAGTTGGCTTACCTCGCGAGTTCTCTTCTCTTTCTTTCTCCAAGTGCTCTCAACATTTTCTCACCTTAGTTTCAGCTGAATACGTCGGTTTAGGGGCTGATATGAAGAGGATGATGTTACTTTATCATATATATTGTATGACATGTAATTATTTATTAATTTTCCAAAAATTCAAAAACTAATTTTTATGTACATAAACTTATGTACATGTAATCATACTCATTAAGCCCAACCAATATTTCCTTCTCCATGCCACATGTAGGAGACTCCTAGGGGTCTCTCCCTATGGTCTCAATTGGCTTCACAACTTGTTCCGGTTACGTTTACACGTAAAGTCTCAATTTTGGTTAAAATTGCACTTTTTGCTCAAACTTTCCATAAATTCATATTAAATTGAATAAAATATTCTAAATATATTTTTAAAATTTATTTTCCTTAATTAATTGAAATTAACTTCAATTGAAAAATAATTTATTTTGTGCTATTTTGGCAAAATTACGATTTTGCCATTATCTTTCTAATCCAATTTCTTCTCTTATTTTTCTTTGGCCAATTCCATCTATTTTTGGACCAAATATTTTCTCTAATATTCCTTCATTTTTGGACCTTAATATTGGGCTTTTTAAATTACCCAAATTAATTCCATAATTATTTTTGCCCAATTTCCATGAAATTGAACATTTATGAAATTCATAAATTCCAAATTCATGAATATTCACCATTTTATTGAATTTCCTAAATAATTATAATATATTTGGTGAATATAAAATTTGGGGTGTTACAATCATTGTGTAAATGATATCGTGCATGATTGGATTAGTAGTAGAAGCTATTTTTCTAATATAATTTACGGTATACAAGATAAGTTTGTGAAATGAGTTTTATCTCGGTCTACGTAAATATACTCCTTGAATAATAACTCAAACAGGCCCATCATCTCATTTATTAGGAGATAAGATGTTCATTTATTATGAGAGAGAAATGTTAATAAATCGTTCTTTAAATAATGAAGTTTATAAATCGCTCACCTGAAGAACAATTTTCATTTAGTTAAATCATATAGTGTTCAGTCTAATATTGAAGAAATCATTCTTTAGATGAACAATTTCTAAACTTCATCACTTGAAGAAAGATTTTTGCTGTAGCATTTTGGTAAATTTTCCCCACCGAATAATATTTTGGTATATTTTTTAACTGTTTATACTTTATAGCCTTTTGGTAAAAATCCCCATTTCTCCACATATCTCCACATGCAGATCTTGTACATTTGCTAAATATAAAATGAACATACACATACATACAGGGAGAATCACTTCTCCTAAATATAAAATCTAGTTTGAGAGTAAAGTTTGTTAATAAATAGAAAATCTATCTTTTCTTATTTTATCGCTTTTATTTATTATTTTTTTCTAAATTAATTTGGCTTATTTATAAACTGATATATAATCAATTCTAATGTTATATAAAAATATCTTAGAATTATCATATCAAATATTCTATAATTAAATATTTTATTTAATTTCTATAATATCTCTAAATTAGATAAATACGTCTAATATGTTATAATTAGAATTGTTTAACTTTTATTTAAATTCAATATAAGAAATGACAATACACACTCATACTGTTCACTTATTATTGGGATTTTTAGATATATTACATTCCTTTCCTAGCTACCTCGTAATAAATTTTCTTGTGGACAATGCATCTATGGGTCAGAAATTAAATATTAGATATTGTGGGTATATGATATTTGGGGTTCATGGTGATGCAGAAGTTGCGTCCAACCTGTCCCATATAATCAATTAATCGTCCAACGTCATTGAGAGTCTATAAATAATTAAATATAATGTCCATCCAAATGGTCCGCTGCTTGGTACGAGGAGGGAAAGTCAGTGGAAGAATTTTTTTAATTAAAAATTTTAAAAAATAGAGAAGTGGTGTTAAAGTATTTTTAATGAACTGTTTTATTCTTTTATTTTATTAAATGGTGGTTCATCAAATAAAACATTTGCCACTCCTAGATAACCAATTTTTTTAAATAAATGACTGTTGTTTGTCAACACTCGTTTCCATTTCGATATTCAAAGAGTAATAAAGACGGAATTCAATGGACATACAAAAAAATATAATTATACTGATAAAAATATTCGTTTACAATACTGATATTGTTTGTCGACGAAATACAGAAAATTCAGCAGAAACTTAATATTTACACTTTTAGTCAGAATATCCAAAACATAGACTAAATTATAACCACGTTCTTAACCTCGCTTCGCAACACATGCCACTCACTTTCCGGCGTCAACGTCTTTGCCCTTTGCCCCACTGGTACCTGCTGAGGTATTTGTTTAAAAATAGGGTGAGATTCAGAAGAATTCCTGTAGAGACATAATATCGTTCATAGAGAATGCGAAAAGTAAATATGACATGCGCCAATATATGCACAAATTAATGAACAATATAAATACATCATCATCATGTATACATGAGTAGGGCACAGCCCCACAATCTACACTGGTTGGTCATCCGCCAACTCCCAGTGTAAGTGCACACTGGCACTAACAGCCTCTCTCTAGGCAATTCATATTAATTAATAAAGTGCATTTACAAACAATGACATGCACACAATCATATAACTATAGCATAATGTATGAAGGATAATGTCCCTATCTCAACGCTTTATAATTCTCTGTTTAATGGTGTCTTGTAACGCGTGTCATTCCGGCTTTTGACTCGGTCCTAAAATATTAAATATAAAAGAAATAGTTCATAACCTATCCAAGCATCATTTTAGACTCTTCCATAATATTTCTTGTGGTTATATTAGTTTATGGTGAAAATTTATCAAAATGCCCCCGGGACCCCAACAAGCCCCGCCGTACCCGGCTTGATGACACGTTTTCTCAAAATTTTGACTAAGGCTATTCAGACTTATTTTCGCCCAAGGAATCCATTTCTGGGCTCGAAATTACCAAATTCATTGTCAAATTACGAAAATACCTTTGACAACCCCTATTTAGGAATTTCAGTGGCGTTTTCATAATTATGTTTTTTCGGCCTTTACCGAAAAAGTGCACAACTGTAACCCCACTTATTTTTACGCACTGAGTTCAATGAAACCATTTATTTTATGAAAATCCAACTCCTACTACCAGTTCTGGTCCTAGCCGAAATATTGAAGGGAAAATAGAAAAATGAAACTTTGTGTTTTAGCTTCCAAAACTTATACTTTTCCACTTCTAATCCTTGGTTAACTCATTTAAACACTTATTAATTATGATTTAAATGATTTTGGGCACCATAATCCCTTAGGGTTATAGCTTTTCAAATTTCATAACTCAACTAAGAAACTTGAAAAGTCAAGAAATGTCACTAACAACAACACCACAACCACAAGAGAGCAAATTTATGAAATTACCCTCTTACTTCCAAGCTTAGCACCTTAACTCCTTCTCTTCCTTGGAGCCTTGTCTTGCTAAACACATGAATATATGAACAAAAGAATCTTAGAGGAAGTGTTACACAATAACATGTAATCAAATCACTAAGTCAACATCTACTTACCTTAATCTTCTTTCTCCTTCTCTCCAAGTCTTCAAGAACTCTTCAAAACTCTCTCCCTCTCTTCTCTTGTTGTGAGTGACGAAAATGAAGACAAGAGGAAGAAGATGAGGCTTCATAAATTTTTTTCCATACATTCTACTCCATTGATCTCATCAATGGTTGAGATCACACCACCTAACATGCACACCACCCCTCCAACCATACTTCCCACCATACTCTCCTACTTTATGTCATCCCTTCTTAACTTTATTCCATGCCTTCACATCATTTGGATCCAATTGAATTAGAACTAGATTCCTTCTAACTACACAAAAACGTGCTCCCTCCTATACCCTAACTAAACTAATTGTTTTTTCCAACTAAACCCAATCTTACACTCCTCCATGCACTCAATTCATCATTATTTGTCCATGTAACATTATTTTAATGCAATTTGACATGTGCTCATACAAATCTATTATAATGTAATCCCCTCCTTATATGATCATGACACTTGAAATTTTTATTCCATTAATAAATTTCTAACACATTTTATTTTCAATTTTCGGAATAATGCCAATTCTGGCAAATTTTCTGTCCTAACTTTAAAAAATCATAACTAATTTTGTAGACATCGTTTTAGAGTGATTCTAAAGGTTATGGAACCCTTATTGAGTCTAGTTTTAAGAAAAAATATGGAATTTTACTAGCTGAGATCATATCATTTCCAGATTTTCAATCTTTGACCCCTACTCCATAAACTTTCCAGATTTTTTGGGCTAACTTCAAAAATTCATATCTTTTTGTACATAGCTTAAATTGATTCCTATAACCTATCAAATTAAAGCTTAGGATGTCTACTTTCATCCTGTAAAATTTCATAATTTTCTCTTATCATTTCGTCTTCCAAAATCACATGACAAACTCACTGCCTTGCAGGCGATTTCATTGAAAATACTATTCAACTTTCACTTTTCAATATTTAATTCCTCTGGCCTTAAATATTCACCATTTCATTGAATTTATCAATTAATTACATTATATTTTAGATGAATATAAAATTTGGGATATTACATTGTTTGATTTAAATACGTAAACTACACAAATAAATGAGACGCTTGAATCTCAAGAAGTTGATGTATAACAATAACAATGATCACAACGTATGCGAAGGAGAACTAAATATGGTACATGAAGCCACTATTTATAAGTTTGATTCATTTTCATTTTTCGTTCATAAAAACTTAACTATTATTTAATATTAATTTTTAATACTTTATTTGATTAATGTACCCCTTCTCCTACTTTTGTAATCATTATTTGTATTATTATGTACTTGTTATTATGTAGTCATAATTTTTAGGAAATAATAATCATTCAACAATCATTGTGTTTATGGCAAAAAAGAAGAAGTAATCATTGTGTAAATGATATCGTGTATGTTTGGATTAGTAGTAGAAGCTATTTTTCTAATGTAATTTACGGTATATAAGATAAGTTTGTGAGAGGAGTTTTGTCTCGACCTATGTAAATGTACTCCTTGAACAATAACTCAAACAGGCCCATCATCTCATTTATTAGGAGATAAGATGTTCATTTATTATGAGAGAGAAATGTTAATAAATCGTTCTTTAAATAATGAAGTTTAGAAATAGTTCACCTGAAGATCAATTTTCATTTAGTTAAATCATATAGTGTTCAGTCTAATATTGAAGAAATCATTTCTTAGATGAACAATTTCTAAACTTCATCACTTGAAGAAAGATTTTTGCTGTAGCATTTTGGTAAATTTTCCCCACCGAATAATATTTTGGTATATTTTTTAACTGTTTATACTTTATAGCCTTTTGGTAAAAATCCCCATTTCTCCACATATCTCCACATGCAGATCTTGTATATTTGCTAAATATAAAATGAACATACACATACATACAGGGAGAATCACTTCTCCTAAATATAAAATCTAGTTTGAGAGTAAAGTTTGTTAATAAATAGAAAATCTATCTTTTCTTATTTTATCGCTTTTATTTATTATTTTTTTCTAAATTAATTTGACTTACTTATAAATTGATACATAATCAATTCTAATGTTATATAAAAATATCTTAGAGCTATCATATAAAATATGTTATAATTAAATAATTTATTTAATTTCTATAATATCTCTAAATTAGATAAATACGTATAATATGTTATAATTAAAATTATTTACATTTTTATTTAAATTCAATATAAGAAATGACAACACACTCATGCTGTTCAATTATTTTTGAAACTTTTAGATATATTACATTCCTTTCCTTACTACCTCATAATAATTTTTCTTGTGGACAATGCATCTACGGGTCAGAAATTAAATATTAGATATTTTGGGTACATAATATTTCTTGTGGACAATGCATCTACGGGTCAGAAATTAAATATTAGATATTTTGGGTTCATAATATTTCTTGTGGACAATGCATCTATGGGTCAGAAATTAAATATTAGATATTGTGGGTACATAATATTTCTTGTGGACAATGCATCCATGGGTCAGAAATTAAATATTAGATATTGTGGGTATATAATACATGTGGTTCACGGTGATAAGATATCATACACAGGCCAACAAAAAAAAAACTTTCGTTTTGTGCAAACCATCTTCTGTGTGTGTAAAAATTTTCTTTATAAATATCCAAATAATTTTCTATTGTATGTAAAATATCTTCCGTTGTGTGCAACAAATTTTCTATGATAAGATTCAGCAATTAATTTGTCAAAAAGGTTTTTATCAGTAATTCTCAAAAAAAAAAAAAAAAAAAAAAAAAGGCGCTCACTGCATTAAACCGAGCGAATCAAATCAATTCAACATTCGACAAAAAAAAAAAAAGATCAAAATTGATTATTAGTAAGGCTTGGTTTGGTTTTAAAAATTGCAAACAGAATGATTTGGTTTGGCTTTTGGTTTTTTAACTTTTAAAATCTGAAACCACACCTTTTATATTTTTAAATGTATTTTTATAGTTAATATTACATTATTAGTCTACTAGTTTTTATTTTTAAATTTAACAAAATTCCAGTCCAAAATATTTCAGAAATTAAAAAATGCACACTCATTTATTTTACTCATGTTTTTATGATGAAATTTGATTTTTTTTTTTTTGGATATAATATTTTGATAGCCATCCATAATGATAATGTTGTGAATGTGACTTGAAGTTAAAATAGGGGAAAAAATCAGACACAAAAATTTTGATTATTAATATACTCATATTACTTACTCCTCATTTTTTTTATATAAGACCTATTTAATTAATTTGATTAGATTAAGAAAGGTAGTTAATATGAAACTTTTTTTAAAATACATTTTAATTATTTTCCTTAATTCCTTCCATTTCTCTTATTTAACTATTGTTGATGGAGCGTTAATAGCCAATAAGAGTAAATTAAAAAAAGACTGAAAAATATAAAAAATATGTTTTACATTTAAAACAAATATGAACTCTCCAATTAAGTCCTATATCAAAAATTGGGAGGGGCTAATTTTATATATTAAAATATAATCATTAAAGCATAATCTACATACGAACCAACTTATTAAGGGTGTGTTCTTATTAGTTTTTGGAGAATAACTTCTGGAGAAAAAAAATGAAGAATGACTTTTGGAAAATAGATTATGGGAAAAAAGTGATTTTAATAAAATGAGAGTGTTTGGATGATTTTATCAGAATAGCTTTTTTCATGGTCAAATGACTAAAAATGACATTAACTTTTATGATAATTACATGTAAAGAATAAGATTATATTTTATATATTATTTAAGGGTTAAGATCCAAATTTAGCAGCCAGGTTTTTCCTAAGGGATGTCTGGTACAAGTAAGTTTTGGAAGATAAAAAATAATAATGAACAATTAAAAATGATGTAAATTTAAAAAAACCGTTAAATTTTACCTAACGATGTTAAATTATAAGAGAAGAAAACCCTTAACAACATTAAAAATGATGCATCTTAATCCATTATTTAAAATTAAATTTCATAATTAATACCAAAAATGAAATAAATTTGTCTATATGTAATGTTAATTAATTTAATTATTTTTTTAATATAATTAAATTAGATAAATAGATCTTATATTAAATATAAGAAGGAGTATTAAAATTTTAAAATATATTTTTTTAAAGTGACGGATGAGATTGAGAAAAATTGTGAATTTTTTTTTAAAAAAAACAGAAGAGAGAGAGTGTATGTGGTGTGGGACCCACAGTGAAAAATGACCAATAAGAAATAGGCAGTGGGGCCCACATAGCATCAAAAGCAAAAAAAATCAGCTTATGGACAAAACCATGGTTTTGGTAAAAAAATGGGATTGTGCCTTTTTGCTAAGTGTTTGATGACTTTTTGCCAAAACCTTGGTTTTGGGTAAATAATCGCTTTTCAATATCTATCCGAACACACTCTAAATCAAACGGCACAAAAACCAAACCAAACGGACCTCATTTAAAAATTGATCAAATGTCCTTCTCTGTGCAAACGAATCAGTTGGCAGCAATGTTTTAAAAGCCGGACTGAAAATCGAGCCAGAAAAGTTAACAGGTCATGGTTCAATCGGTTGGAACGGGTCGAGCCATTTGGTCGGACCGGTGACGTAATAATTAAATTTAAAAATAATATATATTATATATTACAATTAATCTCCAGTCCAATTTCATATGAAGTTAATAAAGTTACAAAATACTATTTAAGGAAGACCATTAAATCAATCATCAACCTAACAAAATGGATTAACAATAATGATTTCATGACTTATCAAATATTGGTGGCTCTTAATTTATCCAAGCATGAGTTTCTTAAAAGACATTTAGATCATACCACTCTGATCTTATTTATAAGTTTTTTTTTTACAAAAAAAAAATAGTCCTATTTATCAGTCTAGTTTCAGTGTAATAAATGAGATTGTGATAATTTTACCCCTATTTATTGTACAAATGAAGAAAGAATTTAAAGATAGATAGAGAAGAAAGAGTTGAAAAGTACCCATTCATAAATGAGGGCATAGTCATAAATTTACTCTATAATCATTGAGCTAACTACCTCTCTTTGGTATGTAAAATTTAGTTAAAATGAACTTATAAATATAACTAGAGTGGTAAATGGCATCAATATCTTGAGGAAATGACCTAAAATTAAGACCTTCAATTCAATCTCACTGTTTCTAATTTCATCCTTAGTTTGAGGATAAACCTCATTGCCTTTATCTTCAAAAGCATTTTTATAAAATAGTTTGCAACAAACCAAATTATTAAAATTAGTAATATATAATATACTTGGCAGAAAAAATAGTAACATATAATATAAATAAAATAAAATAACATGTCTAAAATTTATATGCCATTTTTTTATTTCTTTCCAGCATCAAATATAAAAAAATTGCAGAAAAAAAATTTCCTACTTTTCTATTGGACTGGACAGTTTTTGAAAAACCGGCCTGGTTTCCGGCTCAATAACGGTTGACGGCCCAAAACCGGCTAAACGACGGTCCAAAACAGCTCCCTTAGAAAAATAGCTCAACGCATAAATCCGGCCCACTTCAATGACTGGCCGACGGTCCAACCGGTCCGACCGCCAGGTCCGGTCTGATTCTCTGAACAGTGGTTGGCAGTGCTCATGTTTATATATAATGTAAAATTGTTCAAAATTTTTTGTTACAAAATTTATTATTCATAGTAAAACCATTTAAAGATTCAAGTCCTTGATCAGGTATAACTCATTATCCAGTACGACTCTTACTCGACCATGCACATGCAAACAAAGTTTTTTTTTGGTTTATACGTGCAAACATAGTTAAAGATTTGTTATATTTTGGTTTTTGAGCATCTCTAGGAAATAAATTTTGTAATGGGAGATTTTTCAACAATTTTCCTTACATATAATTTGGAGCATAGATAAATTTTAATAATTTTATTTTAGGCAAAATCCCAAATAAATAAATTTAAAAATACTAAAAGATAAAAAGATGTTTCGAATATTTATAATTTCAGAGAAATGTTAGGCTCAATTTTTTTTAAATTAAAAAGAAAAGATCAATTTATTTTTATATATATTTTTAAAAAAAATTACTCCCACCAGCCACTTCCACTAACCCCATTGTCAGATCTCGGATGGTGGAATATTCCTTTTATTTCCAAAGTGGTGATGGGGTTCAAAGCCCCACCACTTTGTTTGCACAAAATGCTGGTTACCATGGGGTCATCCCATTCAATATAAATAATGTAAATAATATATAGATATATATATATTAAGATACAAAAATACCTATATAGGTATTTTTACTCAAAGTGCATCATGCTGCCATGCTTTTCATATACCCATGAGTCGTTAAAGCAACTTAACTGCCGGTAATTTCTATGCTGAAGCCCACGTAATTGTTTGGGAAAGTGCCAAAATATCCCGAATAGAAAATAAGTGAAAACACCTATCCTTTTTTGTAACACCCTAAATTTTATTCACCAAAAATATATTATAATTATTTGAATAATTCAATATAATGGTGAATATTCATGAATTTGAATCTTGTGAATTTTGAAATATTCATATTCATAAGGAAATGGCCAAATTAATTCAAAAATTGAATTAAATTACAAAGGGGATAGCAAAATCATAATTTTGCCAATTTAGCCCAAGATTAATTATTTTCCAATTAATTTGAGTTAACTCCAATTAATCAAGGAAAATAAAAGAAAATGCATAATGTGATTATTCTTGGTGGAATAAATCAAGAATTGTGAAATTAAGGGGGATTATACATAATTCAATTATGTGATTATGGAATGAGTGACAAATAATTTTTCCTTCCCTTCCCCTCATAATTTTCGTCCAACACATGAAATTAAGAGAGAAATTGTAAATTCAAGAAGCAAGGTGAAGGTGATGTTGACAAAACTACATACACAACTCAATGATGGAAAAGTTGGAGTGCACACAAAAGGGGAGTATGGTGATTGCATGAAGAGAAGCTTGAGTGTAGGAGTGGAGTACTTGGGTGGTTGGAAGAGAACACATGATTACATAAAAGGAGTGTAAGGATGGACTTAATGAAAGAAGCATGAGTTGTTGGAGCAAAAGGGGGGGAGAGGACGTATTTTTTTTAGGAGCAAGCAAAGGAAGTCAATGATTCAAGTAATGGCAAAGTCAATGAAGAAATTATGAAGAAGAGAAGAGTGTGACACGTGTCACATTAGAAGCCCTTGATCAAATCAATGGCTAAGATGAAAGATGACAATATTAGTACATATTTTCCCTTCCTCCTTCATGCACCTCACGCACAAGCCATAGAGAAAAGAGAAAAAAGTGAGTTTGTGGAGCTCTTGAAGCTAGAGAGAGAGGGGAAGAAAAATCAAGGTAAGAGCTTATGTTCCAAGGTGATTTAAGCTTCTTATTTTGTGTAGTTCATTATCTAATCTCTTATTCTTCATGGAAATCATGGATTAGCAAGCTAATCTTCAAGGTTGAGAAGAGAGAGAGGACATCCTAGAGAGAGAGACATCAAAGATCAAGAGGTAATCTCCAAAATCTCAACTTCTTAGTGTATTGAAGTTGTTGTTAGTAATTATTGTTTGGTTTTGTGATATTTGGGTTGAGTTGTAAAATTAGAAAAGCCATAACCCTAAGGGGTTATGCTGCCCAAAATCCTTTAAATCATGATTATGAAGTGTTTAAATGAGTGAATAAAGGATTAGAAGTGAAAAAGTACAAGTTTTGGAAACTAGAACACAAAACCTCATTTTTCCATTTTTACCCCTAATATTTTGGCCAGAACCAGAACTGGTAGTAGGAGTTGGATTTTCATGAAATAAATGGTTTCATTGGACTCAGTGGGAAAAAATAGATGCGGTTACAGTTTGGCACTTTTTCGGTAGAGGCCGAAAAAACATAATTACGAAAACGCCACTGAAATCACTGAATAGGGGCTGTCAAGGGTATTTTCGTAATTTGACCGTGAATTTGGCGATTTCGAGCCCGAAAATAGATTCCTTGGGCGAAAATAAGTCAGAATAGCCTTAGTCAAAATTTTGGGAAAACGTGCCACCGGGCCGGATACGGCGGGGCCGGGCCGGGTTCCCGGGGCATTTTTGTAAATTTTCACCATATATTAATATAACCACAATAAACACTATGGAATAGTATAAAATGATACTTGGATAGGTTATGACCTATTTTTGGTACATTTAATATTTTAGGACCGAGTCGAACGCCGGGACAGCACGCTTTACGAGACACTATTAAATAGGGGATATTAAAGCTTTGAGGTAGGGACATTATCCTTCATACACTATGCCATAAGTTATGTGATTGTGTGGATGCCATTGTTTTGTAAATGCACTTTATTAATCAACATGATTTGCCTAGAGAGAGGCTGTTAGTGCCAAAGGTGCACTTACACTGGGAGTTGGCAGAAGTCCAACCGGTGTAGATTGTGGGGCTGGGCCCTACTCATGTATATATGACGATGATGTGTTTATATTGTTAATTAATTTGTGCATACCTTGGCGCATGTCATACTTACTTTTCGCATTTTCTATTAAGGATATTATGTCTCTACAGGGATTATTCGGAATCTCACCCTATTTTTAAACAAATACCTCAGCGGGTACCAGTGGGCCAAAAGGGCAAAGATGTTGATGCCGAAAAGTGAGTGTCACGTGTCTCGAGGCGAGGATATGAACGTGGTTATGCCTTAGTCATACCTTAATATTTTGGATAATTTGTAAATATTAAAACTCCCGCTGTATTTTCTGTTCCCGTCGACGAGCAATATCGGAATTGTAAATAAACGACGTTGGGATTGTAAACGAATATTTTTATTAGTATAATTGTACTTTTCTGTATGCCCATTGAATTTTGTCTTTATTACTCTTCGATTATCAAAATGGAAACGGGCATCTCCCCCTCAGAGGAAAGTAGGAAACTCAAAAGTCGCCGGAACAGTGATGTGAAAAACCAATAAATCTTCCAACTTCTAAAATTGAAGGCTTACAGAATCTAATAAGAAAACCCCTTCGATTTGGTGGAGAAAAACAAAACCCCAATTAGAAATGCTAGGTTCATGTAAAAAACAAAACCCCAGTTCATGTAAAAAAAAACCTCAATGGTTGAATCTTTGAAGGAAAGGCAAACTGGACATGCTTGGAAATGGACGTCACATTTGGGGCACAAGCACAGATACCGACATGGCAATACCACCACCAAAACCACTAGCTAGCCACATCCTTTGCATTTGGGTTCGGCTGATTTGAATTGGTCTTGGTTAATGTAGGCCGACTCGGCGTCGTCGGCTTCAGCTGCGCACGATAATGCACCCTCGTCTCTCTTTTCTACGTTTGTACCGTTCATCATGGCCTGTTGCAGTTGGGCCTACAAGGGAACAGCAGTTGCTTCGTGTGCTTTTGCCTTTGCCTGCCGAAGCTGTGCTTCGGCGGTTAGTTAAGCGGCGCGTGCCTCTAACTCGGAGGTCTTGCGAGTGGCTTTCTCCACCTCCATGCCTTTCTCCCTCAAATGCTGTGCCATGACTTCTTCCGCAGTGGTGAGCAGCTCTCAGTAATGTCTTTGCCTTTCCTCCGCTAATGTATGAATTATGATGCAATTCCACCTCCTTTTATTTTTAAGTAGCATCAATGAGTCTGGATCCTCTGAGTTATGGGCTAAACAAAGAGACAAACCTACCGACTTGATTTGCCACCGTCGTTGGTGGACCATGCTGCCACCTTCATCAGCATTAGAAAATGGCGTAGCTGCTCTCTGGTTTTTCTTGGCTGATCGATGAACAAGGGTTGGGAGGGAAGATGGTCGTTTTTGGAGTTAGGGCCATTTTCGTACTTTACTAAAAATTTATGGGCCTCACAACAAAAAAGTAACCACCGGTATGTCATTTTGACCATTTTGGTATTTTAGCTTTTATTTGGATAATTTTTCACTTTCAAAAAAATATACGGTGCTTGATGTATTTTAGATAAAAGTTTATAGGTATTTTTATACCCTAATCCTTTAATAAAATTAAAAAGAGAAAATCATATCAAGATTTCAGTAAGTAAAATTGTCAACACCCGTTTCCATTTCGATATACACAGAGTAATAGAGACCAAGTTCCACAGGCATACAGAAGAGTACATATATACTGATAAAAGTATTTGTTTACAGTCCAAAGTCAACCCTACAGAATGCAACAATATACATCACTATTACAAAATATCCAAAAGTATTTTAGATATAGACTATCTATAACCACGAACTTTGTATTTGCCTTGAGGCACATGCCAGTCACTTCCCTTGGTCTACATTCTTGCCTTTTGATCCACTGGCGCTTGCTGAGATGTTTGGTTTAGAAAAAGGGGTGAGATTCTGAAGAATCCCAGTAGAAACATGCTATCGTTCATAGAAAATGCGAAAAGTAAATATGATATATGCCATGTATGCACCAATTAATGAACAATATAAACATATCATATGCATATATACATGAATAGGGCCCAGCCCCACTAATCTGCACCGGTTGGTCTTCCACCAACTCCAGTGTAAATGCCTCTAGCACTACTGGCCCCTCTCTGGGCAAAACATGTTGATTAATAAAGCGCATTTACAAACAATGGCATCCACACAATCATAAAACTATGGCATGATGTATGAAGAATAATATCCCTACCTCGAAGTTCTATCGACCCCTTTTTGTGTGCCTCGTGAAACGTGTTGACTTTCGGCTCCCAATTCGGTCCTAAAATATTAAATGTACAAGAAATAGGTTATAACCTATCCAGGTATCATTTTAGACACTTCCATAGTGTTTCTTGTGGTTATATTAGCCTATGGTGAAAATTTACCAAAATGCCCCCGGGACCCCGGCCTCGCCGTACCCGGCCTGATGGCACGTTTTTCCAAATTTTTGACTAGGGCTATCCTAACATATTTTTGTCCAAGGAATCCATTTCCGGACTCAAAATTACCAAATTCAATGTCAAATTACGAAATTGCCCTTGGCAACCCTACTTTTAGGGTTTTAGGGGCGTTTCCGTAATTATGTTTTCTCAGCCTTTTCTGAAAAAGTGCCCAATTGTAACCCCACCTATTTTCGCCCACTGAATCCAATGGAACCATAAAATCATTGAAAATCCAACTCTAAGGCCCTCAAACATCCCTGGCCGAAATAATTGTGTTTTCCGGGAAAAATCGGGGTTTTACGATTTCGGCTCCGTAAACACGTTCCTTTCTACTCCTGACCACTTTATTAACATTCTAATTGAGTTATAACAACCATTTGAACTAAAATTGGGCAGCATAAACCTTCTAATGTCACATTTCCAAAATTTACAAACAAAGACAATCCGGTGAAATTTCACCGATTAAATTGTCTACAGCAACCAGAATAGTCAATATACGAATGTTTGGAAGTTACCTCAAGCTCCCACAAGCTTTTCCCAAAAATGGCTGAAAACCCTAACTTTTAAAACACCAAATTTGAGCTTTCCAAACCTTAAAGAACAAAGAGGAGTAGCTTAGAGTCGGAGTTATACGCGTTAGAAGCAAAATCGTCGGAGAAATCGGCTTACCTTGTGAGATTTCTTCTTCTCTCTCTCTCTCCAAACCTCAACGTTTCTTTCTCTATTTCAGACCTGTTTCTCGTGGAATAACAGCTGAATGAGAAAGATGAACTTATATTCTAATATCTCATAATATTATAATAATTTGTTTAATTTTCCAAAATTGCTAAAATCCAATTTTATGTACATAACTTCCTACATTCACGTAACTATGCCATCATGTCCAACCAATATTTCCTTCTTTATGCCACATGTAGGAGACACCTAGGGGTCCCTTCTTATGGTCTTAATTGGCTTCACAACTTGTTTCGGTTACGTATACACGTAAAGTCTCAATTTTGGTCAAAATTGCACTTTTTGCTCAAATTTTCCATAAATTCATATTAAATTGACCAAAATATTCTAAATATATTTTTAACCTTTATTTTCCTTAATTAATTGAAATTAACTTCAATTAATTGAAAAATAATTTATTTTGTGCTATTTTGGCAAAATTACGATTTTGCCATTACCTTTCTAATGCAATTCCTTTTCTTATTTTTCTTTGGCCAATTTCCATATATTTTTGGACCAAATATTTTCTCTAATATTCCTTCATTTTTGGACCTTAATATTGGTCTTTTTAAATTACCCAAATTAATTCCATAATTATTTTTTCCCAATTTCCCATGAAAATGAACATTTATAAATTCATAAATTCCAAATTCATGAATATTCACCATTTTATTGAATTTCCCAAATAATTACAATATATTTGGTGAATATAAAATTTGGGGTGTTACAAAAATAATATTTCAAAAATCCCATAACTTGTCAATAATGCCAATTTCATTTATAAATGATGTCATTCTTATTTATCATTGATAAATTATGGAGTTTTTCGGATATTATTTTTTTTTACCGGTACATTTGTGTGATATTCCCAATTAAAAAAGCTAAGTTCGCAATATTAATTAGATGGCTTTCATCTATTTTTACCTATCCCTTATACGAAATAATAAAATGAGTAAAATTTATTGACTATCCCTCTATTTTATCTAAATTACACAAACCTCCTCTCTATTTTGAAAACGTATTTAGACTTCTCTTAAAATTAAAATGCAAGTTACAAAAACCTTCCTTATATATTTGATATTCCACTTCCATCCACCCAATCGTTAGTTGACTGTTAAGTTTGACTATTAAACATTTACTTTGACCAAAATATCCCTTTTTCAACAAATGAATAAACATTTATATTTTCCTAAAAATAAATTTTTATATAAAAAAGTAATTTTAATACATGCATGTTCAAAATTTCCAATATATTATTGTATCAAAAAAATTTCCAATATATTATAATTTTTTTTAATTTTTATTATATTATAAAATTTTAAATTTTTATCGTATTTATTGAAACTTATTTATTTAGTATTCTTTTAAATTACTAAAATATATGCCTTTCAAATGAAAGGCGAAAAGAAAAAGAAAGAAATATGTTTTATTCACAATATGTTATTAATAATGTAAATTTGATACAGTATATGATTTAGATTAGTTTTAAATTTTAATTTTTTAAATATATTTTTTGCACAAACATTTATAAACATGTTTATTTTAGTATGCATCTATTAATAGGATTAATCATATTTTTATTAAGTTTTCTATGTCTACATTAATTAAATTAATTTAGTAATTATCTTAATATGAAAAAAATTTAACATATAACTATTTACAAAAGTAAAAAATAAGTCAAGGTAAAGAAAGAAAAAAATCTTAAATTACTTAAAAAATTTTAGACAAAATTAGAAAATTAGTAACGTTGAAGGATAAATTAGTAAATAAAATTTATTTTAATATAAATTTTAATTAAAAAAATAAAAATCCTTAACGAAGTTAATGGTTTGGATTTAAATGTAGGTTTTCAAAATAGAGGGGAGGCCCGTGTAATTAAGACAAAACGTAAGGGAGGTTAGATTATTTTACTCTAATAAAATTCATATAGAAAGTTGTTCTAACTTCAACAAAAGGCTTTTCTAAAGCTAAACATAACCTATATTCTTCAAGAATTTTGGGTTTTAAAAATGGTACTCCCTGTGGTCCTTAATGAATGTATGATTTAATTAGAGAGTTGATATTAGTTCTAAATATAAGATGTATTTTCATATTTATCAATTTTTTTTCTTAATTTAACCCTATTGATGCTCTCTTAATTATAATCAAGTAAAAGAGAGTTAGAGGAATTAAGAAAGTTGATTTGGGTGTTTTAAAAAAAAAACATATCGTATTAACTAAGTTAATTTATTTTCTTAATCTAATCAGATTACATGAACAAGTCAAAGGATAGCAAGGATTATTCTTTTTTATTCTTATTTTACTCAAAATTAAATGTTAATTGTAAACCGAAGTGGTTGAACATTTTTCTCCTTTTATACATTTGTAATTAAATTTCTTAAGATATTAGATTGAAAATTGAGATTTAATATGATGTAATTACTCATCATTTGTGCGTATGGAATTTTTTATTTTCTTTTGTGTACATTATTCAATCAATCCCCTCTTTTCTCTTCTTCTTATTTCATACATAATTCAGTCTTCTTTAAGACAAGTTATATTCTGATTCTCAAGAATCTTTGTTTTCAATTCGTTAGGACAATAATATTCCTCAGTTTTATTCATGTGTATATTAAATTGTTAATTGGTTTGGATAACAAAATGACGAGACAATATCGTAGAATATGATGCTTCTTGATGCTCCAGATATGTATTCCATTTTTAAAAACGTTTTGTCGTTGTAGTTGAATTAATGAATCAATGTTATTCTCTTTTCATTTTTTCAAATTAAATGTATCACATCAAGAAATTAAATAAGATCGATCAAAAAGAAACTAAATAAGTGATAATGTGAAATTTAAAACAACTAAAATCTTTGATGATGACATGCCTAACAAATTCCAACTATTTCACCAGAGAGGATTAAGTTGTTAAATTTGTTTGAAAATGAATAATATAACAAATTTACTCATATTTACATCTTGACAGAAAACAAACAGGTGAAAATTACCTAATGTAATTAAAATTTTGTTTAGTGACTTTAATAAGGACCACTTATTCTTTCTAAAAAGTTTCCTAACTAATTGTATGTAAGAGATTTCAAAACCGAAAAAAAAAAAAAGTATTTAAGGGATTTCTTTTTTTTTTTGGTAAAGTATTTAAGGGATTTCAAAACCAAAAAAAAAAAAAAAAAAGCCAACTGCATTAAACCGCGCGAATCGAATCAATTCAACATTCGACAAAAAAAAAAATCAATTCAACAAAAAAAAAGAAGATCAAAATTGATTATTAGTAAGGCTTGGTTTGGTTTTAAAAATTGCAAACAGAATGATTTGGTTTGGCTTTTGGTTTTTTAACTTTTAAAATCTGAAACCACACCTTTTATATTTTTAAATGTATTTTTTATAGTTAATATTACATTATTAGTCTACTAGTTTTTATTTTTAAATTTTAAATTTAACAAAATTCCAGTCCAAAATATTTCAGAAACTCAAAAATGCACACTCATTTATTTTGAATTTACTCATGTTTTTAATGATGAAATTTGATTTTTTTTTTTATTTTGGATATAAGATTTTGATAGCCATTCATAAATGATAATGTTGTGAATGCGACTTGAAGTTAAAATAGGGGAAAACATCAGACACAAAAATTTTGATTATTAATATACTCATATTACTTACTCCCCATTTTTTTAATATAAGACCTATTTAATTAATTTGATTAAATTAAGAAAGATAGTTAATAAGCAAATTTTTTTTAAAATACATTTTAATTATTTTCCTTAATTCCATCCATTTCTCTTATTTAACTATTGTTGATGGAGCGTTAATAGCCAATAAGAATAAATTAAAAAAAGACTGATAAATATAAAAAATAAGTTTTACATTTAAAACAAATATGAACTCTCCAATTAAGTCCTATGTCAAAAATTGGGAGGGGGTAATTTTATATATTAAAATATAATCATTAAAGCATAATCTACATATGAACCACTGGGGGAAAAAAACTACATATGAACCAACTTATTAAATCAAACGGCACAAAGACCAAACCACATGGACCTCATTTAAAAATTGATAAAATGTCCTTCTCTCTGCAAACGAATCAGTTGGCTGTGCTCATGTTTATATATAATGTAAAATTGCTCAAAATTTTTTGTTACAAAATTTATTATTCATAGTAAAATTATTTAAAGATTCAAGTCTTTGATCAGGTATAACTCATTATCAAGTACAACTCTTGCTCGACCATGCACATGCAAACATAGTTTTTTTTGGTTTATACGTGCAAACATAGTTAAAGATTTGTTATATTTTGGTTTTTGAGTATCTCTAGGAAATAAATTTTGTAATGGGAGATTTTTCAACAATTTTCCTTACATATAATTTGGAGTATAGATAAATTTTAATAATTTTATTTTAGAAAAAATCCCTAATAAATAATTTTAACAATACTACAAGATAAATAAATGTTTCAAATATTTATAATTTCAGAGAAATGTTAGGCTCAATTTATTTTCTTAAAATTAAAAAGAAAAGATCAATTTACCTTTATATATATATTTCTTAAAAAAAGTACTCCTACCAGCCGCCGCCACTAATCCCGTCAGATCTCCGGTGGCGGAATATTCTCTTTATTCCCAAAGTGGTGATGGGGTTCAAACCCCCACCACTTTGTTTGCACAAAATGCTGGTTACCATTGGATCACCAATTTCATTCAATATAAATAATGCAAACAATATATACATATATATATATATATATATATATATATATATATATATATATATATATATATATATTAATCTTTAACCAAACTCATTAATAAGTTCAAATAACGAATTAATAAATTTAGATAAGGAATTCATAACTTTAATTTTTTAAGTAAAAAATTCATTTACTCTCTCATACTACCTCCGGTCCTAATTATAAGACAAAGTTGATTTTTTTTGGAGAAATTAAGGAAGCTAAATGAGTTACTTAATCATATGATATGTTATATATCCTTAGATTATATATTAATTTATTAGTCAAACTAATTAGTTTGAAGAAAAAAATATAAATATAAATATTCTAAAGTAATATCATTAGCTTCCTTAATTTTTCCAAAAAAATCAACTTTATCTTATAATTAGAACCGGAGGGAGTACTATTTACAAGTTTAATCTATAAGTTTAGATAAAAAAATATTTTAAAAAAATTAGGGTACTAAATATGTCAAAAATTAGTTTTTTACCTAATTGAATTTGAGGGTCAGGTGAGTCAAGCCTCAAGAGGCCACTATTTATTCAGCTTGGTGGTAGGATCAGTAACGAAGGCCCTCACCTTCATCGAAACTTCCTCCTCCTCTTCTTTGTTCGACTTCTTCAATAAATTTTCCCTCATTTCTCTCTCCCTCTCTTTTCAATTTTCATCCTTCAACTTCAATCTGCAATCCAGATTTCTTCTCTCTCTCTCTCTCCCCCTCCCCACCTAATCTGAAAACATCGAAGCACGGCCCAATTTGGTCTCCCACCTCCTGTTTAGTATTTTTAATCATTTGTCTTCTTCTTCTTCTTCTTCTTCTGTCAATTTGCTTTCCATCGAACGAATCTGCTTTTCCCACTTCGTCTTCCATTTCCGGATACATCCACGGTTTTCCCTAGAAATTATCGATCGTCTTCGATGGCTGGTATGCTTCCTGGAGTTGAATCTGCTCGAAGGAGACGCTTCCATCAGAGCGCGGCGTCCTCTGATTGCCCTCATTTCACAAGACGATCTTCCCTCTGTTTATATTCAAGCAATCACGAATCCCTTCTTTCCTCTTCTTCTGTCCAGGTTCGCTTCGCTTGCTTTGATCTATTTACTGTTGTGCATTTTGTGATTCGTGTTTAAGTAGATTATGAATCTGAAAAATGAACAGCGAAGAAGCGTATTATACCAGGCGCGCTTGGATGAGAAGCTCGCAGGAGCAGCCGGAGAAGCCAAAGAAAGATTGGATGAGAGATTAAGATCAGCTCAGATGAAATCATCTAACAAAAGGTATTTCATTAAGTATCTCGAAATAAACGACGTGAGTTCAAGAAATACAGAAGGAGGGGAGAAAATCCAAAGTCCATATAATTTGATCTATATTATTCTATATTAGGTTGTCTTGCTGATGCTAAGAACTGAAGAATGACGCAGGTGAATTTGAGAGTCAAAATTGTACAAATACTGGTCAACAAGAACACCTATTCTTTAATTTATTTTACGTTTACGGAAGATGAGTATTTTCAAAGTTCCAGACAAATACTCTTCTAAACAGCAATTTCTAGGCCAACAGAAATTGTTGTTTGCAGTCCAAAACAAAAAAAGGAAATTGTTGTTTAGACCTGGCTACTTGTTTGTATTTTTTTAAACTTATTTCTACGCCAACAGATTGATCAACTTCTTTATATTTCTGGGTCAACAAATACTTTAATAAACAACAAACCAGCAAAAGCAAACAATAAATCTCGAACATATTACAATCCAGATGAATCTAGTAAAGAAAATCGGAGTAAATGAAGCTAACATCGGTTGTTCCAAATAATCTTTAAAAGACCCAACACACTTAGACTGTCCTAGTTAAAAGACAATTGTGAATAAGTTAGTTTATGACAAAACCAGATATGAATATGGTTCTTTCCTGTTCTTAGTCATAAAATTTGGAATTGATTAACAGGCAAAACATCAAAGAGAAGGAGAAAAGCAGAGAAGGAAGACCAGAGTTACACATAGAGGTATACGGATCAAAGAAAAGTAGGATGATGTTCAATTGGAGGAAACTGAGCTGGAAGGCTTCAGATCAAGAGGATTGTGCTGTGTGCTTGGAGTCATTCAAGGTTGGGGATACGCTGATCCATCTTCCTTGTGCTCACAAGTTTCATTGCAGCTGCTTGGAGCCATGGCTTCAAAATAACAGCTATTGCCCATGTTGCAGAACTTCCATTATTATCGCTCACTAGATTCTGCACTTCTAGAGTGGTTCTTGCTAGGAATTCGGGATTGTGATGATGAATTGGTAGGTTTCTTGTTTGACATATCCGGCATATGGATGCTGATTTGTAAATTAGATAAGCACCTTCCATCCATTGAGAATTTTGCCGCACAAAATTGATTTCTAGCTTTAATGCCCGTTTGTTTGAACTTTTCGAAAGTGATGTAATGGTATATAAATTTTATATGTGAGAGGAGTTCTACGAATAAAAAATTGATTTTACTCTCGATTTTGTATCCTCTTATTTCAAAATCCAGTTGTTCAAAATTGATTACCTTGATAAAATGAATTTTCATCATCATCTTTTTTTTTTTTTTTTCCTTTGTATTTCTGCAAGTTTGATTTGTATTTTTATCACAAATATGATTTTTTTGCCTTATCTCTTTCTCTCTCTCTCTCTCTCTCTCTCTCTTTTTTTTATACAGTGCCTTATCTCTATATAGGGCTGTTTGGGATTGGGATGAGATCGGAAAATGCCATTCCCGATCCCGATCCAGAAAAGGGTTCGGAAAGGAGTTTCATTCCTGATCTCGAAAATTTCCCAATTTTCGGGATTGGGAGTTTCCCATCCCGGATTTTCTTTTTTTTTTTTTTTAAAAAAATCTCTATATTAAATTTTTTATTGTGTTTTCTTTAGTCTAATACAAATATATATAATTTGTCTAATATCACATTGTACCAAATAAGTCTAATACAAATATATAATTAGTCTAATATATGTTTAAAGTTGTCGATTTAATTGCAAAAAGAATAAAGACAAGAACAAAAAATTAGAATTATTTAATAAATAATAAACGAAATTAACTAAATAAACTAAAAGAATAGATATTACATTAAGGGTGTTAGGGATTTTCACATTGTATTTTACATTTGGTTTTTATTTTCTTAAATATTTTTTAAAAAATGTACATATATATATAAATTCGGGATAGGAAAAAAGTCAGGATCGGGAAGTCCCATTCCCGATCCCAAAATTTTGGAACAAGATTTTCCCATCCTGATTTACTCGGGATCGGAACGGGAAGACCGGGACGAGAAATTGCTGAATACCCCTATCTCCATATGCCTTTGAGTTAAGCTTCTCCAAAATGATCATTTAAACCTTTGAAAAGATAACTATTTTTCCTATTTATAATTCACATTATTTTTTCTAATATTAATGTACATTTACTTTTTATTTACTATTGTGTATATTGATATTTTCTTTGAAAGTGTATATAGCTATATACATACACACTTATATATATACATATATATAAGGAAAAAAGATAAGAAAATATCATTTAAACTTCAAAATCTCAAATAAGTGATTTTTTTACTAAAATGAGTTGTTAATTGCTATTCAAATATAGTTAATACCTATATTCTTTAAGGTAACAAGACTAATTTGAGATTTTAAAAATTATGTGGTATTTATTTTTCTTTTTCCTATGAAAGTGGGGTCAATTCAAAAAGTTATTAAATGATTAGCGGGACCAAAAGAGTATGTTGTGTTTTGGATTTAAGAACCAAAAGAGTATATATGTATTATGTACATTTGACCAAAAAGTGGGAGGATCTAGGAAAATATATGTTCGTTTGGAATAGTGATTGAAATATTTAAAAGCAGTTTTTCAATCGTGAAGTTATATATAAACAGGATGGAGATCTCCTTATTCTTTTCTTTTATGAAATGATCATCCTTTTCGATGTCTTTCGATGTTTAAGGTTTTGAGCATGGCTTAAAAAATCCTTATCATTCAAGAGCTACCAAACTGACATTCGCTCCTTTGGGAATCAATATATCTAGGGATCTAGGCAAATACTTAGGTGTTCCTCTACTACATAAGAGAGCTACCATACTGACATTCGCTCCTTTGGTTTCCAAAGTTCACAAGAAGCTTTCCACTTGGAAAGGAAAATTCTTCAATATGGCCGGGAGAACCGTCCTGATAAATTCTGTCCTCTCTACTCTGCCGTTTTACCAGATGCAAACTACCCTACTTCCTAAAGGTGTTTTGCATGATCTTGAGAAATTACATAGAAATTTCTTCTGGAGTCAGGGGCAGGACAGAAAGAAAATGCATCTCATCGCTTGGGAGAAAATCAAGTTAGATAAAAAAGAGGGTGGCCTGGGTATCAAAAATCTTTCTAGCCAAAATGAAGCTCTCATCATGAAGTTGTGCTGGAACCTCATCACTAGACCCGATGCCTTATGGGTGAAAGTTCTCAGATCAAAATATGATTGCGGGGATAGCAAAATCCCAAGAGTTGAGAGGAAAAAGAACCAGTCTGCTGTCTAGAATGCAATTACAACTGTTTGGGATTCATTTAGGAAAGCAGTGGGAAGAAAGCTTAGAAGCGGGCAGTCTACAAATGCTTGGTGAGATTTATGGACAAGTCTTGATCAACCCCTCATTTACTATGTTGATAAAAACCAAGACTTAATAAATCCTGAGGAAGAGGTGAAAAAATTTGTCGGCCCTGACAGGGAATGGGATCTCCAGAGATGGAGTTTGTTCTTGCCGCGGTGGGTGATTGAAAGGATCAAACAAGTCTCTCCTCCTTCTCAAACGGAACGGGTGATGATTTATTTTGGTGGAGGAAATCTTCTGTTGGAAATTTTATCGTCAAATCCGCTTATTCCATGATTTATTCATCGCTCTCGGAATCCTCAGATCCGTTCTGGCAACGTATCTGGAGATGGACTATTTCAGAGAAAGTCAAATTCTTTATGTGGCAATTGTTCCGGGAGAGAGTCCCTACGAATTCAATTCGTGCTGAGGGAGATGCAAGGATAAACCCTGAGTGTCCATTTGAGTGTAACTGTAAGGAATCAGCGATTCATACCCTGAGAAACTGTGAGTTTACAAGTTCTGTGTGGCTTTCTTGTATTAACCCCGTTTATCACTCTGCATTTTTTTCTGGCAATCTACAGGTTTGATCAAATAGAACATGCAACACTCACCGGGAGATCGTAAGATGTCCCTGTGGCCCTTGCTGAGAGTCTTCGGTTCACTATGCTGGCTAATTTGGAAGAACAGATGTAGAAGAGTATTTGAAGGAGCTTCTGAACTTCCTTACCAACTACTCCACAGAGGGCTTCATTTTCTCCATGAAGGCATAGAAGAGGGTCGGTTCAAACACAAGATATTTAGAGTCCCAGATAGATACACAGAAGGTTGGAGTGCTCCACTAGAAGGCTATGTTCGGATCGATGTGGACGCTGCGGTAGATGAACACAGTAACTCTGCTGTTGGAGGAGTGGTACGGGACAACTCAGGAGCTTGGATTTGGGGTTTCCAACAAAACACAGGTTTCAGTTTCTGCTCAACTGCTTCTGAGATTCAAGCTATCAGCATTGGCCTACAATCTTGCAAATCTAGAAATTTCAGAAGGATCAAGCTATATACTGACTCATTTGAAGCAATTCAACTGCTATTCCAGACAGGTGGTCAATATCATCCACTTCAGTACGAGTTGGAGGAAGTCAGGAAATTAATCTACAGGGATTGGGATTTAGAGATTCATCACTGCCACAAAGAAGCCCTTAAATGTGCCGATGTCTTGGTAAAATGGGCCCTAGATTCGAACAACGATCTGTATCTCTTACAGTTCCCACCAGATTTTTGTTCGGCCCAACTGTTAGCTTATCTCAGCTGAGATTTGGGCTCAGTAGTTTCCTTTCTTTGGATTGTTCGGTGTCTGTATTTTGGCCTGTCGTGGCCTCAAGAGTTTCTTCTCTTGTCATTGTAACTCAAAAAAAAAAAAAATCCTTATCATTATCATTGATTAATGTAAGGTTTGCTGTATATAGATTGATATATCTTCATTTGATATAATAATCCATTATATCTATAAAAAGACTTGCAGAAACTTTGCTCCTAACTACATTTATTGAAACATTGTTACTATAGAAATTAACATTAACCATGTTAATTAATGGTTTTCCTCAAACAAGACTAAACAATAATTGATTACTAATAATAATAATAAGAAAACAAAACTAAAGACAATAGAGTCATAATATGGGAAATTCAAGGTTTGTGAAGGCTAAAGGTATTAGTCACACTCTTTCACATCCCTTGAATAGTAGAATGCTATCTTTAAAAGGTAACTTAAATATTAATTATAAATCGTAGTGAACAATGGAGAACTAATTGGCGAGAAACATTCACTGTTAGGAAAAAAGGGGTTTTAGAGTGGTTGAAATTATGGGTTGAATTTTGTGATATATGAGATGGTGTTGGTTGGCTAGAAGCAATTGTTGCTCTACATTGCATTTGTAGCAAGCAACAAATAATTATGACAACCAACATCACCACATATATTACATTTCGGACACTTCTCAAGCTCTTTATATTCATGAATATATCACTCTGATCCTATTTATAAGTCCTTTTTGACTAAAAATTTTGATCTTATTTATAAGTCCATTTTCAGGGTAGTAAATGCATTTTGTACTTTTTTACCCCTATTAGTTGCAATAAACAAAAGGAATTTATTCATATTGACTTTTAGAACTAATCATAGATAAGGGCAAAATTGGAAATTTAGCCCATAGTAAATGAGTTAGCTAACTCTCTTTGGTATGTGAGAATTAGTTAAAAGGGACTTATAAATAGGACCAGAATAGTATGATCTGTTTGGCACTCAACTATTATGTTTTGTATGCATGTCTCATGTTTATTTCTATTGCAGGTTAAACCTTATATTATATATAATGATATTGGTCTGAATTAGCATTACTTCAAATTCAAAGTATTACCCACATAAATTCACAAGCTATGTTGAATTTGAAACCAGCAGCAAATTTATTTTAGAATATTGGGTGTTGAAAAAATTAGTCTAGAATTGTTGAATATATCAAAGTTAATTTTTTTTCTAAATGCTGACGTCACGCCTCACCAAACCGCCGTTTTCCGTTTATTCAACTTGGTCGAAACTCCATCCTTCTCTCCCGCTGCTCATTATCTCCTCAGTTCGACTTCTTCAAAAACTTTTCCCTCACATCTCACTCCTATCTACAATTTTTAATTCTTTGTTTTTTTCTTCTCCTGTCAATTTGCTTTCCATCGAACAAATCTGCTTTTCCCACTTCGTCTTTCATTTTCACTTTCAACTATCGATCGTCTTCGATGGCTGGTATTCTTCTGGTAGTTGAATTTGCTCGAAGGAGACGCTTCCATCAGAGCGGGGCGTCCTCTGATTGCCCTAATTTCAGCCGACGACATTTCTATTCAAGCAATCACGATTTCCTTCTTTCTTCTTCTTCTCTCCAGGTTCGCCTCGCTTGCTTTGACCGATTTACAGTTTTGCATTTTGTGATTCGCGCTTAATTAGATTCTGAATCTGAAAACGAACAGCAACGAAGCGCGCGCTCAGATGAGAGGCCCGCAGGAGCAGCCGGAGAAGCCAAAGAAAGATTGGATGAGAAATTAAGATCAGCTCAAATGAAATCATCTAACCAAAGGTATTTCATGATTCTTCTTTATTAATCAGAATCCCGAGGATTCTTCGAAAGTGTCTCGACATAAACGATGTGAGTTCAAGAGATATACAGGTCAACACGAAGACCTATTTTTTAATTGTATTTTTGGAAGTTTAAAATAACTAGTACAAAAATTTGCGGTAGGCTAATTTTTTTTCAAAGCTCTTGCGTGTACGGAAGATGAGGATTTTCAAAGTTCCAGACAAATACTTTTTAGTACACTGGAATTGATTTTGATGGAAATGGATATGGATATGAATATGGAAATGAAAATGGAAATGGGGACTAAAAATATGTTTGGTATGTCATGGAAATGAAATCTAATTTTTGTATAAAAATACCAAAATGTCCTTCAATTTTTTATTTTTTATTTTTTTTTAAAGATAGTGGAGGGTAATAGATGAAAATGATCATATGAAATTATAAATCTTAAGGGTAAAATGAGAATTCCATGGAATTTGTTATAATTCCATGGGGTATATGATGGAAGCTTAATTCCATCAATTTGATGGAATTGGCTCTTCCATGGAGGCCAATTCCATCATACCAAACATACTTCAGCATGGAAATGAATTCCATTTTCATTTCCACCTACCTCAACTCAAACGTACCAAACAGGCCCTAAGAAACAGCAATTTCTAGGCCAACGGAAATTGGTGTTTGTCCCAGGCTACTTGTTTGTATTTTTTTTTTGTTCCTTATTTCTAGGCCAACAGATTGATCGATTTTTTAATATTTCTGGGCCAAATAATACTTTAATAAAAAGCAAACCATCAAAAGCAAACAATAAATCTAAAACATATTAGAATCCAGATGAATCTTGTACGGCAATATCATAGTAAATAAAAGGTAACTGAATAAGTTAGTTGATGACAAAACCAGATATGAATATGATTCTTTCCTGTAATGAATCATGAAATTTGCCATTAATTAACAGTCAAAACATGAAAGAGAAGAAGAAAAGCAGAGAAGTAAGACCAGAGTTACACATGGAGGTATACGGATCAAAGAAAAGTGGGATGATGTTCAATTGGAGGAAACTGAGCTGGGAGGCTTCAGATCAAGAGGATTGTGCTGTGTGCTTGGAGTCATTCAAGGTTGGGGATACACTGATCCATCTTCCTTGTGCTCACAAGTTTCATTGCAGCTGCTTGGAGCCATGGCTACAAAATAACAGTTATTGCCCATGTTGCAGAACTTCCATTATTGTCTCTCACTAGATTTCTCATTCCTTTCTAGTTCTGCACTTCTATGATAGGAATTTGGGATTGTGGTGATGTATTGATGGGTTTCTTTTTTGACATTTCCGGCATATGGATGGTGATTTGTAAATTAGATAAGCACCCTCCATCCATTGAGAATTTTGCCGCACAAAATTGATTTCTAGCTTTAATACTGGTTTGTTTTAGTTTTTTTAGAAGTGATGTTGCATTGTACAAAATAAATATGTATGTGAAAGGAGTTCTATGAAACAAATATTGATTTTACTCTTGTTTTTATGTCCTCTTATTTCAAAACCCAGTTATTCAAAATTGATTTCCTTGATCAAAATGGATTTCCATAGTCTCTCTTGTGCTTTATTTTTCTGCGATGATTAAAGTTTGATTTTTTTTTTTATCAGAAATATGATTTCTTTACCTTTGAGAGTAAGCCTCGACGCAATCATGTAATTTGGAAGTCACAAGTTCAAATAGTAGAAATAGCCTATCTGATTGTAGGGGTAAGATTGGGTGTATCTACCCTTTTTCAGACCCCACTTGATGGGTGTTTTGTGCATTGGGTCGTCTTTTATGATTTATTTACCTCATTCTTGGATACCTTTGAGTTATACTTCTAAAATTATTTTTTAAACCTTTGAAGAGATAACTTTTTTTCCTATTTATAATTCACATTATTAAATCTTTTTAATATTAAAATACATTACTCCTCAGATCTGAAATATTAGCAAGTAAAATTTCCTTAAAAAGAGATGATGTTTCGACAAGCCATCCCTTCAGGGCACATCTACTTAACACCAATTGCTGCCAAATAATTTGCAGCTCTATACCCTGTCTTGTTACCATGTTAAACACCAAACCACCACCTACTGAGCTTTTCAAATATAACAATTTTTGAACCGAACCGAACCCAGCTTCGGACCGAATGTATGAGAAAAGGAAAGGTGGTACGTTGAAAGAATTTTTGCTAACTTGAAAGAGTGATAGACACACTAGTTGAAAGTTTAGGCACTAAGTCATTAAAGGGCATGGGCTGTTTGTGCCCCCTTTAATCTTTTTTTTTTCTTTCTATTTTTTCTCTAACCTATTTAATGTATTTATCATTATATTAAGGTTTAATAGTTGGTATATATTTTATTTATCATAAAATATTTTTAGTATAGTTAATGTTGTAATAATATTTTAATATAATATTAAATCCTAAATTTTTTTTGCCAATGAATATTAAATCTTAAATATTTAAACTTGATCTAATGATGGATATATTGAGTGGAGAGGAAATAAAGAGAAATATCAATGAAGATTTTCCTCATCTGTCACTAAATCATAGTTAAAGGATTGAATTATAAGTTAGTTGGTAATTAATAGATTAAAAAATTAATTTACGCTCACCTCGTAAGTCGTAAACCACGCTCACCTTCATCGAAACTTCCTCCTCCTTTCCAATCTCCAACTGCTCAACCTTCTTCTCTTCTTTGTTCGACTTCTTCCTTCGATACATTTTCCTTCATTGCTCTCTCCGTCTCGTTTCATCTTCTTTCAATTTGCTTTCCATCGAACGAATCTGCTTTTTAAGCTAGGAATTATCGATCGTCTTCGATGGCTGGTATGCTTCCTGGAGTAGAATCTGCTCGAAGGAGACGCTTCCATCAGAGCGGCGCGTCCTCCGATTGCCCTTATTTCACCAGACGATCTTCCCTCTGTTTATATTCAAGCAATCACGAATCCCTTCTTTCCGCTTCTTCTCTCCAGGTTCGTACTCTTTTCAGTTTTTCTCAGTCTCGATTGCTTTGATCGATCTACAGTTCTTCTTTTCTGATTTGTGCTTAATTAGATTCTGAATCTGAAAATGAACAGAAAAGAAGCGTATTATACCAGGCGCGCTCAGATGAGAAGCTCACAGGAGCAGCCGGAGAAGCCAAGGAAAGGTTGGATGAGAGATTAAGATCAGCTCAAATGAAATCATCTAACAAAAGGTATTTTATGATTATTCTTCATTAATCAGAATCCACAGGATTTTTTGTAAAGTATCTGGACATAAACGATGTGAATTCAAGAAATACAGGATAGGGAGGGAAAAAAACCAGTCTATATGATTTGATCTATATTTTAGGTTGGCTTACTGATGCTAAGAACTGAAAAGAATGACGTATGTGAATTTTTCTGGCGAACTTATACAAACACAGATCAACAAGCACAGCTATTCTTTATTTTTTTTAATATAATCTAATTAATACTAATAAATATTTTCATTAGTCTAAATCTTTTTCCAAGCTCTTACGTTTATTTGAATTCCACCGGAAGATAAGTACTTTTAAAGTTCCAGACAAGGAAAAATCCCTGGCTACTCTAATGTAATTTGCTTTTCCCCCTTATTTCTAGGCCAACAGATACTATAATAAACAACAAACCAGCAAAAACAAACTATAAATCTCAAACATGTTAAATCCAGATGAATCTTGTAAAGTATATTGGAGTAAACAAAGTTAACATCGATTGTTCTAAATGGTATCTATAGGACCCAACTCATGGAAACTGCTGTAATTAAAAAGTAACCATGGATAAGTTAAATTATGACAAAAACCAGATATGAAGATGGTTCTTTTCTGTACTGAATCATTAAACTTGCCATTAATTGACAGGCAAAACATCAAAGAGAAGAAAAGCAGAGGAGGAAGACCAGAGTTACACATAGAGGTATATGGATCAAAGAAAAGTGGTGGGCCAAGGATGATGTTCAATTGGTGGAAACTGATCCAGGAGGCGTGAGATCGAGATGATTTTGCTGTGTGCTTGGAGTCGTTCAAGGTTGGGGACACTCTGATCCATCTTCCTTGTGCTCACAGGTTTCATTGCAGTTGCTTGGAGCCATGGCTACAAAATATTAGTTATTGCCCATGCTGCAGAACTTCCATTATTATGTATCACTGCATGTTTCATCCATTTCAAGTTCTTCACTTTTGCAGTTCTTGGTAGGAATTTGGGATTGTGATGATGAATTGCTAGGTTTCTTGTTTTGTTTGACATATCCGCCATATGGATTGTGATTTGTAAATTAGATGAGCACCTTCCATTCATTGAGAATGTTTACTAAATCCGAACAGAGTTTCTGAATGTGACGAGGCGATGAAAGAAGTTTTGAAGCATTTGGTACGCTCAGTTATATGCAATATATAAAGGCCAAGTTATACACGACTATCCTGAATATCATGCCATGTACAAATAATCTCACTCATCTTTGAAACTTTACAATAAACTCCCCAAACTCTTACATTTACTCGAGTGTTAGTCATTCTTTTATTACATATGATTGTGTGAAGCGTCTAAGGTTAAGTATGCATAAACTGTCATATGATTTGATTGTGTCGACACCTATGGGCGTCAAATCTGTAACAACAGATGTTTGTTTGAATTGTGTTGTAACGGTTGAAAGACATGATTCTACAGTAGATTTGATTTGTTTGCCCCTTCATAAACTTGAAGTTATATTAGGTTTTGACTGGTTAACAGCGAATAATGGTTTTTTGAATTGCAGAAACAAATGGGTAAAATATCCTGCTCTGTTGAAAGATGAAAATGCAGATGCTAACTTGAACTTCCTTTCCATAGCTCAAGTTGAGAAATGCCTACAAAAGGGATGTCTAGGGCATATTGTATTTTTCCCTGTTTAGGCTAAAACGGATATAGTACTTAAAAAGATACTTGTAGTAAATGAGTTTCTAGAAGCATTTTCAGAGGATATTAGTGGCTTACCCTAGGAAAGAGAAGTGGAGTTCACAATTGAGATTGTACCTGGAGCTCGCCCTATTTCCAATGCCCCATATAACTCTCATACTATTAATTTTGTCCATTATTTATATGCACATGGTCATAGGAGAATCCAAATAATAGGAACTAGGAAGAGCAAGATATCAAAAGACCCAGTTCTGGACCACCGTGTGAATGACAGCCTCATCTCAATATATATATTTTTGTGCCAACAATATATTTTCTATTCTATGTGTCAAATGAATAAGTTTTGGGTTAAAGTGCATCCAATATCCTGAAGTATTTTTTTAAATAAATTCAGTGCCTTAAAGTATTTTCAGGTGCATCTAATACCTTGAAGTATTTTTTCTGGTGCACCTAGTATCTTAAAGTATTTGTTCTGATGCATTCAGTATCATAAATTATTTTTTTTGGTGCATCCAATAACTTGAAGTGCAAAATTGTCTAGTACCCTTGTTAATGGTTAAGTGCAAATTTGCATAAAAAGTACTTTAAAATTATAGATGGATCTAAAAAAATACTTTAAGGTGCTAGTTACATAACAAAATATTTTAAAGCATTGGATATGCCTGAAAAAAAACTTTTAAGGCACTGGATGCACCTTAACCCATAGTTTTTTTTTTTTAACCATAACTCATTGAAGCACTCATTATTTCTTATGTAAAGGCTCCAACTCACAATCTAACGTCTAAAGAAGTCTTGACAGAATGAAGCACTCGATGGTGTCTTTTGATCTACAAGACCACGACATATGAATATGTTGATACTTGTTATTTTGAATTATATGTTGAAGAATTTACTCACTCCGAGATGATTTTTTTTGGAGAAATTAAGGAAGCCAATTAAATTACTTTAGAGTAATTATATTTTTATTTTTTTTCTCTAAACTAATTAATTTGACTAATAAACTAATGTATAATCTAAGGATAATAAAAATATAAACACTCTAAAGTAATTTAATTGGCTTCCTTAATTTCTCTAAAAAAGTCAATTTTGTCTTATAATTAGGACCAGAGGGAGTATTATATTTGAATAATGATGATAATGATTATTCCCTAAATGTTGGATAATTCAATCCCAATATTGGTCCGAGTAATTTTTTTCTGGTTTACACGGACATCGAATACATTACGTAACAACCGGCGGGAAAAAAAAATACATTACCTAACTAACATTACATGTACATTTTGTTTAAAACGACGCCGCTGAGAGGTCCCATGTGAATGGCCAACTCATCTTCAACGGCTAGTTTCAGATTCAAGTGACCGTTTTCTCGAGAGCACATCTTCCCTAATTCAAATTCACAACCCAACCAGCTGGAATCACCGTTTAGAAAAAACGCTCTTCATTGAATTGACACTCAAAACCCAAAACCTACAATAAAGTTTGAACAACTCTGGAAAAAAAGCTTCATTCTTTTGTCCAATCTCTCAGTGATTCTCTTTCACAATCTGATACCAACAACTCGAAAATGGTGTACTCTTACACACCCACATACTACTCCACCCTCCAAGACTCCATTACTTCTCTCTGCAAGACCATTCTCCCTTTCAGCTTCAAGAAACGGTGTTTGCCGGCGTCGGAGCTGAAGCTGTCGAAGCAACAATCCGACAATCTCAAATGGCAGCAAGATTCTTTCCACCAGATTCTCAATCTCATGGGTCTTCACAAGGAAGGAATCGTAGCTGAATCTGAGGTTGTGGCTTTCAGAACAAATTTGCTCGAAAAACTCATCGCTTCTCCACCAGATCATGAACACCCCGTCGTGTTGAGAGATAAACTACTCTTCTTGCAGGTATTTATATAAAGGTCAAAACTTTATATTCAACTGAGTTTTTCATGAAGAGGGTCAAATATTGAATTAGAAACCCTTTTTCGTGTTTGTTTTTTTGTTTGTTCTTTTTCGCTTTTAGGAGCTTCTTTTTGCGAAATGCATTTCTGAGGAAGAGTACCATTCTTCGAAGAGGCCGTTGCTTCAGAGATTGGCAGTTCAAGGAGCTGAGATTGAAGCCAGAGATGTGATCGTTTCTGGATCGAAGGAGACGAAGGAGAGTTCAGAAGAAGAATGGTCGGTGATTGATTTGAAGGACGAACAATCACTTCTGAACAAAGAGAATGTAAACTCAAAGAACAAATCAAAGAATATTAAAGGAGCATCCTCTGTTTTCAGCTTCGTCTCTGCTTACAAACCCGGAAAGAACAAAACAGAGAAGAGCATTTTCGAATCCACTTCTTTGGGTATGGATTCAAAGGGCAAGCAACAGAGCTCGATTCTAATGGAGGAAAGTGGGCCCCCAGGATCCATGAAGGAGGAAAGCTCTGCTACAGAGAAGCTAAAGAGGAAGCCATTCAAAAGTCTGTTTCAAAAGGAACAGAGAGAAGGTGGCCCAGAAGCAACAAAAAAGCATCAATGGGGTTTTGAAGGGTTCAAAAAATGGAAGAAGAGTGAATCAGAAGATGAAACTCCCTCATCTCAAGCTACCATAAGAACCCTTGGGGAAGGACCAGACACCAAGCTGATTAAGAAGAAATTGCATTCTGATGGCTCACCATCTGATTTCTTCATAGATAAGGTTTGATTCAGTTCTTCCATCTTCATCAAAATCTCTGAATCCAATAGTTTTTTCAGCTTGTTGAATCGATTATTGTGTGTTATGAATAGGTTTTGGGGGAGAAGATAAAGAAAGAACTGTCAAGAATCCAGACAGAACTGAGCACTACAAACCCAAGTCTTCAATTTTCGTAAGTATTCTCAAAAATAATCCATCTTGGATATATAGTATTGTAGCAAACCAATGATTTACTAATGATGTATTTGTTTTCTGATTTGGGATTGAACAAACAGGAATGATCAAATGGAAGAGATTTCAACAAAACTTCCTGTGGATAAGGCAGAGTTGAAAAACTACTTTCCAAAGTAAGTGAACAACAAACTTAGTTGCTAATTTTATGCTTTAGCCTTGCCATAGGTTTTGCTCTGAACATCATTATCAGTACATAGTGGTCACAGTATTTGTTCGCCTTTGACTTTATACCATGATACCATAAACAGAAAAACAAGTATTGAAAGTATCTAAATTCTGCATTGGAGATTGTTCAACAGGTTAACCAGTTAAGTTTATAAAGAACTCGTTCAACCCTTGTTATATGTAATAGATATGACATTTATTCTTTTTTTTTTTTAATTGAAAAGTGAAATTCTTTACTTTTGAATGAATTCAGTTTTCTCGTGTAATGTCACCTTCACCTATTTGTGTTCCTTCTTAGAGATTCTCACATGTGATTTTTCTTCTCAAAGATTCTCCCTAGTCATTTGACAAATCAACTCTTTTTGCTCAACTCGCGGAGGTATCATAATGTTCCTTGCTCTATAACATTCTGCCTTCACGAATTAAGCAAAAAGAATGGATTTAAGGCTTTTTTACCAACATGTTATGAACAGTAAAAAAATTTTCAGAATACTAGAGTTGAAAGTACTTGTCAAAATGCTATATGCAAAATCGTTTACTCACAAAAAAAAAAAATTCAGATTAAGAGAAGGTTGTTTTTTGCAAAAACGATTTTGCATCTTATTATCACATAACACCAATAGCAGACATTTATTTATTTGTAAATAAAAAAATAAATTAATTTTTAGAAAAGAGGGAGGGAGACTATATTTTCAGATAAGAAAATGAGGCGCATGTTTTGTTTGATATTTTTCTGCCTAGGATTACAATGATATGGGAGAATGCGTGACATTACATGAAAAAGTTGAAATCGCTTCAAAAGTAAACAATTTCACTTTTCAATAAACAAAATATCACATTTGTCACAACTTTAGCACAAGTTATTCTCGTTGAGAATGATTTCACTTATTTCATTTAAAAAACATAAATGCGATGTGACAATGAAATGCAAAATCATTCTTGCCAAGAATGACTTTATCTTAATATGAAAATCGTTCCATGGGTGAACAATTTTAAGTGTAAATCTTGAAAAATACTTTCCATCATGTAATATTTTGAGAATTTTTTTACTGTTCATAGTATGTTGGTAAAAAAGCCACAGATTTAACAAGTAGCTGATGGGAATTTTTTGAAAGAAAATTGCTGATGGGATTCTCTAAGAAGGAAGTCGCACATGAAAATATTATATATGGGAGAATGTGTGACATTACATGAAAAAATTGAAATCGCTTCAAAAGTAAACAATTTCACTTTTCAATAAACAAAATATCACATTTGTCACATCTCTTAATAGTTGAAATTTTTTTTGGTAGGAACGATTTTTCTATAAATCTTGACTTGTTAAATGTGGGAACGATCTCCAGTTTGTAAATACTTCTTACCGAATAACATTTCAATATTTCATTTCTTGTTTATAATTGTTAAAAAGCCGTACTTACTCGTTAATATGATTTTTTGGGGATTTTTGATCTACATGCTACAAACAACTCTCCCAAATCCTCAGGTTGCTTTTTAAAAGTCAGCACATGAAAATATATACCATTTTTTTATTCATACTATTAGTGTTGTGTTGTAACACTTCCTATTTTTCTTAACACACACAAGTAAAAGTAAGCAACCAACCCGGGTTGAATCTAACAAAAAAGATGAAAAACCCCCACTTCTCTGAGAGAATTTTTATCAAAACTTTTTTCATGTACTACTTGAAATTAAATCATAATATGCATAGTTTATAAAGAATTATAGTTATATCTGATATATTTAAATTTTTTGAAGGTCTTGGTGTGATAAATATGGAGATGTGGTGTTGGAAGTGGTGAAGAAAGAATTCAAAGAGCATGTTGGAGAAATGGAAAACAAGAGAAGCAATGCCAGAGAAAAGCACAACACCAACTCAAAGCGTTGGACAACCACCTTTGATGAAGATGAAGAAAACTTTCACCCAAATCTGTTTGCCAATCATCATCAACAACATCATAATAACAGCCCATTTCGCAGCAGCAACATCAATCCATTTTCTCATAGTAAGTGGAACTGAAGAATGATTGAGCATTGAGGCATCAGTGAGAATAATCTTGCCCCTCTGTAACCAAGAGGAACTGTAACTATCTATATTAGAGATATATGTGTATCCATATTCTATTGTAGAAACCAAAGAAGAACTTTGTTCTTCCAAGTAAAAGAATCCAAATTTCTCGCCCTAACCCATTTGTCTATAGATCCATATGTTTAGTTCCGAGTACAGCAATTTAGGGCTAAAGCTTATCTAGCATCCTAAAGTATTTGCTTCATTGTGTCCAACATATTTTGTAGTTCATCCAGAACCCGAAATATTTTTCAGATGCGCATTTAGCACCCAAAAGTATTTAATGGCACAATTTTTCTTGAAGGTGCTGGATAAACCCTAAAATAGTTTAGGATGTCAGAAACACCTGGAAAAAATACTTAAAGAGGAAATTGGATCAACCACAAAAAACTGCTAAAATCTCCTCTTACCCAACAATTTTTCCATAAATTGAGCGCATGTTTAGATTTCAGATTACTAATCAACCATATTTGGCTGCTCTTAACCTCCATTTCACAAACTGAAATTATCTTCAGTTTTGCAAGTGAACTTCTAAACACAGTAATTTTACCCACCAAAACATAGCACATAAAACAAGGTCTACCACGAAACAACAAGTGGATTTCATGTTGCTCCTGCATTCCTTTAATCAAATTTCTGGGTAACTACAAGTTCTTCAGGAAAAGCATTACAAAATTCCGTTACAATCTCATACTAACAAGATACATTAAAAGTATCATTACCAAGGAGGAGAAATGAAGCTAATATTTACATGCACATGTACTACATCAGTGAGATTATACTTGTGTGTTTGAGACAGAAGAATCGGTGAAACCTCCTTCACAAACATTTCCACGACAGAGGGGACATATACTGGTAAATGAAGAAAGTGAAAAAAGATTATTGACATAATGGGAATTAAGAAAGAATATAAGAGAATGAAGAATCAAGTTTCAATGACAATACCCATGTATTTCCTTAAGCCACTTGTCAACACATGCCATGTGGAACTCATGACTGCAAGGCAGAACGCGAATTTTGTCCCCTTCTTCATACTCCACCAGGCATATGTGACATCTAGCAAGTTTGATATTTCAATCGTCACTTGTGATGCAAATATATGGCAAGATTGTTATTTCAATTCTTTGGCTAACATTGTTATGTTCAATTGTTTTGTTTCTGCCACAGATATATGCATCCTTTCTATGACATGCTTCAAGCTATTTTTCATCTTGTATGATTGTTTCAATTCGTACCATTCAAACTTCAAAAATTTAACCTTTGGATTGACTACTTCTATTGCAACTTTAGAGCTATGTTACCGTCCCTTCAGTTTCAGTTTTGCGGCAGACTCTCTTGAAGTTTGTAGACTCAACTCCTCTGGTTTTAAGAAAATTCAATTATGACCTCTAATGTTTCAAGTTTTCATAATCATAAGAATTGATTTTTTGTCTTTTGGCGAGTTGCACAGCACTAAATTAGGCCACCATGAATTTCAAGATGAGCAATATGTAGGGTGGCTTTATAAACAATTTGGTTAATAGAAGGTATGCTTCTGTAGCAATTGAAACTAGTAGAGGTGATTGTATTTCAAAACCCTCAAAGGCGAATAACATAATTTGCTTTAAAGATCACTTAGAAATTGTCAGATCCACTTAAAAATTTTGACCTGATTTGTGCGCACTTATTGATTTAAGGTAATTTCACAGTTGGAACAAAGAGACTTACTGTTCAGTATTACTACCATCATCAGCTCTGTCAACCGTTTTGTGACACTTCAGAGGGAAAGAGTCAACAACTGATTCTGGCGCTGGGAGAGAGGCCACAGATAGTGAAAATGGTGTGGGTTGGCGATGAATTTCATCTAAAAACTGCATCCAATAGATAAATTGCCAACATGTACAAATTAGACTCTTTACAGTTGAATAAATTATGCATGGGTTTAAACCATTATATAATATATTGATTAAACTCAAGTTTTATGGCTCTGCACGAATCATACTAACTAACAAGAACTAACCAACATTTCTCACAATCTCAGCAGGCTTCACTTGCCTAATATCAGAGGGTTCAATTTAAGTTAATATTATATTAACATAGATCACTACAAAGCATTAGTGGATCACAGCTTGATTTTATATCCTATAAAGAGTAACTACATGTCTACACAAGCAGCCACAAACAAAAATGTAGAAAGCTATAACGATCCATTTATATATGGGAGAAAATCTTTACACAACCAATCAATTTGAATATTCAAGATGACATGAACCCAAGCATATTGTGAAGTTCCATTCCATTGGAGTTTCAATTGCATCCATTCTTAATCAACAGAATAGAGATAAGCATGCCACTCATCTTGTTCTCCACAGTGAAACAATAAAGTAATAGGACATTTAATCCATTGCTGTATGAAACCCAACATTATGCAAAGAGCAGCATCAGCCTAAATGAGTGGAAAAACTTGCGCACAAAGAAAAACATTTATATTAAGCTAATATGAAAAGATGCAAACTTCATAAATAGACATGAATAGAAGACATTTGCAGAGTCAGCGTGTCCAAATGTTAGACAAACAAGAGTTTCCCAAGCATTGACGCAGATATCCGATATTTGAAGAAAACAGAAAAGGGCAATGCTTCTCCAGAAGAAAAAAAAAAGCAATTAACATAGCAGCCCAAGATAACAACGACAAGGGACAAACATAGCTAAAGAAACCCAAAAAACATGCAGAATGAATTATCAACACGCAAAAAGGATCCAGAATGAAATAAAATACAAAGCAAGCAAATCAACATGCAAAGTTCAAACTCATGGAAAAGGGTCCACGCTCCCAACACCCCACACCCCCCCTCCCAAAAAAAAAAAAAAAACAAGGGTACAAAAGCTAAATGAGTAGTAACTTATAAATTAACATAGTTTAGACTTAAGAGGAGGATGTAACCTCAAATAAAGCTTCTGCAAGCATGACTATTCTTGACATGCTTGCTCGGGTATTAGATTCCTCAGTCGTGGCGCCAGGCTCGCAGGAACACGTGCCATCAGGGTGGAGTCCTGATGGACAAGAATTAGTCCATCGATCAGTTTCATTGAGGCCATCACGAAGTCTTTCCCAGATCTATATGCACAAGGGAACAAAAATTCAGCAACCAAAGTCAAGTGGGTAAGCAAAGCAATTAAAAGCATTATATACTAAAAATATTGAGAATCACCTGAGATCTTGAGTGCAGGAATCCTGCATTAGATCTGCGGATTCTACTGCCAAGATATTCCGAATCCTCTCCAGCCTCATCATTTGAGAAACCACTGCTCAAATCAAGAAACCATCGGTCTTGAGATGCTAGGTCATCAGGATCACCAGCTGAGAAGACAATGGTTGGAGAAATACGAAACCTTCTAGCACTATGATGCGAGAAAGCATCCCAAAATGGTCTCCTACCATTTCTTCTGGCACTATGATCAATGGCATCAGTGTCGTCATGAGACAAAGTATTGGAAGATATAGTAACCACATCAACATGAAGCACACTCTCATTTACATGTCCTCTTTCCCTGCCGGGAACAAGAAACCCTAAACTTGGAGGAATTGTCTCACGAGATTCATTTTCTTGCAACAGAGAAGTTAGTGGCAGATCTGAGACTGGAGAACTGGGATTTGAATCAGAATTCTGGAAAGCTGTAGCTCCACTGCTGTGACTGTCAACATAGTTTTCACGAGAACTGGGGTCTTCATACACTTGAGGGGATGAACTCCTTAGATGCAATGTCTCATGAGATATTGGAGGGATACCACCATACACTGAATTATCAATATCATTAACTGCATCCTTGTTAGCAGAACCATTTACAGAGATTGGGTCTGAAGACTGCTGTTCTACACATGAAGTACTAGCTGTGTTGCTACTCTCCTTATAAGATTCATTAAGACTATGGTCAGTGCTTACCTCATGATGAGGAACTAACTCCTTTCTTTTAAACAAGAACTCCCTCTGATTGCTAGTTGCAACACTTCTGGTAGAATCTTGAGGATTGGCATTCTCACTGGATTGAATACTGCTAGCAAAGGAGGTTCCAGTTTCAACACGTGAGCTGCTAGCTCTAGCTTCTGTTGAATGCGATAAAGATGGTTCCTCTATAACTTTCTGAACTTGGGCATTCAAGTCTGTAGCAGAGTCTACTAGAAGTTCAGTTGGATGATCTTCAATCTAAAATCAAAATAAAATCAAATACTTCTGGTATCAATCTCTCTCAATACCTCACAATAGGATTCCCGCAACATTTTCATTTGAGACCAATTAACATGGTTCAGCACAGAAATTCAAGCCACACTGTAATTTTGTTTACTCAAAAGTCGAAACTAATGATTCTACAAGCACGTCATTGATGCACAATGGGATATCAACCAAGGGACTCTTATAATAAGTCATAAATTTAGTGTAAGTACTAAGGAATACCACCACAAAGTCAATGGAGCAAGAGATAGATTAAAAATCTAGAATCATGTGAAAACATGAGTTTCAAAGCTTCAGCGATTTAGATCATTCACTGAGTTAAATCAATTTAAGAATACAATATGTCAAATCCCAACATAAATCATTAATAAAATTATATAGAGAGTTCAACCAAAAGCATGTTCCCTCCCACTTCAACTGCATATCGTTGAAACTCTATGTAATCTCTTTTATTATGTATTCTAAGTTCCAACAATTATGAATATACGATTCAGGCCTAATTAACCAATTCAGAAACTAGCGGAGTCATAATACTCCACCATCACATCCAACAACAAAGAAAGAATTAAATCATCCAAGATCAGGATCATTTGAAGTACTAAAAATAAAGTGATTCCGGAATCGTTGAAGTTCATCTGAACAGCCCCGGGAATCGCCAAGTTGCACTGTCAACTAAGTAACCCCAATCGAAAATTGGGTCGACCTGACTAATCTCGAATCCATCAAGCCCACTAATACAGCATCTTTGCCATGGTAAAATTTGCGTATAAACGGAGAGGGTATTAGGGAGATCGGGTAGAAGGAAAACTGGGGAACAGGGTACCTCACAAGTAGCGCGAGAAGTGGAAGCACCGCAGGGAAGAAGAGAGGAAACACTGAAGCGGTTGGTGTGATTGACTCGACGAGAAGAAGGGCGAGAAACGTGTCGACTATTGGTGCCACCCATTACTGGAAGAGGTAGAGAGGATGAGGGGAGAGAGAAGAAAAATTGCAGAAAGAGAAAGAGAAGGAGAGAAATGGTAATGGCGGCTAGAGGAGAGTAACGTGGTGACGGTGAAAATGGAAGACACCGACTTGGAGCGTTTAAATTCAATTTTTATTTCGTACAGGAAACTGCCATTCAATTTCAAGATTGAAGGGAGCTTGACTTTATTTTTATACCCCTGGCCCCTCCTCCCCTTCTACACGGCAAGTCGGCAACATTCGTCGGCCTTTGGTTGGAGAGAGAAAGAAGGAAAGAAAACAAGATTTTGATGGGTTTGATTTTGGCTATAAAATGCATTTCTCCGGTTGTTTTTATAAGTAATTTTTTTATTGGGTTTTTTATAAATAATTTTTTTCTTATCTCTTAAAATTTAAATTATTTTTTTCTCCTATTAAATACATATAGTGTATTAATTATTTTCTACTTACCATTAATTCTTTTTCTTTTTATGATGACCACTAATTCTTTTTTATTTAATTATGCATTTTCTCTTATATTTGTTATTCATACTCTTTCTTATATTTATTTTATAAATAAAAATATATTAGTTTATTTTAGGAAAAATGACTCAAAAAGAACTTTAAATATACTAAAAGACAAAAAGGTGTTAGAAGATTTGGAAATACCACAAAGGTAATAGCACTTGTCAGTGATTTACAATTTCAGGGTAAAATTACCATTTTACCCTTACTTATATTTTTATTAGAATAATAAAAATCTCTTCGCGGCCGGAGGCCAGGGAATATTCCGTCCCCGTCGGAATATTGCTTTGGGGAATATTCCGACTGGGACGGAATATTCCCTGGCCGGTGAAGGGATTTTTATTATTCTAATTTTAATAAAAATATAAGTAAGGGTAAAATGGTAATTTTATCCTGAAATTGTAAATCTCTGACAAGTGCTATCACCTTTATGGTATTTTCAAATCTTCTAACACCTTTTTGTCTTTCAGTATATTTAAAGTTCTTTTTAAGTCATTTTTCCTTTATTTTACACAATAAAAATAAAAAATTATTTATAAAAAAGACACGAGGGAGTACTATTAATCCATTTTTTAAGTTACGCTGCACCAACGGCTGAGTTACATGTGGGCTAGGGGTGGGCATGGGCAGGGTTGGGCAGGGAATGCCCTGCCCAAAGGATGAACGGGCTGCATTTTACAGCCCGATGCCCGGCCCTGCCCGCTAAAAGCCCTAACCATTATGGGCTGGGTAAAGGTGGGCTGGGTAGGGTGGGCTTCCCTGCCCAAGTGATAACGCCTTATCTTGTCCACTTATGAAAAAAATAATTCCTTATGAATTTCATAAACATTCCTGTAGTTACCATACCATATATGTCTTAACTTTGCCCTAAGTAATATAAACTTCAAATACATTCGATGATTTCACATCTTGGGATATTTCGAAATAAGTCTACAACTTGAGTCTTGAAATTTAAAAAATACCATATGTCTTAACAAATATCCATACTTTAAAAATTAAACAACATCCATAATCCATTATAAATAAGAAAAAAAAATGATTGTAATTAAAACCGTGAAGTCAAAGTAGTTTGCATCAATTCAATGTCCCAAAAGTTGATAAATGATGAAGCATCTGGAAAGAAAATAAAAAGCAACTATAATTTAATACAACACAAAGTAAAGAGGAAAGGAAGAAATCTATTTGTAAATAGTGTTTAGTGGTTAGGGCAAAAAAGAGAGGATTAGAAGAGTATTATACAATGACAATATATATTTTAAATAAAAATATATATATGAAATAATATTTAATTGATATAAAATTTTATATTTTAAATAAATGAAAATAATTTTCAGGGCAGGGCCAAATGGGCAGGGCAGCACCCCTTGCCCGATGCCCGGCCCTGCCCGGTTATTAGCCCGCCCAAAGTTGCCCAAAATTTTTTCGGGCCGCTTTTTTAGGACTGGGCATTTTTTTTGCAGGGTCAGGGTGGGCGCACCGGGCTACTGGGCACCATACTCACCCCTAATGTGGGCCATAACCCAAAACCCCATCCAAGTTTAGCAATTGGCAAGTGGCGTGTCACCGAGGATGACCAGCCATTGATACATGTTTTATGTTTTTAATGTTTGGGTTAATATAATATTTGAACTTTTTTATTTATCTTTATTTTAATTTTATTTTTTATATTTCATTTTGTTTAAAATATTAATTATTATAATTAAATAAAAATTTGAACAATTTTACCCTTTAAGAGACCAAATGTTATATTAGCCCCTAATATTTAGAAGACAGAAATAAACAACAATTTAATTGATTTTAGAATTTGTTATTGTCAATTACACTCAAATATAAACAAAAATTTATTTTAATTAAAAATTATTTCTTTTTATCATAAATAAAAGAACAAAGTGTTAATAAAAATAGACTATTAATAAATAATAAATTTTATTTTTAAAAAAACAGTTTCACATAGAAAAATCTTTAAAAAAATATAAAAAACAAATTTTTACTATTGCAAATACTGTTTGTGTATTGTAGATAAATAGTACTCTTGAATCCAACCTTTAGTTGTGATTATGATATATGATATCCCCTCTTGTTCTTAGTACTATGATTTTACATGGAAATATCTCTCCTTGAGTGGGGGTTTGAGAGAGGGGGCTTATGGGTTCGTTCCACGAAACCCTGTCTTCCCTTTTCTCCACCGAGTCTTTTTTTTTTCTAAAATAGACACCTTAGTCTTTTTGTAAATAACAATTTATGTTTATACTCCCTTAATTCATTTTTATAAGAAACAATCATCACATATATCCGGTTTCTTTTTATAAGAAACATTTAAAGAAGGGAAAATTCCAGATAAATACCTTTTGAATTATCAAAACCCCCAAAAGTCTATTAACACTTCAAAAAGACTTAAAGGTACCAAGTACCAAATTGGGTTTTTCAAGTTTTGACACATTTACCATTTTACCCCTCAAATTTTTTTTTTTAAATAACAGTGGTGCCCCCGCCGGAGCACCACCGCCGGCCGCCGCCACCCCGGTAGCCGGCCGCCCAGGACCCCTGACGGCCGGAGCTCCGGCCGGTGGAAGTTTTTTTGGTGGAGAGGGGGTTTTTTTTTTTTTGAAAAAAAGTTTCAGAAATGGCAAGGGGTGGGATCGAACCCATCCCACCCCTTTACATGGCAAGCATGGCCACCAAAGCTTCTTTGTTATATATGTGCATTATTAAATATATATATAATATAATTAAACGTGTAGTAGCTTTGACAAAGTCAGTAATGGCGTTGACAAATTCAATAATGGAAATAACAAGATTCGTAATGGTATTGACAAAACCGTTTGCTGTTTCATGTTTTCATCAGTATTTTTGCACAAAACGTTTTTGTCAAAACCATTACAATTCTTGTCAAAATCATTACTAAACTTGTCAATCTCATTACTAAATTTGTTAAAATCTTTTTATTTATATTATGAATATTTTCATAATGGAATTGTCAAAACTATTACAATTCTTGTCAATCTCATTACTAAACTTGTCAATCTCATTACTGAACTTGTCAATCTCATTACTAAATTTGTTAAAATCCTTTTATTTATATTATGAATATTTTCATAATGGAATTGTCAAAACTATTACAATTCTTGTCAATCTCATTACTAAACTTGTCAATCTCATTACTGAACTTGTCAATCTCATTACTGAATTTGTTAAAATTATTTTATTTATATTATGAATGTTTTCATAATGGAATCTCATAATGAGATTGTCAAAACCATTACAATTCTTGAAAATGTCATTACTAAACTTGTTAATATAAATAAACTTGTTAAATAATATAAATAAAATAATTTTAACAAATTCAGTAATGAGATTGACAAGTTTAGTAATGAGATTGACAAGAATTGTAATAGTTTTGACAATTCCATTATGAAAATATTCATAATATAAATAAAAGGATTTTAACAAATTTAGTAATGAGATTGACAAGTTTAGTAATGATTTTGACAAAAATTGTAATGGTTTTGACAAAAACGTTTTGTGCAAAAATGCTGATGAAAACATGAAACAGCAAACGGTTTTGTCAATACCATTACGAATCTTGTTATTTCCATTATTGAATTTGTCAACGCCATTACTGACTTTGTCAAAGCTACTACACGTTTAATTATATTATATATATTTAATAATGCACATATATAACAAAGAAGCTTTGGTGGCCTAGTGGCCACCATGCTTGCCATGTAAAGGGGTGGGGTGGGTTCCCACCCCTTGCCATTTCTGAAACTTTTTTTCAAAAAAAAAAAACCCCCCTCTCCACCAAAAAAACTTCCACCGGCCGGAGCTCCTCCCACCGGCGACCGGAGCTCCGGCCTTCAGGGGTCCTGGGCGGCCGGCCACCGGGGTGGCGGCGGCCGGTGGTGGTGCTCCGGCGGGGGCACCACTGTTATTTAAAAAAAAAAATTTGAGGGGTAAAATGGTAAATGTGTCAAAACTTGAAAAACCCAATTTGGTACTTGGTACCTTTAAGTCTTTTTGAAGTGTTAATAGACTTTTGGGGGTTTTGATAATTCAAAAGGTATTTATCTGGAATTTTTCCTTTAAAGAATGTCTTATTTTTTTACTTCTTAGTTTCTCTTTTACCTTTATTTAATTACCCCTATTTAATGTCAATACAATAAATTTTCACAACACTCCAAAAACTTATTGTTTGTTTGGATTAGCGGTAAAAGCTGTTTTTCTAACGTAATTTATGGTATACAAAATAAGTTTGTGAGAAAATATTTGTCTCGACTTACATAAACTTGTTTTTCCCACACCAATTCACATAGACCATATTACTTCTGCCATATTTATTTTCTTATTCTCTCTCTTCTATAATCCTTCTTATCATAATAATTTCCTTATTCTCTTTCTTATTCTCTATTGCATCATAAATAAGGATATTTTAATAAAAAATGGTTACAATTTTAACATATTTATTATTAATAACTAACATTTCAAATCACAAGATTTGGTTAAACGTTTCTTATAAAAGAAACGGAGGGAATATCTATTTTATAATTTATAGATTTTATTAATTATTAAAGTATACTCAGCATGGGCATAGTTTGAAATTGCTTATCATGGGCAAATTAGCCATAGCTAATTGAATTGAACTAAACTAATTATTAAAATATCATTTTGTCTTTTAAAAAAACAAAATCTAAACTTTATTATGTTATTTTATTTTTTTATATGTAAAATATTAATATAAATATCTAAATTTTTCTGTCATTTTAAATTTGAGCTAGAAATTTGTGTGCGTGAATTGTAAAGATGTAAGAAAAAAAAGTTGAAAGAGTAAAGGCAATATTATTGATGTTGCAACATGACTATCACATCAATATATGATAAACATACATGCTTCGTTTGGTAAGTTGAATTAGAGGCATGAAAATGAGTTAGAATTAAATTCTATATTGTTGGCAGCCGATTAAGTTAATTCCATCAAAATGGCTTCCATAAAAATAAGTCAAGTTTTTGTAATTCCATCTACACATTTCCCTACATCATCCTCCTCCCTCCTCTATGCTTTCAAACTCGTCACTTGCCGACAACCTTTGCTTATTCATCGGTGACTATGTCAACCTTTGTTCAGTCACCAATGATAATAGTGACATTTTCACTCGCCATCGACCTCTTCACTCCACTCACCCCCACCGTCTACTCACTCACTAGAGTCAACCTCTACTCACTCATCAACACTTCTTGTGACATGAACTACATGACACTTGGGAAGTTGAAGACGTGATGACAACATTTGGGTTGCAAACCTCTAGATCTAGGTTGCAAGAGCGCTAGATCTAGTTGCAACCTTCACCACAAACCGCTGAAAAGTTAAAGATGTCGTCGATAGTCTCTAGTAAGTCATGCTTAGCCATGTCTCCTCCTTCACCAAATCTTGAACTTCTCCACCAAATCTTCTAGTTCTTCTCCAAATCTAGTCCAATATTTCCAAACACACTTTTTAAACCTGTATTCATCTCCATATCTATTTCAATTTCTATCAAAATCAATTTCATCATATCAAATTATCTGATAGTGATTCAAATTAATTATTGATTATTTTTAATTTTTCATTTAAACATTGATGTATAAATAATGGCAATATTTTTCTTTTGAAACTACTAAATTAAAAGATTTCACTAAAAAAGGTTATATGTGGCTTGTCAATGAAATAAGATTAAATTATTAGTTAAATTAGAGTAAATTAGATATAAACTCTAGATAAAATTTAAAATAAATTTAAGTGAAGGGATGGAAGTTGATTTTTACAAAAAAAAAAATAAAGTGAAACTTTTTAAGTTATTGAAAAGATTGTCAGCAGAGAGACAAATATAAGATTTTAATTTTAAATTGTTATCATCAATGAAACTTTTTTAGCTATTAACGTGGGGAATAGGAGCATAGACGGATAGACCATTGACTTTGTGGAACAAATATTTGTCTTATTTCCTTTCTTTTTTTTTTTCAGAAAAAAATTACCAATAGAATAAAGCACTACAAAACAATATTAAACGGTCCCCAACCAAAGAATAATTGAAAGGGGTCAGATTTTGCCCAAAAAAAAAAAAAAGAAAGGGATCAGATCAGTTAAGAACAATAAAATAATTTTTATTTCAATATGATTTTTTTTAATAAAAATCAAATTCAATGTTATCAATCTTTTTTAAAAAATAATTTGCTTAATTTTTTACTTAAGTCCATTCAACTTATGTAGACCTCTCCCACATTTTAAACATTCTTTGAACTTTATCGGAATTCCTTAATTTTTATACTGTTTTTGAAATATAGACAAAACTCCTTTGTAATAAAAGAATCAATTTACATTTTATTGTAGCTTGAAATTTAGATACAATAATTTTGAAATGTAGAAAAAATATTATCAGTGTTCGGAATAAAAATAAATTTATTTCCTATCAAATCTTATTCACATTGAACTTGAAGATGCCGTATCCCTATCAAATATCAAATCTAAGAAAAGACATTCTATGGAATCGAATTTCTTTTGTTTCATTCTCTCACAGACAAAACTAGAATTGTAGTTATGCCGTATCCCTAGCAAATAAAACAGCCTATTAATTATTAAATTTATATTTCTAAGCATTTATATTACAATATATAAAACTGGCCAAAACAAAATAAATTACAATACATAAAAGGGAAAATGAAAAAAAAAGAACTTTAAAATTATCAAATTTCAAATAAGGTCTGCTAAGAAGAATTTATAATAAGACTTGATAAATAATTCACAACTTATTTTATGAAAAATATCTGATTTAGAATTTTTTAATTTTAAAATTATTTTTCTATCATTTTTCTATACATACATAAATACATAATATAAAAATAAAATAAAAACTATACTGTGTGTGTATAAACGTTAAGCACATAAAAACTTATACATAATAGAAATGATAAAATATGTATGTACTCATTAAGATCATATTTGTAATTAAATAATGCATAAAAGTATTCATTTGTTATATTTTCTATAATAAAATTTTAGTAATCTTTTCAATATAAATAGTCAAATTAATTGTAAGAAGTTGTTTTATTTTTTATTTTTTAAGTAAGAAATTAAGAATTCATATTTTTATAGTTATCAAAAATACTTTTTTGGCCCGAATAGTACGTTGTATCATTTCCGAAAGAAATATTTTAAGTCTGAGTCAGTTTTTTTTTTTTTATAAACAAGTCTTGAGTAATGTTCATTGGAATTTTGAACTACAGACAGAAATAGCAATGTTTACGACACATCCGGTCCGAACGACTTTTATAATGGTGGGATCTGAAAATTTATATAAATATTTTTAAAAAAATTTACAAGTGTTGTGAAAATCAGAGACAAAGACACAAAAACACCCATCAAATTTGCAAATTCTAATTTAGTTTCCCAAGCGATATATTTGTGTTTGTTTGGATTAGCTTTTACGATTTACGGAGTAAATATATGAAAAAAGGCTTCAAGTTACCCAAACACCCACATAATCACTGTGAAGTTTCTAGGAATTAGTATAAGATTAAAATTTGTATCAAAATAACTTAAATGACCTTAATTGAACTTTGAAAAATGAAAAACGAAATAATAACAATAGTTAACAAGTAACAATTATGATTTATCAAATGAGGACAACTAAGGAAATAATAACTAATTTCAAAGCATTTATTGCCACATGTCAATAACAACATCTTAAAAAACAATAACTCCATCTTATCAAATGCCAACAATAATTAAGATATAGATAATTAATTGCACTTAGAGAAATTATGTTATTTCACAAAAATAAAAAATTAATTCCGCAATAGCGCTTAAAGACTGTATAGAAATCAATCTATTTCGGTGAGATTTTGTAATTCCTATATTCTGGAGGTTCTTATGTGTTTTTTTCCTCTAAAAATTATTCATGTTAAAAGTGACTTTTTCAACTTAAAAGCTAATTTATATTCAAAATGATATTTGATATTAGCTTATAAAGCAACTAATTTCTTTTTGGTCAAAAACCATTTAAAGTTGAAGCAACTCTTTTTGGTTTATAGCTCTTGGTTTTTTTTTTTTCATATTTTTTGGCCAGTGTTTTTCTTATAACACCCTAAATTTTATATTCACTAAAAAATATATTTTAATTATTTGAGAAATTTAATAAAATGGTGAATATTCATGAATTTGGAACTTATGAATTTTAGAAATGTTCATATTCAGGAGAAAATGGGTAAATTAATTCAAAAAAAGAAAATATATTAGCAATTATGTAAATTATGGAATAAACTTAAAAGCTCATATTTTCCTTTTACTTGAGGTCTTGGTCGTCCAAGTAGAGGAGGAAGAAGATGATTTAAATACTTGGCCCAAATTAATTAAGGAAGAAGTATTCTTGGCCAAGTATATAAACTTTGAAAAGTCAAAAAAATTGGAATTGCAATAAAATAATGATTTAAATATATGTGTGCAATTAGATGTATTAGTTGAAGATAACCAAGTTGGAAAAATTAACCACACAAAGCTGGCCCACGGTGAAAGCTCTGAGTAGTTTTTGATATTCTCTCTCTTGAAAAGCATGCATATTTTATTTTCTTCTCTGGCATGGGTGATCATCCTCACCGGAAACTACTGTAACATCCCAAATTTTATTCACCAAGAATATATTGTAATTATTATATATATTCAATGGAATGGTGAATATTTAAGGCCAAAAGAATTAAATATTGAAAATTGAAGGTGGAACAGTGTTTTCAGTGAAATCGCCTACGAGGCAGTGAGATTGTCATATAGTTTTGGAAGAACAAATGATTACCAAAAATTATGAAATTTTACAGGGTGAAAGTAGACATCCTAAGCTTTAATTTTATAGGTCATATGACTCAATTGAAGCTATAGAAAAAAAGATATGAATTTTTGAAGTTGATCCAGAAAATCTGGAAAGTTTCTGGAGCAGAGATCAAAGATTGAAAATCTGGGAATAATATGATCATTTCCAGTAAAATTCCATATTTTTCCTTGAAACTAGACTCAATGAGGGTTCCATAGGCTTTGGAATCGACTCGAAACGATGTCTACAAAATTAGTTATGATTTTTCAAAGTTAAGGCAGAAAATCTGCCAGAATTGACATTATTCCGAAAATTTGAGAAATAAAGTAATCTTCCTTTTTCTCTTAATTATTTTAGAAATTTAGGGATGAAGGAGGAGAAGACAAGTGTCAAAATCCAATGAGGCCAAGTGTCAACACCACATGAAAGATGATGGAGATAATTGTTGTGTCATAAGTCCTTACTTATGTCATAAGGTTAGGTGGCCAACTTTTGCACCAATTGACTTGAGTAAATGGAAGGAACACTTGATTTAGTTGGAGCATATGAGGGAGCACGTTTTTGACTAACAAAGAGAGAAGGAAATGATAATTTAGGTTGAGTGTACACAAAAGGGAAGCATGGCAAGGTTGAGTGTACACAAAAATGGAATGATGGTGTACATGAAAGGTGTTGCAATCTCAACCATTGATGAAATCAAGGGCTAGGAAGAAAGATGACAAGGTTAATAAAATATCTTCCCTTCCCCTTCATACACACATTTCGTTCAAGGCACAAGGGAAAGAGGAAGAGAGAGAAAGCTTGAGAAATAGAGAGAAGAGGAGAGCTCAAGGAGGAAGAAGTCTAAGGTAGGTATTGTTGTTCTTGTGTTCAAAGCTTCCTCCCTTGCATAATAGCTTCTCTAATCTCTTTTTCTCTATGGATCACCATGTTAGCAAGCTAATCTCAAGGTTGAGGGGAGAGAGAGGACGTTCTAGAGAGAGGAACACCAAGGATCAAGAGGTAATCTCCAAAATCTCAACTTCTTTGTGTATTGAAGTTGTTGTTGGTGATTGTTATTTGATTTATGTGATTTTTGGTCAAGTTGTAAAATGGGAAAAGCTATAACCCTAAGGGGTTATGCTGCCCAAAATCCTTTGAATCATGATTATGAAGTGTTTAAATGAGTTAATCAAGGATTAGAAGTGGAAAAGTACAAGTTTTGGAAGCTAAAACACAAAACTCCAATTTTCCAATTTTTGACCAATATTTCGGCCAGCACAGATCTGAGGGAAGGAGTTGGATTTTCATAAAATAAATGGTTCCATTGGATTCAGTGGGTAAAAATAGGTGGGGTTACAGTTGGTCACTTTTTCGGTAGAGGCCGAAAAAGCATATTTACGAAAACGCCACTGAAATTACTAAATAGGGGCTGTAAGGGTATTTTCGTAATTTGACCGTGAATTTGGCAATTTCGAGCCCGGAAATGGATTCCTTGGGCGAAAATAAGTCAGAATAGCCGTAGTCAAAATTTTGGGAAAACGTGCCATCGGGCCGGGTACGGCGGGGCCGGGCCGGGTTCCTGGGGGCATTTTTGTAAATTTTCACCATAGACTAATATAACCACAATAAACACTATGGAAGAGTATAAAATGATACTTGGATAGGTTATGACCTATTTCTGGTACATTTAATATTTTAGGACCGATTTGGAGGCCAGATACGACACGTTCTTCGAGGCACATTTAAAAGAGGATTATAAAGCTTTGAGGTAGGGACATTATCCTTCATACACTATGCCATAAGTTATGTGATTGTGTGGATGCCATTGTTTTGTAAATGCACTTTATTAATAACATGATTTGCCTAGAGAGAGGCTGTTAGTGCCAGAGGTGCACTTACACTGGGAGTTGGCAGAAGTCCAACCGGTGTAGATTGTGGGGCTAGGCCCTACTCATGTATACATGATGATGATGTGTTTATATTGTTCATTAATTTGTGCATACTTTAGCGCATGACATATTTACTTTTCGCATTTTCTATGAACGATATTATGTCTCTACGGAGATTCTTCGGAATCTCACCCTATTTTTAAACAAATACCTCAGTGGGTACCAGTGGGTCAAAGGACAAAGACGTTGATGCTGAAAAGTGAGTGGCACGTGTCTCGAGGCAAGGATATGAATGTGGTTATGCTTTAGTCTATGCCTTAGTATTTTGGATAATTTGTAAATATTAATACTTCCGCTGTATTTTCTGTTTCCGCCGACGAACAATATCGGAATTGTAAACGAACGACGTTGGATTGTAAACGAATATTTTTATCAGTATAATTGTACTTTTCTGTATGCCCATTGAATTCCGTCTTTATTACTCTTTGATTATCGAAATGGAAACGGGGGTTGACAACTACCGCCAGATCGGCCGTCGGACATTCCAACTAATGGCGGTAAAAAACAAAAGAAAAGAGATTCTTCACAGGAAATCTCAGACACTCTTATGTCCGATGAAGCACCTCGGCTGAACATATATGGGGAAAATGACTCCATGGAACACGATGACCCTACAGTCCAATTGCAAAATCAGACTGCACCACCTTTGTTATCCTATAAGGATTCCCTCATTGGGTTTAATGGGATAGCTAATGGAGGGAATAATATAGAGGACGAAGAGCTACTATCAAATGTTCTTAATAAAGAATGGGAAATGCCAGAACTCATCGAGGAAATTCGCGTGCTCATGCAGAACCACCCTGTAGTGCCGGTTACAGCAGAAGAGTACAACGAGTGGTGCAAACCTTGGAATACCTCCTTGATTATCACTGTATTAGGTAAGCGCTACAATGTGTATACCCTGAAAACCCACCTCAGTCGGATATGGAACACCTCGGATTTTGATTTGGTGGCTTTACCTAACAACTACTTCATTGTTTGATTTCTCCAAAAAGAAGGGTGGGCACACCAATATCAGAAAGTGCTCTATGGAGGCCCTTGGGTTGTGCAACAACACACTATCCTTGTTCAAAGATGGTCCCCAAGCTTTGACCCCTTTAACAATCCACTGGGATGAATTATTACATGGGTTAGAATTCCAAATATACCTATGCAATGCTACAACCCAGAATTCATTACAAGATTAGGCAATAGGATTCGAAGGACAATTAAAATTGATATGCTTACCCCTTCAGATAACCATTCCGCCGTCGCAAAAATAGAGAGGGGCAAGTATGCTTGCGTGTGCTTCAAACTCGATCTACAAAAGAGACTAGTGTCTTGTGTCATTGTGGCGCATTCTGCCTACCATGTAGAATATGAAGGTCTGGGGCTAATTTGCTTCGCATGTGAACGTTACGGTCATCGGAAGGACGATTGTCAGTGGACCTATGTTGAAGCCAACAAAGAAAAGGTGAAGCAAGCTTAGGCTGTTCTTTTAGTAGTAATGGCACTATCATCAGAGCCCAAATTGACCAAACCCGATGAAAGTTTTGGGCCATGGATGCTGGTTGGTAATCAAGGCCGTGCTCGATCATCACAGAAACACAACACGGTAGGTGCACCGGCGCAACAGGGGTCACGATCATCGGCCGCTACTCTAGGGCAAACACGAGTTTAGCTAGTTAAGATTGGTGCAGGGATCTCGAGGTTCGCTCCTCTGGCCGAGCTCGACGGAACTGAGATGACGACAGGTTGTCTGGACAACACGAATTCCAACTTTGACAATGGAGTGGGCGCGTCACAGGTGCGCCGGATTGGAGGTGAAGGAAAAGAAAGGACCTTGGTGCCTGGTGATGTGCGTAAATCAAGGAAGAATAAAATTCAATTAAAGGATCTTGGGCATGATAGTCCCAAACCGTCTGGGCCTCTTAAGGTGGTAAAGCCCAATATGTGAAAAAGCAAGTGGAGGGCGGTGGAACAAGGAGAGATAAGGTAGCTAAATCAGATGGGCCCTCTAGACATTTAATAGGCCAAAGGGAACATATAGTGGTTGGTGGTAGTATAGGTCAAATGGCCTCTTCTCAAATTAACCACTCCACGCAGTTTTTGCCCCAGATCTCACATGACCAACAACAAAATGTGTTATTGTTAGAAGGGCCAATTATAATGAATGATCCAAAATCTTATGCATTTTTGAAAGAAAAGTGTGAGTAGAGTGAACATATAGACTGTGCCACTTCTTTCCTGCCACCAAATTCCATGGCATTAGATGATGATATCGGTGATGATTTTATGATAGCTGAGGCCCGTGAGGTTGTTACTCATGACACCATTAATCCAACCTTTTGTGATGGGACGAGTTAGGATGTCAAGTAAGTTTTCTTACTTTCTCTTAATTATTTTTGTTAATATGATTATTGCATCCTGGAATTACAGAAGGGCTGGGAGTAGACATTTTCCCACCACCATTAAAACGCTGGTAAAGGATAATGCAATTGATATTTTATGTCTTCTTGAAACACGAATAAGTGGTGATATGGCTGATAGGGTCACTAAAAAACTTGGCTTTAGTAATTGGATTAGACTCGAAGCCTCTGGTTTTGCTGGAGGAACCACTCTTCCCTTATCACTGTAGTCTATGGGGAACCAGTGGTTCATAGAAGAGAAGGTTTATGGCACTCTCTACAAGCTATTGCTGGTAGTGTTGTGGAGCCATATCTAGTTCTTGGGGATTTAATACCTTTATGGAGCCAACTGATAAGATGGGAGGTTGTTGTCTCTCAATTCAACCTATGAAACAATTTGCGGATTGTATGAGGGCATCAGATTTACTGGAAATTCCTTTTGTTGGGGAACGCTTTACATGGGAAAAGGATGGAGTCAAGGAGCGTTTGGACTGGGTTTTTGGGAACTTGGCTTGGGAGTTGGGGCATCCTAATTATAAAGTTCTTCATAAACTCCGGTACAAATCTGATCATAAGCTTCTCATTATCTCTAATATGACCAACACTAGCTGTAGCAGACAGAGGTGTCATTTTAAATATAATGCGGCATGGGCTTTAGAAGATAGCTTTTCAAATTTCGTGTGTCAAGCTTAGGATCATGATGGTTGGCTTGAAGGAAAGCGACGGTTTGACACTAAAGCTGCTAAGTGGCATTCAATTGTTCTTGGCAATATTCCAAAAAAGAAAATGCTCCTCCTCAAGAGATTAGGAGGTATAGATAGAGCCAGGCAGAATAACATAGCTATTGGCTTACACAAACTGGAGCAAAAACTTTAGAGAGATTATAGTAAGTTAATGGCACAGGAGGAGCTAATCTGGTACCAGAAAGCCAAATGTCGATGGCTTGCCTGGGGGGATAAGAATACCATATTTTTTCATGCCTCCGCTATGATCCAGAGGAAAAAACAAAAAATCGAAACTCTTCAGGATGCCAATGGCAGCTGGATTTTGGATCCTAGGGCGTTGTGTGAAATGGCAGGGGACTTCTTTAAAGACCTGTACACTAGTGATGCTAGTGTTCAGTGTGAGATCCTCTCCTTAATAATAATATAATATTAACTTATCTTTAAGAATTACTCATTTCATTTTTTTTTTAAAAGAAAGAAATATTACCATGGTAGAAAAGAGTTCAAGTAACTATTTGCAAAGTCTACCATGGTAATAAAAGATTTAAGTCATTACTATGGTAATAAAAGATTGAAGTCATTACCATGGTAGAAAAGAGTTCAAGTAACTATTATTTGAAAACTCTACCATGGTAATAAAAGATTGAAGTCATTACCATGGTAGAAAAGAGTTCAAGTATCTATTTGAGAACTCTACCATGGTAATAAAAGATTTAAGTCCCTACAGTTATCATATCAAACATTTCCATTTCAAAACCAAGGTCACCCAACTTTATATGATAAACAGAGTACGAAGAGGAATTTAGAGTTTACAAAATAAGGTCCCTAATAAGTGGCAATGTACATTCATTCAACACATAATAAACTACAAGAGGCTGTACAGATATATATAGAAATATATCTATGCCTCAGGAGCTCCTCCCGACATTCCAGCAAGGGAATTATCACCTGAAAAATGTTAAAATAACAGGGTGAGACAAAAGCCTCAGTAACCAGCTATCCAACTCATTACACATGCTAACATGTGTTCATGAGGTGCTAAGTGGAACAATTTATATAACAATTTATAAAAATTCAATATCATAAATTTCTTATTACAATTCCCATTGCCTCCCATCAATCCAACCGAACCGCCTTATTTCCACGCGACTAGACCCATGGGCTAAGTTACTAACCATGTGACTGGCCACTCAAAAAGCTTACCGGTCACGCGATGAGGATCGGCCAAACCCTCAAAACACGTGCCCCGGACCATGGGTCTTTCGGTGTCGCAGCCCCTCATTGAAACTGGTGGGACAATAAACAGCCAACCATCGTGCACCAATGGAGGCTATACCACGTGGTAAAATAACATACTCCATCTTATCCCAAACCCATTATCACAATAATTTATCAATAATTATTTCAATGGGATTTTCCCGAATATATACATAATTTTCTCATTTCAAATCATAAAATTCCACAAAGCTATTTTATATCAAAATACTTCACAATATAATGAAAACTTTCTCAATCACAATAAACCTTTACTCATTGGAGTAAATATCAAAATACTCACAAACAGCATATCAACACAGATAATAAGTGGAAAGTGGTTACCTTTCGCCAAAGCAAAATTATAATCACAAGCTTCTAATCCAAGAGCTCAAATATACGCCAAAAATCAATCTACAATAATCAATTTATAAAATGACTAAATTATAAATCATCATCCTAAAAAAAATCTAAACCGATCAAAACCTCAAGAATACCTCTAATAATACAAATAAATTATTTAACCTAAATTTAATCGGTTAAGAAGCCTAATATAGAATTATTCATAGATTAATTATATAAAGATTTCATTATAAAATTATATGCTAATTAAGTAACAAAAGTAACTTGATTAAAATTAACTATTAATTATCCTCTACATTTCTGCAGCATTATGTTAATAAAACTCAAATTTATCCAAAATCATAATCTGAAAATTTTCTCTAATCATCATAAAATTATTACCATAAGAAAGAGAAAATTATTTAGAACATTTCCATAAAAATAATTCTGAGATAAGAAGTAATATTGAGTACCTTATCGATCTCCAAAGATATGAAAATATTCCTACCAGTGCTTCACTTTACGCCTTTCTCCACACTTGAGATGTGTGAAGTGAGGACGGGGGAGTGGGGGTATTTATAATACTCCCCGCCTCTTGAAACTGCGGATGCCTTCCGCAGTTTCATTAAATGATTGTGGGCACTGCCCACAATCATTCAATGAAATGGTGGGAGGCACACAATGTGCCTCCCCCGTTTTTTCCAAATGGTGGGCGCCAACGGGCGCCCACACCTTTTGTTTTTGTTTGTTTGTTTTTTTTTATATTATTAAAATATTATTTATAATATTTATTTAATTATTATTATTTTTTTAAAAATATATATATATATATATATATTTTTATTTATTATTATTATTTTTAATTAAAATTTATTATTATTATTATTATTTTTAAAAAAAACATATTTTAACTAAATCCCTCTTTTTTTTTAATTCAAAATTTACTATTAATTTCATAATTATTTTTAAATTATAATTATATAAAAATTAGGATGTTACATTCAGGACTCTTCTTATTGGTTTGTAGAGTTCCCACCGATCAAGCTTCAGGATTTTGAGGTTATCCATAAGGAGGTGTCAGATATTTAAATAAAAAATGCGGCTTTTACGATGGGGGCTCTCAAGGCCCCATGCCCAAATGGCTTACAAGCTCATTTCTTCCAGTCTCAATGGGATATTGTAGGAAATAGAGTCTGTACCCTCATCCGTAATATTTGGCAACATCCGGAAAAGGTTAGGGACATCAATCACACTCACCTTATCCTTATCCCCAAAATTGATCACCCTGTGAGTTTGAAAGATTTCCGCCCCATATCTCTCTGTAATGTCATCTTCAAGATTATTACTAAAACCATTGCTGAGAGATTGAAAGGTGCGATGTCTTACCTGATCCACCTACAACAGTATAGCTTCATTACTGGGAGACAAAGTAGTGATAATATCATCATTGCCCAGGAAGCTATTCATACCATGCGTAGCAAGCGAAGGAAAACAGGTTATGTTGCTATTAAAGTTGACATGGAAAAAGCTTTTGATCGTATAGACTGGGGATTTATTTGCTCCACTCTTGTTAAAGTTGGAATACAAGACTCGATGGTTAGTCTTATCATGGCCTGTACTTCATCGGCCTCTATAGAGGTTAGATGGAAAGGGGTCGAATCCTCTAAGTTCTATCCTACTTGCGAGTTTGGCAGGGTGATCCTCTCAGTCCTTACCTTTTCATTCTCTGTATGGAGAGACTTGGACAATTGATAAGTAATGAAGTTAATCAGGGTCAGTGGAAAGGTCTAAGATTTAATCGTCATACTCCAAAAATTTCCCACCTCTTTTTCGCCGACGATCTCCTCTTGTTTGGGGAAGCTTCCATGGCACAGATTGAGCTAATGACAAATATCATGAATACCTTTTGTCAAGTCTCGAGCCATAAGATCAATTTGGCTAAGTCTAAGGCATTTTTTTCTAGAAACGTTAACTTTAATCGAACCTTAAACTTGAGCCAAAGGTTAGGTATTGATATCATTGGAGACCTAGGGAAATATTTGGTTGTGCCTCTATTACATAATAGAGTAACCAAGATCACATTCTATCCTTTTCTTTACAAGGCCCAAAACTGTTTGGCAAATTAGAAAGGGAAGTTTCTCACTATGACAGGGAGAACAATATTGATCAAAGTAGTTTTCTCAGCCCTGCCTAGCTACCACATGCAAACCATGCTAATCCCAAAAGGAATTCTTAAAGATCTAGAAAAGATGAGCAACAGTTTCCTTTGGAACCAAGGCCAAGAAGGTAGGAAGATGCATCTTGTTGCATGGGATCAGATTAAACGCGATAAAGACCATGGTGGCTTAGGCATCAGGGATTTACAGAGCCAAAATATCGCTTTCATCATGAAGCTATGTTGGGGTCTGCTCACTAAACCCGACACTCTCTGGGTGTGCTGCCTTAGAGGTAAGTATGGATGCGAAGATGGTGACTACCCTATTGTTTATCACAAGACTAACTCCTCGTATGTCTGGCGTAGCATTACTGCTGTTTGGGGAAAATTTTACAAGGGGGTAGGAAGAAGCTTAAAAAGTTAAAGCACATGTAACGTGTGGTGGGATCTCTGGACTCCGATCGACGAGCCTCTAATCTATTTTATGTCCCGAGGTATTCACCGTTTGGATCCGTGTGCAAAAGTGCATGACTTTGTTCTAGATCATGGGGGATGGAATGTTCAGAAGTGGAATGATTTCCTACCGCAATGTGTGGTTAACATAATTAGAAAAATTAAACCACCAACCGATAGGTTATGAATTATTTCTTGTACATTTAATATTTTAAGACCGAGTTGGAAGCCGGACACGACACGTATTTCGAAACACATCTAACAAAGGGGTTTGTAAGCTTTGAGGTAGGAACACTATCCTTCATATATCATGCCATAGTTATATGATTATGTGGTTGCCATTGTTGTAAATGTACGTTATTAATCTCTTAGTAAAAAAAAATATACTTTATTAATCAACATGTTTTGCCTAGAGAGGGGCCAATAGTGCCAGAGGCACTTATATTGGGGTTGGTGAATGTCAACACCCGTTTCCATTTTGATAATCGAAGAGTAATAAAGACGGAATTCAATGGGCATACAGAAAAGTACAATTATACTGATAAAAATATTCATTTACAATCCCAACGTCGTTCGTTTACAATTCCGATATTGTTCGTCGACGGAAACAGAAAATACAGCGGAAGTTTTAATATTTACAAATTATCCAAAATATTAAGGCATAGACTAAAGCATAACCACGTTCATATCCTTGCCTCGAGACACGTGCCACTCACTTTTCGGCGTCAACATCTTTGCCCTTTGGCCCACTGGTACTCGCTGAGGTATTTGTTTAAAAATAGGGTGAGATTTCGAAGAATCCCCGTAGAGACATAATATCGTTCATAGAAAATGCGAAAAGTAAATATGTCATGCGCCAAGGTATGCACAAATTAATGAACAATATAAACACATCATCATCATGTACACATGAGTAGGGCCCAGCCCCACAATCTACACCGGTTGGACTTCTGCCAACTCCCAATGTAAGTGTACCTCTGGCACTAACAGGCTCTCTCTAGGCAAATCATGTTATTAATAAAGTGCATTTACAAAACAATGGCATCCACACAATCACATAACTTATGGCATAGTGTATGAAGGATAATGTCCCTACCTCAGAGCTTTATAATCCTCTTTTAAATGTGCCTCGAAGAACGTGTCGTATCCGGCCTCCAAATCGGTCCTAAATATTAAATGTACCAGAAATAGGTCATAACCTATCCAAGTATCATTTTATACTCTTCCATAGTGTTTATTGTGGTTATATTAGTCTATGGTGAAAATTTACAAAAATACCCTCGGGAACCTGGCCCGGCCCGGCCGTACCCGGCCCGATGGCACGTTTTCCCAAAATTTTGACTAAGGCTATTCTGACTTATTTTCACCCAAGGAATCCATTTCCGGGCTCGAAATTGCCAAATTCACGGTCAAATTACGAAAATGCCCTTGACAGCCCCTATTTAGTGATTTCAGTGGCGTTTTCGTAATTATGCTTTTTCGGCCTCTACCGAAAAAGTGCGCAACTGTAACCCCACCTATTTTTGCCCACTGAGTCCAATGGAACCATTTATTTCATGAAAATCCAACCGTTACTACCAGTTCTGGTTCCGGCCGAAATATTAGGGAAAAAATGGAAAAATGAGGTTTTGTGTTCTAGTTTCCAAAACTTGTACTTTTTCACTTCTAACCCTTGATTAACTCATTTAAACACTTCATAATCATGATTTAAAGGATTTTGGGCAGCATAACCCCTTAGGGTTATGGCTTTTCTAATTTTACAACTCAACTCAAAAATCATAAAAACCAAACAATAATTATGAACAACAACTCAAGAAGGCAAGTTCATGAAGTTACCCTCTTTGGCTTCTTGGTTTCCTCTTAATCTAGGCTCCTCCTACCTCTCTTCTTGATCTCAAAGTGTCTCTTCACCACTATAGATTCATGAGAAACAAGAGTTTAGAGAAGGATTTCGTGGAAGATCACAAGGAAAATGCTTAAAAGACAACACTTACCTTAGCTTCTTCCTCCTTGAGCTCTCCTCTTCTCTCTATTTCTCAAGCTCTCTCTTCTCTCCTTTTTCTATGACTTGTGCGTGAAGTGTACATGAAAGAGGAAGGAGTTTGTGTTTAATAAATTGGTCTTCTTCCTTCCTAACCATTGATTCCATCAAGGGCCCAAGTTGTGACACTTGTCACCATTCCCTTCCCTTCACAATTACTCAATTGTCTTGCCATCAATTTGAATCAATTTCTTCCTTTTCTTCCTCCAAAAATCCGTCCCTCTCATCCTCTCTTACAAGACAAGTTAGCTTCTTACATGTCATCGTGTGTGTCCTCTTCCAATCACTCAAGTATTCCATCATTCCTCCAACTAAGTCAAAATGTGCACTCCACCATGCAATCATGTTGCTTATTTCTTCACTCAAGCTTCTATCCTCATGCACTCCATCACCACTCCATTTTGTGTGTACTCAATCTTGGTCATGATTTCCTTCTACTTATGACATGTGATCATGCATCAATTAATTTTTCCCCCTTTTTCTTTCATGTTGGACGAAAATTAGAGAGGAAGAGGAGAGAAAATTGTTTTGCACAATTCCATAATTCACACAATTGATTTTATGTATAATCCCCCCTTAATTTCTCAATTCTTGATTTATTCCACTAAGAATAATCACAATATGCATTTTCCTTTATTTTCCTTGATTAATTGAAATTAACTCCAATTAATTGGAAAATAATTAATCTTGGGCTAAATTGGCAAAATTATGATTTTGCTATCCCCTTTGTAATTTAATTCAATTTTTGCATTAATTTGGTCATCTCCTTATGAATATGAATGTTTCAAACTTCACAAGATCCAAATTCATGAATATTCACCATTATATTGAATTATTCAAATAATTACAATATATTTTTTGTGAATAAAATTTGGGATGTTACAGTGAAAACCCAACCAGTGCAGAATAGTGGGGCTGGGCCTTGCTCATATATACAAGTAGATTATGTGTTTATATTGTTCATTAATTGGTGCATATGTGACGCATATCATATTTACTTTTTACATTTTCTATGAACAATAGCATGTTTCTACTGGGATTTTTCGGAATCTCACCCTATTTTTAAATAAACATCTCAGCGGGTGCCAGTGGGTAAAAGGGCAAATGTATAGACACCAGGAAATGATTGGCATGTGTCGTGAGGCAAGGACATGATCGTGGTTATAATTACTTTATGTTTGAATATTTTAGAGAATTTTGTAAATATTAAGTTTCTATGTTATTTTCTGTATTCCGTTGACGAACGACGATGGGATTGTAAATGAATATTTTTATCAATATAATTATACTTTTCTGTATACCAATGGAATTCCGTCTTTATTACTCTTCAATTATCGAAATGAAAACGGATGTTGACATTTCTTCATATTTAAACATTTTGAAACTAATTTTTCAATATATGATCTAAACAAGTTTCTATTAAATTGATTTTTTATTTTATAAAAATCTATCCAAACATAAATCATATTATACTAGTTGACTCTTACTCGAATTTAAGTTTGCAAATGTCAGTTGAAATAAATGTTACTTTTGCCAACGTTAATCCAAACAAATCCTTTGAAGGTGGCAGGTTAAAAATCCGTACAAATATCATGATATGTTACTTCTAATCTTTAATATAAAATTTAGTTAATTACATTACAAGCTATTCCTTCTGATCCTTAATATAAGATATATTTGAAAGTTGATCTTGGTTCTAAATATAAGACATAGTTTTTATATTTATCAATCTTTTTCTAATTTACCTTAATTAATGCTTCCTCAACACTAATTAAAGATGAGAGCATCTGAGAAAATTAAGGAAGATGATTATGATGTTTTTTAAAATATATGTTATAGTAATTAGTTTTTTAAGCTAATCAAATTAGATAAATATATCATATATTAAAAAATAAAAAATAGAAGGAGTAGATCTTACGTGGAGGTAGTATATATTTTAAAGTCAACTTCATATTCACACACTAATCTTACGAGTGAAGGCTAGCAAACACAAAAAAACGTGTCGCACAATTGTCCATCCGTGAGTATTGTTGTCATCCTCTGTTGCCATTGTAAGAAGACAAGTGTATAAGAATGATTTGATTCAAATGCCATTTTAGTCCTAATGCTCTTGCCCAATTGATTAATTAAGTAATGGCAAATCCACTACAACAAAATAAATTACAATACATATAAAAGGGAAAATATAGAAAAAAAACTTTAAAATTACAAAATCTCAAATCATATTTGTTATCAAGAATTGATAAACAATTCATAACTTATTTTATGGTAAAAACCTGATTTAGAATTTTGTAATTTTAAAAGTCTTTTTCTGTCATTTTTTCATACATACATAAATGCATAATAATATAAAAATAAAAGAAATATTCTAGGTTATGAAACGCGGACTAGATTGGCAGGTTCGGACCTGAAACCGGTGAACCAGTTCGTAAACGGTCAGGTCCGGGAGTCAAACTGGTTAGCTTTTTTTTTTTTTTAAAATCAATTTTATTATTGGAAAAAAGACAAATAAATACTACTTGAATTTCAAAATCCCAAATTAATGATTTCCCAAAAATCTGAGTTGTCAATTACTATATTGTTTTTATCAATCTCATTACTCTTATTGTCAACAAAACCAATTTGGGATTTTAAAGTTCAAGTGGTATTTAAGTTTTTTTTTCCTTTTTTATTTTCTTTATAATTTTATATGAATAACCTTGAAATCTTCATTTTCACCTGTTTGATCTCGGGTTAGCTTCAATTTGACTCAGTATCCCAATCAGTTAAGTGACCGATCCGGTTTAATTTAATTACCTTAGAAATACTATAATGTGTGTGTATAACCGTTAAGCGCATAAAATTTATGCATAATGAAAATGATAAAATATGTATGTACTCATTGAGATCATATTTTTAATTAAATAATGCGTAAAAGAATTCATTTGTTATATTTTCTATAATAACATTTTAGTAATGTTTTCAATATAAATAGTTAATTTAATTGTAAGAAGTTGTTTTATTTTTTATTTTTTTAAAATTCATATTTTTATAGTTATCAAAATAATTTTTTGGCCCGAATAGTACGTTGTATCATTTTGGAAAGAAATAGTTCAAGTCTGAGTCAATTTTTTTTTTTTTTTTTGGTAAACGAGTCTTGAGTCTATGATCATTGGATTTTTGAACTACAGACAGAAATAGCAATAAAACGACACATCCGGTCCGAACGACTTTTACCATGGCGAGATCTGAAAATTTATATAAATATTTTTTTAAAAAAATTTACAAGGGTTGTAAAAACCAGGGAGAAGACACAAAAACACCCATCAAATTTGCAAATTCTAATTCAGTCTTCCAAGCGATATAATCACTGTGAAGTTTCTAGGAATTCGTATAAGATTAAAATTTGTAACAAAATTAGTTAAATGACCTTAATTGAACTTTGAAAAATCAAAAACGAAATAATAACGATAGTTAACAAGTACTCTCTCCAGTCTTAATTATAAGACAAAATTGATTTTTTGGAGAAATTAAGGAAGCTAATTATATTACTTTAGAATATTTATATTTATATTTTTTTTTCTTCAAACTAATTAGTTTGACTAATAAATTAATATATAATCTAAGGATATATAACATATCATATGATTAAGTAACTCATTTAGCTTCCTTAATTTCTTCAAAAAAAGTCAACTTTGTTTTATAATTAGGACCGAAAGTAGTAACAACTATGATTCATCAAATTACGACAACTAAGGAAATAATAACTAATTTCAAAAAATTTATTGCCGAATGTCAATAACAACAATATTTTAACAAACAATAACTCCAACTTATCAAATGCCAACAATAATAAGACATAGATAATTAATTGCACTTTAGAGCAATTACGTTATTTCACAAAAAAAAAAAAAAAAATTCCACAATAGTGCTTAAAAATTTTATAGTAATCAATCTATTTCGGTGATATTTTGTAATTCCTATATTTTGGAGGTTCTTATTTTCTTTTCCCTCTAAAAATTATTCATGTTAAAAGTGACTTTTTCAACTTAAAAAGCTAATTTAGATTCAAATGATATTTGATACTCGTATTAGCTTATAAAGCAACTTTTTTTTTTTTTTTTTTTTGTCAAAAATCACTTTAAAGTTGAAGCAACTTTTTTTTTTTTTGGCTTATATCTCTTGGTTTTTTTTCATTTTTTTTTTGCCAGTGTTTTTCTTCATATTTAAACATTTTGAAGCTAATTTTTCAATATATGATGTAAACAAGTTTCTATTAAATTCATTTTTCTTATAAAAAGCTATCTAAATACAAATCACATTATACTAATTGACTCTTACTCCAATTTAAGTTTGCAAATGTTAGTTGAAATAAATTTTACTTTCTCCAATGTTAATCCAAACAAACCCTTTGAAGGTGGCGGGCTAAAAATCCGTACAATATGATATGTTACTTCTAGTCCTTAATATAAATTTTAGTTAATTGCATTGCAAACTACTCCTTCTGGTTCTTAATATAAGGCATATTTAAAAAGTTGATCTTGATCCTAAATATAAGACATAGCTTTTATATTTATCAATCTTTTTCTAATTTACCTCAATTAATACTCCTTGAACAATAATTAAAGATGAGAGGGAATAAGAGAATTAAGAAAGATGATTATGATGTTTTTGAAAATATATATTATATTAACTAACTTCTTTAAACTAATCAAATTAGATAAATATGTCATATATTAAGAAATAGAAGAAGTGGATCTTACATGGAGGTGGTATATATTTTAAAGTCAATTTGTCAACTTCATATTCACAAATTAATTTTAGGAGTGAAGGCTAGCAAGCACAAAAAACGTGTCGCACAATTATCCATCCATGACTATTGTAAGAAGACAAGTGTATAAGAATGATTTGATTCAAATGCCATTTTAGTCCTAATGCTCTTGCCCAATTAATTAACTAAGTAATGGCAAATCCACCAAACGGGTGGTGTAATGAAGTGTGTTATCTCTAAAGTGAAATGCTTTTTGGAAATGGCTAAAAATACATAAACAAGTAAAAAGGGATTTGTAAGAAGGAACGGCTATAATAAGCCTTCAATGAAAGTTAGACAGATTCACAGTTTTATTCACAATGCTGCTTCAACTTTGAGCCCCAAGAAAAATACTCCTTCCGGTCTTAATTATAAGATAAAGTTAACTTTTTTTAGAGAAATTAAAGAAGCCAATTAAATCACTTTAGAATATTTATATTTATATTTTTTTCTTCAAACTAATTAATTTGACTAATAAACTGATATATAATCTAAATATACTAAAAATATAAATACTCTAAAGTGATTTAATTGGCTTCCTTAATTTCTCTAAAAAAATCAATTTTATCTTATAATTAAGACTGTAGGAAGTAGGAGAGTACAATGCCTCACTTATGTGTAATCTCTGTACAACTCACATGATTCCTTCTATCATGCTTTCCCAATAACAATGAGAAAAAAAAATAGCTTCAACATTATTATAAGAATCTCTTTAGAACCATGGCAACTCACTGTTCTTCTTCCATCCCCCTCATAAACAAGGCTAAGCATCAATGAGCAGAATCAGCAGCTGGAAGAAACTTTCTGTGTGATGCCTGAATATATATATATATATATATATGTACATAACATCTCAGAGAAAAAGAAAACAGCAGCTTCACAGGGAATCTTCTTGTTCTTCTAATCCTTCTAACAGAGATCTTAGATTTTGAAGTCCCTCAGCTGAAATGCTTCGCTTGACTGTCATCCTTTCTACCACCACGGGTGGCGGCGGATCAGAGTGGAAACAGACCATCACAACAGTTAAGTTGTCTTTTGATCCTCTCTTTATGGCTTCCTCTACCATTTCCTTGCAGCACAGCTTCACGTTGTTGTGCTTTCGAAGCCGCCTCCTGCCAAAATCGATTGCATTTTGGCTTGTGAATACATCCCAGATTCCATCACTCCCAATTATCAAGAACTCGTCTTCTTTGGTTAGTGTCATCAGTTTAAGTTCTGGCTCAGCAGTTAATGGCCCTCCCTGTCCTCTTTCGTTCATTTCCTTCATTCCTTTGATGTGCCAGTTGCCTAGAGCCCGTGTGACACCGAGTTGGCCATTCAGGTAACCATCATAAATGAATCCACCTAAGGATTCAATCCTCTTCTTTTCTTTGGTGCATAAGGGTTTGTGATCTTTGGACATTTCTATGGCACCTCCACACCGGGACAACACTGCCCTGCAGTCTCCGGCATTGGCTACAAGCAAAGACCTGTACCGCAAAAATCATGACAGTCCCTTTTTAAAATTATCAATGTCTATCTTGCTTCTATAATCATTACTCAACTATATGTATCTTTCCTTTCCAACCAAGACAATAACACAATTTATTTTTCATTTTTGGAGTCTCTCTTCTCATTTTAGATTCGTTTAAGGATTTGATCCTTGTGGTTTTGAGTTGGTTGTAATTCAGTCTTTAAAATTTGACTCAGCGCAACTCAGTCCCTATAATTTTGACTCAGTTGAAACTCAATCCCCCTATAATTTTAACCATTTAAAACTTTAGTCCCTAAACTTCATGAAATAAATAATTTTATTTTCTAAAATAGAGACAAATATTTTAAATAGTTAAACTACATGGATTGAGTGGAATCGAGTCAAAGGTCAGGGATTCTGAGTCAAAACTATAGGGACTGAGTTGAATTGAATTATAGTTCCGGAATTGAGTTATAACTGAGTCAAAATTGTAAGGATAAAAAGATTAATTCTTCCTTCTTTTAATTCTAAGAGCAAAAAGGCTCCTAAAAGTAAATGAATCAAGATTGCTGCTACCCAAAATCTAATGGTATAGAGCAAATACAATAATAAGTTCTCAAAGCCAAGACATAAAACCTCAGTACTTCCTAGGATCAGGCTCTTTTAAGCATGCCATGCAATTTAGGGAAAGCCAATATATTAGCACAGTTATGAACACAAAATGAACAGTGGAGAGAGGTGCTGCTTACCTTCCATGTATAATGGCGGTTAGTGCAGTTGTACCAGAAGACATGGCAGACTCAAAGGAACAAAACTTTGCAAAAGCAGCATCAATCTCCAAGAATGACCTTGTGACCACCTTCTCCATCTCCAAGGGAAACTCAGCATCTTTTACGATCTCTTTTGGCAGATAATCACGGACGAATTTCGCAGCACTCTCACCACCATGTCCGTCAAATACCTGCACATCAAGTTTTTTTGCCATGAAATGTCAAATTCTGCAAGACAAGAAAGACCAAAAGAACCGAATAGTGTTTGAGTCAAGTGGAAGAAACCCTATCTTCCTTTAGTGAGGAGAGAGTTCGATCAAATCTTGTAAATGGAAAAAATCATATTGGGGAAGTAAATTAATGCTTCCCTGATAACTGAAAGCTTCATTGTATTCTTCTCATAATAAAAAGTTACACAACCAATTGGTTTTATCAACACATGCAGACTAGTTAGATATTTTTATTTCAGTTACATAAGTAAAAGAACAACTAGATTTCTAGTTACCTCTCTTTGTTTATTCTTAAGATGGAAAAAAAGAGAGTCTAGTAGTGAATCTTTAATCAAGTGGTTAATAAATGTAGACCAGCTAGTTATCAATTAGTGGAAGATGTTCATCAAGTGTTAGCTTTGATTCTTAATACTACCTCTAGTCCTTAATATAAGAGTTAGTTGAGGGTTGGATTTCCACTGTCTTCCAAATTTATATTTTTTTCCTCAAGTATCCCTATTGATTGAACATATGAAGCAGTTTCAGCCAAGAATAGTCATGATGAAATATGATATTTTAAGAAAACCAACCTATATTTGTTACAAATAATCAACATAACTAGTTTCATTCATCCACCCAAATTAGCCAACTAGCCCTTATATTAAGGACCAAAGGTAGTATCATAAATTGGTGTCTAGTCCCAAACTTCAGGGCACATGAAGAATGTTGAAACTTCCTAATACAACAAGGAGGAGGAGGAGGAGGAAGCCTTATCCCACTAGGTGGGAATGGCTACATGCATGCACGACACTATTGTGCTTTATAGATAACTAAATCTCTGGATGAATTGTTGGCCAAGAGGTGACAAAATAAGATGTTGATTAAAGAATTGAATTGAAATTCATGACAGCAACAGAAGTTAGTATAATTAGTCAGACGGCTTACTCCATAAAAGGAAACTGCTTCCTCACTGATAACTTTATACCCAAATTCCTTTGCCATGTCTTCAACACATATGTGGGTGTCCTCCATATAAGGTCGTTCTCCAATATCTGACCACTCACCGGACCGAAGAACAGGGACAAAGTTCATCAATGTCTGTTTTCTGTCTCCAATCACTGCATCCTCACCTATGCTTTCCAGCTGAATGTGCCACAGGAAGAATGCAAAATAGTTTGAGATAAACTGATAATAATAGGAGCCATAAACAATAAAGAAGAAGTAAGGTAATTAAAGATGTTCAGAGCATAACTTGAGAGCCATCATCAAAAGTAAGAGCAATCAATCTCAGATTCACAATCAGATAGTTAACTATGAATTGTACGATACAATTATGAAGAACACCAACAAGTTGTGCAGATTGAACTAAGACTCGAGCAGAAAAGGAAATGCTAAAATAAAGGCAATTTACATCACAAGGACTTGGATAGTCCCAACCACGAAATTACAGTATATCACAAAGAATTTAGAACAAATTATTATCATAAAATTCGCAATGACAGGAATCTCACAAAGGGCAAGGATAATTCCTGTAGCAATAAAACTATTACCAATAGATAAGCATCCTATGGTACATGTAGGCTGTAGCATACTCCTATTTCATTAATGGAGAAGCTGTTCTTCAGCCAAAGAACATTAAGGAGAATCAACATAAAAAGTCTAAACAACTCTAAGAAAAATCCATGACTTGATACAGAAAAGGAAGTGAATGAGCAATAAGGTTCAGCCAAAGTTGGAGGAACATTTCACGCAAGGAATGCAGAAATAGATTATCTCAACTAAATCAGAAAACACTGACCAACATAACACAGGGCCATAACAAATCAAAGACCAAAAAAAATAAAAGAAAGAAAGAGAACACAGGAGAAGCTGTTAAGTCGGGTCTAGATACCCTCTCGATGCGATTTGAAAACATCCCAAAAGGGACAATATTGCTGGGATGTTACAGAAGCCATCCATTTGACATGAAGAATTGAAAGAGAAATCAAGAACGAACTATCAAAACAACAGAAACAAGGATCGGTGAAGCAAAATACTTACGGGAAATGAATTTCCAACACTGGAAGTTGTTAAAGGAAGCTCCTTGTCCCAGTTCTCCATCTGGGTACGCAAGAAATCACAATGCAAAGGCCATGTCTTGCTTCTGCTCTCATGGGTCTCCATATCTATATTTTCTTCACCAACTTGCTCTGCGTCCTGCACACACATGGTGACAACAAGCAAACAACTTGCAGGTCTCTTCTGCAAGAGAAGAAAAAGGAAAGAGAGTCACTTGGATTTTGATTCTGAGGATTATGGGGAGAGAGAGAGAGAAGAAAAGATTCTGCGAATATGTTGTGAAAAATAGAAGGAAGGGAGGTGCTGTGTCTGTTTATAGAAATTTCGAGAAAGTGGGTATATAAATGAATAAATGATCGAGAACGAGTAAGCTTGAGATTTTTTTTTTTTTTTTTAATGAAACGTGGCTGGAAATTAATTGGTGGGGTTTCTGTTTATAGTATTATTTATGGGGCGACTTTAGGTTTTAGGTGTTGGTTATAAGTCTTGGCCATGTCTTTTTCTTAGTTTTTTTTTGACCAAATTTTTCTTAGTTTATCTGTACCAACCAAAATGCTTTTCTTGATATTTTCAAGATAATTCATTTTGCATATGACCTAAAAAGAAATAAAATATTAGAAAGAAGAGATTAATTTCTTCCATATTTTTAGTGTCATGCCAAAAGCTCCGTATTTCACGTTTTTTCTCAATAGATTTGGATTTGAGAAAGATCTCTCAACAGATCTAGTTGCAGGGGAAATCTTGGAATTTCCATGAAAATTGAAAGTAAAGGGACATGGAATATCTTTATACAGAAAAAAATAAAACAGAAAATCAGAGGGTCAATTATACAGAAAAAACGAACACAAAGGATTTTAAAATCTAGTCATTCATTGAATTCGTGAATATCTTTATTTTCATTTTTATTGTTGAATTAGGGAAAATGTTATTTTATTTTTTTAATCTGATAAAGAATGAATTAATATAATCTCAGCTCAAAAAATAATATAATCAAATAATATAGATTAATTTTATATATTAAAATTGATTGATATTAATTTAATTCATTTGGTTGACTTTTAACCGTTTTTTTAGGTTGATTCATTATTTCAATCTAACAAATTGAGAGGGTGTTTGTGATAGCGTTTTGAACAGTCAAAACGCACTTATTACGCAAGCCGAGAAAAAACTCCTCTCACATACTTACCTCGTATACCGTGAATCACGAATTATAAGCACGTTTTGGACAAAAATAAGCTTTTCCAAACGAGCACTGAATCAGAAATTATTTAAATAATTTTGCAATCAAAACCGAACAATATTATTTAATTTTTATTGCATTAAGAAATATGCAATATAAACGTTTGCACCTCTGAATGAGTTATTTCTATTTATATGATGAATGAAAGTAAATCAAGGAATGTTATAGTTATAAAGTTGACTTTCTTTAACCATTTATATTTCTTTGGCCAAAAAAAAAATCTATATTTCAAAAAATTAAAATTATTTTTAAGTAAATATATTATTTATGATATCAAATGCATAAATACTCATTTATTAATTATTAATTAGAACATTTAATAAAGATATTTTTAAAAAAAAATTAAATAAATTATGGAGATAAAAATTTTACCGTTTTTACCCATTGAATAAATCCTCCTTCCCAAAACGATAAATCATAAGAAAAAATTTGGCCTCCCAGGAAATATACCTAGAGAAATAATATTTTTCCTTTAATTGAAATAAAATTATTAAATTAAAATTCTTTCTTCTCTTGATTTAAAAATCCCAACAGCTTTTACCTTTTCACACAAATCTCATATATAACTTATTATAAAAATTTTTATTTCTAAACCTTATTTTGAATTTATAAAATTATATTTTATTCCATTTCAATGTTAAGAAATATTTACATATTCCATGAATATCAAGAACTCTAACAAATAAAAACATAACAACTCACATGATTTTAATCTTAGTTGAATAATGATTCATCTAGAAAAAAAAAAATTCAAATTTTATCTTGTTTTTAAGAAAAATATTGGTTTATCATTTGATTTTATTTTATTTTTCAAATTAAGATATTTTTCATTAAAAACAAAATGACATTTGAATTTTTTTCATATAAATCATCAATTAACTAGGATTAAAATAATATGCATTGTTATGTTTTTATTGAACAGAATTCAAATGATATGAAACTCCCGGAGTATGTAAATATTTTTTTTTTGTCAATTACTTGAGCTCTTAATTAATTATAAAAGTATTAAATTATTATTATTTCTTTATTTTCAGTTGAGGGAGGGGTTGAATACTTGAATTTGAATGGTAGAAGAAAGAAGAAACAAGTACACGCGTAGAGGAAAGGGAGGTACATGGAGATGGAGTCATATATAAGAAAATGAAGTGAACGTGGAAAATGTTATGAAAAGTTAGCATTTAAAATATAATAACGGTCCCTCCATTATTGGGGGTTTGCGCTGGAGATGCTTTTCCCATTTGCACGAAAATTCTTGAAAATTTGGGCATTGAAACTTGAAAGCAGCATTTGTAATTTATTAATTAATAATTTATAATTAAACAAAGTTTTCTTGGCAGTTGGCAGCTAGGTGCACGCGTTTTGCTTTAATATTGGTGGCTTCATCAACCAATTCCCAAATTTTTGAGCTGCTTCTTTGATGTAAGAAAGACAGAAAGTTTATTTTATTTTTAAAAACTTTTTTTAAAAAAAAAATAAAATATGTTTGATGAACTGTTTTCAAAAAATTATTTTTAAAAATAAAAATATAAAAAAATTTTAAAAACTAAAAACAAGTTTTAGTTGTTTTTTTTTTATTTTTTATTTCTATTTTTTGAGGTAACCACTTATTCATTATAGGCACTACGCTATTAGTGACAACCACAACCGTGTTACTATTGGCGACCATACTACCACATCACTTCAAAAACATATTTTTTAAAACAGCTATCTAAACATTTTTTTTTTGCATTTTTATTTTTAAAATCTGTTTTACAAAACTATTTCTAAAAACAAAAAACAGGAAATAGAATCAAACAATTCCAAAACCTTTAACTTATCCATATTAAATAACAATAATAATAAAGATAGTGATATCTAATTTCACAAAATTTTGACTGCGTATCAATGATAATAACAATAATAATTTAACAAGAATAAACAATGAAAAGCTGTTTACAAATTGCCAACAAAAATTATTCTAATTGATAAAAAGTTAATGAGTAATCCACAAGATCATGAATTCAAACCTTATTACCAATATAATATAACGACTTTATTGATAACTGATCTGTACATACTTATCTAAGCGATATATTTGCTCAAGAATTAACTTATTGTATGTTTGGGAAATGATGAAATCATAGTTTAAAAAGTTCTATTCCGTAAGTCAAAACAAAACTCCTTTAACATACTTACCTCATAAATCATAAAAACACCTATAAAAAAATAAAACTCGAAACTGTTTTTTACCATTCAAATTAAGGACATGTATGTGATTTAATTGCAAAATGTAGTCCAAATTTAAAGATTTCTTGGTGAGGCATACATTGGAATTTGCAATTTTGTATATTTGGGGAGTATTTTTGTGAGGAAAATCCCAGAAAAAATACAATTGAAATTGATAAAAGATAAATAGGTGCTATCAATATATGAAATCCTATATTAGATCATAAGAGGAATATGAGATTAACAAATATCTCTAAAAAGACCTTTTTACCCTAGACTTATATGGCAATTTCCAATCTTCTCCCTCCCCTCTATCTCATTTTCTCTCATAGTCTACACCACCCACCATCACCTCCTCAATAAGTATGCAACCCTCATGCCAAACAATCAACAAGGCAATTTTTTTTAAAAAAAAAAATCAAAACAAATTTACTACTGTATGAAACAATTATTTGTTTCGTACTTTGTTATAAAGAGATTTAGACTTGTTACTCCCCAATTTATTTTAGAGAGGATTGTGAACAAATATTTTTTTGATAAATTAATTGTTGAATGCTACTTTGAAAGATCTGTTGCATATGAATGGAAGATAGTTTGCACACAACGGAAAATTGTTTGCACATTCATATGGAAAGTTTTTGTACATATGGAAGATTGTTTGCACACAACGAAAGATTATTTACTCACACGAAAGATCACTTGCACGCTTGGTAGCATTCATCAATTAATTTACCTTAAATGTATTTTTGAACGATTTTTCCTTTATTTTAAGAATATGAATATTGCAAAAATATAAAAATAAAGCTCACGTATAACCCGCAAGAATAAAGGGATAACTAAATTTTAAAGTTTAGTCACTCTAGTGACGTGAAAGTTCTCCCACAGGTAGAAGCTCTCGAGTTCAATTCCGTTTATAATATTAAATTATTAGTGTCTACTTCTTTAACTAAAAGAAATCACTTTTAAAAAAAATATTAATTAAAAGATTATCTTTATTTTAGATTTTATACACATTAAACTAATTTTTTAAAAAAATAAAAAAATAAATTTGGATGGCCCAGATTACAACTCCTCCTTTAGGACGAGCAAGGAAACTGATTTTGGGGGGGGGGGGGGGTTGGAAATTGGCATATAGCTTAAGCGCACAAAGGTTTTTTAAAGACATTTGTTGATCAGAAAAATATAATTTAAATTGGCAAAAAATAAATAGGTGCGGTCAATATATGAAATTACATGTCAGACCATAAGAGGAATCTGATTTTACGGGTTTACACGATAGTAAAAAAAATTTTGTTTGGACTTGCATGGATGTGGTTACCATAAGCAAATCCAAACAAGCTGATTGGATTCCAGAGGCCAAATTTGTCATCAAAAGTATAATAATAAGATATTAAATAATATTATCTAGAATAGTATCCTAAAAAGAAAACTAAAAACAAAATTTAAAAGATTCTTGAGATAATTCAAAATATCCCAAAGACATCAAATTTTCCTAATACAACAACAATAAAGCATTTATCTCACTAGGTGGAGTCGGCTATATGGATCGTACGACGCTATTGTGTTTTGTCGAAAACCATATATTTAGATATATTATTAATCAAAAGATCCCTCTCTATGAACTCATTGAGCCTTTGCTTCGGCTTTCTTCGATCTCGTTTTATAGGACTTATACTACTTGATCAACCCTCCTTACTGGAGCACTCAATGGCCTTCGTTGAATATGACCAAACCACCTCAAATGATTTTTTACCATTTTTCCTTTAACAAAGGCCCAAAAACATATCACATTTTCCTAATAATCTAGGAAATACTAAATAACTCTTAAACAAATTATTTTATTTCTCTCTCTGCGACATGAGGAATTGACAAAATTGTCATATGGAGTCCTATCATTAGGCCTAAATGTTCTGGAAACGTTGCTTCATCAATAGATCAACATTTTTAGAGGATGGAATACACAAGAACCTCATTTCAATTCAAGTTGGATTGTCAGAATTTGATGAATTGTTATATATTGAATATCATATTAATATTGCCAATGCACCTGTGTGTTATCTATTTGATATTGTCATTGCTTGTGCTAATGTAATGTGGCATCCACAAAAGCCTTACTATAATGAAGTAGTTGATTAAAACCAAATTGCAGAACCGAGACCCTTAAAACCAATAGTTTCTATTGGTTCAAACTTCAAAGGAGAGAATATTGAGTTATTAGCGTAATGTAATGTTGCTTTGTGAATGATGATTGGTGATTCATATTGATTTTACATTACTGTGTTTGATTTAAATATTTGTTGTGTGAATTCATGGACCGTGTAAGACCCTCTTTTGTAGTAATGAGTGAGTATGAAAGGAACAAAATAATGGAGAAGTCAAATCTATTGAAAAGGATTAGAAGGTGATGATGACGAAAGATTCATGATTGTTTTTTTTTTCAATATAATTTAATTGATAAAAATGATGCAAACATTTTGAAAGCTAAGTAATTGAGTAACAGAAATATGATTAGATGGAGCGAAAAAATTGACTTGTTGGATGGTGATTGGATTGCGTGACTTTTTCTAGAAAATTAATAAAATCTTCATTTTATATTTGAATATAAGATATGGCTTATTGTGTGTTCTTCCCTGTGTTCACTTGATAGCCAATCCCGGTATTGACGGCAATAAATAAAGTGAAGCACTATTTAAGATATAGTTGAAGTGAAGGTGCGTGAGCCTCCTGAAATATTTTTCAAGCAGCGTCTAGCATCTTGAATAATTTGTAATGTGTCGAAGGAATCCTGAAGTATTCTTTTTAGTTTATTTAGCACAAAAAAGTATTTTTTTTAAAAAAAAGTACATTTAGTGTGTATTTCGTAACATCCCAAATCATGGTTTCAAATCATGGTTTGCGTAACCCATGGTAAAACTCCTCTCACACACTTACCTCGTAAGTCGTAAAAGCTATTAAAAAATGCTAATCCAAACACACACTTTAATACCCTAAAATTGCTAGAGGAAAAATGCTTTTGATATTGGGCACACCCTCCCTTAAAGGACCTTTTTTGAGTGTTTATAGTGAGGTTTAAATTGCTCCTACAAAATTTAAGAAATGCAAAGGAGAACAAGGTTCTATATATGATTAAACGCCAAGTGGATTGGTTGGATTAAGAGTTAACAATTTATATAGCAATATTTGAGAAAGATTTGCCGAATAATACATTGAAAACTGGGATTGAAAGAGATATGTTGGATGGATAATTGAGGAGCATATGCCAGAGTACATAATATACTAAACAAGATTATATATAATATCCCTTCCATGGAATCCAACCAACCGTGACCTCCAAATATTAAATGTAAAAATAAACCCTTCCCAACTAAATTTGTATAATGCACAAAAACTAAAAATAAAACCCCAACTATGTTTTGGGTGTGTTCTGATTAGCTTTTGGAGAATAGTTTTTGGAGAAAAAGTGGATAATAGCTTTTAGAGAATAGATTATGAGAAACCATGGTTTTAATAAAATGAGAGTGTTTGGATGTTATGAACAGAATAATTTTTTCATGGTTAAATTACTAAAAAAGACATTAATTTTTGTGATAATTACATATAAAGAATAAGATTATATTTTATGTATTATTTAAGGATTAAGGTCCAAATTTAACAGCCAAGTTTTTCCTGAGGGGCATCTAGTACAAATAAATTTTAGAAGATGGAAAAATAATAATGAACAATTAAAAATGATTTAAATTTAACAAAATCGTTAAATTTGACCTAACGGCTTTAAATTATAAGAGAAGAAAACCCCTAACGACATTAAAAATGATGCTTAACCCATTATTTAACATTAAATTTCATAATTAATACCAAAAATAAAATAAATTTGTCTATATGTAATGTTAATTAAATTAACTAATTTTTTTAATATAATCAAATTAGAGAAATAAGTCTTATATTAAAGATAAGATAGAGTATTAAAATTTCAAAATTCTGAAAAAAAAAGACAAGAGAAAACGTTGAAATTCAAAAAAAAAAAAAAAGAGAGAGAGAGAGTGTGACATGAGACCCACATATAGGAAAAAAAACCAATGAAAGTGAGAGGGTGGGGCCACAAAGTTCAAAAAGTCAAAAAAATTAACTTATGCCCAAACCATGGTTTTGGGGTCTAAAACCATGGTTTGGGGTTAAAATAGCTTATTTGAAAAAATTGAGTGTTTGTGTCTTTTCTCAAAATCATGGTTTTGAGAAAAAAAAACACTTATTTTTTGGGATAGCCGAACACCTCTTAGTGAGTGTTTGACAATTTACCACACCTAGGTTTACGCAACCCGAGACAAAATCTTTCTCATACATTTACCTCATAAATCGTAAAAGCTATTTTCAAAATTAATCCAAACACACACAATGACTTCATGCTTTTCCTTTGGTGCTAACTTCAGAAAAATTTTACAGTGTAAGAATTTAAATTCAAAAGATCACAGATAATTGAAGCTTTGCCTAAGCCCAACTTCTATTAAGCCAGGCTTCCCGCATCAAGAGGCTCTTTAAGGTGTAAATAGTGGACCCCAGCATTGTACCAAAAAAAAAAAAAAAAAAATGACCACAGCATAGCATAGTCATATTTGATTGGCATCAATACATGCATGTATAATATAAAAATTCTAATGAACTGTATTCCCCTAAAAATATAAGTAATGAACCGCACCATTCAGGAGCCTGTATGGTGTCACTTATTTTTTAGACTTTGTGCAACATGAGCCACAGTAGTTAAAATTCAATAACCATCTTGTATATAAAAAGTAGAAATCCTCAGCATCTAGACATTCATAAATCAAAACCAGACAAAGAAAGAACTTCAAAATTGATTTAAATTAGAATGATGTCACTTCCAAGAACCAAAATCTTAAAACAAAGGCTGCTCCAAATTCAAAGGCCGTACTGCCCTACAAAACATAACTAACAACCATATATCACATTCCAGTAAATGCCTTCTTCCCACTAGAAGATCCAGCCGGGATCACTTTTAGCACGTTGAACCTCACCGTCTTTGAGAGTGGCCTAAAAATATAATGAACATGAAGGGAAATCAGTCATGACGAGATTAAGGCGTACAATACAAGTAATGTACAACAATAATATCCTGAACTTAGTGCCATCAGGAAAGGGTTTGCCCCAAAAATTCTAACCTGCACTGGCCAATGATCACATGATCTCCTTCTTTTACACGAAAGCAAGGAGACATGTGAGCAGCAATGTTTGAGTGCCTCTTCTCATACCTAGAGACATTTATAAAGACAGAAGTGAGAAAAACAATGAAAATTACAAATTGTGCTGGTCCAAGAGTGCAAAGGCCACATAAATTGAAAAATGAACATAACAGCCTGACGAAAGGGAACACCTCTGGTACTTCTTGACAAAATGGAGATAGTTCCTTCTAACAATTATGGTTCTTGTCATCTTAGCACTGTGACAAGTGCCAGCAATGATACGACCCCTGATAGAAACAGTGCCAGTGAAGGGACACTTCTTATCAATGTAGGTTCCTGTATGAAAGAAAGAAAAAAGCGAAGATCTTCCATAAGCAGAAGCGCATATAAATGGACAAATAATCAATCATTCCTATTAAATCACAATAACATGAAAACAAATAAAAAACGAGAAAATGTTCGTCCACATACTAGTCCAATACAACAACAGTTTTGGAACTAGAAAACAAATCAACAAACTTTGCATTAAATTAAGCCATTAATCCCCTCAAAGTCCTGAACTTCTATTTAAATTATATTTCATGGACATCTAGAGTTATTCTGTTCCAATCGTGTCTCATTCAAAATACAACTTAACCTGGTAACAAGAAAACCAGGACAATGGCTCACAATGATGCTAATTTCAGTAGAGTATCAGGTATGTAGACTAGATTGCAATATGTAGCATTAGGTTACAATGGCTCACAAAGAGGAAGGGACGATAAATGGCCACAAGGAAAACTTACTACGCATCCTTCAACCCACAAAAATAAAATTACCATGCCACCAAATCGGATTGAAACAATAGCCGAGTTTATTAACAATTCGCATCAATAAAAAATACCAGATATATCAAACAAAACCCATTTCACAACAATGACCTTGTAAATGGTAAAACAGGCAACAAGACAATGTAGATTTTTACAGACATAAAGACAGGATTTATGAAGAAAACCTTCAATAGCTTCCCTGGGAGTCTTGAATCCAAGACCAATAGACTTCCAAAACCGGTTCCCTCCTTTTCCAGGCCTCTTCCCCTTACCAGATTTCTTCGAGCTTCAAAAGCAGAAGCAGCCACAAACAAATTAAACAAAACAACAAAACGAAGAAATAAATTTATTCATGTCAAATCTGTGTACCTTAGAAACACTTTTGGCTGCTTCAGGAAAGCCTTCTCAGTCTGCCGAAAGTAAAATAAGCCAGAAAAACCAATAAATGAAAGATCGAAAACTAAAAATTATTGACACGATCAAAAGGAATTGAGGATCTGAATGTACTTGTTCCGCCATGGTTGAAGCACTTTGAGTTAGGGAACGGAGTGGCAGGATGCAGAGTGTGAGAGATCCGCGCAGCCACAAACCCTAGCGAGATTAACGATGAAGCTGAATGAGGATGACCATCGTTTTTTGTTTTGGTCTGCTTTCCACTTATAGGCCCCAATTTAGGCCCATGCTTATGGGCTTAATTAATAAAGACATTAGTATGGGCCTGGGCCTTTGTTCATAATGATGAAATCAAGCTCCGCCACAAACAAGACCTATAGAGTAATTAATTATTAACTTCATGTTTTTTTTTGTGATATTTATATTTGGGATAATCTCAATTAAATTCAGCTGAAATACTAAAATCTAAATTCAAGCTTATAAGAAGGCAAGATGGGAATATATATAAACAATGACAAAATGTATCACAAACTTATTAGAATGTAGACACCACTATGTCACAAAGCAATAGGGTGTTTAATGGTATGATTGGACTACCCAATTGTACGATTGCGGCCCATAAGCACGATAGGCAGCATGAATTTTTTTTTTTAGTGTTTGGTTCTTCAATTAAGTTTAATGGCTTTTGACTTGTTAAGTTGCTTTTGCCTTAAGCCAAACTTTGGAGCTTTTCACGATCCGCTTATCTGAAATTATTGGATTTGGCTTAAAAAATGATGGCGCTGAACCTTTTTTTTTTTTTTTTTTTAAGAAAATGGTGTGTAATATTATGAAGTATTTTTTTTGGATTTATCTAGTATCTTAAAATGTATTTTAAGTAGCATGCAGTATCATAAAATAATTTTTAGTGCTTTTAACCCCTAAAAATATTTTTCCAGTTGTATTCAGTGTGTTGTCAGACTGATTGCAATTTTACCCTTAATATACTTTTTCAGCTCAAAAAATTACTTTAAAATATTTTTTAGTGCTTTTAATCCTTTAAAATATTTTTTTAGTTGTACCTAGTCTTAGGAGACTGACTACAATTTTACCGTTAATGTATTTTTTTAGTAGTAACGAGCACTCAAAACTTAGAATACCGATTTATTGATTTTCATCCACTCTAAAATATTTTTCCAGTAGCACTTAATATTTTAAAGTAATTTTTAAATATTTACTTTATTTTTTAAATATTTTTCCACCTACTCTCTCTTACCATTATCACAAAAGTCACTTATGTTAAAGTCAATCCAAACAAGTTCTACCTTTGCAAAAGTCACTTATACAACCGCCAATCTAAACAATAATCTATTACACAATTTAACTTTTACCTAAAAATAAGATTGTAAAAAGTCAGATTGAAAAAAGCCACTTTTACAATTACTGTTCCAAACACACACCAAATGTTTTCATGAAGCACGTTAGTCTTGTTGGCGCAATTCATTTTCTTGAAGGAAATTTCAATTCTTTGAAGGTCATATGCAACCATGAAGTCTGCCTGAATCATGGTCGCAAAGGATAGCTATTGTATGATAAGTAGGTTTATAATTGAAGCACATTACTCCCTCAATAATACTTGTGGGTAGAAAAGGCTATAAAATGTCAAGAATATGTGTGTATAATAGGTCCTATTCTGCTTCAAGTTCAACTTCAACTTTTGAGAGAAGTTCATGTGGAATCCCAAACACCACTGTCCACTGTCCCAGAAATGATGAGCATATTAACTATTTCAACTGCATTAATAAACTTTAATCATTTCTTTTTTGTGAATGATGAACAATATAACAAAAATTGGATGTTAGAAATTAAATGAATGATATATAAGTAGTGTTTTGACAATTGTTTTAGTGTGATAAACATGTAAATATCTTCCCATTTGTAGGTAAGAATACAATAATCGATTTTCTAAGAGTTTAATAATACAATAATTATTAATTGTATAAAAAATTAATTAGAAATAAGTCATTTTCTGCCTTAAACACAAATAGTTCAAGCACATAACACAAAAAAAGACCAAATCACTCAAGTGGAGTAGTAAAATATGAATTTAAATTACAAACGAAGGATGTGAATAAAACAGCCATGAGATTAAATTTGTTACATAACATCATTTACTAAATAAACTCTAAATAAAAATAAAAGAAGACAAATTTGCATCTCTAGTAGTCCTCTAACTTTACACAAGGTTTTATTTTAGTCATTTAATTTTGTAAAGTATCTTCCTAATTTCCTAACCCTAACTCTACGAACAAAAAGGATGACATTGAAATTTTAAATGTTGACAAAGCATTCTTAAACATTAACATATTAAGTTTAATCATAAAAATAGTAATAATTGGTATGGAGAAAAAATTATTTAATTAAGATTAATGGTATAAGCCTGGGTCAAAGAATTGAAAACATAATTTATAAAATTAATTAATTAAGAGACCACATTGAAACAGTGCATAAAATTAACTTCACAATAATCACCTGTTATGCATGCCATCCTTTTGTTTCCTACGCTAATTCCTTCCAATGAAATATAATACTACCTCCAGTTTTAATTATAAGATAAAGTTGATTTTTTTTTTGGAGAAATTAAAGAAGCTAAATAAGTTACTTATCATATCATATGTTATGCATCCTTATATTATATATTAGTTTATTACTCAAACTAATTAGTTTGAAGAAAAAATAAAAAATATAAATATTCTAAAGTAATTTAAATAGCTTCTTTAATTTTTCTAAAAAAATCAACTTTATTTTATAATTAAAACCGGAGGGAGTAATTTTTTTTCCTGATTCTCTTGTTATAATTGGAGTATAGAATACATCTGTCCAAAAACAATCGCACTTTGACCAAACTTCATTTCGAATATATAGATTATCACCCTCTATTGGAGCTAAACAGTCTCCAAATTTTTCATCAATTCTGTCATAGATTTGTGTGACCATTGATGTTGGTCCCCTTCCAAGCCCAACAAGACCAGAAAGTACAAGAGGAAAGTGACCCCTTACTTTTTTACTACATCCAAATATGAACAAAGGAAATCCCACATAGGTACCAGGTATTGTTTAAAGTTTGAGTAAAGTATAGAACAAGTGGCCAGCTGTAGCTGAATAATTATCACCATATGATAGCATATATTTACACTGACAACTATTTGCTTCATAATAGACAATATCTACACATTGCATTACAACTTGGTTACACACATGGGTATGGTAGTAAACAGGAACGAGACTTCGGAAAATATTAGTATTCAGGTACATTGGAAGACCTTGATTGTAACTATTTGTGGATGGCATGCATTCTAACCAAGTCAATTCACTACTTGTTCGTATTGCACCCAAAAATTAAAATGTTTCACTCAATTTTTGGGATAATTGACTACTATAAGGTCTCAAAGAAGGAAGAAATGTAATAATAAAAAAGTCTTACAAAAACTAGGCAGCATATGTAATGATAAGTCTCAGTGTAAGAAATGACAACATGTTCTTATTACTCACTTTTTGTTAGATCTTTTGGTGATTTTATTTGTTCATAGGAACCACATAGTGATTCTACCTTTTATTTTTAATAGCTGAACAAAATATGGCGTTCAATTAATTATCTGTGTTGATGAGGCCGTATGTTGTGTATATTAGAATGTTAAAGGAGTATTGCATGAGGTATTCTCCTCTACCATGGCCAAGCACAATAGGATGTGGATCATTGTTTGTAGCGCTAGGATTATTAGGGAACAAGTAATTTACTCTCTCGTCAGATCAAAGCAAGGTAGATTCTTTGGAAGTGCGCTGTGGTGTTATCGAATAGTGGGGATTTTGGAGAATCGATCACGGTATATGATGTTTATGGTGAATGAATCTTTGGCTAATTTTAGTTAGGGGCGAAAGGATATCATACAAGTTGAAACGAGGAAGAAGATTGTGAAGGGGAGAAGATTATGTTTATAAGATGCAAGGTTCTAAAACCCAGACCGGTCACTGAATCGGTTGGGGTACTGGGTCAAGGATTAGTAAGTCAGATCGGAATCAAACCGGAGCTAAACCGAGGCTAGAACGGTGAGAAAGGGAAGATTTTAGAATTATTTATATAAAAATTTGAATAAAATATTAAAAAAATTTAAAAAATCGGTCAGACCGTGAGAAAACTGGTCAAACCACGTGAAACCTGGTTAAACCGGGATTAATAGCTAAACCGGACTGTCGGACCACCAGTCCAACGGTTTCGTGGTCGGACCGGCCGGTCTGATCCGGTCTTAAAAACACTGATAAGATGTCATTATTTTTTTAGAGTGTTGGAGATTATAGTAAGGAGTATGATATTATCCATATAGATGTTTGCTTATATAATAAAATATTTGAGTAAAAATGGAAAGAAAAGAAAAATAAAATTCATATAGAGGGAAAGGATGTATGCTCTTGGAAAAGGTAAAGTCAGAAAAGAATATTCTACTTGTAATACGAAAAACTGCTCTATTCTGGCTCACTGAAAAGTGGTTTATTTGCATGATGTTAAAGATCAAATGCTTAATGCAATGGTTGCACATTGTATTGCATATACTAATTATTAGATTAAATAGCTTTTAAGTTGAATCAAGCCAACAAAATAAATATGTCTAACAATTATGTATAAAATTTATCCAAATTCACCCGTGACTTGATCCTCAATTAAAATTCCATCAACTACTAGAAAAAAAAGGCTTTTTAAGACTGTTCTATCTAGACCTTTCTTCTGCAAAGATGGTTTAAAAAATGTGAGTAATGGCATTTTTATAAGTATATGTAAAATTTTATATTGATTCTACATACAATAAGTCTACAATATACTTTTTTAAACATGTTGCTTTTACAACCGATGTAAAAACTATTAAAATATTTTTTATAAAAATAATATTTATAAACTCTTAGAACTACTCTGAATACAACTAGTCTAAAATATATTTTTTAAACCGGGTGTTTGTACAACAGGTTTAAAAAGTATCAAAAATATTTTTTTAGAAAAATAATATTTTTAAGCTTTTAACCAAGTGTTGCGAAATCCGGTCTAAAAAGTGGTCTAAAACCTTAAAGAAAATAATGTAGACTTCACTTGGTCACCCCTTCTAAACTAAATTTCACAATCTTTGCATCTCTCATCTTCGTTCGCCGGCTTCCTCAACATTAATTTTCTTCTTTGTGCTGGTCTCCTCCATGCCGTTTTGTCTCCTATGTGTGCTTGTCATTTTCTTTGTGCTTGTTGGCCTTTTTGTGCACGTTGTCTTCCAAATCTATGCTTGTCATGTCCAAATATGTGCTCATCATGTCCAGATTTGTCCTCTTTATATCTAAATCGTGCTATCTGAAGCTCTCATCGCGTTGTCGTACAAATCTATGCTCGTCTTCACTGCTGCCATATTTATTCTAAGATAATGCATTAAACTCCTTTTTATCATCGTTTTAATTTTATCAAATATATTCTTATCATTGTCTAAACTATTATGAATCAAAATTGTTTTTGGCCAGCTTGAATGTATCATCATCTCTTTGGATTTAATATTTTCTACTCTTCTATGATTTCTTATTGTTGGATATTGTTTGTTGCGATTTTATTAGATATGGGTTTTTTCTTAAATTTTTCATATTTATCTTCTATTTTATTGAGATCTCATATAAAACTATAGCTTCTCTTTTACGATTTTATGATATCTTATCCATATTTCAAAATCTCAACTTCACCTAAGCTGCAATTTTGAAATATGGATTTTTCTATTTTACTTTTAGACCAGTAGTAGTTTATCAAGTCTAGAAAGTGTCTAGCTTTTTAAATTATTCAACTCTAAACATATACCAAGTGCGGCCTAAAAAAGTAGTTTTTAGTCCGTCTAAAAGACCTTTTTCCTAGTATTGTATCCTGTTACATATTCCTTCCTCACAATCAAATTAATTATTTGTTGAAATGCAAAATTGAGATTAACTTAAAATGACTAGATGCCGTGAAATCATCAGATGCTCTTAGATATAGGAAATAATTGCCTTCTTTTACAATTTCAAAATTTGACTAACATGTTATGATGTAATAACGTTAATTTTTCATTTTGTTATACGAGTAATTATATTGAAGGAAACTAATGATAAATGGTATGAATAAAATCATCATTTGTAAGTTACGAAATATTATCCTAGTTTTCTAAAATAAGAATTATTTTATGTTTTTAATTTTTTGAGGATTTTATATGGAAAAATTATAATATAATCCTATATTAAAATACTTTAAAAACAAATAGTTAGCACCATTCATCATATTTTATAGAGTAAAATACATTGATTACCTCTTTGTTTTACCTAAATTACACAAACCTCCCTTCTATTTTGAAAACGTATATAGACTTCCCTTGAACTTAAAATACAAGTTACTGAAACCTCCCTTACATATTTGATATTCCATTTCCATCCACCCAACCATTAGTTGACCGTTAAGTTTGACTATTAAACATTAACTTTGACCAAAATATCCCTTTTTCAACAAATGAATAAACAATTATATTTTCCTAAAAATAAATTTTTATACAAAAAAAAATTATAATACATGTTCAAAATTTCCAATATATTATAAATTTTTTTAATTTTTATTATATTATAAATTTTAAAATTTGTATCATATTTATTGAAACTTATTTATTTAGTATTCTTTTAAATGACTAAAAATATACCTTTCAAATGAAAGGCAAAAAGAAAAAGAAAGAAATATATTTTATTTATAATATATTATTAATAATGTAAATTTGATACAGTATATGACTTATATTAATTTTAAAATTTAATTTTTTAAATATAGTTTTTGCACATACATTTATAAAATGTTTATTTTAGTATGCCTCTATTAATAGGATTAATCATGTTTTTAATTAAGTTTTCTATGTTTACATTAATTAAATTAATTAAGTATCTATCTTAATATGAAATATTTAACATATAACTATTTACAAAAGTAAAAGTTAAGTTAAGAAAAAGAAAAAGAAACTCTTAAATTACTTAAACAATTTTAGTTAAAATTAGGAAATTAGTAACAATGAAGGATAAATTAGTAAATAAAATTTATTTTAATATAAATTTTAATTTAAAAAATAAAAATCCTTAACGGAATTAACGGTTTAAACTTAAGTGTATGTTTTCAAAATAGAGAAAAGGTCCGTGTAATTAAGATAAAACGTAAGGGAGCTTCAAGTATTTTACTCTATTTTATATCATTCCATGAAATCAAATTGGAGTTCGCTTTAGAATGAAGGTGAATCGACTTTAATGCCCTCAGTGTCATCGGGGCCTCAGTGCAAAGGTTCATGTAATGGCCTCCCATTTATATATATTCAATTATGATATATGGATGCCATATATAGACAACCACATTCTCTTGTATCATAAATGTTCTTTAGATATTTATTTTAGGGGAATTATAATGAGATCCCAAGTAAAAAACTTAATTATCAAGAAATCCCAATGATAAGTAAAGTATCGTCATTTTTTATTATAGAACTTGTCATTGTCTGCATTTCAATTGTTGTTGGGACTTATTGGTAATTAAGTCCTTTCATTGGAATCTCATTATAATTCTCCTTTATTTCATGAGTATAGAGAAAATCAAGGGCCTACAAGAAGATAGAGAGGGGAACATTCAGCGTGTTTGTTTTGGCGATTTGCCTTGCAATCGGACTTCAACAGTATTGTAATTGGACTTGAACAGTATTTTGGTCTTTTGAGATGTTTGGTTGAGCGATGAACTTTAAGCTGGAAAAAGTTATAAGTTGGAAAAAGTCATAAGTCTCAAAATGAAGCTTATTGAAGTTTATGTGCCTGTGTGTGTATAAAAAAAATATTGATAAAAGTATTTTCATATTTTTGGGGATCAATGAGGTACTCAAAATCACTTTTAATTACAAAACTTCTTTTATGAAAAATGTTCTAAATAATTTTCTCTTTCTTTAAATAGTAATCTTTTGCTAATTAGAGAATACTTTAGGATAAGAGTTTAGGCAAGTTTTTAGTTTTGTTAATATATGACTGTAGAAATGTAGATAATAATTAATAATTAATTTTAATCAGTTTAGATTTATTATTTAGTTGTTTTATGATTTTATAATCAATTTTTTTTATAAACATGTCATAAATTAATTTCTATATAGTGTTTTTAACCATTAAATTTAGTTTAAATAATTTATTTGGATTATTGGAGGTATTATTGAGGTTTTAATCGATTTATTTTGTTAGATTTTGAGTTATGTGAAAATATGAGTTAGGATTTAATATTTAAATTAGAGTTTGATATAATTTATAAAATTTAAGCTTGAGGTGTACAATAGAAAAGACTTTTGGAGTGTACCAATTTAAATTAGAGTTTGATATAATTTTATTTAAAATTGTACCATTGCCAAATTTTCAAATTTAATTTTTGAGAAAATTGTGAAAAAATCCCTTCGTGTGTAGATATCTTCCCAGGTCTCATTTGGCAATTAAATTGCCAATGAGTTCTTTTTCCACAATTAGTCCTTCATTTTTTCATTTTTCATAATTTTTTCAATTTTTTCCTTTTAATTAATACAAAAGTCATTTATGCAAAAGTTAAACCAAACATCATTCACTTTTACATAAGTTACTTTAAGTTACTTATCCAATCGCTAATCCAAACACTCATCATTTTACCCAATCAAACTTTTTTTCAATCTTAAGATTCCATAAGTTTAAGTAAAAATAAGTTACTTATCCAATCGCCAAAACAAACACACCCATTATCAAGTGACTTGAATAGATCACAGACTTAAAAGGGTTTTTTTTTTTTTTTTTTTTTAAAAAAAAATTTGAAAGACTTGAAGGTAAATGTTTTGACCTGCAAAACTTGAGGGTAGTTACGTAGACACCAAAAGGCCACAAAAACTAAGTCTTTTCATACATCATATATTAGTTCTGTGTGGCGCAATTCATTCTCTTGAAGGAAATATCTCTCCTTTGAAGGTCATATGTAACCATGAAGTTTGCTTGAATCATGGTCCCAAGAAGACCCGTTGTGTAAGTTATAGGTAAAAAAATTGAAGCACACGGTTTCATCATTAGTCTTAATATGGATATTCTCTGCACTTAGCACCATATCTCCTCCACTAAATGAATAGTAATAGTTGGACCTCCCATATCCTCAATATTATTTTCAAAATAGCAAAGGCAGTAAATTTCAAGTGGGTCTTCAGCATGTGTGTAATAGGTTTAATTCTGTTTGAAGTTCATCTTCAACATCTGAGTAAAGTTCTGATGGAAAAATCTTCAACAACTGTTCCTGAATCGATCATCATATTGCCTAATTCACCAGCATTTTCTGTACAAAAAAGATATTATTTGGAATAATAAACTTCAATCACTTTCTGCAGCTGTGAACGTAACAAAATAACCAAAAAAAAAAAAAAAGGATGGTGGAAATGAATGATATATGAAGTGTTTTGACAGTTGTTTTATTGGTCTAATATATATATATATATATATACACATGCAAAACTAAAAATCTTCCCATTCGTAGGGAAGAATACGATAATTATAATCATTCTAAAAATTTAATGATACAGATCTAAAAACAAAAAGAATTTAATGACACAATAATTATGAATTTTAATTATTAATTGAACCAAATAAACTTAATTCGAAATGAGTTATTTTTCTACCTCAAATACAAATAATTAAGACATTCAACATAAAAGAACCAAATAAGTCAAATAAAGTAATAAACTAATATGAAGTAAATTTAAATTATAAATATATGAAGGACGCATGCATGTGAGGAAACAACTATATATAAGTTTCATCCAAAAAAAAAACAACCATATATAAGAAATTAATGGTCAAAATCGATATAAAGAATATTAACACACACGAGCACACAATGCAGTTAATATATCATTTCAGAAAAGTATTATTATTATTATATCTAAATGTTATTTTAGGCAGTTCGTAATTCTGATTGTTTACATAAAATTGTTAATAGTACTTCTAAACAAAACCAACTAATTTAATTGAAATATTGAGCTTATTAAGTTTCAAATATTTGTCCATTATTTAAATTTGTTCCATAACATCAATTAACTATAATAAATTAAAAGGACATAATAGCAAAATTAATGCATGGAATTAAATGCACAATCATCACTTGTTATATACGTTATCCTTTTGCTTCCAACACTAATTCCTTCCAACGAAATATAATAGTGATTATCTCCTTCTTTTGCTATCGTTGGTGCACAAACGACATCTGGTCCAAAAACGATAGCACTTTGACCAAACTTTAATTGGCTATATAGATTATCACCCTCTAATGGAACTAAACAAAATCCAAATTTTCTATCAATTGTGTCATAGATTTGCGAGACCAATGAAGCTGGTCCCCTTCCAAGACCAACAGTACCAGAAGCTGTAGAACTAAAGTGACCCCTGTAAAATCTACTACATCCAAATACAAACGTAGGAAATCCCGCATAGGTCCCAGTTATTGTTTGAAGTCTGAGTAAAGTAGTGAACACATGCCCACTTGTACCTGAATTATCATTATAATCCATAATATACTTACACTGGCTATTGCATATATCATGAGAGATTTCTGTTGCTGATAAGCTTACGACATGGTTACAAATTTGGGTGTCATACTAAACATGGATGAGACCTGGAAATGTAGAAGTATCCAAGAACTCTAGATGACCTTGATTGTGACTAAATGTGTCTGGTTTGCATTATAACCAAGTCAAATCACTCCCTATAATTGTCATGCCCAAAAATTTAAAAAGTTTTCATCAAAATTTTAAAATAGCTAGACAAAATACAATGTTCACATTAATTAATTACCTGTGTCAATGATGCCGTATGTTGTGAATAGAGGAATGCCCAAGGAGTATTGCATGAGGTATTCTCCTTTACCATGGCCAAGCAAAGTAGGTTGTCGATCTTCGTCGTTTGTAGTGCTAGCATTATTGGGGAACAAGTAATTCACTCGCCTCTTAGATCGAAGCAATGCATTGTGGATTCTTTGGAAGTGCGTTGTGGTGTTATCAAATAGTGGGCATTTCGGAGAATCATAGTGTATGATATATATCAAGGTTTGTAGTGAAATGTAAGTTTAGAATATTATTCGTATATTAAACAAGAGGATTACAAGTTCTATATATACACAAAACAAAGGAAGATCCGGCGTGATTGATGGAAGCAATTCAACGAGTAGTTGAAGGAATTGTTAACAAATTCCACTACCGACTTGCTTCTTCAACAATATCATACCAATGTCTTAAACTATATTTACAACTACACTGCTTCTAACACTCTCCCTCAAGTTGGAGCATATATATTGATCATGCCTAACTTGTTACAGAGATTTTGAACCCGTGTCCCATATAAGGCTTTTGTTAGAAGATCTGTCAGTTGATCATTGGATCGTATGTGCCCTGTAGATACAATATTTTCTTTGATCTTATCACGAATAAAATGACAGTCAATCTCAATATGTTTTGTTCGTTCATGAAACACAGAGTTTGATGCTATATGAAGTGCTGCTTTATTGTCACACCATAGTTTTACAGGCAATGTCGTGGTGATGCCAATTTCCTTCAAGAGTTGAAATACCCACACAATTTCTTGCACTGATTATGACATGGCTCTATATTTCACTTCTGCACTTGATTTTGACACAACTCCTTGCTTCTTTCTTCTCCAAGATATCAAATTTCCCCCAACAAACACACAGTAACCCGTAGTGGATTGTCTTGTGACCTTAGATCCTACATGATCCGCATAACAGAAACACTCAATTTTAGTGTGCCCATAATCTATATAAAGAATACTAAGACCTGGAGAACCTTTCAAATAATGCAAGATATGTTCTAAAGCTTCCCATTGTGCTACCGTTGGTGATACCATAAATTGGCTAAGCCTACTTACTGAGAAGGTTATATCAGGACGAGTTACTGTTAGATAATTTAGCTTCCCAATGAGTCTTCTATATCTCTCAGGAAATGGATACGGTTTCAATTTTTTTGGATCAATCTTCTTCTTCAAATCATCAGGAAGTTCATCAAACATACTTGCATCAAGATCTAGGAAGGGATTCGAAATCATAGGAATGCTGCTTCGTGCAGCTCCAAGCTTTCCAGTCTCCTTTAAGAGATCGAGAACATACTTTCTTTGAGTCAAAAGAATACCTTTCTTGTTTCTCAAAACTTCAATACCAAGAAAGTACCTTAATGACCCCAAATCTTTTGTCTGGAAATGAGAATTCAAGAAGACTTTAAGTTGTGAGATTCCGGAAATGTTATTCCCTGTAATCACAATGTCATCAACATATACTACTAGAAGAATCATGCCTGCATCAGATTGTTGGTAGAACACAGAGTGATCACACTTGCTTTGACTTAATCCAAATTTCTTGACTACATCACAGAATCTATCAAACCATGCACGAGGGCTTTACTTTAGACCATACAACGACTTCTAGAGGTAGCACACCTTCCTATTCTCACCCTGAGCAATGAACCCAGGTGGTTGCTCTATATAAACTTCTTCAAGGAGGTCACCATGCAAAAAGGAATTTTTAACATCTAATTGAAGCAAATCCCAATGATATGTGGCAGCTAAAGAGATAAAAAGATGAACGGAGGTGAGTTTAGCCACAGGAGAGAAAGTTTCAGAATAATCAATACCATAAGTTTGTGCATACCCTTTGGCAACGAGTCGAGCTTTTAATCGTTCCAAGGAACCATCAGCTTTAGTTTTAACTGCAAACACCCATTTACAACTAATGACCTTCTTTCCAGGTAGGAGATCAACAAGAGTCCATGTTCCAGCCTTGTCAAGAGCCAAAATTTCATCTTCCATTGTGGCATGCCAACCAGGGTGAGTTAGGGCTTGGTGAAGGGTAGTAGGGGTAGAGATGGAATCAAGTGTGGCAATAAGGGATACGGAAATAGGGGACAAAATCTGGTATGATACAAAAGATGAGATAGGATAGGCACAGTCAGCATATCTTTTGAGGGGACAGTGAGAACGGGTACCTTTTCGAAGGGCAATGGGCAGGTTAGTAGAGGTAGCAATTTGAGGATATGGAGTAGGTGGTTTAGTTACAGTAAGTAGGGGATCGGTGGAAACAGAAACAGGAATAAGTGAAGCTTCAACTGAATCAATTGACGAAGCAGGAACTGGCGAAGGTGAAACATTGGCAACATCGGCATTATTGATGATATCAGGGTCGGAAGCAACAGCCTGTACTAGGGAGAGAAGGACTGGATAAACCAAGAGATCATCAGGTTCATCCATGACAGAGAGAGACCTAGATACGGTTGAATCCTTGAAAAAAGGAGAGGATTCATGAAAAGTTACATCAGTGGACACAAGATAACAACAGAGATCAGGAGAGTAACATCGATAACCTTTTTGAACTCTAGAATAGCTAAGAAAAACACATCTTAAGGACTTATGGTCAAGTTTACTAACACTAGGACGGACGTGTCGAACAAAACAGACACAACCAAAGAGTTTTGGATCAATAAGGAACATCTTAGTATTTGGAAACAAAATGGAATACGGAATTTTCCTACCAAGAACAGCCGAAGGCATGCGATTAATGAGAAAATAGGCAGTAGACACGGCATCGGCCCAAAAACATTTAGGGACAAAGTAATTAAACATGAGAGCTTGTGTAGTTTCCAAGAGATGTCGGTTCTTTCTCTCAGTAACACCGTTTTGAGCAGGTGTATCAACACAAGAGGATTGATAAAGAATACCATGACTTTGCATATAATGGGTGAATAGGGTAGAAAAATATTCTTTTGCATTATCACTGCGTAAGATTTTCATAGAAGTATTAAATTGGTTCTGAATTTCATCACAGAAATTACGAAAGTGAGTAAATAATTCAAAACGATATTTCATTAAGTAAAGCCAAGTGATGCGCGAAAAATAATCAACGAAAGTAACAATAACCAGTTTAAGACATAACTGAACAAGGACCCTAAACATCATAATGTACTAACTCAAAGGGGGATGTAGCCTGTTTATTGATGCGAGGTGCCAAATGAACATGATGATGTTTGGCAAACTGACATGACTTATAATCTAAAGTAGACATAAATGAGAACTGAGGATAAATCTTTCGAAGAGAGGACAGAGACATATGACCTAGACGAAAATGAACGTCAAAATGGGATGACCCACCAGAACAAGCAACAGAACATGGGACCACATCATCAAGAATGTAATGCCTGCCAGATTCGTAACCTCTACCAATAATTTGTTTCATTGACAGATCCTGAATTAAACAATGGTTAGGGAAGAGTGAGATAAAGCAATTCAAATGACAAGTGAGTTTGCTAGGAGATAGGAGATTAAATGTAAGATTAGGGGTGTTAAGGACAGAGGTTAATGAAATAGATGAAGTTGGGTTGGCTGTGCCTGAACCAAGCACACGAACAGAGGAACCATTGGCTATGAATATGGAAGATGAGTTGGCATATGGAGCATAGATGAAAATAAATGATGATTACTTGTCATATGGTCGGTGGCACCATAATCTATGATCCACTTCGTGGAGGAAGTAGTAAGACCAGAAGATAGATTACCTGTATCGAGTCCCCCGGCATGTGATGATCCAAAATTCAACTGATCAGGATCAGTGTCTGTGTAATATGAGAAAAACCACGTTGCTGATCTTGCTGTTGCTTATTTTATAATTTACAACAATTTTTGTTAATGTGACATGGTTCCTTGCAATAATTGCAGCTAATACTACCATAATTCACTTGTTGAGTGCTAGTGCCATGTTTGGACCCATAGTTCTTGTTTTCAAAAGAGCTACGCCTAGCTAGAGCACTTGCAGTTGGATCAATGGACGGACGAACCAAATTATCGGCATGAAGTACTCGGGAGAACACATCTTCAAGAGTGGGAAGCTTTTGACTAGACAAAATCTGAGAACTAATTGTTTCATATGAAGGGTCAAGAGCTTCAAGAAAGCTGATAATCGCCTGAAGTTCTAGATTCTTAATACGAGTTGAAAGATTTTCCTGTGGAGACATGAGTACTTTCATTTCTTCATTCAACCGCTTGAAGTTGAGAAAGAAGTCCTTTAAGGGATGGCCCTGTTGTTGAGAGCGATAAAAGCCTTTATAGATCTCATGAACCCAAGTGATATTTCCTTTTCCAGAAAACATAAATTCAAGATAATTCATGATTTCTTTGACAGTGTTACAATGGCTAACAGAAGATAGAATTCATGGTTCAATAGAATTTTGAATTTGAAATAGAAGTCGAGCATCCGCGCTTTGCCAAGTCAAAAGTTTTATTTCTTCACTAGAAGGAGGATCTTCAGTTAAATGAGTTTCTATTTCAATTCCTAGAATATCAACTCTAACAGTTTTGTTCCAATTACTATAATTTGTCCAATTCAACTGTGAAGCACTGATCTTAGCAGACATAGGTAACATATCATAGGTTTTAAAATCAGCCATTTTTAATAATCAACGTAGTAGTATACGAACAATCTTCTCAAAAATAGGAAGAGTAATGAACAATCAAGAGGAACGTGCCACAATATGAACTCAATCAAGCTGCAACCCATGGGATCCATAGAGATATACTCAATCAAACAAATATGTCAAAGAGATAAAGTACTTCAAACAAGACAAGGGACCCACAGAGACTTAAAACACTAACTCAAAATGCTGAATGTAGTGACAAACTGCAACTTATAAATGTGGAAACAGAAGTGAAGAACAATAGCTCAAAAATTCAAATGTTTCGGATGACCACAAAACTTAAGGGTGAGGTAGAGGTTGAAGAGACGATCAGAACGCTGCAAACGGCATTGCAAACGGACACCAGAGGAGGCCTTACGCGCCAGTGCGTGTCTCTGACGGCAAAAGTTCAGGCGGCGCGTGAGGACACACGTGACATCGGAATGGCTTCAGGTTTCGGTGGCTTGCCGATATGGACACAAGGAACCCAGGGATGTGGCGCGTGTTCACTAATAAGAGCTAGAGAAGGAGATATGAAACTAGAGTGAAACAAGTTTTGTTCGCCGGAAAATATGGCAACTCGCCGGAGGAAACAGAGAGGAAAATTGAAGTCAGAGGAGACGCTCTGATACCATGTAGTGAAATGTAAGTTCAGAATGTTATTCATATATTAAACAAGAGGACTACAAGTTCTATATATACATAAAACAGAGGAAGATCAGGCGTGATTGACGGAAGCAATTCAACGAGTAGTTGAAGGAATTGTCAACAAATTTCACTACCGACTTGCTTCTTCAACAATATCATACCACCGTCTTAAACTATATTCACAACTACACTACTTCTAACAAGGTTCATGAACCCGGACGGGGTACTGGGTTAAAGGTCAGTGAATCAGATCGGGGCCAAACCGGAGCTAAATCAAGGCCAAATCGATGAGAAATTGAAGATTTTAAGCTTATTAATATGAAATTCTAAAGAATTTTTTTTTATAAAATAGGAACCCTGTCCGGACCTCGAACCGGACCGATCCACCCGCTGGTTCGCCTGGTTCTGGGCCTGACTGGCCGGTCCGGGTTCGTGAATACTGATATATATGGTGAATGAATCTTTGGGTAATTTGAGTTGGGGGTGAAGAGATATCACACAAGTTGAAATGAGGAAAAATAAGATTGTGAAGAAGAGAATATTAGGTTTAGGAAAAGATGTCATCATTCTCCTCAGAAAGTGTTGGAGATTGTAGTGAGGAGTATGATATTCATATGGATGTTTTGGTTATATAACAAAATATTTCAGTAAAAATAGAAATAAAATATATGGCTTATCTACAAACCAATAACCTAAAAACAAGAGGTGAATGACTTAAGGTTGTCTAACTCACAAGTTTGAGCAAACTCATAATAGTAACGTAAACTCGTATCTTGAACTCGGATAGCAACATTCAAAAAATTTCCTTTTATAAAGGAATGGTACTAATGGTGAATAATTAAATAATTAAAATATAAAATAACAACAATATGATTTAAATATATTTCAAATTGAAGTGATAGGAATTAAATCCATCAACATCTATAATTTATCTTACTAAACAAAGAAATTTATTTAAAATGCATATATAAAACCTTTGAGCATAATCAAATAAAAAAAGTTAGCACAAATTTTAGAGTGAGTTAACACGATTTTATTAGTTAGAAATGTAAAAACGACAAACTCGATGTGTGAATTCACGAGTTGAACCGATCATACAACTAACACGAGTTTAAAAGTGACTCGTCACAATTTTATAAGCTATAGACGTAAAAATGATAAACTTGGAGAGTCAACTCACGAGTTTGACAACAATAACTTTACAACCATTTTTATACATAATATTTACATATACATTTTTTTAGTGATCGCACTCATATATTTAAATTTTAATACTCTCTTGCATGAATTATAAAAATTACCTCTCTTGTCACGCCCTTATTTAATTTTCACCTTTTTTCAGAGTATTCGCGGAACACGACATGCAGTTCGGTAGGCAACACAGGAATAGTATCACTATACTGATAATATGTACATGATTACATAAATTCCCCATAGGGGTTTGTACATGATACTTACGATTAGGGTAGCCGCACAAGGCTACTAGGGTGTCTAAACTCATTCCAGTGAAATGGATACTTCTTTCCGTCTTCATTCCACTACTGTAATCCCCTCGTACGGTACCCTGCATTGTTGTTTGCTTATCTTCTGTCGTCTCCTGTCTGAATTGTTGGTAGGGGAGGGTGAGATTCGAGAGAATCTCAGTAGGAAACAGATACCATAATGCATGCATGATTGATGCTATGTGTATGACATGTTAGCTTTATCTAGATGTATGCCCCATAATGACATTTCTGCATGCTCAATGTTTCATACAACAAGATTATGGCCACAGCGAAAACAGAAACAGGCTTCATTTATTCAAATATGCTCTACACAATCAAGTAAAGCAATCACATACATCATTACACAAGCAAAGACATCAAATACATGCAAGTAAGGTAAGTCCCCTACCTTAACCCTTATCTGCCTCGAAACGCGTGACTCGATCTACGTGCAAACAGCTCAGGGCTCCATATTCGATCCTACAATGTCAAATGTACTATTTAGACACTTCCATAGTGTTTCTAGGGGTTATATGAGTCTATCTTGAAAAATTACTAAAATACCCCCGGGGACCCGGCCCCATCGTACCCGGTCCGGCTGTACTTTTCTTGAAATTCTAACCTGGGCTATCCTGACATATTTTCACCCAAGGAATCCATTTCCGGACTCAGAATTACCAAATTCACTGCCAAAAGACGAAATTGCCCTTGGCAGCCCATATTTCAGTGTTTTAGGGGCATTTTCGTAATTATGCTTTCTCGGCCTTTTCCGAAAAAGTGCCCAACTGTAACCCCACCTATTTTCGCCCACTGAATCCAATGGAATCATCAAATCATTGAAAATCCAACTCTAAGACCCATTTACAGTGCTGACCGAAATATATAGGTTTTAAGGGGAAAATTGAGGTTTTTCGGTTTCGGCTCCGTAAACACGTTCCTTTCTACTCTTAACCACTTTATTGACTATTCCATTAGGTTACAACTACCATTTAGTACCAATTTGGGCAGCATAACCCCTAGGGAAACCCATTTTCCACTTTTACAATCAATGACAATCCGGCGAAATTTCACCAATTAAATTGTCCACAACAGCCAGAATAGTCAATATACAAGAGTTTGGAAGTTACCTCAAGCTCCCACTGGCTTTTCTCAAAGTGGCTGAACCCTAGACCCTTGATACACCAAAATATGAGCTTCCAAACCTTAAATCATATGCAAAGGAAGCTTAGGAACGCAGTTATACGCATTAGGAACCGATTTACCGAAGAAATCACTTACCTTTGTAAGTTTTTCCTCCTCCTTTTTTCTCTCTACAATTCCACACCTTCTCTCTCTATATGCAGCTTGCTGAACGTCAGAAATGAGCTTGGGAGGAAGATGATGACTTTTATTTTAATATCTACATATTTTATTTATTTGATAATTTCTCAATTTTCGGATTTTTACAAAATTCTGGCAGATTTCTGCCCAAACTTTGAAAAATCATAACTAATTCTAGAAAAATCTAAATGAGGTGATTCCAAAGCCTATAGAACCCTTATTGAGTCTAGTTTCAAGGAAAAATATAGACTTTTACTTAATGGAATCACAAAATTCCCAGAATTTCAATATTTGCATATTGTTCCAGAAATTTCACAGTTTATCTGTGCTGACTTCAAAAATTCATATCTTTTTATGTATAGCTCTAATTGCGTCATATGACCTATCAAATTAAAGCTTAGGATGTCTAATTTCATCCTGTAAAATTTCATAATTTGTTCTTATCATTTAGTCTTCCAAAACCTTATGATAAGCTCACTGCCTCATAGGCGATTTTATCGAAAACATAATTATATTCTCCAAAATTCACCATTTTACTTTCTTAATACCCCAAAGATATTAGAATCATTAGGGAATATATTTGGGATATCTACTAAATCGGGGCTTCGTAGTCCACTTAATTTAGGCTTATTCTCAAGCCTCCAATCCCAAAATTCGGGATATTACATCTCTCATCACTGATGATTTCATATAAAATTAATTAATTAATTAACGTTATGTTTTATAAATTCAATACAAATAAAATAAACAGGTGATAGTGGGTACGTTGATCGAAGCATCAACCATTGGAGTGGGATTATAGCAGAAGAGCATCCTCTCAGAATCTGTTGGTATTGATGCGTTGGGCCAATTCCACTCTCAAGAAATAATGGCAGAGCCAGGGTGGCTTATATATAAAGAAATAAAGAGAAATCTCAATTAAATCTAACTAAAATAAAATCGAAATCATGCCTAAATCTATCTTCAATTTTCCTTTTAACCATATGGGCATTATGGTCTTAGAACAACATTCAGAAATATCTCATTATTTTATTAAAAAAAAAAAAATCTAATCATGCGGCATGGTTTGTTAGCTTCAATAAAGTCTGTTCGATAGCCTTGGCGCCATTTTTGTTCTGCTCCTGCCATTTTTGTTCTGGTTTGTCCTAACTCTTTCGGTCTCTCAGCTCTCTGGTTCTGTTTTTTTTTTTAGCTTTGGTTCTGTTTTTTTATTTGATCTCACACTTGGTTCTGTTTTTTTATTTGATCTCACACTTGGTTCTGTTTTTTTTAGCTTTGGTTCAGTTTTTTTATTTGATCTCACACTTGGTTCTGTTTTTTTTAGCTTTGGTTTAGTGATGTGTATACAATTTGTATGATTGTTCAGTGGCTGTATTCAGTTATGTGTGTTAATTATAAAGAAGTAATTAAATGAATTAGAAAGTTGAATCACAAGTAGAGTTCATTACCTCAGCTTTTGTCTACAGCACAGTCCAAGCCTTTCGAAACTTTGAAGAGCTTTAGAGAATTAGAAAGTTGAATGACAAAATTTTGTTTGCTGGATGTTGTAGGAATTTTTTTTTATTGTTTAGTCTAAGATTTGGTAAGAGCATGTGGTTAAAGATGATGATATTTTGATTGCAGAGGAGATCGGATTAGCAAATGATAGTTTATTACATAGCTATGATCTTGTGCAAGTTTACAACTGTAACTGATGTTGATTTACTGTCACTGTTATTTTTCCCTGCATTCTACCAAAATGGTGTTGCTATGCGCCTATGCATCAAATAAATTGGGTTCATACTTCTGTTTTTAAGCATTTTCATAATATCTGTTCTATTCCTAATTGAATGGGATGTCTTTTGCAGGTGAAATTATGGCTGAACAAGCTGGTGCTCAAGCAACTGGGGGGCAAGGTGCAAATCAAAACACTGAGCCTTCACCAGTTATCACTGGAAAAAGGAAAGTTATGAAGAAAAGATCAAAAGTGTGGGACCACTTCACTAAATTTGTGAATGATGCTGGTGAGATAAGAGGTAAGTGCAACTACTGTGGAAAGGATCTTGCTTGTGATCCAAAATCTAATGGGACCACTGCACTAAATAATCATTATATGAATGTTTGTAAGCAGAGGCCCCCTCCTGATGAACTTAAACAAACTCATTTGAATTTTAATGCTGAAGATGATAAATTGGGTATTGTGAATTGGAAATTTGACCAAGATAGTATTAGGAAAGGCTTGGCTTCTATGCTAATCATTGATGAATTGCCTTTTAAGTTTGTTGAGGGGGTTGGGTTTAGGAATTTCATGTTGTCTGCCCAGCCCAGATTTAAAATTCCATCAAGATGGACAATAGGCCGTGACTGTTTCAGCATGTATATGGATGAAAAAATGAGATTTAAAGATTATTTGCTCCATAAAAAGCAAAGGGTCTGTCTTACTACTGACACTTGGACATCAATTCAAAGGATTAATTATATGTGTATTACTGCTCACTTTATAGATGACACATGGTCAATGAAAAAAAGAGTTTTGAATTTCATTCCTATTGCTAGTCATAAAGGGAGGGACATTGGAATTGAAATGGAGAAGTGTTTGCTTGAGTGGGGTATTGAAAGGGTTCTTACAATCACTGTGGACAATGCTAGCTCTAATGATGTTTCAATTGAATATTTGGTTGGAAACATTGTTAGGTGGGGGCAGTCAGTTATGAAATGTCAGTTTTTACATATGAGATGTGTGGCACACATAATTAATTTGATTGTTAATGAAGGGCTGAAAGAGGTTGGTCAGTCAGTTAAGAAAGTTAGAGAGGCTGTTCGTTTTATTAGACAGTCACCACTTAGAATGAGAAAGTTTAAAGAGAGTTGTGTTGATGAGAAAATTCAGTCCAAGCAAATGTTATGCTTAGATGTCCCTACAAGGTGGAATTCTACCTATTTGATGTTAGAGACTGCTCAAAAGTTTGAGGCTGCCTTTAAGAGGTATGAGGACAAAGATCCATATTTTAGATTTGATCTTGAAGAGGGGGTGCCTGAACAGGAAGATTGGAAGAATGTTAGGAGGATGACTATGGTATTGAGTCATTTTTTTGATCTAACTGTGCGAATTTCTGGTTCTTTATATGTTACATCCAATAATTTCTTTCGTGAAATTTACAAGGTTTATCGATTTTTGGATGAGTGGACTAAAAGTGATATGATTGAGTTAGCTAATGTTGCAAGTAGAATGAAGGAAAAATATGACAAGTATTGGGGAGATCCTATGAGGATCAATAAACTTCTTTATATTGCCACTATTCTTGACCCCCGATATAAGCTAGAGTGGGTGCAATTTGCTCTATGTAAAATGCATACACGTGCTATTGGTGAACATTTGGGGGTGCTTATTAAAGAAGTCTTCATTTCTTTATATAATGAGTACAAACAAGTGCCGTCTCCATCAGCACAGCTTGAAAGAGGAGGATCTGTTGACACACAAGAAGATCTTCTTGATGATGATGACCCTAGTCTAAAAGTTAGGAAATTGCTTGATATTGAGGAGCAATTATTCATGGATGAACATCTTGGTGGAAGGACTAGTAGAACAGAAGTGGATAGATATTTGAATGAAGAAATTGAGCCCAGAAAAGATGATTTTGACATTTTAAGTTGGTGGAAGGTAAATAGTCCTAGATTCCCTATTCTTTCTCAAATAGCAAGGGATGTGTTGGCTATCCCAATTTCTACTGTTGCTTCTGAGTCTACCTTCAGCACTGGAGGAAGAGTTCTAGATTCATTTAGGAGTTCTTTAACTCCTAAAGCTGTGCAATCCCTGATTTGTGCTCAAGATTGGCTTAGGCACTCACTTAACTATGTTGAAGAAGTATGGGATGATGATTTTCAGCAAATAGAACTTGGTAATATCTTTTACATCTATTTTCTGTCTTTATAAAAATAATAATATATATATTATGATATTTCATGGGAAGTCTAATTTTTTGTTTTTATTGCTAGATTTTCAAAAGATTGCATTGGAGGCAACTGTCGATATATAGTAGATGCAATGCTAATATGTTTGTAAGTCATTTATCAATATCTTTGTATTATTGTAATATTTTATTTCTTTTCTTTTCATTTCATTTATGCTCCTGTTTTGGATCATTTTATGATGGCTATATATTTTGTTCAAATATTTCAGCACACAAAGGGTCAATGGATCATGGATGAGTTGCTGCGGTTGATTTTGGTGTTGTCACTACACAGCAAACTTTTGTATTTGATTTGATGCTCCAGTTTAATTGGAAACATTGCTCTTAAATTTGCCATTTTTTGTATGATGTTTATTGGCACTTGGCTTTTTGATTGATGTTCGATGTTTGATGTTTGATGATTATTGGCCAACATTGTTGTCAAACTTGGCTTTTTGATTTATGGTTTGTTACTTTGTTTCTTCAATGTTAAACTGTAGCTACTTTGTTGGCAAAAAGGCCTAAAATGTGGTCAGGCTTGAACTAAAAAGGCCCTTATTTCTATATTTTTCGGATTGGACAAGTTTGAACCAAAAAAGCCCACAATGTAGCCCAATCACCGAAAAACCGAAATACCGAACCGAAATATTTCGGTTATTCGGTTTTCGGTTTTTCGGTGAGTTCGGTTTCGGTTCGGTTGTGAAAATATGCATATTTCGGTTTTTCGGTTTTTTCGGTTTTAACCGAATACCGAACCGAAAAACCGTTTGCACACCCCTAATCATGCCCCTTAACTTGATTAAGAATTGGTTAAAAACGTATCTCTGAATTTGAATTTTAATATTTCTATTGAGTTTAATTTGGATGTCTACGGTCAACCATCGTTGTGGGCTTTCAATGAGCGACAACATACATTTATGCCCAGCATAGTGCAAGTGAGCCCACATGATACCCTTTTGGTTGGGTGGACAAATAAATTTGGGCCTCAGGCCTATTGATCCCCACCCCAGCTGCTCTTTATTTTTTTTTAGGGTTAAGGTGCAAAAATAGTAAAGAACTATTTCGCTAAGTGCACTCAGTACAATTAACTATTTTTGGGTGCAAAACTAGACATCAACAATATTTTTGAGTGCAAAAGTAGCAACGCCGTTAACTAAAGATAACTTCCGTTACTTTAATATAATTTTAGAATGGTTAAGGTGCAAATTTAGCAACAAACCATTTTCTTATGAACACCCAACATAATTATTTTTCACACAAGCATTTACAAGACAAATATAGGTATTTACACATGATCATTTACATTAATGATCTTACTTTTTTCATAAGAGCATTTATAAGACAAATAAAGGGATTTAAAAGAATCCGGGGAATTAAAAAATTTTGGTCTTTCATATATTTATTTTGTAAACGTCTATATTTATCTTTCCACTGACAAAACCTAACTTTTACTTGATTGAATGGGGTGTAATAAAATTTTGTTAACTCACTGTATTCCTTTAAATCTCTTTATTTTGTCTTGTAAATTCTCTTATTAGAAAATTGGTGGCACCCATATTTTCTAAAAGGGTTAAGTTGAAAATTTAGCAATGAATTATTTCCCTATGGATACTAACGCAATTGTTTTTTTTAAGAGCATTTATAAGACAAATATGAGCATTTACATAAGAGCATTTACTTTTTTTCTAATAAGAGAATTTACAAGACAAATAAAGAGATTTAAAAATATACAGTGAGTTAACAAAATTTTACTGCACCCCATTCGGCCAAGTAAAAGTTAGGTTTTGTCAGTGGAAAGATAAATATAGGCATTTACAAGATAAATATATGAAAGACCAAAATTTTTTAATCCCTCGGATTCTTTGAAATCCCTTTATCTGTCTTATAAATGCTCTTATGAAAAAAATAAAGTAAGATCATTAATGTAAATGCTCCTGTGTAAATGCTCATATTTGTCTTATAAATGCTCGTGTGAAAAATTATTGTGTTGGGTATTCATAAGAAAATAGTTTGTTGCTAAATTTGCACCTTAACCATTCTAAAATTATATTAAAGTAACGGAAGTTATCTTTAGTTAACGGCGTTGCTACTTTTGCACCCAAAAATATTGTTGATGTCTAGTTTTGCACCAAAAAATAGTTAATTGTGCTGAGTGCACTTAGCAAAATAGTTCTTTGCTATTTTTGTACCTTAACCCCTTTTTTCTATATTATCAACTGAAATCTGATGCCTTTTTTGGATTCTATTATCAAGTATTTGAGTAATTAAGTTTTGGGTTTCAACTTTCATGGTTGCCTCTCCCAACATAAGTTTCTTATCTATAACTCAAACTCGAGACCTAAATAAATCTAAAAGATTTTTACACCACTAGACTAATATTGTGTTGGTGCCTACCCTTTATTTTTGAGGAAATATCAAATAGCTAACAGAATTGGGTCTAGCATAAAGGGCTAGGTCAATCCTTCATGGTGTAGTGAATTAAAGCTCAAATTATTACTTATAGGTGTTTCCATATTTAGTATCCAATATTGCCTCAAAAAAGATTGTCTCCTATAAAAACTACTTGTGCCTAGGCAAAGAATGAGGAAAACCATGGTTGTCAAAGCTAGATTGGATTGCCCGAGCTAGCCAGGAAACTGGTGACCTGGGCCATGAAATTGGTCCGGGCATGTCTCTAACTCACTGTTTTGTGCAACATGGGGGTGACCCAGTCCCAACTCGATCAACTCAACCTAGTTGCTGGAATGACCCGGTTGCCTTTTTAAAAAAAATTAATATTTTTTATGGGGTAGATGACAATATTAGTTAATGATAATTTTATGTTAATGACTATTAGTTTAATAATTAAAGGATTTTAGGTAAGAATATTTTGTTACCATATATCTATTTTGATAATTTGCTATGAAGCATAATTATGATTATTGATTATGGTGTCATTAGATGGTCGATTGATACTATGATGTCAATATGTCAAAGAAATTGTAAAGAATATTGAATAAATATATGATTATTTTATTAGTAATTTAAGATATTAAATTGATTTTAGAAGGTATCCTACTATATATGATGAGAATTTAAATTAGTTTTGAATTTTTTATCTCCACCGGTCTGACCTCGGGTTGGCTCTGAGCTGACTCACCGACTCTGACCCACTGCTTCGACAGGTTCAAAAGCCGGTCCGGCTTTGATAACCTTGGGAAAAACATAAAATACAAGAGATTTGATATTCTTTAAAAAATTACAAAAAATTTGAATTATACGGTTTAGGAATAAAATTATGCTATCAAAGTTATCCGCTATTTATACATAATAATAATACTCAACTTTGAAATAGTACAGAGTGCAGATAATAGATGGGGTAAAAAAAATAACAAAAATAAAATGTGATTGCACTCAAAATTCATATTTTGTCTTTATATTTATACCTTGACCTTTGTCTAAATGCCTCAAGTTGTGATTACAAAATAAAAGCATTAAGGGCCCGTTTGATTCGATCCCATTACACCCTGTAATGCAGTGCAGTGTGATGCAATGGTAATGCGATGCAATGGTAATGCAATGCAATATTAATTACAGGGGTAATGTAGTTTGATTTTTGAGTAAGGTGCAATGAGTTAATATTTTAATAATTATTTAAAATTAATATATTGCATAAAGTCTATTTTACCCTTAATATTATCTTTGTAGGAAAAATAGTTAAGAGTTGATAGCGGCAGAGATGGAGGAGGAAGAGGTAGTGGTGGCGGCGGCAGGGGAAAATGTAACTCTTGCCTTAAAATTGTAATTATAATTCAAAATTCGTAATTAAAATGAAATAGAGACCAATAATCATCAAAAGTCATTTACAATCCCTTCCTTATAGGAGGGTTTTCACAAATTCTTTCAAAACTTTTCTCCTTATTCTGGTCTCAAATTCACGTTTCGAATATAATTACCCTGTGCAGTTATATAATATTTATACATATTAAAGTATACAGCAAAAATCCTTGGCAACCCCTGGGTTTCATTTGTATACTAAAGGATTTAAAGCTTCGTAAATAGGGGATTACACAACCATATTCACAATATTATATACATCTAAAAAAGAATATACAGTAATCCTATCCAAAAGTGATAACCAACGGTTCAAACTATACATCTCTACTAGGTCATAGCCGCTCCTGGTGGTTCGTTGCTCCTTAGAGCCACTTGCCATGTCTGAAATGTTAGTCAATGGAAAGAATGAGATTCAAGAGAATCCCAGTAGTAACAAATAACTCATACAGTGTATAAACACATAACATATATGATCATGTTTAGTAGCATCACAATGATATATGGCTTACGCCACATATGACAGCACTCATTGCTGTAAATACTATACGTCAGCTTTCGCTGCGATCTCAATGCAACAGCTTACGCTGTAATTACTATGCCAGCTTTCGCTGTAATCTCAAAGCATCACAAAGAATCACAATGTATCACAATACATGACAAACATACATACAATGCTATACACATAGCATAAGAGAAAAAATCACTACCTTGTTCTTTCTTGACGTTCCTCAGCACAGTGAGCTCACGAGTCCGGCAAATGTCAAATCTTATAACCAATGCTAAGAATGGTGGATTAAAACTCTATTCCAATTACTTATTTCTAAAACACTTGGAGTTGGTTATCATTAGAACTCTTTAGGGGCTCTTAAAAGCCTAGACATATGCCAAAGGGTTAGGAAAAACTACCTTAAAGATCCCTTTTTCGGAAGAAAACACTAGTTTTGAGCTGATTCACTCGAGTGAAGATAGCCTCACTTGAGTGATGAAAGACTTTCACTCGAGTGAGAATGGTTCTTACTCGCGAGTATTTGGCAGAGAGCAACACCAACAGCTAGAAAATGCTCACTGCACTCGAGTATAAGGATTTGCACTCGAGTGATGACCCTAAAATTACTGGAGTCCCAGAAAGTAAAGCACAGGAAGTGTTTGCCCGAAAGCACAACAAACTTAGGGGAGGAAGCTCACTCGAGTACTACCCTTGGCACTCGAGTGAGAACATAGCACTTGTGAGTGTCAAGACACACCCTTGGGACTGGCTCGCGAGTGTTTGCCCGAGAGCAAACCTCAAAATGAACATACCTCTACACTCGAGTGAAACCATGATCACTCGAGTGATAACCCATATCACTCACGGGTGAGGAAGTGCACTCTTGCATTCTACCCGAGAACACCACTGAAATGCTGAAGGAAAAAGGGAAATCTTCTGCTGCACTCGAGTGATACCCCTCCTCACTCGAGTGAGTCTTATCAGAAGCCAAAAATGCAGTAGTTGATATATCTTCCTAGATTTGCCAAAATTGATCCCAATGTTTTCAAAACTTATACCAAAGCTCATTCTCACATAAAATTTCATAAGGAACCTATTGGTAACCTAAAAACACTCAAAATCACATCCTAACAACAATTTTGCTCTTGGGTCTTTACATTACACCCAAAATACTCAATCATCAAAACTTCCACTTCCCATTTCCAAACCAATCCTATTAACTCAAAGACACAATAGGCTACCAATTCAACCATTCAACCATAAGACTCTATCAAATTCCTACATTCCATATTGATACCATATTCAGGGCAAAATTCCATAATTCACAAAACTTAACCAAAAGTCACAATCTCACCTTTGATTTTCTCTTTCTTCCTTCTCTTGTGCGAAAATGGAGGACAAGGAGAGAGAAATGAAGAACTAATAATGATGATCTGAATTTTCCCCTTTTTCCATGCTCAAATTGACTTTGGAGGGAGAGGGATGAGAAAATATATTGAAAATTTGACTTTTGATCCAATGGTCCATATCTTGCCATATGTCTCAATCTTATTCTCCCTACCATGGATTCACATAGACTCACACACATAGGATTCCGCCTCTTGCTCTTTCAATCCTAGCCATTGATCTTAAGTTACCCTTAATTATCACAACGTTCATTAAACCATCTTCAAATATATTCATATCACAATGCACATCATATCCTTCAAAATTGTTTATTCATTAATAATTACATCACTTTTGAAGTCATTAGCCCTTAATTACAGTTAGGATATTACAAAGTGGTCGGCGACGGCGGCGGGGAAGCGGCTGCCGACGGCGTCGGCGGCAGAGGAGTTAGTGGTGGTGGCGGTAGCAAAGTCAGTAACGGTGGGGGTGGTGGCAGTGGTAGAGGAGGAAGAGGAGGTACTGGTAGTGGTGGTAGGTGTTAGCGGCGGGGGTAGAGGAGGATGTAATGGCGGAGGCAACAGTAGGGGTGCCGGGTGGTGGAGAAGGTGGAGGTAGCGGCGGCTGGGGGTGGTAGAGGAAGAGGAGGTCGTGGTGGCAGCAGGGGGTAGCGGAGGAGGAGATGGCGGCAGCGACAGCGACAGCGGTGGGTGGAGGAGATCGTGGCTGCAGTAGCGGGTGGCAGAGGCAGAGGAGTTTGTGGCGGCTGTGGGGCGTGGTGAAGGAGGAGGTCGTAGTGGTGACTATTGCGGGGGGTAGTAGAGGAAGAGGTGGTAGTGGTAGGTAGAGAAGGAGGAGGAGGTGGTGGCGGTGGGTGGAGGAGGACGTAGTGGCAAAGGCAAAGTGGGGGTGGTGGGTGGTGGAGGCAGCGGCGGCAAGGGGTGGTAGAGGAGGAGGAGGTCATGGTGGCGGTGGAGGGTGGCAGAAGAGGAGTTGGTGGCGGCGGTGGTGGGTAAAGGAGATCGTGGCTGCGGTGAGGGGTGGCGGAGGAGGAGGTCGTGGCGGTAATGATTGCGCGGGGTGGTTGAGGAGGAGGTGGTGGGTGGAGGAGGACATAGTGCCAAAGGCAACAGTGGGGGTGGTGGGTGGTGGAGGTGGCGGCGGTAGGGGGTGGTAGAGGAGGAGGAGGAGGTCGTGGTGGCAGTAGGGGGTGGCGGAGGAGGAGGTAGAGGCGTCGGCAGCTATGGGTGGAGGAGATTGTGGCGGCGGCGAGGGGTGGTAGAGGAGGAGGAGGTTGTGGCGGCGGTGGGGGGTGGCGAAGGAGGAAGTCGCGGCGGCGACGATTGCGGGGGGTGGTGGAGGAGGAGGTAGTGGTGGGTAGAGAAGGAGGAGGAGGAGGAGGTGGCCACGGCGGCGGGTGGAGGAGGACATAGTGGTAAAGGCAACAGTGGGGGTGGTGGGTTGTGGAGGTGGCGGCGGTAGGGGGTGGTAGAGGAGGAGGAGGTCGTGGTGGCGGAGAGGGGTAGCAGAAGAGGAGGTGGCGGCGGAGGAGGAGGTCATGGCGGCAACAGAGGGTAGAGGAGGAGGTGCCGGCGACGATTGTTGGGGGTGGTGGAGGAGGAGGCGGCGCCTGGGGGGGGTGGCTGAGGAAGAGGTGGCGGCGGCGCCCGGTGGGGGACGGTTGTTGCAAATGAAATGAGATAAGTGAAATAGACAGGTGAAACTAAAGGGTAAATTCGACTGTTTTAACTATGTAATGGGATAGTAATGAGGATTCATAGAGGGGAGGTATGAATGTGGATTACCAATTTTTCGGTAATCATCATTACAATGGTAAACCTTATTAACATGCTAAAGAGCAACTAAACACTCTTCCCTTAGTAATGCAATCATGATTACCATTGCAGGCATGCAATGGGGTTGAACCAAACGGGCTCTAAGGGTTCCTCGTTTATTAATATTAAAAATGAAAAATATTATGCATGAGTTTCTCTTAGAAAGAAAAATAACTTAGATGCTTATAAACTAATTGATTAGTAGCACGAGAATTTTATTTTGGGGAAAAACCAAGAAGTCCCAGCATAATTCTTGGGATAGAAAAGCAATAATAAGTGAGAGAGATTCAAAGGATCTAAGTCCATTAATATTATAGTCAATATATGGATACAGATGCTGTGATTATGTCAAAATTAACCCTCTGGTGGAGTTTTGAAAGTTGAAACATTATGTGGAGTGATCTGATTAATGGACACATAAGTCTTAAGTGTTGACTTTTTTTTTGTACCGCTTCAGCCATCCACTTGTATTTTTTTATCTCTTACAGTTATTTTACTCCTCCTCCCATCATTAATGTAAAATCAAATCAACTGATTTAAATATACTAATGATGTTAGTTAAGTTAGTTAATATATATATATATATATATATCTCTCTAAAACACCCTAATCATCTTACTTAATTCTCTTCCTCTTTCTCCTACTTGATTATTTTTTAGGGAATATTAATATGGTTAATTTGAAAAAAGCATGGATAAGAATATGAAATAGGTACTCCCTCCGACCTTAATATTGGACCCAATTGACTTTTTTTAGAGAAAGATTAAAGAAGTTAAATAAATTACTTAATCATAGGATATATTATGCATCATTATATTATATATCAATTTATAAGTTAGACACATTAGCTTGGAGAAAAATAATAAATATAGACACTTTAAAGTAATTTATTTTGTTTCTTTAATCTCTTCTTAAAAATCATCTAGGTCTTTATCAAGAATTAGAGGAAGTATTAAATTTAGGACTAACATCAACTCTCTCTTTAAGTTTTATATTGAGAACCGGAATTAATATTAAAGACAATCTTATTTGAGGCATAACTTTATAGATTTACTTTCTCTGGTCCTATTTATAAGCAACTTTCTCCTTGATTGAGCTAAACGAATTGGTAATTAAAAACAATAAGTGTGTCAAGAATGCCATATTTTTTTTCCATATATGTCACGCCCTTATTTAATTTTCACCTTTATCAGAGTATTCGCGGAAAATGATATGTGGTTCAGTAGGCAATACAAGAATAACATGACTATACTGATAATATGTGCATGACTACATAAATTCCCCTCAGGGATTCGTACCTGATAATTACAATTAGTGTAGCTGCACAGGGCTACTTGGGTGTCTAAACTCACCCCAGTGAAACGGAGACTTCTTCCCGTCTTCGTTCCTCTACTATAATCCCCTCGTACAGTACTCTGCATTGTTGTTTGCATAACTTCTGTCGTCTCCTGTCTAAATTGTTGGTAGGGGAGGGTGAGATTCGAGAGAATCTCAGTAGGAAATAGATACCATAATGCTTGCATGATTGATGCTATGGGTATGACATGTTAGCTTTATCTAGATGTATGCCCCATAATGACATTTCTGCATGCTCAATGTTTCATACAACAAGACTATGGCCACATCGAAAACAGAAACAGAGCTTCATTTATTCAAATATGCTCTACACAATCAAGTAAAGCAATCACATACATCATTACACAAGCAAAGACATCAAATACATGCAAGTAAGGTAAGTCCCCTACCTTAACCCTTTTTCGCCTCGAAACACGTGCCTCGATCTACGTGCAAACAGCTCGGGGCTCCATATTCGATCCTACAATGTCAAATGTACTATTTAGACACTTCCATAGTGTTTCTGGGGGTTATATGAGTCTATCTTGAAAAATTACTAAAATACCCCCGGGGACCCGGCCCGACCCCGCTGTACCCGGTCCGGCTGTACTTTTCCCGAAATTTTGAAATGGGCTATTCTTACATATTTCCACCCAAGAAATCCATTTCCGGACTCAGAATTATCAAATTCAATGTCAAATTACGAAATTGCCCTTGGCAACCCTACTTTTAGGGTTTTATGGGCGTTTCCGTAATTATGCTTTCTCGGCCTTTTCCGAAAAAGTGCCCAACTGTAACCCCACCTATTTTCACCCACTGAATCCAATGGAATCATCAAATCATTGAAAATCCAACCCTAAGACCCATTTACAATGTTGACCGAAATATATAGGTTTTAAGGGAAAATTTGGGGTTTTTCGGTTTCGGCTCCGTAAAGACGTTCCTTTCTACTCCTAACCACTTTATTGACTATTCCATTAGGTTAAAACTACCATTTAGTATCAATTTGGGCAGCATAACAGCCCCACATACCCATTTCCAAAAATTAAAACCAATGGCAATCCGGCGAAATTTCACCGATTAAATTGCCCACAGCAGCTAGAATAGTCAATACACAAAGGTTTGGAAGTTAACTCAAGCTCCCTCTGACTTTTCCTCTTCTTTGATGAAACCCTAACCTCCTTAACCATGAAAACTGAGGTTCCAAGCCTTAAAGAACATAAAGGAGTAGCTTAGGATCGGAGTTATACGCTTTAGGAGCTAAATCATCAGAGAAATCGGCTTACCTTGTGATTTTTCTTCTCCTTTCTCTCTCTAGACATCTCAAACGTTCTCTCACTCATTCAGCTGAATATGGCGTCGATTTGGAGGAAGGAAGATGAAGAAAAGGTGCTTTAATATTAGGATGATGTCATATTTCATTATTTAATAATTTTTCAAAATTTTCGGATTTTTACAAAGTTTTGGCAGATTTCTGCCCAAACTTTGAAAAATCATAACTAATTCTAGAAAAATTGAATTGGAGTGATTCCAAAGCCTATAGAACCCTTATTGAGTCTAGTTTCAAGAAAAAATATAGACTTTTGCTTTCTGGAATCATAAAATTCCCAGAATTTCAATCTTTGCATATTGTTCCAGAAATTTCACAGTTTTTCTGTGCTGACTTCAAAAATTCATATCTTTTTGTGTATAGCTCTAATTGGTTCATATGACTTATCAAATTAAATCTTAGGATGTCTACTTTCATCCTGTAAAATTTCATAATTTTTACTCATCATTTGATTATTCAAAATCATATGACAAGCTCACTACCTCATAGGTGATTTTACCGTAAGTATAATCACTTTCTCCAAAATTCACCATTTTACTTTCTTAATACCCTAAAGATATAGAAATCATTAGGGGATAAATTTGGGCTCCTGATAAATTGGGGCTTAGCAGTCCACTTAATTTAGGCTTATTCCCAAGCCTCAAATCCCAAATTTCGGGGTATTACAATATATGCCCTTATTTATGAAAAGAGTATAGGAGTGAGAATAGATAAAAAGTATGAGAGATAATGAGTATAAAATATGAGAGAGAATGAATATTTAATAATGGTAAAATAAGAAAAAGAATCTTACATTTTTAGACAAAAAGTGAAAATTACTTATAAAAGGGACCAGCCCTATGAAAGAGAATATTGTTTATAAATAGAACCGGAGGAGTAGATATTAAACGTGAGCATCTCTAGCTCTTAATGAATATTCAAAACCTTAGGGATATGTGGTATCACACAAAATGGCCACATTATACTACTCTAATCAAGGTGGTGTCTATCTCATATAAGGAGAGCATATAATCAAATTCAAAATATTCAACATAACATAGAAGGTCGACAACTAGAGATGCCCGATAACAAGCGGAAGAATTAATTAAAAGGGTGGAGAGAATATTTAAGCTATAATTTACTATAATAAAGGCTCATAATTTTAGTATACACGTTTTCAACACAAATAAGGCTGTAACTATGCATATTCATGTATAAAATGCATGTTTTTAGAATATTTAGAAGCCTAAACACATAGCAAAACGCATTACAAGGTACTAGGGAGACGATTTTCTCCCCTTCTCTTCTCATCCTTTTACTTGTTTAACTATTAGATCAACTAGGGGTGTTCAAAGTATCCTGATCCCAGTCGTCCCACCCCAATTCCAGACATTTTGATCTCGGGAATTTTTCATGCCTGCCGGGACAGGAACCGGGATCACCGTTGAGATCACAATCCCGGTCCCTGTCTTGGGTTTTTTTTTTTAATTTTTTTTACCTTATAAATTAAGTTATTCTTTTATTTTTATATTTTTTACCTCATAAATTAAGTTATCATTTGATAAGATATGTATCACATCTTTAGTTGGAGTTAAACTGTATATATCGTGATATTAATCATAACTATTTAATTTACAAATAACGAAGATAATGACAATAAAATGTTATTCTTTAATTTTAGATCAATTTATGTAATTATTACAGTATTTTTAGATGTTAAATGATCACTTTAAATAATATAATATGAAAAATTTAACTAATATAATGATATTTTTTAAAATTTATTTTTTTAAAAAAAAGCCAGGATTTCCCGGTTTTGGGACTACCGGGACCGGGAACCAGAATTGGGGTATCCTAATCCCATCCCAGATTTTAAACACCCCTAAGACCAACATTTGAATTGTTCATATATAATCTTTGATAAAATTAATTCAAACCATTAAAATTTGATCGAAATGGTTTAAAACTATAATAGAAAATTTAAAAAAGTATTTTGTATAAACTTCAATTTAAACCATCGAATGTTTATGGTATGATTAGAAAAGGAAGAGAGAGAGAGAGAGAGAAAAAAAAGGATGGAAAGGAAAAGCAAGATAATCCCCTGATGTTGCTCTCTCGGACGAGCTATCAATTTATGAAAACAGTCACTCTACAAAATATTCATTGAATGTAATGAAACCCACGTCACTTTTTCTTGTAAATTTTAACTTTTTCTCGTAAATTCCACAACTAATTTTTGAAAAAGAAAACATATCTCAATCCAAAGGAGCTGGCTGGCTATCTAACTAGCTACCCTAGCTAGTTAATTAACACTCACGACTCATCCCAACAATCAACAATGTTGAATTTAATTTTGACTACAATGCATTTGTACTCCCTCCTTTTCAAATTATATATATATATATATATATATATATATATATATATATATTACTTCAAAGATTTAAAAAAAAATTAAAATAAAGGACTTAGAGAAAATAATATTTATGGTAAAAGATCATAAAAATTGTAATTACTTATAAAAGGCCAAATATTATAATATAAAATTTAAAATTACTAAATTACCCCTATGAAACTAAAACTTCCCATCATTCACATGTGACATGATCGTATGTTTTTTCAATTTTTATTTTTCACCCAGTTTCATATTCTTGTAATCAATATATTATTTAATTAATAATGGTGAAACACATATCTTTTCTAGTTTAAGGCTTAAATTAATTTTTTTTAACCCACATAAATTTTTTTTAATATAAAAAAATTATATAAATTTTCCTGGCTTATATATAATAAAATAATAAATTATAAAAGGCTTTAATTTTTATTAAAATTATATAATTTTATTGTCAAACTAATCACTGCATCAAAATAGTAAATGGCGTCCCTTTTATAATAAATTTCTTTTCAATGAATATTTTTTCCTCCAGGTCCTCCATTCTAATTTTCTTAAGGTTTAAATTTTGTTTCAAAACAGTAATTCTTGTTTTATAATACACACACACACACATATAAATAAATGACGTCGGTTGAATCATTGTGGAAATAATGCAGTGCTTTCATCAGGATGTTATTCTAAAACATGTTTATTGTTTTATTATTTTTCATTTTATTAAAAAATAAATTAACGCGTGATATTTTTTATAAAAATATTTTCATACTGATAAATTTTTTATATTATATTTTTATAATATCATATTCATTTTTTTTATTTATGTTGTTTTTAATTAGATTTTAGTATGGGTATAATAAGTTATGAAATAAAATAAGGCATTTGTATTTTTAGCATTCACAAGAGTAATAAATTGTAAAGAATAACAGTTTACTTTAATATAAGAGATGGATGGGGTAACAAATTATGGAATAAAATGTTTACTAAGGTATAAAATAAAATAACCTTTTTATACCGTATGGAATAAACAAATTACAAAAAAAAAAAACATGGATTATAATTTGTCATGAATTTCTCTGTTTTATTGTATTTAACATGAAATGCTAATTAATTATATTATTCTGTACAAATTAAATAATTTGTGGTATATAAATCCTAAATTAAACCATGTGTGCCCAATTCTATTGCTGCCTAGCTAGCCAGAGAGTCTAGTTGTGTATTGGGGGCTTTCTTGTTGCTGCAGTGTAGTCCATTTCAGCCATGGCTACTTCTTCTTCATGCAGCTTCTTCAAAGGAGTGACCGCCCAATTCACTTTTGTTTCCTCTTCTTCCCTATTCCCTTTTGCATTTTCATTGTTCTCAATCATCTTCTTAGTTTTCTGTTCATAAATCAATGAAAAATGCTATAGGAAGTAGTGAGAGAATTAAAACTAGTATGTTATATTTTTGTAATATAATAAAGTGAAAATCATTCTTGAGGGTACTTATTGTTTCCTTCAATTTTTAATTTGGCACTTGTATGTTTTTTTTTTCCTTCTTGTTAAGTCCTTTAATTTTACTTTGTTGGCACAATTAATTGTTGTACAAGGCTAACAATGCTAACAAAACAAAATTACTAGGGCCAACAGTGTTAAAAGAGTAAAGTTATAATATTATAAATTTGTACTAAATTAAAATTTGAAAGAAACCATAGGTACTTCAAGAATGATTTTTCATAGAATAAATACATAAATAACAAAACCAATACCTTGGACGTGGTATGGTGGGTGCTAGGGATGGATGGGGAAACAAGTAATTTCCTATTATTTGCCTTTTTTCCTGCATTATTCCGTAAAAATATAATGTATAATGTTTTGATAAATAGTTTCGACAAAGTACTAAAAAAGGGGTGGGCTCCCACCAAATGAAGCGTGAGAAGGAGTATATTTGAACCGTGACCTTTTTGAGAGAATTACAATGATTTGATAATGCACTATTGTGATAAAATTTTGGAAGAATTACAATGAGATCCTAATGAAGAGATTTAATTGTCCAAAAGTCTAATAACAATTGAGTAGCATGCAATGATAAATGCTAGTAAGAAACGAGCTTATACTCCTTATTTGTTATTGAAACATTTTGATAATTAAGTCCATTCATATTTATACCTCACATAATTCCTCCAAAAATTTTTTATCTTGTATAGCATCTGACTCAATAAAAGACCTCTTTGATGGTACCTGCAATACTGATATAGTTGTGCACTTGGTTGCTGATATTAGCTTCCTCATCATCACAGCCACCATTATCGCTTCTTTTCAGCAAATTCTGTACCAGAAAGCCAAAAACTTCATGTCAAAAACCCAATTAATGAAACATATAGAAGCATAGATTAAATAATGATAAGTTCATAATAACCTACTTGCGGATCCGTTGAAAGCCCTTCGTCTAAGCAAATCCCTGCATGCAAAACACACAATATTGATATTATATATGCATGCATATATCAGAATTAAACTAAATCTATATATTTTCATCTCTAATGTGTGTGTATAATCGGGAATGAATAAGGTTTCGAATGATTGAACTTATTACCTTGAGACTTAGAATGAAGGAGAGAGAGAAGTAGGAGAGAGAACACAAGTAGCATTGAAGAAGGATGCATTAATTAACTCGAAATCCCTAAATTAAACAAATCTAATCTTCCTTCTAATGCTTCGATCTTTATTTTTGGTTGGAACAATATAAGAGCTTTAGTTTATATATAAACATGGAACCCCCTCATATATATATATATATATATATATATATAATATGTAATATAAATGGGAATTGAACTTTTTAAGAACTTGACTTCATTCCCTGCCGCCAACCTTGAAAAATCAACATTGCATCATCTGGCCTGGATCGCCTGCATTATAACCTAACTTTCAATATATACTACCTCCTGTCCTTATAAGAGTTAGTTGGGTATTGAATTTGGTCCTAAATATAGGACCTCAATCATTTTTGTCTAATAAATTATAATTTTTTTCTAAAGTGTCCCTATTGATCACTTACATTAAAGAGTTTTTGTTTAAGAGTAATCATGATGAATATAGTATTTTAAAAAAATTAACTTATGTTTGTTATAAATATCTAATATAACTAATTTTTTTAATCTAACCAAATTCGTCAGCTCGCTCTTATATTATGGACCGAAGGTAGTAATATTTTTACTATAGTCAAACTAATCACTGCATCAAAATATAAGGGAAAAAATACTGAAATGAAAGAGAAGAAGATAAGGAAGAAGGAAAAAACACAGCATAAACAACAACAAAAAACGTAATTTACTTTTATGAAAGGTGTGGGAGGATTTTGAGAAGCAGCCTCTAACATGCCCAATGTTATTACATAGTTGCCTCATTGTACTCTCTCTCTCTCTCTCTCTATATATATATATATATATTTATATATTTATTTATCATATGACAGATGCATGCTTCCTTGCTCACAAATCTCCAAAGATACCTAGCTAATTAACTTTCTGTCTTCTTCACAATTTCCTTAGCTTTTTTCTAATGCTCTTTTCGTCTTTTTCCACATTATGCCTTTTTTGGATTGAAAGAAAATGGGAGAGGAAAGAAAAATAGGGTGGAAAACAAGAAAGGAAGAAAGCTTTCACCTGCTTGGATAGAAGAGAAAATGGGGAAGAAAGGAAAAGTTGGGAAAAAAAAGGGGTGTGAGACTCACTCCTTTTTCCTCTCAAAATTTCTCCACAAGTGGAGAGATTAGGAGATAGAATCATTTATACTAAACTGCCCTTAAAACATTTGTCATCACGCTAACTCATACAGTTGTTTGTAATCTCTGTACATAAATATTAATATACTCATTTTCATTCTTAAAAAACTGCCGTTACACCACACATAGTCTACACCACACATATTTTTTAAAAAAACCGAATAAATAACATTTAAAACATTATTTTATTAATTTCTGTATATTTAATTTTTTTTTTCAACATTGTGTTTAATTTCTTGATATTATTACACTTTAACACTTTCAATTTTATATTAGATTTTTATTAGTTATTAATAACACTGGATGATGTTTAATTAATTAATTTATTTTTATTACATTTATTTTAAAAAAATATCCACGTTTTATTTTTACCTTAAAAATAATATATTTTTTAAAATTATTTGGTTTAAAATATATCTTTATCATTTTAAAATATTTGATGATGTTAATATTAAAATATTTTTTCATTGTGATATTTAATTTAATTTTAAATATGATAATATTAATGTAAGGTAAGGGTATTTTAGTTATCAAATATTTTCTTAATTTCTTTTTTCCCAGTTTTCTCTTACTCATCCGAGCAAGGGGAGTCATACTATTTTCTCCCTATTTTTGTTTTCTCATTTTCTCTCTTCCAATTTTCTTTCCTTCCAACTTTTCTTCCCATCCAAGCGGAGGGTAGTTGTCTCTTTGTAAGTTCTAAGGATTAGACAATTACTTATTATGTTGATTTTGAAAAATGGAATTGTCTTGCCTCTTTTCATCTCGAGACTTTCTGCTTCTTCTTGTTCCGCGTAGCCATAATTTGGATTAATTTTGTCTTCATTAATGTTTGGAATCAACAATTCCAAACATGCAACCAACTTCTTAATTATATTATCCTAATAATGTTAAATCAATCTATCTATGCTTAATTCTAACAGCATGTAATCACTATTTACATTCTCAATTTAAGTTACTTTCGGTTACTTTATATATATTAAAAAAAATAGTTTAAATAGTTTGAATCCTCAAAGTTGTCAAGAACTTAATAAATAATCTCTATCTTAACCCTGAGAATTAAAATTATGAGTCGTAGGTGAACTCAGTAAAACCTAAAAAAACATTTAAAGATTGAGCATGGATCGATAATATTTTCAGTATCAAATGTAGCATTTGATGAAAACTAGTCATTTACATGGGAAAATTATTACAACCAAACTAATTAAAACTTAAACAAATTTGAGTATGAGAACATAAAATATATAAACAAATCACATAAATTAAATTAAATTAAATTAAATTTTCTTGTTGCCCATTTGCGCTCTCTTTCTCAATCTTGATGAGATCCGCGCACTTGTCTTTCTTCACTTGACGACCGTCCTATATTTTGTTTTAGGATTCTGTTGTTAAAGTGAGACAAAAATTGTTTGCAAAATATTGACATATGCCTGCTTCATAATTAAGGTAGCTTTCGATCACATCATAGTTTGCCTTTTTGACAATAATATGACGAAATTAAATGAATTCAGAATGCCACTTTAATTTAGCCCACCTGCCATATATAATATGCGAAACATGTGCGGCCGTAACAATAAATATATAGCCTCAAGCAAACTTGTCTCTCAAATCTTACTTTCAAAATTAATCAGAATAATTTTGTGGTCTAATTGAAGGCATGAAAATTATTTTATAAATAAGAGGTGGTGATAAGTGATTCTAATGAAAAGCTTCTTAAATTTGACTAATTATAATTAGAATCTTGCGATGGAGATTTTGATCATAAAGTCTTTACTAAAAACAGAACCTCTCTCAATCAATCCTGATTTGTGTATCTCTTTTTCCCCTTCAACGTATCTAGCCATTATTGGCAGCCGATTTTTTGTCTCACAAACTGGTATTTGCCTTCTTCAGAGCTTAAAAATCTTATCTCTTCATCTAACCCATTCTGTACAATTAATTATTAATTAATTACTTGTTAATTGAGCCATTTTTCAATTTAAAAATGTGGAAGTGATAGTTCTCATATCTTTGTATTTTCCGTTATAATTGCTTTGGTTTGTATATTCTTGTCGAAACACTTTTAGCCCTATGGTTCGTGAAGTCTGTGTGACAGTAAGAGAATGTAATGGATCAACTTTTAATTAGAAGGTATAAATATTAAAAAATAAAATAAAAAATACATTTATTTAAGTATTATATTATCTAGCTTATTTAACTAAACTAGAACAACGCCTGTGGAAATGCACATATAGTAACAATTTAAATAATTGCACACATTTTAATACTCCCTCCGTCTCCAATATAAACTTCAAAATTGAGACCACCCCAAAATATAAAATTCATTTAAGTTTTGTCTCAAAATTTATTGTTTTTTTTTTTGCAATTTTACCATTATTGACTATATATATATTGCATATATCTTTGACCAGTGACTATTTGTGAATTGCATTAAGAAGGTGGATGAGATTTATATTTATGAGGGTGGGCATAATTCAAAAAAGTATATTATTATATATTTATTGATTTTAAATACTTCCTTGATAAATAAAAAACGGTTATTTAAAACTTATATTTAAGGAGAGAGGGAATATAAAACTAAAGTAGTGGTATAGGAATTTGTTTTACAATATATATTGATATAATTTTGAAGTTGAACTTTGATTTCAGTTTATATACAGAAACTTTGTTTACAATTTTAATTAAAAAAATACATGTCATATTAAATTTCGTCGGATCCTTTATTATAAGGCACCTCAACCACTTCCCTTGAATCAAGAAAAGACAAGTAAATAATTAATTGGAGGAATCACATTGATGTATCAAGGAAGACAAATTATTATTAGATATTGTCCTATAGAATAATCAAATTGATATGAAGTCCCAAAGACTTATGGGCAATTTATTGAAATTATGAAAAGATGAGTTCTATTACCCTAAATTGTCAGTTGAAAAGTCAATGTGCTACTAATAACAAGCTAGGGTGCCACCAATACAAGACGCTTCAATTGATAAGTCATGATTAACGTGCCACTATTGAGCAATGACAAATTTGGGTGCTACCAACAATTTGATGATTTTATAGGACCTAATAGTGATAATTTGTCTTCCTTTGCATTTGACTGTAAATCCGCCTTAAAATTGTCAGATAATACAATAAAATTTCTAATTTTACCCCTATCTAAATGAAAAACTTTTAAATTTGTATTATATTGTCTTTCATGGCTAATGATTACTCTAAATAGGAGTAATTTTAAAAATTTAATTAATTAATACCATATCAAATCACATAATGAAAATTTAAAATGTACCCTCAGTGGGAGTATATAGTGGAAATTAACCTACTTTCAAAACTACGGTAAAGCTGGAGGATATTAGGATGTTATTAGCTTTATTATAATATTATGATATTGAAAGTTCAAATCTACACATAGGAACAAAATGGGCCAACCTCGATTAATGTTTGATTCTAAGCAGACGTCAAATCTCAAAATAAGGATCCACACATTAAAAAGAAAGGCACACCTTTTGTGTAATGTTAGGCGGCCGAAATCCTTAATCATCTCAAAAGGGTAAGGTCACAATGTCGGGCTACTGTTTAATTCCACAAGTAGTTTTACAACATAATTTATAAATTAATTAAAAACGATTTGTTTTAAAGCCCAAGATATTGATACTAGCTCATTTTAATGGTATGTTTGTTTTCATCAAGGAAAAGAATTTAGATCCATGGAAGTTGAAAGTTTACTTAGTACTTTTAAGATAAACCAAAAGGGAAGAAACAGATAACTTTACATGTATATATAAAAATATATTTATAAATTATATTCAAACAAAATCTATATGTTTATGAATGCAATATTCATAAATAAATGTCAAATCAGTGAAAGTCTATTCTACGATGGAATTGCGGAATTATAAAATTTCGTTGTAATTCACTATGATTTTTTTGAGATGAAACACAAGAACTAGGTTGACTCCCCATGAGACTCGTTGCAGAACGTATCAAGATTGTTAAACTATTTGGAGAATATATCAGGATGGAAATTATTTGACTATTTAAGAAAATAATTGATAATAGTTCAAAAAAAAAAAAAATCGATAAGTGTTATGAATATCAATTATACAGATGTCTATTGACTTAAATAAAAGAAGACTTGAAATAAAAGAAAAAGGAGAAAAGAATACAAAGTAAAAGCAAAAGAAAACAAGGACATAAAGAAGATATAAAGTAACTATAGTTTATATAAAGCAACCACGGTCATGTAACCAAGGTTAGATTGCTAACTCTATATAAAGGCTTATAATCAATTATTTCAAACAAAGTGAATGAAAAGTTCTCTCTAAGTTCTCTCCAGAAATTCTATCAATTTTGTTACACATACTTTTATAACACGTTACAAGCACAAAACTGTAAACAAAGGTATGATCTTCTTATGGTTTCTTTAATGATTTCATATATCTTGTTTTATTTGATAGCTCTGGGATAATTTGAGTCACTATATGGAATCAGAGTAATACTTTTACCGATTGTTATGAACATCGGGTTCCATGGTTAAGATTAGAGATTGTTATTGTTCTTATATATATATATATATATATTCTTTACAAGTTCTTTAATATTATTATCTTATGGCCAGAAGCCATACACGTTTGATTCCTGAAATTATATGACCAGAAGTCATATTTTTTTTATTTTGATATAGTACATGCCTCCTTTCTGAAAGGCTTAGGTTGTAGTCCTCCTTTATGGATAGTATAGGTTGTCACTTATATGGAAGGCCTTATCTCCTAAATAAAAGTATGAAATTAAGTGGCTTGAAGCCACCTACATGGAATGTTTTACCTCCAAATTGAAACCATGAAATTAATGGCTCAAAGCCATACAAGTTTTAATTTTTCTTTTCTTGCTTTATGAATTATTTATTGTCTTTATGAATTTAAGGTTATTTTTGTTTAAGATATTGCATTGCATTTTAACATTTCATATTTTAATTATTTATTTCTTTAAGTTTGAACCATGGTAAATCTAGCAAAACTTGAAATTGTGGCTCTTGATATTACCGGGAAAAATTATTTATCTTGGGTGTTGGATGCTGAAATTCACCTGAATGTTAAAGGTTTGGAAGACACAATCAAAGAATGAATCTTATTGGCATCAATCCTGAAGATTTATGTCTCGTTGATAGTGCAACAACCCACACCACTCAGACATGATAAATATTTTTCTTCCTTGGTAATACGAGAAGCCAACGTTTAGACTATATCAAGTAGTATAAATTTAATTGAGGGTTCTGTAAGAGCTAATATTTTGTTACCTGAAGGAGCAAAAATTATGCATTGATAATGCTTTTTATTCTATCAAGTCTAAAAGAAACTTATTGAGTTTCAAATATATCCGTAGAAATGGATATCATTTAGAAACAACAATTAAAAATAATCAAGAATATCTTGTTATCACAAATATTGTTGCTGGTTGAAAATACTTATTTGAAAGTTTTCCTACTTTTTTTTTTTTCTGGCTTGTATTACTCATCACAATTGAAACACATACTATTGAGAACCATAAGTTCACCAATACAGGCCAAAAGTCTGCCAATACAAACCAGCAGTTTACTAATATAAACCATAAGTTTACTAATGAATTTAATGTTTGGCATGACTGATTAGGCCATCCTGGTTCAATCATGATGCAAAAAATAATTGAGAATTCATGTGGACATACCCTAAAGTGTAAACAAATACCACAATCCTATGATTTCTCATGAGCTGCATGTTCCAAGGGAAAGTTAATTATTCGCTCCTCACCAAGCAAAATAGAAATTGAGTTTCTCACATTTCTAGAATGGATACAAGGAGATATTTGTGGGCCAATACACCCACCATGTGGACCATTTAGGTACTATATGGTTTTAATTGATGCATCAACTAAATGGTCACATGTTTGCTTATTATCTTCTCGCAACCTGGCATTTGCGATATTACTTGCTCAATTGATTAGATTAAGAGTACATTGGCTTGATTATCCTATTAAGAAAATACGTCTTGATACTGCTTGTGAATTTACTTCACAAGATTTTAAAGAATATTGTATGTCCCTTGGAATTGATGTTGAACATCTTGTAGCTCATGTTCATACACAAAATGGACTTGCAGAATCATTGGTTAAAAGGTTGCAACTGATTGGAAGGCCTTTACTTATGAGATCTAATCTCCTAATTTCTGTTTGGGGCCATGCCATTTTGCATACAGCAATGTTGATACACATTAGGCCAACAAGTTACCTAAAAGTTTCTCCCTCACAAATGGTTTTTGGTCAAGAACCTAATATTTCCCATATAAGAACTTTTGGATGTGCGGTATATGTGCCAGTAGCACCACCACAACGCACCAAAATGGATCCTTAAAGAAGGATGGGAATATATGTTGGGAATGAATCTCCTTCAATCATAAAATATTTAGAACCATCTACAACAGATTTATTTACAGCACGATTTGCTGATTTTTATTTTGATGAATCACTTTTCCCAACATTAGGGGGAGAAAATAAGCAGCTAGGTAAAGAAATTAGCTGGAATGAATTATCATTAGCTCATTTTGATCCTCGTACAAAAAAATGTGAACTAGAAGTTCAAAAGATAATTCATTTACATAATTTAGCTAATCAAATACCAGAAGCATTTACTGACCCAAAGAAAGTGATAAAGTCACATGTCCCAGCTACTAATGCTCTATTAAAATTGATGTCCCTGAAGGACAGCCTACTATGAATGAATTTAAGGCACGCCTGAAGTGTGGCAGGCCCATCGGTTCTAAAGATAAAAATCCTCGAAAGAAGAAAGGAGCAAAGAATATAGATGGTCAAGTCGAGGATAATCAAGAAAAATTAGTAGCTCCAGAAGAGCCATCTCCTGAAGAGTTATTATCTCTAGTAGGGATATCTCCAGAAGAGAATGTTGTAGTCCCAGAAGAGACCCAGGTACCTGATATATGTGAAAATAATGAGATCTCAATAAATTATATTATGAATGGAATCCGATGGGATTGAAATAAAGTCAACGTTGACGAAATCTTTGCTTATCATATATCATATGATGCAATGAATGATAATGAGGATCATGAGCCAAAATCTATTAGCGAGTGCCAACGAAGAAACGATTGGCCCCTATGGAAAGATGCCATTAATGTAAACTATAATAATTGGCTAAACAAAAAGTATTTAGACATGTAGTCCTTACACCTGAAGATGTAAAACTGGTTGGATCTAAATGGGTTTTTTGTACCAAAGAAAAATGAAAAGGGTGAAATTATAAGATATAAGGCATCTCTTATAGCCTAAAGCTTTACACAAAGACCTGACATTGATTTTGAAGAAACATATTCACCAGTAGTGAATGTAGCTACTTTTTGTTATTTGATTAGTCTAACAGTAAATGTAGGACTTGATTTACATCTAATGGATGTTGTGACTACCTATTTATATGGCTTACTTGACAATGATATTTATATGAAAGTCCCTGAAGGACTTGAGGTGCCAGAAGCATCTAATTCAAATTCTCGAGAACAATACTCAGTTAAGTTAAATAAGTTCCTGTATAGCTTGAAACAGTCAGGGTGCATGTGGTATAATTGTCTTAATGAATATCTATTGAAAGAATGATAAAAAAAATGATCCAATATGCCCATGCATCTTTAAAAAAAGATCTAAAAGTGAGTTTTCTACAATTGTGTTTATGTTGATGATATCATCATCATTGGAATTCCTGAAGAGCTTCAAAAGGCAATTAATTGTTTGAAGAAAGAATTTGAAATGAAGGACTTGGGAAGAACAAAATTATGTCTTGGATTACAGATCGAGTACCTGAAAAATGGGATCTTTGTATATCAAGAAAGTTATACAAAGAAGGTCCTAGAGAGATTTTACATGGATAAATTTCATCCATTATGTTCCCTAATGGTTGTAAGGTCTTTGAAGGTAGATAAAGACCCATTTTGACATTGAGAAACTAATAAAGAAGGTGATGAAGAACTACTTAGTCTAGAAGTACCATATCTTAGTGCTATTGGAGCACTAATGTATCTTGATAATCATACATGTCCTGATATATCATTTGCTATTAATTTATTAGCAAGATATAGTTCTTTCTCCAACACGAAGGCATTGGAATAGAGTAAAGCATATTCTTCATTACCTCAGAGGCACTATGGACATGGGTTATACTACTCAAATGTATCCAATTATGAACTGGTTGGTTATGCAAATGTTGGATTCCTGTCTAATCCATATAATGATAAATCACAGACGGGCTATCTATTTACATATGGAGGTGCAGTTATTTCATAGCGACCTATGAAACAGACTATATTAGCCACATCATCTAATCATGTTGAAATTCTAGCAATACATGAAGCAAGTAAATAATGTATGTGGTTGAGGTCAGTAATACATCACATGCTCATAACTTGGCATTTATCTTCAGGCAAAATGATCCCAACAGTCCTACATAAGGATAATGTTGCATGTATTACTCAACTAAAAGAAGGCTATATCAAGGGGAATAGAACAAAGCATATTTCACCAAAATTCTTTTTCACTCGTGACCTTCAATAAGATGGTGAAATAGATATTTAACAAATCAGTTCAAGTCCAAATCTAGCAGATTTATTCATCAAGTCGCTTCCAGGAACAATCTTTAAAAAGCTTGTTCATGACATTGGACTTTGAAGGCTTAGAAATATCAAATGATGTTATCAAGAGGGGGAGTCGATACATGCTGTACTCTTTTTCCATTATCTAGGTTTTATCCCACTAGGTTTTCATAGAAAGGCTTTTAATGAGGCAGCACTAAATAGTGTATCAATGAATAATGTACTCTTTTCTTTAGCTAGGTTTTTATCCCACTAGGGTTTTTCTAGTTAAAGTTTTTAAGGCACATTCATAATAGACATCCAAGGGGGAGTGTTATGAATATCAATTATGTGGATGTCTATTGACTCAAAAAAGAAGACTTGATATAAAGAAAAAGGAGAAAAGGACACAAAGAAAAAGCAAAAGAAGACAAGGACATAAAGAAGATATAAAGTAACTATAGTTTGTATAAAGTAACCATGGTTATGTAACCAGGGTTAGATTCTTGACTCTATATAAAGGCTTGTAATCATTTGTTTCAAACAAAGCGAATGAAAAATTCTTTCTAGAAATTTTATCAATCTTCTATCTTGAAATTATCTTTTGTTCTCTTATTACACATACGTTTATAACAATAATAACTTTTTCTCTTGAAATAGGAATTAGGCCAGCATGTGTTTTTTGTTTGGCCAGAAAGCCAGCATATGTTTAAATGCTGACTCTTGTAATGTCCTTAAGCTATGAATCATATTACTAACATTGTTAGAACCGGTTGACACCTAAGAGGAGGGTAAATTAGGTGTATGATAAAAACTTAAGAATTTTGAAATTTTTTTGCATCTTAGTGGAAGCAGTAAATATGAAAGTAATGAATCATAAGTCACAGTTAGATATTTAAATGCTATATGGTGAAAATATAAGAGCTTAAGGAAGAGAATATGCAAACTATGATATATCCTGGTTCGGTCTAATCCATGATGACCTACGTCCAGTCCCTAAGCTTCTCTTGAGATTTTCAATCCACTATCTTCCTTAAGTTTAACTGGGTACTTGAAAACCACTACAATCCCACAAGTTTAGTTGGGTACTTGTGAAGCATTCTACAAATCTCTCACTGGATTACTCCCCCTTACACACTGTAAGGTTACAACCAGTTACTCCTCCTTACACACTGTAAGGATACAACCTTGATGATAAAGGATTACAATCAATCTTCTCTCTCAAAAGTGAATAAAATGAACACTAAAGTACAATACAAATAATCTCTTTCTCAAAGGTAAATGATATAGAAGCTAGAGAAATAGAGAGTATGTGCGATGAGCATTGATGTTAGGATGTTGACATTTAGACAAGAGCATTGATGTCAGGATGTTGACATTTAGATAATGTATGCACTAGGTTTCACTTCTATTTTGGATGATCTTCTATTTATAGTTGATGAGGATTGATGACCGTTTGAGCATTTCAGCTTGTCCGTTGGAGTGTGGCTGCTTCTTTCATCCGTTTGCTTGAATTTGAAAACTAGCCGTCACGAACGTTAACGCTCTGCTTCCGTAAAGCCACCTTTTGACTTTTTGTCACACCCTTATTTTACTTTTACCTTTACTAGAGTATACACGTAAAACGATATACGGTTTGGTAGGCAACACAGGAATAACGTAAATATACTGATATTATATGCATGATTACTAAAATCCCCATAGGGGCTTGTACATGATACTTACGATTAGGATAGCCGAACAAGGCTACAGGGGTTTCTAAACTCATCCCAGTGAAATGAAGACTTCTTTCCGTCTTTATTCACTACTGTAATCCCCTCATATGGTACTCTACATTGTTGTCAGCATATCTTCTGTCTTCTCCTGTCTAAATTGTTGGTAAGGGAGGGTGAGATTTGAGAGAATCTCAGTAGGAAAACAATATCAATATGTATGTACGATAAATATTTAATGCATGACATGCTTGCATCACATAACTTATGCTCACACAATGACAAATCTGTAAGCTCAATACTTCAAACAATATACTTATGGCCATAGCATAAATTGAAACATAACTTCAGATCATTCATACATGTTTCACATAATCAAGCAAAGCAATAACATGCATCAACACACTAACACCAATATCAAATACATGCAGGAGAGGTAAGTTCCCTACCTTAACCCTTTTCTCCTTGAAATGTGTGCCTCGTAATGCTTAATAGCTCGGGCCCCATATTCGATCCTACAATACTAAAGGTATCGTTCAGACACTCCCATAATGTTTCTGGGGGTTAAATTAGCCTATTATGAAAATTGACCAAAATGCCCCCGAGACCCGGGCCCAGCCTCGACGTACCCGATCCGGTTGTACTTTTCTTGAAATTCTAACCTGGGCTATCCTGACATATTTTCACCCACTTTAAGGGTTTTAGGGGTGTTTTCATAATTATGCTTTTTTGGCCTTTTCCGAAAAAGTGACCAACTGTAACCCCACCTAATTTTCCCTCCTAAACTCAATGGAACCATCAAATCATTGAAAATCCAACTCTAAGGCCCATTTACAGCCCTGACTGAAATATATGGGTTTTCTAGGGAAAATCAGGGTTTTGCGATTTTGGCTCCGTAAACGTGTTCCTTTCTACTCTTAACCACTTTATTGACTATTCCATTATATTACAATTACCATTTAGTATCAATTTGGGCAGCATAACACCTAGGCCAACCCATTTTCATAAATTGAAACAAAGGACAATCTGACAAAATTTCACCGATTAAATTGTCCACAGCAGCCAGAATAGTCAATATACAAAGGTTTGGAAGTTACCTCAATCTCCCACTGGCTTTCCCTTGATATGACTGAACCTTAGGAGCTCAACATCCACATTTGAGCCTCCAAACCTTAAATCATATGAAAAGGAAGCTTAGGAACGAAGTTATATGCATTAGGAACCGATTTACTGAAGAAATCACTTATCTTTGTAAGTTTTTCCTCCTCCTTTTCTCTCTCTACAATTTTTCTCTTCCTCTCTCTTCACATCTGAAATGGCGTCAGTTTTGGGGAGCATGAAGGAGATGATCACTTTATATTATATCCCTTTTTAATTAATTATTTTTTCCCAATTTCGGATTTTTACAAAGTTTTGGCAGATTTCTGCCCAAACTTCAAAAAATCATAACTAATTCCAGAAAAATCAAATTGGAGTGATTTCAAAGCCTATAGAACCCTTATTGAGTCTAGTTTCAAGGAAAAATATAGAATTTTGCTAGATAGAATCAAAAAATTCCAAGAATTTCAATCTTTGCATGTTGTTCTAGAAAATTTTCAGTTTTTCTGGGATAACTTCAAAAATTCATATCTTTTTGTATATAGCTCTAATTGAGTTCTATGACCTATCAAATTAAATCTTAGGATGTCTACTTTCATCCTGTAAAATTTCATAATTTTCGCTCATCATTTGGTCATTTAAAATCACATGACAAGCTTACTACCTTATAAGCGATTTCACTAAAAACATAATTATATTCTCCAAAGTTCACAATTTTACTTTCTTAATACCCCAAAGATATAAAAATCATTAGGGATAAATTTGAGCTTCTACTAAATTGGGGCTTAGTAGTACACTTAATTTAGGCTTATTCTCAAGCCTCCAATCCCAACTTTTGGGGTATTACACTTTTCACATCATATCTTCATTGTATTCTTGGAGGAAATACATTAAACACTAATACAATGAAGTGTTAGAGGGATTAGAAGCAAGAAGGATGAATTACATAATCATTTCATTAATTTTCAAAAGCTTTGGGACGTTGTTTATCGCATTACTAGAGTGGTCCCTCGAGTAGTGCTTCCAATTCTTTTTTGATTACTCGAGTGATCCCTTGAGTAATGTAATCTTTTCATTTCAAATTACTCAAGTGATCCCTTGAGTAATGCCACTCATTTCTTGGCCGAGAGTTACTGTATCATTTCTTCTCTGATTACTTGAGTGATCCCTCGAGTAATGCTTCTTTTCTTTTCTGATTACTCGAGTGAACCCTAGAGTAATATTTTCATTTTAATTCTAAACATCCCTCGAGTAATGCTTCTTTTCTTTTCTGATTACTCGAGTGAACCCTAGAGTAATATTTTCATTTTAATTCTAAACATGGCAAATAAATATTTCATAGAAAAGCTCATGTACATTCCAATGTAACAAGAGTCACCTCCAAACTCATTGTATATAGAATGTTATGATCCAAAGAGTATCTTTTGCACTATACAATGTTTGAAATCACGAGCATCAACTTCCAGAAGGTGTAAATTTTAGTATATAGCTTCAAATATAACAAAATACCTATATATGGAAAGATCTTTAAGTATACTTTCATATGGCACTAGTTTCCTCACAATCCGATGTGTAGTTTGGGAGTTATGTCTAAAATACCAAAGCTGCCTTGTACTGTGATGGTGATTTTAGTGTCCACTTTCAAAGCTGATATCTCTCTCATATAAACTCGTTTGAATGTGATATTTGGTCAAAATGATTCATTAGGAGTCTAGTTTCATATGCGACTATTTCAGATTAATTCGATGTGTGGTTAGAGAGATATGGCCAAAATACCAAACCTCTATTCTGCCATGTGAAAACAAAACACATCAGAATTCTCATGGCTAGAGGGAACCTCTATCCTGCCATGTGAATACTGAACCTCTATCCTGCCATTACAACTTCCGTTTGACCATAGAAACCTCCGGTATCACTTCTAATAGCTTAGATCTTGATATTCCCATTAGTTCTTACAAGTTATTTCTTCAATCTCTTTCTTCACTATCTTCAATCTTCTTTCTTTGCTTGGCTAATGTACAAGCTATCTTCTTGTTTCTCCTCTTGATGATCATTCTTTATAACCTAACTAGATATCATCTTGAATATCTTCAATCTTCTCTTTCTTCAATCCCTTGCCTCTTGATTTTCTTCTTGATGATCATTCTCCATTTATGAGGTATTATAAGCAAAATAACATCAACCTAACATCGGGTTTATGACTAATCTACAAGATATACAACATTAAATATAGTAGTTAGTCAATGTAGAAGATAAGTATATTATACAAACTTTTTGCTCTTACTTGACATCTATATTTGACATCATCAAAACTCATCATATCTAACAAACATGTCAAGTGAGATTTTTTTGGGTATAATATCAAGTGAGATTTGTTTGGTATCACATGCTCCTGAGATAACATTGCATGTTTTTCACAAAACCAAATAGATTTAGGTTGGGCCAATGGACAAACGTCAGCCTAGCTTAGTAAAAGTGATTCAAAATCCAAAATCCTAATGATCAATCAAGGTTTCATTAATTAAAAAGAAATGAAAAACTTAACACACACACACACACACACACATATTAGGAAAACCATTTGGTAACTCTCTGTATTTTTTTTTTCAATTTGGTACTTATTAGAATATGCATACATTGGTGGAAAAATGACTTTTTAGAAAGGGTAAAAATGACTTTTTCGACCAGTTCTGGATGAGGTCTTGTTATAGTCGGTCTAAAAAGTTTAACACTTTTTAAACCTGTTAAGAAATCGGTCTAAAAAGATACACTTTTTAGACCAGTTTTTTAGACACACTTTTTAGACTGGTTGTTTAACAACCGATCTAAAAAGTGTATCTTTTTCAACAACCGGTTTAAAAAGTGTGTTTTAAGACGGGTTGTCTAAAATCTATAATTTATTTATTTATTTGTTTGCTTGTCTTTTGATTATGTTAGTATACCCGAGAGTAATCTTTACACATCCTAGAAGCTACTTCCAAGGCCATACCTATTAAGTGCAAAATTGAGATTTAAGTGATAAGTTTACCATACTTATAATTACTTATCACTAATACTTATATCTCTAAATATACATGCCAAGTCCCCATATTCAATTTATACAACTCACATATGGAATTTGTTATGCAATCAACAACTTATAACAAAATAAATATTGCCATAAAGTATTCATTTGTCCTTCCACTTACCATTACCTATTTCTTTAGCTTTATCATTGGAAACTTGTAACCTAACATGCACCTTCATCATGTAATGTGTTGTTTAAAACTATCATGCATTAACTGTAAAACACATAGGCCTATAACTTGTGTAATGCCCCAAATTTTGATTAAGGGCTAATGACATTTACTAAGAATGTTATTAATGTGAGAAAGCGTTTTTGGGAAATAAAGTTGATTTGAGACCCGAATTAATTATTAGAAATGCTCAACACCCTGTATTTTAGTATAATTATGTGACAAAGTAATTCTTGGGCTAAAATTAGAGGGAATGGTGCATGGAGAAGAAGAAAAGAATTAAAATATGTGTTATGTGGCAATTCAAGTGAATGTGCCATAATCAGGGAAAAATTGAAAGAATGGAAAATTACCGGTCAATTAGTCAGTGATTAATGAAGAAATTAATTACTAACTAAAAGGAATGAGATGTGTGACTAAATGACTAATGGAGTAGTTAGAGTAACTAATTAGTTACCTACTTTATGAAAATCAATGAGAGTTAGACAGTTGGCAAGATAAGATGATGAGAGAGTGTATTGGGAAAGTCAAACCCAATATTTTAAGTATTTCTTCTCTCTCTTCCCCCCCCAATTTGGCTGAGCAAGTATGGTCTTAGGGGAGCCATCATTTCTTCATCTTCTTCACACTCTTCTCTCTCATTTCTCTCTCCCATTTTCGGCTTCCATTGGAGACCAAGGAAGAGGAAGAAAGCTTGTGAAAAAGGTGAGTATTTGATCCTCTAAATGAACTTCTATGCCAAAACTCTTTTCTTTAATCTTATTCCTTATGTTGAGAGCTTCGATTCTATGGTTTTAGATTTTCCATTGGTGGTGTTTTGAGCACTCAAGGAAATCTAGAGGTTGGAGAAGCAAGGAACAAGTTTGGGAAAGTTGTTAAGGTAAATTAGAGAAACCTTTCTACATAAGTTTTGTGGCATTTGATTGAGATTATAATTTCTGAAAATTTTGCCCTATTTTTGAAAATTAGGGCCATTGAGTGTATAGCATGTTGTGGACATAGAAATGGTGTCTTGTTATGTGTTTTGAATATATATAATTGAATTGAAGCTTAAATGTAAAGTTTGGCAATTTTGGGGTTTTGTGTTGAATATGTGCCAAAAATAGAATATATTAAAGGAATGAGAATTTGGTTGTTTTGGTGTTTCCATTGGATTCCTTGTGGAAAATTTTGTGGGAGTGGATTTGGATGTGAATTTTAGAACCATTGGAAACACATATTGGAAAATTCTGTCAAGTGAAACTCTATGCTGGGCAATTGGTTTACATGGATGTTTTGAAATAGCAAATGGTGTCAAAAAATTCTGAAATTTTTCAGATTTGTAGTAGACATTTCAAGCTTTACAATGACATAAAGTTAGTGTCATTTTGATGTGTAAGCTAAAAGTTATGAATTTCCAAATTCTGATGTTAAAACTAGGATCAATTCTGGAACAACAAGGAGGAATGTCGAATTCTGTATTTTTTTTGTTATATCCAGCATTGATTCATATTTTTCCTATAAAGAGTACTTAAATAGCTTTCCATAGGCTTTAGAATCACCCCATTTTGATTTTCTAGAATTAGTTATGATTTTTTGAAATTAAGCCAAGAAACAAATTTCCTTGGCTGCAGCCCTAAATGTTCTGGACTGTCTTTGACCGTAGCCAGAAGATCTTGGCTGATGCCAAAAACTCTCTGAGCTATTTTTGGCTACAGCCAAAGATTTCTTGGCTGCAACCAACCCTTATTTTCAACACTTTGTGATTTTGAAAAGTGGATTCTAACCTAGTACTTACCAATCCTTGTATGCTATTGTTAAAGACTTTCATAGCTACCTAAGGGACTTTAATGATAACCAAATCTAACCTTTTTGAAGTCATTTGAGTATTGGGATAAGTGATAACTTTTCATCCTTAATTATGATTATAGGATTTGATATTTTCCTGGAACGTAGAAGGCCTGTGCTTGAACAAGAACGGAAAGACCAAGGTAGTGACACTTTCTCTTATATCATGCTTAATGCATTGCTTGTTTGTATTTATCATTGAATGAACAATTAGGTTGTGGCGAGTAGCCCGACCTTGAATGTTGCTGATGTTGATTGAGTTGCCGTGGGTAGCCTGACTTTGAATGAATAATTGGGATGTGACAGTTAACTCGGCCTTGTATGTATGATTAAGTCGCGATGGGTAGCCCGGCTTTGAATGATTGATTGGGACATGGCAGTTAGCCCAGCCTTAAATGTTGCTGTTGCTGATTGAGTCGCGGCGGGTAGCCCGTCTTTGAATATTGCTGTGTTGCTGAATTGTGATATATGCTTACATGCTTTGTTTAATTATGCATCATATACGTGAAATGTTACCACTGGGATTCTTTTGAATCTCACTCTTTCCAATTAACAATTTTAGCTAGGGCAAGCGGATCAAGGGATAAACAAGTGAACAAAGGCGACTAGAATTGCTGGTGGTAGTCTTAGTTTTCTTTTAGTTTTTGGTTATCATTTTGGACAATTGTATATATTGGATTTACCATAGATTTGTAGTTATTGTGTAATCCCCGGTATGGGAAATTGAGATGGGCAATGATGCTCTGTAAAACTCTTGGGTTAATGATATTATCCCGAGTGAATGTCGGGAATTTTGCTAGCACTATGATATTGTGTATGTGGCAAACCGAATAGGCCGAATGTTTTTATTTCAAAATGAATGGAGATCTTATTTTACAGGTTTTGTAAAAAGTTTTTAATTATCCTTGATCTTTCTTTTATTTATTAAACATGTTTAAACACTAATCACGGCCTTGATGACGACGGAGGGTTACAACTTGTCTCAAACAAGTTCACTTGTATAAATGCATGATTTCACATAATCACAAAAACAACAAACATATCAATTCATATAACCAACAACTAGGCATATAAGAGCAAGGTAAACTTGTCACTTAAATCTCAAATTTACAATTTCAATTCAAAAAGTTTTGCAGAAAAGCAGAGGGAAGAAAAATTCCTCAGTATTTATAGAAAATTCCTCAATTTTACAAAAACTTAGAGGGAAGAAAAAGTACAAAGGTCAATCTTTCAAATCCCATTCCTATATCACCCATCTTTCAGAAATTGTCCTACATAAAGACATAAACCCAATTAGACATGAAAACCACAAGTTGTCCTATACAGATCATGAACAGAAGCAATATGTACTAGCACAACATAGGATTCAAAAACTCACTATTATTATAAAAGCTCATAAATGAATTCAGTACAACATTTGCGGATGAAATCAATATCTTGTTCAGGAAAGGGGTCAGTAAGATCAAACATCTGTAACACCAAAGTTAGACAAAACATTATCTTGCTAACTTAAAAAAAAATAAAAGTAATAAAAAAATTTTGAAATATACATTTACCTCTTGAGTAAATCATGCCTAGGGTAATAATATTATAAATGTGTCTCAAAACATACAACCTACATAAGTTAGACCCCGATGGTTGCCTATGGCTCTGAAAAAGAACATTGCATCATTAAAACATGTATAAAGCTAAGCATAGCTTTTTTTTTATTTTTTTATAGTACATAAAATGCTACAATCGCCTCAGGGATTATCCTCCTAAGTCAACAAATAGTCTGAACCTATTTTTATCAGTAAGTAACAAGCTCATAATAGCTATAGGGGCAAATCGGTGATATGGAGATCCATCGCCATCTTCCAAGCTTCCTTTGCTATAGCATCTGCAACTGTGTTAACATCTTGAGTACAATGAAGCATCTCCACTTCCTAGTCTTTGTCTATCAATGTGCGAACTTCCATGATAAGATGAAAATCTAGGTGTTCTTGAGACACCGTGACCTGAATTAGTCCCATGATTTCATTGCAATCACACTCAATAAGGATTTGTCTGTATCCTCTATCCCATGCAAGCTTAAGTCCCCACAATACACTCCAAGCTTCAGTAGAGACCACCGTCCCTTAGCCAATTCGATACATAAACCCCAGCAAAAACTCACCATTATGATCTCGTAATACACCTCCTTAAGTGCACTTCCTTAAGTTGTCACTCCTTGATCCATCAATATTAATCTTCACCCACCTAGGTGGCGGCGGCTTCCAATAGGGATGACTTCCTTCCTCATTATAGTTTCTAAGCATGTTTATATTACCCCATGCTAAGCAGGCACGAGCATAGGCCAAAATGGCCTTCCTACTCCAAGTATTGTTGTTAAAGCAACATTCATTACGAGCCAACCAGACATACCGGCATAGGACTGTAAACCAAAGATGAAACTCAAATCCCTGAACTATGTCCTTTCTCCTTATACACAATACAAGCCAATCATTCCTATCCAACATGCCAAAAAACAGCTTATGCCAGCTTGGCAGTAAAAAGCCATACTAGAATTTAGAAGTGTCCGGGCAATCCCGAAGAACGTGGAGAATTGACTCGCATGAATTATGACAAATTTCACAAGTACCCGTGGGATGATTGCCACACTGGAACTGTACCATGTTTGTCATTAAGCACCCATGAAAACACAGCCATAAAAAACTATGATACCTTTGAGAGACCTTCATTTTTCAAACACTTCTCCACCAGTATTTAGCGTGAGGCCGTGAGGTACCCACTAGATATTTGTAAGCAGAGCTTAAGGATAATATTCCATCAGAAGACCATCTCCATACAGGAAAATCCTCCCCATTTAACTGATAGATATTGACACATCTTATAGTTGTACATACATGTCCTGGAAGTAGGTAATCAAACTTGCTCATATCCCACTGTCCGGAAGGAGTGATATAGTTAGCTACTCTCCATTCAATAACATCTCATGGCAATGCTTAGGTGTTCAAGTGTGGCACCCAAACATCATTCTAGAAAGAAATGTTTTGGTCATCGGTGACTCTTCATGCTACGCTATATGTGACCTTCTCCCAACTCTTACAGATACCCCTCCACGTACTAGACTCCAACCTACACTTCTCAACTTTAGAAATAATATCATCCCCAACTTTTTACTTTTCTCTCAAAAACCTAAACCATAACGAGTCTCATCTATTAATCATACTCAATCCAAGCTTCATCAGAATGCGTGGTTCTTGTAATGAGCCTTCCTAAGACCCAAGCCTCTATCCTCTTTTCAAGCACACACCAAATCCCAGGAAACTAGATGAGGCTTTCTGTTGACTGAGCTACTTCCCTAGAGAAAGTTATGACATCGTTGTCAATTTCATCATAAGTCCCCAAAGGAAGAGGCACTGTCTGCATAGTATAAGATGGCATAGCCGACATTACAAAAGACACTAGTGTAATATTCCGAATTTTGGGACTAGAAGCTTTAGAATAAGCCTAAATTAAGTAGACTACTAAGCCCCGATTTAGCAGGTATCTTGAACTTATTTCCTAACATTTCTTATATATGTGAGGTATTAAAGGGAATAAAATGGTGAATTAAAGAGTATGGGAAATTTGGTGAATTAAAGAGTATGGGAAATTGATATACAAAAATGGAATTAACTCTTGGGTTTTCTAGAAATCCCAATATTGAGGTCCAAAGTAGAAGAATATAAGAAAATAATATTTGGCCAATACTAATGTTAATTTTGGTCATGGGATATTAGAAATTAAAGGTAAACAATGTTTTTGGTAAAATCGCCAATGAGACAGTGAACTTATCATGTGATTTTGTATGATCAAATGTTGAGCAAAAATCATGAGATTTTATAGGATAAAAGTAGACATCCTAAGATTTAATTTAATAGGTCATATGACTCAATTAGAGCTATATACAAAAAGTTATGAATTTTGTGAAGTAAGCATAGAAAAGCTATGAAGTTTTTGGAACAGCATGCAAAGATTGAAATTCTAGGGATTGTGTGCTTTCATCTAGCAAAAGGCTATATTTTTCCTTGAAACTAGACTTAATAAGGGTTTTATAGCCTTTGAAATCACTTTAATTCGATTTTTCTAGAATTAGTTATGATTTTTCAAAATTTGGGCAGAAATCTACCAAAATTTTGTAAATATCTGAAATTGAGAAAATCAATTAATTAAATTGGGGTAGATTATTAAAAACATCCTCCTCCTCCTTCAGCTCATATCTGATGTGAATTTCAGCTGGAGGAGAGAGGAAGTTCAACTATTTTCTAGAGAGAGAAAGGGAAGAGAAACTTGTATGGTAGGTTGATTTCTTCGGTAAATCTCTACCTAACATGTATAACTCCACTCCTAAGCTATTCTTCTATGCTGATTAAGGTTTTGAAGCTCAAATTTCAGTCTTGGGAGCTTAGGATTTTCAGCCATTTTGAGAAAAGCCAGAGGGGGCTTTAGGTAACTTCCAAACCTTTGTATATTGCTTATTATAGCTGTTGTGGGCAATTTAATCAGTAAAATTTTATCGGATTACTTTTGGTTTTAAGTTTTAGAAATGTGATGACATAGGGGCTATACTGCCAAAATTAGGTCTAAATGGTAGTTGTAACCTAATTAAGTAGTTAATAAAGTGGTTAGGAGTAGGGAACATGTCAGTGGAGCTGAAACCAAAAAATTAGGTGGGGTTACAGTTGGTCACTTTTTTGGAAAAGGCTGAAAAATCATAATTACGAAAACGCCCCTGAAACCCTTAAAGTAGGGTTGTCAAGGGTAATTTTATAATTTGACATTGAATTTGATAATTTTGAATCTGGAAATAGATTTCTTGAGCGAAAATATGTTAGAATAGCTCATTTCAAAATTTTGGGAAAAGTACAATCAGATCGAGTATAGCAGGGTAAAGGCTGGGTCACTAGGGGCATTTTAGTAATTTTCAATGTAAACTCACATAACCCCCAGAAACACTGTGGAAGTGTCTAAATGGTACATTTGAAATTGTAGGATTGAATATGGAGCTTGAGCTATTTGCACGTAGATCGAGGACTATTTTTGTTTAGCAAAAGGGGCACAAGGTAGGGAACTTACCTTTCCTGCGTGTATTCGATACTTATGCTTGTCTATTGATGCATGTTATTGCTTTGCTTGATTATGTGAAACATATATAAATGATTGAAGCTCTGTTTCTATTTATGCTATGGCCATAATTATGTTGTTTGAAACATTGAGTATGCAGATATGTCATTGTGTGAGCATGAGTTATGTAATGCAAGCATGTCATGCATTAAGCACTTATCTTACATGCATATTTGTATTGTTTTCCTACTGAGATTCTCTTGAATCTCACCCTCCCTTACCAACAATTTAGACAGGCAAATACAGAAGGTATGCAAAAATCAGAAAAGAAAACTGTACGAGAGGGGGTTGAAGTAGTAGATCGAAGATGGGATGAAGTCTTCGTTTCACTGGGATGGGTTTAGACACCCTAGTAGCCTTGTGTGGCTACCTTAATTGTAAGTATCATGCACGAACCCTTATGGGGATTTTCTGTAATCATGCACATATTATTAGTATAACTATGCTATTTCTGTTTTACCCACCGAACCGCATATCATTTTCCACGAATACTCTGGCAAAGGTGAAATTAAAATAAGGGTGTGACAACTAGGGTATGTCTGGCTACCATCAATAACATGTTGGATTTCCAATTGGCTAGACGAGCATCTATTTTATTCAGGAGGAAATTATATGTTGCCTTTGAGCTCCTTTCATGTAATAAAGGCATTCCCAAATATTTCCCTAGATCTGACGTCAGAGTAAAATTCAAGAACTCACTGATTTCTTTATACTTGATGTGATTAACATTCTTTGAGAAGTAATTTATTGACTTTCCAGCATTCACTTTCTGTCCTAAAATGTTGCAGAAGTCATCCAGGATGGACTTTATAACCCTGCATGATCTAGATATGCTTCTGCAAATAAAAAGAGATCATCAGCAAAAAAGAGATGAGAGACAGGAGTACCTTGTTTGGAGAGCCTAAACGGCTGCTAGTCACCCTCTTCCACTGCCTTTTGGATGAGATGTCCCAACCTTTCCATTATGATAACAAAAAGGTACGGTGATATTGGGTCACCCTGTCGAACCACACGGGAAGGACAAAACATATTAGTAGCCTCTCCATTCCAAAGCACTTGCATTTGAGTTCTCTTAAATAGTCAGTTATAAAACTCCATCTAACACAGTCATAAGCCTTCTCTAAATCTATGTTAATGGCCATGAAGCCCTTTTTCCTTTTTAAAGACTTCATAGAGTGAATGATCTCCTGTGCTAGGATAATATTGTCTGAGCTTTGACGCCCTTTAACAAAACTGCACTGGTTTAGGGCTATCACTAAAGGCATGACGGCCTTAAGTCTATTTGATATAACCTTCATAACCATCTCGGACACAACATTGCAAAGACTTATCTGGTGAAAATCACGAATTGTCTCTAGATGGTCCACTTTAGGTATAAGTACTATTTGAGTGCCAATAATTTGCAAAATCCACATTGGATCATCAAAAACTCTTTTAACTAAGTTAATAACTGATGGTCCCACGGTTTCCCATTAGCTCTGGTAAAATAACAAATTGAAACTGTCAGGTCCTGGTGCTTTTAGAGGTCCCATATTAAACAAATCTTATTTAATCTCGTGATCTACAATCGATCTCCCCAGAATACAAAAATTCACAACATCAATTTTAGGATAGGTGCATCTGAATACCAAGGATCCATTATATATGTAGTTCTCCTTATACAAATTTTCAAAAAACTGGCTTCCCAATCTCATAATCTTCGCTGCATTATACATCCACTCCCTAGAGTCAAGCTTCAAGGCCTCTATTTTATTCCTTCTTCCTCTCCTATTAGCCACAGAATGGAAATATTTAGTATTTCTATGCCCATCCACATACTAGTTAGCCTGAGAGTATTGAATCCACATGACTTCTTCCCGTGCCAAGAGCTTCTCTAGATCGCCCCATAGCTCCCCTCATAACTTCTCAAGTTACTCCGATATACCTAATAAAGCCATCTTTGAGTTAATCCCATCTAATAGTTTATATAAGATGTCTTTCATATAAGAGATGTTACTGAAAATCTCCTTATTCCATAGCCTCAAGTCCTCAGTAAATTGTTTAACATATCGGCACCAGTCATCTTCCACCCCCAATGAGACTTTACAAAATTCTTGAATCTATCATGCATAACCCAGGGGGCAAAAAATCTAAAAGGCCTTCAATTCTTAGCTGTAAGAACATGGGATTCGTTATCAACCAACACCGGATAATGATCAGATTTATATTTTGGCAAATGTGTCACTGTGGCATTAGGAATATTTATAAACTAGATGTTATTCACCAAGGCTCTGTCTATTTTGCTTTGGTTAGTCAAATTGCCCTAAGTAAATTGAAGTCCATTAAAACCAATATCAATTAAATCACTACCCAATAGCCAATTTTAGAAAGACCTATCAATACCAGTATTCTCCTTATGATTCTTACTCCAACGTTCTTCAGGACAATAAACAACATTGAAGTCTTCAATCACTACCCATCCTCCAACAACCAACTGTTGAATATCATCAAGAGTTTGCCAAAGCTGGCATCTAATAACCATATTTGGATCCCCATAGACCACAGTAAGCGACTGCTTATCACTTGTGACTTTATTTACGATTCCATGAATAAATTGATTCCCTGAACAAGTCACAGAGAAAGATAACATAGAGTCCCAGAATAGCCATATACCTCCACTAAATCCTCGTGCTTCAACCATATACATATTCGTCCAACCCAGCTTCTTAGCAATGAGCTTTGCTTTCATCCCAACCTGTCTAGATTCTAACAAAGCAAAAAAATTAACACCATACCTGACCACAATATCGCTAATTAACCTACGAAAAGAGGCACCACCGGCACCCCGAGTATTCCAAGTCATAATAATCATTAAAAAATTAATACAAAAGAATAAGAGCACAAACTAACTAGGCATTATTGAGCCATACGACTCTCCTGCACATCATCAACACCATGCATCACCACGTCATCAATACCTCCAAGTGGATTAATTCGAGTTTCAAGAGATTCCCCTCCTTCTACACCTGGGTCAAGAGGGTTGGATGCTTGTATACGAATAGTGGGGGAATTGAAATTTATTTTAATAACATTCTTTTTAATTTTTGACCCCACCTCCCCACTTGAATTACTTGAAGGTCTAGCTTCTTGAGATAACATATGAGAATTCAACATATAAGATCCTTAGGAAGCTCCTTCTTTAATCCCCTTCTTTTTAACTGCCTGGACCCCACGTGGTTTATTCAACTTTTTTAAGAGCCCAACATTATTCACAGAATCACAAATTCTCTCCTTTCTCCCTACATTTAAAATATGTGATCCATTATTCCCTTTACTCCCTTTATTTGATTCAGATAAGTGACCAGATTTATGCTTTGATTCACACGATCTCTCTCCTGGCTTTGAAATAACATGAATCTTCCCCTGATTTATGCTATCACCATGAACTCCATCATTAGTTCCCAGATCCTCAGCATTAAGAACCTCAAAACGTGATCCTCCTCCCATATTTTGAGAAAGTAAATCACGCCTAAACTCACACCCATAATTGCTATTCCCTGCATTAGAGATCCATTGCCCCCTTCTCTTATGCGGCGCCACCATCCACTCACCATACATTCTAGTGAGTATCTTGGGGGATATAGGCTCTGGTGTTGTATATGTAGAAATTCACATGTTCACCATACATGACGACTTTGATGTGTTTATTGCTTGATTATTAGGGCAATGCTCAGTGTCATGGCCATATTACCCTCATGAGAAGCAAATCAAATGCAAACCATCATAAAAAATCTTCTTTTCTTTCCCATTTATTAACAAGGATAAGAGTAAAGTCGCACTCAAATTGACCTCGACACATATACTGGCAAAACGCCCTTTAGTTTGCTGAAGAGTATTTGTATCCACTTTCAGAACCCGTCCAATTTGTTTACCCACCACATATAAAATACCCTTGTCATATAAATCAACAGGAAACTTAGGAATTCTTACCCATATTGTGATTTTAGAGACGTCACCAGCATCAGGATCGAACTCTGACTTCCATGGTTGTATTGCCAAATAATGATCCATGTATAACTAGGGGCCACTTGTCAACACAAAGTCATAATCCTCCTTATTACTCATACGTACTAGAAAGTACCCAGAACCTATCTCAATAGTTTCAACTTCCCCTCTACATCCCCACAGTTGTTATAGCTTGCGACCCGATTGATCCTCCCACACCATCCTTCCAAGAAGTCTAATGAACAATGATGTCAGCCATTTTCATACTAGCTTCTACCTAAAATTCGAAGACACAATAATATATAGTCCCTTTTGCATCATCTCTACCTCAATCCTTGCTTCCAACCATCCCCTTTCCACTAATCATCTTCTTCATCTGAAATATCCGTTAACATCTGATCCTCAATGCATGCATCCTTGTATGACCTTTTGGGCATCTCTGGTGTAGTGGTGTCCTCTCCAATAGTATCGTTACTCATCGAATCCTCTACCCGTAGGTCTAAAGATTGTTTATTTGTGAATTCTACATCATTATCCTGAATTTTCTTTGTATTACACTCCAAGACCTCATCTCCTCTACTCTCGGTGATGGACTCATTCTCTCACGGCTTCAATCTCTCTCCCTTTCACTCATCACTTGCACTCTGTTTAAAAGAGCTCGAGCATAATAGGTAGTAGACCACGGTCACTTTACCCAGCTGTAGCCCTAAGCCATCTAAACGGAGGTTGCGGCGAGAAAACACTTCAGAGGTTATAGCCTAACAAGCTTACTAAGAAAATACTTCTTTTTATTCTTTTCAAAACCAGAACAACAACACTACAGTAAGAACGATGGAGAAAACAAATCACAGAATCAACGAAGACAAACCTGGGAGATACGCTAGAGTGACATAATGCTTCAACTATGGATGAACTTCCAAAACCAGTTACGACTTACCTAGATTGGGAGCCAATTGACTTAAGCATAGACACTTTCTCAACTCAGACCTCCTCTCTCTTTTCCAGTTAGTAGCTTTACAGAAGCAGCTCGATGGGTTAGAGAAGCAAGTCATCCAAAACAGATCCATGGAACTAGATCAGTAGCTCGACGGAATTGGATCAGATCGATAGAGAAACAGAACAGATCGTCTAAACTAAAGACTGTTGCAGTTGCAACTGTCACACACTCAGTTTCTCTCTCAACTTTTTTTAATAAAATACCGAACAACCTAGCTAAGCATAGCTTATTGAACATATTGCTAAAACAAAAAAATATATACTAACCTTTAGGATGATCCATTTAAAGACCTCATGAACATGCTTATCACAAGCAGCGTGTTGGAATGTCCTCAGAGCCCTATCATCAAAATCACAAATGTTACTTATTTTGCACAAATTCTATGAATTGCCAACAATAGGTAATGCAAGAAAACTTACGAGTTCATGGCCTTCTTTAATTCCTTCCCTAGTTTGTAGTAGAGGGAGCATAAGAGGATGACAGTCTAACTCTTCTTGCATAGAAGAACCAATTGCCAATAATTATTGAAAAAAGGGATGACTATTAAGCAAATATAAAGCATTATATATATTATGAAATATAAATTTATTTCTTACCCATGCACATATGGAGCCAATAAACACTTAATTGTAGTTTTACTAAGCCTCTCTGATAAGTATGTATGTCTCATAGCAGTAGTAGTCCCTTTATCTTGGATTTGAACTGGGCATACTATCCAAATTTATCGCTTTTACCAGTAGAAACCAACCTACGATTCATGTACCTATAATAATGCAAGCACACAAATCAAAGTTTAACGACGTAATTTTTAAAATATTTACTTCTAATTGAAGAACATACTTACATTAAAAATAGTTGCACAATTACAACTCTAAGAAGGGATAGGGAGAAGTGCATCTGCAATGATCACTTCTTCAATTCCCACTCTAACTTGATCATCTTTTATTTGTTGGTGGTGGATAGTTGATCCCAAGTTGTGCACACTCCCCCATGCAACTAATCATCTCAGAGGATCCTCCACAAAAAGGTCACAAGTAGGGATGATCAAAAAACCCAGTGGTCCAGGTAGCCCGGTCAGACCCGACCTGTTCCAATAGAAAAAAAATGGTCTGAGCAACTTCTGGCAGACCAGACCAAACTAATTTGCTCAGGCTGGATTGGACTTCAGACCAAGGCATGGACCCCTTGGATTGGTCTAGTCTGGCCCGAGTGTTTTTTTTAAAAGGGCCAATCCAATGTGACACACTCTACTACACTATATCCAGGGCCCAAAGGATTTACAGCACTCTGCAAAAGTGCAAAGTGCAAACTTTAAAGTTCAAACAATATTTCGCATCTGGTCTCGGCGTAAGCATACTAGCTCTTGGAGTCCCGTCTCTGGTCTCGGCGTCTCCTCCTCTTTGGTGTCAGTGTCTCCAGTCTCCGGTGTCGGTGCTCAGGTCAACGCTCTAGATCCCGTCTAGGCACTGTATCTCTGGTCTTGGCCTGTCGGTAAAGCAGCTTCAATATCCAGTCTTTTCTCTGGTCCAGTCTCCGGTCTTAGCATGTTGATGCTCTAGATCCCGTCTAGGTGCTGCATCTTTGGTCTCTTCATATCCACCTTGTTTTTCTTCAGTTCTTGTCTTGCACTGTGTCTCCAGTCTAAGCATGTCGGTGAAGCAGCTCCAATCTTGGCATCATAGCACTCCGATTTCTCGATCTGTTCTGGATTTCTGGTTGAAATTGGTGTCATCTCAGATTTGTTGAAATTGTTGGTTACTCTGCCATTTTTTGGGTTATTCGATTAGGCTGCCATTTTCCTCTATAACCTTTGCTAGATCGTGTTTCTCTATAAAATAATTATGTGTTGCATTTTTTGTTATTCTAGTTATATGTTTCTCTATCAAAACCTCTGCATTTTTTGTTATTCGATGAGCATTGTTATTTGTTATTTTGTTATGTTTAATGTGTTTAATTTATTGTTATTATAACCCCCTCCATAATTATATCCGGAATACGCGATTAAAATGAATTAGAGACCAACTGATAAACAAAACTCATTTCAATTCCCCATCTTTAAGATAGGGTTTTCCCAAATACCTTTCGAAATCCAATTCACCTGGTCTCATATTCACATTTCGAATACAATTACTTCACGGAAATAAATCACATTCATATATATATATATATATATCAGAGTGCAAAACATAATTCCGGCAATCCCGAGTTCATACCTTTCACCAATGAGTTTCAAAGGCATATTCGCCCATATACAAGTTCTCATACAGGGATTACACAATATCCTTTTGAACACATATCCAAATACACATTCCAAATACTCATATGAACATATACACATCAAAATAACCAAATATACATCCAAACCATATACAGTCATCCCAACTCATATTGATAACCAACTACCAAATCAAATATCCCTAAGGAGTCCTCGCGGCCCTTGGTTGCTTACTCCCTCCTCGATCCGCTTGTCCTATCTAAAATGTTGGTAGGGAGGGTAGATTCAAGAGAATCTTAGTAGGAAAATAATACCAATATGCATGGAAGATAAATATTTAATGCATGACAGGCTTGCATTACATAACTCATGCTCACATAATGGCAAATATGTAAGCTCAACATTTCGAACAATATACTTAAGGCCATAGCATTAATTGAAACAGAGCTTCAATCATTCATATATATGTTTCATATAATCCAGCAAAACAATAACATACATCAATACACTAACACAAATATCAGAGCATGCAGGAGAGGTAAGTTCCCTACCTTTATTCTTTCTACGTGTGCTTTAGTACCAGCTACTCACGATTAGGGCGAATATCAAACCTTATAGCCAAATGAAGGACATAGGGTTAATTTCTACTCCAAATCCTTACTTTCATGACACTTAAAGTTGGTTATCATTCACGACCTTTAGGTGGCTATTAGAAGCCCAAACATATACTTCAAGGGTTAGGAAAGACTATACCAAAAACCACCTTTCAAAAGTGCAAAATACTAATTTTTTGGGAGTTGGCCGAAGCCAAAAATAGGTCAAAAACATTTAGGCCGTAGTCCATAACCTTTGGCAGTGGCCAAGAATATCATGTTGCTTGGCTGAACTTCCAAAAATCATAACTAATTCCAGAAAAATTGAAATAAGGTGATTCCAAAGTCAAATGAAAGCTATTTAAGTCCTCTATATATGAACAATATGAATCAAGGCTGTCCATAACCACGAATGTAACCCCCTCCGTAATTATATCTGAAATACGTGATTAAAATGAAATAGAGACCAATAATAATCAAAACTCATTTAAAATCCCATCCTTGAGATAGGGTTTTCAAAAATGCCTTTTAAAATCTAATTAACTTGGTCTCATATTCATATTTCGAATACAATTACTACGCGAAGATAAATCACATTCATATAAATATCAGAGTGCACAACATAATCATCCCGGCGATATTCCATTAAGTTCAGGAACGAAAATTAGGTGGGGTTACAGTTAGTCACTTTTTCGGAAAAGGCCGAAAAAACATAATTACGAAAACGCCCTTGAAACCCTTAAAGTAGGGATGTCAAGGGAAATTTTGACAAGGGCCACTCCGACATACTTTTATCAAATTCAATGTCAATTTACAAATTTACCCTTGACAGCCCCACTTTAAGGGTTTCAAGGGCGTTTTCGTAATTATGGTTTTTCGGCCTTTTCCGAAAAAGTGACTAACTGTAACCCCACCTAATTTTCGTTCCTGAACTCAATGGAATCATCAAATCATTGAAATCCATATCTAACCCCTCTAAACTAGCCTTGGCCGAAATTCTCAATTCCCCGGAAAAAATTGAGGTTTTTTGGTTTCGGCTCCGAAAATGCGTTCCTTTCTACTCCTAACCACTTTATTGACTATTCCATTAGGTTAAAACTACCATTTAGTACAAATTTTGGCAGCATAACAGCCCCCACAACCCATTTTCTATTTTTACACATAAAGACAATCCGATGAAATTTCACCGATTAAATTGTCTATAACAGCCAGAATAGTCAATATGCAAGAGTTTGGAAGTTACCTCAAGCTCCCACTAGCTTTTCCTTCTTGTGGCTGAAAACCCTAACTTCAAAACAGCAAGATTTGTGCTTCAAACACCTTACATAACATAGAAGAGAAGCTTAGGAACAAGGTTATATGCATTAGGTACAAATTCACCGAAGAAATCGACCTACCTTGTAAGTTCTCTTCTCTTTCTCTCTCTAAAAGCTCTCAAAATTTCTCTCTCTCTTGGCTGCTGGTTCAGCACGAAAATGAGAGCTGAAGATGATGAGAAAATGTTTTAATTTCCATGCTGAAGTCATCTTTTATTTTGATGATGTCATAATTCCCATTTTCAAATTTTCTAGCAGATTTTCTACCCAAATTTTGAAAAATCATAACTAATTCTAGAAAACTTGAAATGAGGTGATCCCAAAGCCAAATGAAATCTATTTAAGTCTTCTCTATAGGAAAAATATGGTTCATTACCCAAAATCACCACAATATTCCAGAATTACATAAAAATCATCACTGCCCCAAAACAGAGTTTAGTTTCCATCCCAAACTTTGGACAGTCATATCTCCTAGTTCACAAAACGAAATGGCACAAATTATGTATCCATTTTAAAGCTTGGGATGTGAAATTTAAGACTGGAAAGTTTCAGAATTTTTAGACACCATTTTGTCATTCAAAACGTTCACACAAACTGACTGCCCAGAATAGAGTTTCACTGGACAGAATTTCAGATTTTGTATCTTTTCTTCCAATGGTCCCATTTTCATACCAAACATCATTCCCACATAAATTTTCACAAGGAATCCATTGGAAACACCAAATCAATCAAATTCACATCTCATTGACATGTTTTCACAACAATCTCAACATGTCAACACAATTCACATTTCAAAACCTAACATTGCAACTTTTCCATTCCAAAGTTCCAAACCAATTTCAATGATATCAAAACACATTATGACACCATTTCCAACACAATACCCCATTCAATTCTTCCCCTCTATTCTAAGTCAATTTGGATGTTAATCCACAATTGAACTCAAATACAGGGTTTCGGCGCTGCTCACAACACACACGAATCACATTCGAGTGCCAAGTCACATCGTATTCTCCAAAAGGGTTATTTATCACTAACCACATCCACTTTTGAAGTCATTAACCCTTAATCACAATTTGGGATCTTGATAAACCGGGGCTTAGCAATCCACTTATCTCAAGCTTATTCTCTAGCCTTGAGTCTCAAAATTCGGGGTATTACAACGAAAATACCGAGTTTCACAAAATCCAACACTGCTCCAAAACAGATTCGATTTTTAACATCAAACTTTGGACAACCATAACTCCCAGCTCACAAAACGAAATGACACAAATTATTTGTCCATTTTGAAGATTAAAATGTGAACTTTAAGACTGGAAAGTTTCAGAATTTTTAGACATCATTTGCCTATTCAAAAATGTCAATACAACAGATTGCCTAGCAAAGAGTTTCAATGGACAGATTTTCAGATTTTGCACCAATGCTTCCAATGGTTCCAATTTCCACATCAAACACCATTCCCACACAAAATTTCACAAGGAATCCATTGAAAACATCAAATCAATTAAATTCACATCACATTGGCGTGTTACACAACAATCACAACATGTCAACACCATTCACAACACAAACCTCAACATTGCAAATTCTTTCCATTTAAGGTTTCAAACCAATTCTAATGATCATATCACACAACAAAACACCAATTGCACCACAATACAAAATGCAATTCCTCCATTTTGAAATTACACCAAAATTAGGGTAAAATTCCACAAATCACAATACTTAGATCAAAGTGTTACATATACTCACCTCTTCCTCTTTTCCATGCTAATTCCTTGATTCCTCATCTTCCAACTTTTCCTCAAGCATTCAAACACCTCCTTTCAAAAATCTAAAACCATAGAGATGAAGCTCTCATCACTATGAATAAGATTATAGAAGAGTATTTGAGCATTAGAGGACATATACAAGGCTAAAATCTCACCTTTCACTTTTTCTTTCCTCCTCTTGGTGGGCGTCCTTGGAGCTTGAAGAGAGAGGATGTTAGATGAAGATGATGAAGTGAGAAATCAGATTTCCCTTGCCCTTAATCGAAATGAGAGAAAAGAGAAAGAAAAGAAAATTTTGAATAAAATAATAAATTTAACTTTTTGACTTTAATCCCATGGAGCCACTTGTTATGATCTTAAAGCTTCATCTTCCTTAAGCTCACATGGGCACACACACATGTGATTCCACCCTTTTAATCTCACAACCATTAATCACTACCATTGATCTTTGAGTTACCAATGAGTTTTCTCTTTGGTAACTAACCAATCGGTCGGTAACTTTCCCGTTTTGCCCCTAATTATGGAAATTCTCACTAAATCACCACCAAACACATCATATCTTTTCATTTCACCACATTATGTGCCCTCCCTCTATTTTAAGTCAATTTAGGTGTTAATCCACAATTAAACTTAAATACAAGATTTCAGCGCTGCTCACAACACATATAAATCCCAATTCACATCGTATACTCTAAAAGTGTTATTCAACAATAATCACATACACTTTTGGAGTCATAATCCCTTAATAAAAAAATTAGGATATTACAGTTATGGTCTTATGGATTGTTATGTTCAATGTGATTATGATTGTAAAACATTGTCATGCTCATTCTACTACAATATTAACACTCAAACATTGCCTCCCATTCTCTCAAAGGCTTAAAATATTATCGGAAAAATACCTAAGAGGTCCTGGACTACTTGGACCTAGACTGCCTTGACTGGTCTAGGCCGTCCACTGGACTTGGTCTGGTCCAGCCCGAGCTTGGGCTAGTGCTGGACTAGACTAGACCTTAGACTGACTTGTTCAACACGAGGTACTAGGCAGACCAGACCTCAGGTTGAGGCCTAACCCGGTCTGGTCCAGTCCATGATCAACCCTAGTTACAAGGCTCAGCAATTTCTTTTCTAGGTCCTCTGATAACTGAAAAAAATTACAACAACTCCCTTTAGTGCTTTGCGTAGTTGCACGCGAATGTGCTTGAGGAGCACTGGTATCTTGTCTTGTGTTCACCATGATCATCATTTCCTCCTTTATCTTGCTCAACCGAGCTTCTAATCGTGCATCAAATGATGCTTCTACCTTGGCCCTTGCTTTTACCCTCACAATGGCCAACATATGCTCCATCTCCTCCCTAGTGACCACACTTAAGGAATGGCATGGGGCTGCTCCAAAGTAATCCCTTATGCTTACCCCTCCTCCAACTCCCCTGACACGATCAGGATGCTCATGTTTTCTTGTAGCAACCATCAAGATATCATCCTACCATTTGACCTAAAAGATCCCTTGGCTTATTTCTTTTGAAGCTCTTCCTGTAAGACACAGATGACAAATATAAGTAATAAAATTTGCTTACTAAATAATTAATAAGAACAACGATACTTACAATTTTTTCACCAATTGTATGAGATTGTTCACTCATATAAGACTCGCTCCTCTTTTGGTAAGCAAACAACCATTTTTCTTTGTGACGTATCAGAGATGGTGGAGAAAGAAGAACAGAAGGATCGGATTGAGCTTCTTCTTCCAGTCTCTCCTATTTGGCCATTAACAAGTCTTTTTCAGCCTTTGCATAACCTCCACGAGACATTGTATGAGGGAAATCATTCTTTCTATCACTCTTTTGTGCTTTTTGCCTTTTTGCATGTGAATAAGTAATAAAAAAAGTTACAATCAATAAAGACAATTCAAAGTAAATAAAATGCAAAATAAGACAACTCACTAAAGCTTCTGGAGTAGTCTGAAGCCATCTAAATTCTTGCTAAATGTGTTTGTCAATATATGAATACTTGCTGCATGGATTAGAACAAGGCTCACCAACTTTCACCTTGATATGCACGTATTAGCTAGATCTGTCTTAAACTTCCTCCAGTGATTATCACAATACATCATTATCTTCTTATACAAGATGTCACTCTGAGGAATGTCGTAAGTGAGCTGTAATGCATGCATTGAAGTAATTAGTGACAAATTTCATAATTCAACCATACAAATAACCATTTTATACCTGGATAGTATTCCAAATATGTTGCTTTACATGTTCATCAACATTCCTCCACTCCTCTATCAAGATGCTAGGCTTGTTGCATACTAGAAGGCCAACAAAACTCCTATACTAGCTTGCATTAGATCTTATTGGTTTCCAATATCTGTCAAACTCAATAGAATCTTTTGCCCAGTATTCCAATTGAGGGTAATGTCTCTCAATCAGGTACCTCTTCTACCCCTTTGTATGGACTAGTTACTGGGCCTACTTTGATTCTGGCTCGAAGCATTGCTAGGCTCGCTCTGATTAATACTAGATGGCTTCGGAGTATCTACACTAGGACGCCTCAGATCCTTCATTTTTCCTATGATGACAACAAAAAAATGCAGTTTTATATATAAAATAACTATATAAATAATTAAAATATAATTTCATAATGATAATTACTTTAGCTAGCTAACTTTCAAAGTAGGTTTATAAAGGAATATCCTACCATATCCCTTCATGATAATTCTTTCTTGTGCAATGTTCATTATCTGCTTCATCTTCTTTGTTCAATTCTGGTAGACCCTTAGAAAAAGGAGTCTCAAGAAGATCATATTTTGAATGACTTTCCTCATCAATATCAATGATCCTTTTTCCTTGGAAAGCTATAGACCATATTTTATTTGCCTGTCGGTAATATTGAACTCTTGTTTTGCCTAATCTGCCATAATAAAAGGTTTATTTCTAAAACTTATGCTATTCAGATCTACTAATGTAAATCTTAACTGATCGATCTGAACACCATTATTGACGTTAACCCACTTACATTTGAAAATGAGAAATTTGATTTTAACATAGTCAACTACCCAAATCTCTTCAATAACCCCATAATAAGGTATAACTGCCAATTTAGAGTTCTTATCTTTTAAACTAGAGAAGTGTAAAGATTTGGCCACTAACATTACACCACTATTATGGACGGTGCTCTTATCATCTAGGGACTTCGTGAAAGGTATAACCATTGATCACAAATGAAGTCCAACTTATGACATCAACCTTTGGACCACGTGCTAACTATTAATTGTATTAAAACACATTCTTCTTTGTCAAATTTTTGTTTGAACCAATGTGCAAAAGTTCTATTGTGCTCTTTAATTAACCTTTGTTTAGTCATTCAAAAATTTTCTTTTCGTACAATTTCTTTATGAGCATTAATGTAATCTTAAACTTCATCAACATTATTCAAGACATACATCTGGACTTATTGCAATTCATCAGGATCTACACTCTTTACTATAGCCCTGCGTCTACCTCCTTCTTCATCAGGATGTTTAAGAAGCCTAATATGTCTTACATTTGACAAATAATGTTGACAAAATTCTATGGCCTTTTCGGTAACATATTTCTGAACAATAAATGCTTCAAGACGATTAGGGTTCTTCATAGACCCTTTTAGGATTTTCATAGTTCTTTTAATTAGGTACATCCATCATAAATAAATAGGGCTACATAACTTTATCTCCCTCACTAGATGAACAATTAGATGTACCAAGATATCAAAAAAAGAAGGAAAAAAAGCTTTTCAAGTTGGCACAAGATCATATATCTTTCATTTTTCAATTCATCTAATCTTTCCATCTCAATGACTTTACTACAAATAGCATTGAAGAAAAAATAAAGTCTAGTCACAATGTGTTAAAGATCATATGCGACAATGCTTTGAATAGCTACTGGGAGTAGTTGTTGCATTAATACATAACAATCATGAGACTTTAGCCCTACTAATTTCAAGTCTTTCATCGACACAAGCTTCTTAAAATTTGAAGAATACCTTGAGGGAACTTTGATGCCATATAAATACTCACAAAAACTTATTTTCTCATCTTTGGACAAAGTATGAGAAGCTGGAGGACAAAAATTTCTCTTATCATATGGCCTTGAATGTAAGTTTTCTCGTATTCTCATTTCTTGCAAATCTAATCTTGCCTTCACACCATCCTTAGAACTACCTTGTATGTTGAGCAGTGTCCCAATAATACTATCACATATAGTTTTCTCCACATGCATGAAATTAATACAGTGTCTCATATCAATATTGTGCCAATATGGAAGATCAAAGAAAATATACCTCTTTTTCCATATTTTTTTTTCATTTCTATTTTTTGTAGTCTTACTAAAGATAACATTGAAAGTTTTTACCTTTTCATAAACTTGCTTCTTAGTCAATGCCTCCGGAGCATCTTCAAACTCTTGGCCACAAAAAAAAAAAGCTTTCTTTAATCTATGATATGGGTGGCCCCATCTAAGAAATCTCCTATGGCCAAGATAAACCGTCTTTCTTCTATGTTGAAGTTAATGGTAGCATGCGCCTTCTTCACAAATAGGACATGCTTTATGGCCTTTAACACTATATTCTAACAAGTTTCTATATGCATGGAAGTTATTTATAGTACAAAAGATCATAGTTCGCATTTTAAAAATATCCTTCTTGTTTGCATAAAAAACATCGACACCTCATCCCACAACTCTTTCAAGTCTTCAATCAAGGGTTCTAGGTAAACATCTATGTCCCTTTTGAGTTGTTTTGGTCCCAAAATCAACATAAACAACATGATATACTTTTGTTTTATGCATAAAAGAGGAGATAAGTTGTTAATAACTAACAGAACATGCCATGAACTATGTATACTGCTTAGGCTACCATAAGGATTCATGCCATTCGTGCTTAGCCCAAGCCTAAGGTTCCTAGCTTCTTCACAATAATTAATCGATTTTCTTCCATTGAGAATAATCAGTAGGATGTCGAAGCTTTCTATCAGAAATCCTCTCATCCGCATGCCATTTCAAATGTTTTGCACCATTTTCATTAACAAACAAGAGCTTGAATCTTGGTATGATTGGAAGATACCACAACATTTTTGTAGGAGCCTTATTTGATTTATACCTCGGGGTTTCACATATCGAACACTACTGCTTCTCTTTATGCTCTTTTATATACAATATGCAATTATTATGATATGCATGGATCTTTTTATACTTCATCCTTAGTGGACATAGTATTTTCTTAGCATCATAGTATCAACAAGGTAACACATTATCATCTGGAAGCATGTCCTTAAAAGCCCCAAGCGTTCCTGAAAAACTCTTTTCGCCCCATCCATGACGTGCTTTCAAGCTTACCAATTTCAATATTGCTTTAATAATTGGTATTTTTTATACCCCAGGTACAACGGCTTCTCAACATCAATACACATATTACCATATACATGTGATTACTCAAAAGTCTCTTAACCTACATCACGAATAATATCCTCTATCCTACCATCCCTATCTATGTCATTATCATCACAGGCCACTCCCCCTGTTGAGATGCACTTGGCATTTCTAATTCTTCCCCATGCTATACACATACGGTATAACTCTTACAAAATCCTTCACAAATTAAATGTGTATATATATCTGCAACAATTAGTCACTGCTCATTCAAACATTCTACACAAGGGCAATAGAACATCCCATTATCATCATCAGCATTTCTTTTAGCAAAGTCTAAAAAATCCCTCACCCAATTATCATATTCAACACTCATCCGTTTAGCTTTTATCCAACTGAGATCCATATTTGAATTCCTATAGACGGAAAGAGCTTCCAAATGTTATATGAGTACTTTAAATCATTAAAAAAATGTGTAAAGAGCTTCGTCAATATGATGGTTAGGACAATAATTTTGAAGCTGGGAAATTTTTAGAATATTAAAACTGGTGCTATCCAGTTTTAAGAAAAATATTCAAATTATTATGTATAACGAGTCTACCAAATTATGTGGTAGGTACCTTAGAAACAATCCAAAGAAAAAGCCTATGTATTAAATGGGTGGCTTATTGGTTTGGCTGCTTTTTTTTTTATTGTTTGTAGTCATGATTATTATAATAATAAAACTTTACTTGGAAAGAAAGCTATTTAGTAGGTCAAATTTTTTTTTTATGCTTAATGAAAACTATTTAGGGGGAAATAAGCTGAAGAAGATTGCCAGGAAACATATCTATCCTATTTTTTGGACTTAAAAGCATCACTCAATTGGTAAGAAAATCTTCAAAACTTCATTATTCTATCAAACCACTGCCATAATGATATCATTTCAAAAAGAAAAATGTTGCTAAGAATCGGTTATTTCCACCATAACAATAATGATCTAATTGGTGATGTTATACCAAAAACAAGGAGAAAAAGAGAAGCTGATATTAAATAATAAATCAAATCAAAAGATAAAAGGGATGCTTGCACTTTTTGCAACACTATGAGAGAGCATAATGATAGTGGCGATGCATGGGTAACATGTGTATATATATATATCTAAGTTATAGATAATCTTATGTACTTGTCTTGCATGGATAGGATAATATGAAGAGTAACTTTATAAAATTCACAAATATTAAAAAATGAGGTTGTTGAATCATGAATGGCTCTAATAAACTGAGGTTAATTTGGTAAAAGTTAGTCTTCCAAGTTGCAGCTGCTTTTTCTTTAACAGTTTAACTACAGAACACTAAACAGAGAGAATGATAAATTGCATCTTAGGCTTGAGTTATTTCCCATATACTAGAAATGTATAATGATGCTTTTAACAACCACTATGGTTGGTTTAGTATCAATTAACCAACTACTTAATGGAGCACTAACATTTGTGTGTGCAACAGATAAATTCAAAATTCCTAAGTCAAATAGCTCATGTTTAACCTGAAAATGTTCATCAAAATTTTAAAATGAAATAAAGACAATGCAAAGTTATTTCACTATGAAAAATGATAAGAAATCTTAATTTCAATGGACCAAGAGTAATATGCAATTCAAAATGGGGTCCCAATGTAATGCATGCAACAAAATTCAACCAAGTACAGTTTCAATAGTCAAAACCAATTTATGCATCAGGTTTGAGCTAATTCTAACATGCACCATTTGAAATTAGTATTGTTTTAGCAAACCAATAACTGACAATCAAACAATCACACTAAAACAAAACTTGGAATGGTATTACTCCATGCCAAATATCACAGGGTTGTACAAGTCAGAGCATCTAACCTAGATGTGCAGATTTTTTTTTCTAGAATACGTTATCACAAAACAGTTAGATTTCCATCCACCTATAACAACAACTTGTGGGAATTAAGTGCTCAAAACAACATCAATTTCATGGGACATTATTGATTATTGAACAACAACTCAAGAAAAGAACACTAACCCAATTGAAGACCAAGGAGTGAGCTTGTAGCCAAAGTCACGGCAGCGTCGACGAAGGTTAAAATGATATCCTTAAATCCGCAGCACCGACAAAAGGAAGTCAAGGCAGAGGAGCGTGGTCACAATGGAGAATAAAGGTGGTGGTGGAGGAGAGAGACGATGATCAAAGAACAACGATAAGGGCACATAGCAATGACGACAGTAATGACAGAGGAGCATTGAGCAATATAGGAGTAGGGTGCAATGGAGGAGTTTAGAACAAGCAGGGATAGAGCTCACAGAGAAATAGCGACAAGAGAAGAAAGGGTTCAAAGAGCATGGGATTCAATTTAGGCGAGGGAGGGGTTCTGAGATTATCTTTTAGATTGGTTAAAATAAAAAGTAGGTCTAAATATCTCACATTTTAGACCCGTTGTCACTAATAACCGATCTTAAAAGGGAAAAAATCATTTTTAAATTCCGCATCTTTTAGACCGGTTTTAAAAGGAACCAATCTAAAAGGTTTCATATTTTAGACCAGTTATTTCTGTTAACCGGTTTAAAAAGTTTCAAAAATTTTTAATTATTTTATATGTTTAGATCGGTTTTTTGGATATCATCCAATCTAAATAATTTATTTTAGATTGCGTATTTTAAGAACCTGTCTTAGAAGTTCTTTATAATTACAAAATTGCAATCGGTCATACTTTTTAAACCTTATCAGCTATAATCGATCTAAATGTGGTGGTCTAAAATGACAATTTTGTACTAGTGATAATTCACCCTAGGTGACTAGGGCCCAAGCTTTGTAGTATTAGGATCAAAATATAAATACTAAAAAAGTTTGGTTGGATATTCGTTTGCCTTGATACCACATCCCAGCATCTTGCTATCACTCTCATATTATCCACTTTAGGGCTTCTGTCACTTGTCACAATTTAAAACGCATAGAGAGAGTAGGTATACAAACCCCTATAAGACATTTTTCATTCCCCTCGATCCCCAACCAATGTGAGACATCACATAATAACTATAATATGTCATAATATTATTGTTAAACTGATACAATACGTCTTCTAATGAGGAAGGGGTGCATCTATTGAGGAAGAGGCGTGTGAAACCTATATATATGTTATTGCGTAAGGATTCAAGGTTGATGTGACATGATACACACAAACTATCTATCTCTTCTCTTCCTCTTTGACTTATTATCTTCTTCTTCCATTTATGGTGAATTTGCTGTGTAACATAATTAGAGTATGCATCAGTGCTCCAATTTTGTATGCGTATTTCCACGAGTTAGTTATATTACAGGTATGCTCAAAATTCATATCATACCTATACTTTGTTCTCTTTTTATTAAATCATTTAACTTTGATCTATTAGTACCATTAGTTCATATACTGATATACATGAGCTAATTTTGCTAACAAAGTTACAAATCAAAATTTTAGGATTTAATAAAGAGAAAAAACGTATTTTACTAAATAAAAAATTGAGAAAAAAAAATATTGGTACAAAAACTTTGACACAAACCGTGCTGCAATCTCATGACACAGCCATTTGAGGAGATGGCGGAGATGATGATGATATTGTTGTTATTGTTGTTGTTATTAGTATTGTTGGTATTGTTATTGGTGTTGAAGAAGCAAAGAGATCACGTGAGAATGAGATCACTGCATCCGTGGCCACCCTTTTGTAGTGCTCTTGGGAAAAAGGCTATGCACGTGACATGCCCTTTAAACGTAACTATTGAGATAATAAAATAGGACTTGTAAAGGAAGTGGCTAGCTAAAAATGTTACTTGATAAATTAAAATAAGACTAATAATATATTTAAAAAAATGTTTATTTAACAAATTAAAAAGGCAAAGTGAGGCTGAGGTAGAATTGGCCTGCCCTTTCTTTTGCAGATATATAGATCCCCTCGTGCGGCTGACCCACGCCCTCATCACTTCTCACTCCCTTCTCTTTCTTTGACCTTTGACCGCCTTCTAATTTATAGTACAACTTTTCTTTTTTGTTTTTTTAAATTATACTCACTTTGTGTTGCCATAGAGAAATTAAATATGCATACACATATGCATACATTCATTCGTTTTATGCACATTCATTCTTGATATATCAATTGTGTAGGGTTGTGAGAGAATGATGATTGGATTGAGTGATATATTGCCTTCGTTCCTATATATGTGCTGGATCTAAAGGCTTACTTTGATTCTAATTACGTACTCCCTCCAATCTTTAATATAGAATATATTTATCTAATTTGATTATATGAAAGAAGTTAGTTATGTTAGCTAATATAATATGTGTTTTTTTTAAAAAAAAATTAAGGTCAAATTCCTTATATATGTTTCGTCAAGTTCTCCTATCACATGTAACCATATATTCTATTTTTGAATTATTATCATTTAACTATAAATCCATATAAAAAAATAGGACAAAAAGTTATGTGTGATTGGAGAACTTGATGTAAATATGGTATTTTTTTTAAAACACCCTAGTTATCTTTTTTAATATCTTTATTCTCTTTCCTCCTTAATTATTGTTGATGGATCATCAATAGGTGTAAATTAGAAAAATATTGACAAATATAAAAAATATAAGTCTTATATTTAGAACTAACATCAACTCCTCAAATATGTCTTATATTAAAGATAAAAGGGAGTATAAGAATCAATTCACTTTATTTTCCAAATTTATAATTTTATTCTCAAAGTATCCATATTGATTGCACATATTAAAAAGGTTCCATCAAGTGGTAGTTACAATACACATTATTAAAAATGTTATTATAGGAAAGTTAATACACATTTATTACGAATAATTTACTCAAAAAATTTTCTTAATATCGTTAAATTAGTTATCTATCTCTTGTATTAAATGAAAGTAATAATAATCTAAAAAAATCTCTGCCGGCAAAAAAAAAAATCTTAAAAATTCTCAAATTCAAATTCTATGATAGGAGGATATTAATTGGATTCATGAGTGGAAAGAAACGCAACATGGTGACTTTTTTTTTCTTTTTTTGGTGACAACAGGTCGATAGGGCCTTTGGCCCCCAAACCTGGACTCCCCCCGGTATCCAACGCCTTTTTCCTGAGTCCCTGGCCTTCTAACACTGGACCAGGTAATCCGGGGCAACCAACTAATCCGGAGCGAGGAACATTTTTTAGGCACACCCTTATAAGGTGCTTTGCATCAAGGGTGGGTTTCCCCTCCCAACAAGTACTTCTCCCAGGTTTGAATTCTCGTTCGTCTAGGGGAGTGTTAGTTGCCTTACCACTGCACCTGGTACCTATTGGTAAAATGGTGACTTTATATGCGCACATTGATGAGTACTACCCGCGCATACCTACGCATGCAGACACACGTGTGTATACGAGGCTGACACACGTGTGTATACCTGTCACACACACACATGCACTACGTGCATACACACATGCCCAATAATGGTTTGGGAGGTAGGTGATACCAACTTCTATATATCACTTTTTTTTGAACAATTTTGGCTATATTCATTACTGGGCAGCAACTTACAGACAAAACTATTGCGGTACAGGACAAAGATAACGACAACATACCAAATAGATATAACAAGAAAGCGAAACAAGCAAGCAAACAAACAAACAAAGCAAAGAAACTTAGGAAAGACTAGCATTAGCCGAAAATAGATGCATAACATCAGCAACAACTCAGAAGCTCAGTCTGGATCCAAGATTCTAGGACGCGAGGCTTCCTGGTTTTGATGAACCCTATTCTCCTTAGTATCTTCAGCCATCACCAAAGACAAAGGGGGTAAGGGTGATTCCACCCACCCAATCGGGCACACCCCCTTACAAGCAAGTGTAGCTAGGGTGTTAGCTGCTTGATTCCCCTTACGAGGAGAGAAGTGAGTCGAAAATCCAGCTTCATATTTCAAGAGAGTTAGAATATCACCCAGGACTCCCCGGGAAGTCCAGTCACACAAATCCAGTTGCTCTTTTTCTAGACACTATGCAAGAAGCTGGCAATCGGTTTCAAAGATGACATTCTTATTACCCAGATCTTGAGCTAGCAATAGGGCTCTTTTCATAGCTAGTGCTTCAGTCATGAAGGATGAAATGGATTTTACTTTATCAACAAATGCCCACTTAAAGTTACCTAGATGGTCTCTGCACACAATACTAATAGCAGCATTTTTCGTGGCTTCATGGAAAGCTCCATCAATATTAACTTTAAGTTTCTGTACAGGAGGGGCTTCCCATTTAGAAGTAGGCCGAATTGCATTTATTTTAACCTCTGCTTCATAAGTATGCCCGCACGCTACCCAGTGTGAGTGTGCATGTTGTCTTGCAAATTCAATCACAGCTCCGGGGTTTGGGGCAACACCGTTGAAGAGCATCTCATTCCTTCCTTTCCATATAAACCATAGGGTCCAACAAATAAGAGCAACATCAAACTCTGAGAAAGGGCTTTGTGTATCGACAATGTCTTTCCACCATATAGTAAAGTCTTTAATTTCTTTAGTGTCACACTTGAAGCATAGATTACTGCCAAACCAGATACAACGAACCCAAGGACAATGAAAAAACATATGCTCAGTCGACTCACCTTCTTTATGACACACAGGGCATAATTCTGATGTTCCCCTTTTTCGCTTGACAAGTGCTTGGTTGGTAGCAATGGCCTTTGAAAGGATGTGCCAGATAAAGTTTGCAACCCTCGGGATAACTTTCACCTTCCAAGTTTTGTTCCAAATAACTTCACCAACCTGACATGAAGGTCCAGCTTTCATAATGGTTTGGTATTGACTAGTGTTAGTTAAGTGGTAACCTAACTTAACTGAGTACACACCATTCCTAGCTAGAGACCACATCATTTTATCTTCCGCTGCAGCATATGGTATCGGTATCGCACTAATAGCCTCTAAGGTAGCTTCATCAACTATATTTCTGATCGAATTCAAGTCCCAACATTGGTGGTTTGTAGAGATTAGTAAAGCTACAAGTTGATCTGACTTTCTTTAGGGATTCATCCTCAGTGCTGGGTTTCTTGGTAGATAGGGTAGGAATCCAATTATCTTTCCAAATGCGTGCAGAAAGTCCGTTACCTATGTGCCAACATAGATCATCTTTAATGAAGTCCCTTCCTTCTAATATGCAGGACCAGCACCATGATGCTCTATGGCCTTTTGCTGCATCAAGAAAGGAGCTGTTTGGGAAGTAGAGGCCTTTGAGAACCTTTCCCCATAGATCATCTTGATTATGAATGAGACGCCACGCTGTTTTTGCTAGAAGGGCATCATTGAATTTAACAAAATCACGGAAACCCATGCCTCCCTCGGTCTTTGGCCTAGTAAGTTTATTCCAGACAATCCAGTGTGTTTTACTTCCTCTATTTTTTCCTTCCCACCAGAAGCTTGCCACCAAACTGTTAAGCTCTCTGCATGTCTTGATGGGGAATTTGAAGCATGTCATTGGGAAAATTGGAATAGCATTGACTACCGCCTTAATCATGACTTCTCTTCCCGCAAAAGAGAGATGCCTACTACTCCAGCCTAGCACCTTCTTGCTTACTTTCTCACGAACATAAGCAAGAGCTTGGTGTTTAGTTTTGCCCCAAACACTAGGGATCCCCAAATATTTCCCTTAATCTGAGCTTTCCCCAATGCCAAGGATGTTGCAAACTTCCCTTCTTACTGGTTGTGGGGTATTCTCCGAGAACACAATGATAGATTTCTCCAAGTTGGCCAGTTGACCTGACGCTGTACAGTCTTTCTTGAGGATCTCAGCCAAGATTCTGCAATTTTGGGGCTCTGCATTCATAAAAAATAAGGCATCATCTGCAAAGAAGCTGTGAGTCAAAACAGGACAAGAATTACTAAGTTTAATTCCCTTAAGATGGTCCTGTGCTTGTTTTTTGTTGATCATACAAGAGAGAGCTTCCAGGGATAAAATAAATAGGTATGGGGATAAAGGATCTCCTTGACGGAGCCCTCTACCCGGACAAATGGAGGCTACTTTCTCTCCTGCAATGCAGAGATTTAAATGGACCGATTCCACACAGTTCATAATTAATTTAACCCATCTCAAGGAGAAACCAAACTTGAGTAATACTTGTTTTGAAAAATCCCATTCAACTCTATCGTATGCCTTGCTCATATCCATTTTTAAGGCAAATTCAAATCTGTTCCCAGTTTTCCTTCGCCTTAAATAATGGTACACTTCATGGGCAATGATAATGTTGTCTTGAATCAATCTTCCTGGTACAAAGGCACCTTGATTAGGGGAGATACACTTATCAAGGCAACATTTCATCCTATTGGCCAATATTTTGGAAATAATTTTGTATGAAAAATTACAGAGGCCAATAGGTCTAAAATGAGACATAGTTTCAGGTTTATCCACCTTTGGGATAAGTGTTATATTTGTACCATTTATATTTTCAAGAGAACTCCCATTGTCAAAAAAATTTCTTACCATGTTGAAGATTGTCTCTCCCACCTCTTCCCAAGAAAATTGGTAGAATTTACCTAAAAAACCATATGGTCCAGGGGCCTTATCTCCTCCTAACTCGAAGGTGGCTATCCGAACTTCCTCCCTTGTAATTGGCCGAAGCAGTAATTCATTTGTCCCACTATCTATTTTTTGGTCAATTTTCTCAATGGCATCGTCCAATTGTCTCAATCCTGAGGTAGCAAAGAGGTTAGTGAAATAATTGGCAAACATGCTATTGATAATACCTCTGTCCCTCATCCATATGGCATTGGAGTCTTTAATGCTCAGGATCGAATTTCTCCTCCTTCTAATCAGGGTAGAGAGATGAAAGAATTTTGAATTTTTATCTCCTGATTTTAGCCAAGCTACCCGAGAACTTTGCCTCCAATAGCTTTCCTCTTTATCCATTAATGCCTCTATTTGCATTAGTAGTTCGGCCTCCTCCCTAGTACTTTCACTGGTTCGGTATCCTTTCCTGCAGAGACTCAATTTATTTTCCAACAAAGCAATCATTTTTTTATTGTTAGGAAAAGCTTTCTTACTCCAATTTATTAATGACTTCCTGCAACTATTAAGCTTAAGTGCAAAAAGAGCTGTTCCATCGCCGTCAACAGATGCATTCACCTCCCAACTCTCATGGACAACCTGCAAAAAGTCTTTATGAGAGGTCCAATAATCCTCAAACCTAAATGGTTTCATTTTATTAGAAGAAACATAATTAAAATTAACAAGCAAAAGGTGGTGATCTGAACCCAGGGGGTCAATGTGAAAAACTTGAGTAAAAGGAAAATTATGACAGAATATATCATTTCCCATAGCTCGATCAATTCTTTCTCGAATAGTTGCATCACCATGTCCAGCATTGGATGGAGTATTTGCTAACAACAAATATCTTTTAGTAATTAATCTTCACCGGAAGATGCTAAATGTAGGAGCTAAATAACTAATTTACATTTATAAAGAAAAATTATTTATTTATAACAAATGTGTGTTGTGTCCTAAAACATCGTATTTAACAAATATCCACATATAGTAAGCAAGGTTCTAAAACCCGGACCGGTCGGGGTACTGGGTCAAAGGTCAGTGGGTCAGATCGGAGTCAAACCGAAGCTAATCTGGGACTAAACCTGTGAGAAATTGAATATTTTAGGCTTATTAATATGAAATTCTAAATAAAAATTAAAAAAATCAATTTAAAACAAAAAATTACTGAACTGGACCAGTTCCATGCCCGGTTCGCCTGTTTCAGGGCCTAACCAGACGGTCTGGTCCGGGTTTCAAGACATTGATAGTAAGAGAATGTTCAGAATTGTTCAAGATATAGAAGAATAAAGTTCATGATCCATGCAATGAAATTGCAAGAAAAAAGTAATTGGGCACAAGTTGAAATTAGACACTTATATTTCTGAGAACCAATTTTGGTTTATGATGGAAAGGTCTAATAGGAGAGATGGGTTTACCAAAGTTAAGGGGAAATTATTGAAGTAAATTACAGAAAGAGACTACCAATAATGGTTTTTTTGTTGACTTAGAAAAGGGCTACGATCGCATATCAATAAACATACTTTGAAAATCCTTGGAAAAGTAAGGTGCAAGTGTTGCACATGTCAAAGTCATATAAAATATTTACGAGGGGTAACAATTAGTGTAAGAGACTTTCCTATAAGAATTGGTGTATACTGTATACTAAGTATCATCTTTGACTCCTTACTTGTTTAACATGGTTTTAAACATTCTAATTGAGCTTATAAAAGAAGAAATCCCTAAGCGTATGCTTTTAGTTTCCCTATGATATAATTCTTTTGGTTGAGTTAAGAGAAGAGCATAAATTTAAACTTGAGTTATATAGAAGGGCTTTCATGTTAAGGGTTTTCACCTGAGTAAGAGCAAGGGGAGAATATATGCACTAAGATTTTGATAAGGAGCTAGTGTTAGAAATGGTTTGAAGGTTAAATCGGAAGATCAAAAGCCATTTCGGAAGTGGCAAAATTGAGATATTTGGAATCAATAAAAGATTGTGAAATTGATAGAAATATTACTCATAAACTCAAGTTGAGCAGTTTACATGGAGAAAGACTACTAGAGTTATTGGAAATCAAAAAGTATTTAATAAGGTAAAAGGGAAGTTTTTATCGAATTAATTTAACATGAGCAATGTCATATGATAGTGAATGTTGGCGTTTGAATTGAAAACAAAAGCATGAAGTGAAAGAAGCTAGAATGAAGATATTGAAATGGATGTGTAGTCATACAAAAATGATAACATTCATAATGAATATATGCAAGGAAGAGTTAAAGTGGCATATATTGAAGAGAAAATTATATAATATTATATGGGGTGGCTTAAATATGTATAAAGAAGGTCATTGGATATGTCATTAAGGAGGGATATATCTATCAATATGAAGTCTTTTACAAATAGATAAAGGAAAATCCAAGAGAACACTCAATAAATTATTGAGTGGGATATTTTGTTCAACTTTTTTTAAAGTTATAATTGTCGATAGATTACAATAATATTACACCATAATCCATATAACCGATCTCATACAATAGGATAAAATTGTTGTTGATCATCCACCAAATTCCTGTCAAAAGATGATGGGTGATGAAAGAAAGTTGTTCTAAACCCTTCCTTCTTTCTCCTATACATGTAAGCTTGTTATTTGATTAATGGACTCGTAATTAATTAAAAAAATGTCATAGGATTCCTTGCACGTGAGTTCCTTGGTCAGTATGATGCCATTCTGCTTTTCATGGCACGTGGGGGTGACAATGCTTTTTGTCCAGTAATTTTTCTTTCCTTGGCGGTGTTCTCTCTCTGTGTTTTTGTAATCCTTTTTTTTTTTTTTTTTTTCCCTCAAAGCAATATTCTTTTTTCTTTTTTTCCTTTCTTGATGGGTTACATCTTCTTCTTCTATTTTTTTTAGATATTTTCGTTTGTAATGCGATAACAAGATATGAAGCATGCACACATGCACTGACCTATTACCGTTGGTCGGTGCTGATCCCGCAATACGTTAAATTTCGGTGGGATTTTTTTTAAAAAAAAAATTAAATTAAAAAAATAATGGTCATGATTTTTCAATTAACCTAATTAAGTTTATTATTTATTAAAAAACAACTAGAGATCACTTCATACATTTTCATAGAATTTAAAAGGAGTTTTGTTATGTATTTGTTATAAAAAATGATGGTGAAGCTACTTAAATTAGCCCTTTTTAACAAATAACTTGGTTATTTTCTTTTTTTTCTTTTTTTTTTGTGGGAAACTGATAACTCAAACTCTTACATTATAGATTTTTGGCTTTATTTTTTTGTGTGTGGGAAACTGATAACTCAAACTCCTGCACTATAGATTTTTTTCGCTCTAACTGATGAGGATCATGCATTCACATGCTTTTTAGATAAGCTGTTATTTTATTGTTTTTCTTTTATAATTAGAAAAAATAACAGCAGACAATTGAGTACTCCGGATTTAAAATGTAATAATATTAAAAAAGGATTTTAAAAATGAAAATTTCTCTGAAGAACTGAAAAATCATTATTCCGATCCTAAAATTATCATTCACGCATCACATGTTATTGAGCAGAACGCATGAATGATAACTTTGTTTAGTTCACTATTTTTTTTCTTCTTCTTATCATTCTCTAGTATTATTGAGCCCTAAAAATGTATCATTTTGAGTTATATTTGATGTTTTTTGTTCCTCATATATGCTTCAATTTATGCGCCAGATAGTCAAATTAGTAAAAGAATATATAGGAATAGGAGTAAAATATAAAATATATCCTATTCAAGGAAATTACTTTAGGGAATCTCCTCAAAATTAATTAATTAATAGTTTAAAAAAAAATCTAGTGGCCATTACGTGGAAATTATTCTTGCGAATCTCTTCACATAGTGCACCCTTAGTAGAATTCTCAAAAGGTGTTCTTTTACCAAACTATAGCTAGGTTAGGACCTGACCTACATAGAGCTGAACTTTCAACAGAAAACTTATTAAACTAAACTAAATTATAGACATTAATCAAAATTTGGTGTTCTCTCAATTCTTAATTAATTTTTCAATTGTTATTTGTTAAAAAAAGCTTTTTTGTCGAAAGTGTCATTATATTTCATTGTCAGTTACTCAGTTATCGCGCCATTGTTTATGATCTCACGTGAATAGGGATTTTAAAACCATAACCAAACATCAAAGATTAGCTAGTTCATTTGATAATTAACAAGAGCTAATAACCTTTTGTTTTTATTGCTTACATGTATTAAAATATTGTTGTGGTGAAATAAAATTGGAAAATGTGTGAAAATTTTTTGTTTCAAAATTTTATTTGTTAGGACTTGATATGTTTTTATATGCAGATCACTCTATAAGTTTTCATATGTAGAAAGTCCCTATAATAGAATTTCGGTCTTTCTAACCTAAAATTTTTAGACAAAGCTTTTCACTAATTTCCTAATAAAATAAGTATCATGCCACCTTTTCTTAATAATTAATTTTTAGCAAATACTAGCTATATTTAGTAAATTTAACTACATGCCACCATTTTGAGGTTTAGAATGCAAATGGTGCTTGCCCCTCTCTCAATAAGTGTGTTTCTTAGAATTCAAACTTGTGTTTTTCTTCTTATGGGAGATATCGTTTACCACCTCAACCAAAAGCTTGTTGATTATATATATATATATATATCTCGATTTGGACTTTCCATAATCACACAAGGGATAGTGTGTGTGTGTGTGTGTGTGTGTGTGTAATTAATTAGGACAAAGGTGAAAATAAAGCGATGATAGATGTGAAGGGAGAAATTTACTCCCACACACTCTCTGAATACTAAAATCGAAATTTTATAGAGCTATAAATGTACACATTCAAAGAAAAAGATTTAGTTTGAAGATAGTGTGTTGAAATAGAAATAGACGGAGACAAAAAAAAAACATATATGTACTTTTACTCTTTTGTATCATTTTCTCTTCAAACGCATAATAAAAAAAAATATCATTTTGAATCTACAATGATTAGATGGAGTGGAAGAGGCTCAATTCTCTTTGTATAAGGTTGAGAATAACCCCATATATGAAAGAAACATGTTTGGACCCTATAAATGAAAAATATATATAAATAAATATATAGGTTTGGATATATATAATTATATACTTGATAATGTATCGAGAGTGCAAGAGACTTAATTCTCTTTAAATAAGGTGGATGTTTTTTTTTTTTTTTTGTGACCTGAATAAGGCGGATGGTTTGAACCCTTTGAATGAAAGGATATACTTGGAGAGACACACATAATAAATGAAAGCCAAGTAATAGAGATTAATCTAACTAACCTGATAATATTAACTACTACTACCAGATGATAGTATAAAACATAAATAAGAGAAAAATGAAAAGGGTAAAAGAGGGAGAAACAAAAGATGAATATATAGTGACATGATATGGGAGTTCAAAGCCCAAGAAAAACTCTTGGAGTGAGGGTAGAGTCACAAGAAAGAAGGCAAATTCCTCAAAATTAGCAATAAATCAAGCCCCCTTCCTTCTTAATTAAAATGTTGGAGAGGGATAGTGCTTAATGAGTTGTGCCTGTCTGTCAAACAATGCGTGTGTGTTTTTTTTTTTTTTTCCGGTCACAAAAGCATTAAAAAGACAAAAGAGTGAGTGATTTGTTTTAGTGGATTGGTTGAATTAATGTCTCCCCCATAAATATGTTTGATTTCCCCAGAAACAAGGGATCTTCTTCCTCTGTGTCTTGTTCCATATACCTTCTTCTTCTTCCTTTGTATGTTTTGTTTTGTTCATGATTCTGCCATATGCACTGCACCCACCAACTGCATGATTCTGCCATATGCATCTTTCACTATCAATTTCTTCATTCTTATAATGTTGCAAGCAATACAAGTTGTTAATTCTCGGTTTAAATCATTCACAATTCACAAAAATGGTACCTAATTATGCATTGATACTACTACAACAATAACAACAAGAGGTTTGATCTCATTAGGTGTGGTCAACTGTATAGATCATAAAACTATCATTGAGCTCTACACCAATTAAATTTTTTTAGATAAAATGAATACTAAAATTTGGAGATGTGAATCTCTATGTAGCCTAACATCTATTTGGCTTCTTGATCAATCTCCATTTTCCTTTCCATCCATTTGCCCTCCACTTATTTAAGTCATAGGATGCATTTTTTGAATTGGGGTTTTCTTTTTACAATTTTTTTTATAATTTTTCTTTACTGATTTTGAACTATTTAAATAAGTTTTAATAGATATGTATATGTATATTTATAATATTATTTAATAATAGTTCTATAAACATTGAACTGAACCTTTAAAAATTCTAAATTTATGACATTTTATAGTTTTGTAGTTTGCTATGAATATTTTTAATCTTATATTTAAAGTGTTTATTCAAAATTAAATTTTTCTTATATTACGATTTCATTTGTTCCACACATTTTGAAATTTTAAAAATTATGGGAAATTTCATATCATATAATAGATTTTGAGCTTGTACTTCTCATGAAACAAATGACGTGAGCCATAACGTTTATATATTTTATAAATGATACAGTTTCTTATAATAAATTTTATATTACATTGAGATTTACACGATAGTATAAAAAAGTTTTGGAATTTAATAAGTAAATAAAGGAGAGAATATCATTTAGGTCCCAAATAAGGAAAATAATATATTAACAAGTTCCATAACTTGTCAATGATAACTCTTCAATTGTCAATGAGACTTTTCTTATATTATTTTCTATGGTTAGGACCTTAATGATATTTTCCCAATGATTAATTTGATGACCAGCAGTACAGTCCCAATTGGTATCATAGATCCTTTAAAATGTTGGCACAAACGATCACTTGTGACTTGTGCATCCCATGTATATATATCATCATCGTCATCATATATCATTTGTTTTGTAGTGTTTTGTATTTTTATTTTGAGCAAATATCTTACCCATGCATAATATCGATCCTAAGATCTTTTATACTATATTGTATATATCCAGGGATATATATATATATATATATATCTAAGAAACCCTAATTTCCGTTTTCTGATTAACTAAGTAAATAAACACGATTATTAATAATGTAAACTACATTGGTAGCTATCTAGGTCAACATATATACCAATTTTGTGTCACTTGCCATGACCTTTCCCAACATCAAAAAGATAACTGAAGTAACAAAGTTGTAAGTGAAATAGTGTCTGCGTACACGCATTCAAACAAAAACTGTTAGCTAAAAGATCATTGATCTTTTTTCTAGGGTCCCCCACAGAATTCCATACTGACAAAAACATAACAATCAAACTAATCAGGTTGGTCCCCTTGGATTTCCCATATCACTTCAATCAATCAGGCATGCATATATGTTCGATGCAGCCATCTACTACACATCTGACATCTAATAATATATCCAATTAAATTTGAGCTATATTATTAGGTTTAATATGAGGATGAGCTTTGGAGCAATGGTAAAGGTTGTTGTTATGTGGTTTAGAGGTCACAGGTTCAAATATTAAAAATAATATCTCTACTTATGAGGATAAGATTGTGTACATTTGAACCCCTCAAAGCTCACCTAGTGTGAGTTTTATGCACTCACCCATCCTTTATTATTAGGTTTAATATAATCCTGAGTGAACGAGTTTGACAACTAGCTAGGCCAGATTCGAGCATTACCGGACTCATTTAGGAGTTGTATTTTCAAAGACATTTTTTACATTCATAATGACTCAAATTTGAGAACTTGTATTTAAACAGTTAAAAGCCTTTACACTAAGACTAACGCCGGGTTAATTACAAGCTTTTTCTCTATATACAATCGTGTCTCTTTTACTCAATATTATTACTATTAGTTCACTATTCGATGTAAAAAATCATGGACTTATATTGTACCAACTTGGAAGAACATTCTCAGCATTCTAGTGTGTTCTTGAAACATGTATAGGTGAATGTCATTCATATTCGGGTTGAGGCTTACTGTAGAAGACGACCTAATAATTGTCTTCATGCATTGTTCCATTACTGTTTATATGTTCAGATTAGGATATGCATAAAATAACAAATTAAGCTAAGCATATTACATTGATCTTTATTTATCTTCATCGCCTACTATATAATACGATTAATTCTGAATTTTTTATTTTTTTTCTGAGTTAGAGACATGTATTAATTTCTAGGAATTGATAATTTTCAACCAAAATGTAAAATACAAATCTAAATACTTCCCACATCGTGATGAAACCCAGTGAACTCAATTTAATTACAAACTAGAGCTACAAATTATAAAGGAAACTTTAAAAGGATTTATTATTGTGAAAAGCTTTTGATGACCAATATTAAAAAACTTCAATTTGAGATTTTTTTTATAAATAAAAAAAGTATTTCTTAATTGCGACCTCTAAAAATTGTACGATATCGGTCAAAAGGGATCATATCTCCGCATATGGAGAACAATGTTACCATATGGAAATTTGGAAGTTGGAACTAATAACTCAAATGTACAAGAATTTTAACACTAGTGTATGTGTGAGTGAGAGAGAACAATATCATTAACATCCAAAAATTTTACTAGCACTTCTCTAGCTCATCAGCCATCTGTTTAGCAAAATCAACAACCCCAAAAACCCAGAAACACAAAATAAGAATATTTTATATGCTGATTTTTTGCCCTTGGCGGGCATCCACATAAAAAAAAACAACATTCGAGTTTAATTTCTTATTTAAAATCCATTTTTTTCCTTTTAAGAAAATTGTATTTGATTTTTTTTAAAAAAATAAATTATTATTAAAAAAATTAACAATCGCTTCAATGAATAGTATAACAATGGTAAAATGTCAGTTTTCATTCATTTTCCTTTAATTATGAAATTCTAACCAACCATGCACCTTTTAATAATAGTAGCTATTTTGAAAATTATTAACTTCTTGCATCCATGACAGTCATCAGTCAAAATGTGACACTGCAATAATTATTGTCTCTCCCTCTCCTAGCTACCTATGTTCTGGCCTAGTGGGTAATTTTCTTTCTTGCTTTTTTTTTTCCAGCGCTCTTGACCTCTTTATAGTATGCCCTTGATGCTCTAATTACTTAGCTTTGAAGTCTCACACACACAATTCTTATTATTATCCGCACAAACTGAGATAGATATGTTCAGAAACGCATTATATATATATATATATATATATATATATTTAGAAACAAACTAAAGGTAGAAACTAAAATTTTGTTAAACTTTCTCACTTAAAACGGCGTCACCTTTTGTTTTTTATTTCCCCTTTTACTTCAGTTTATAAAATTCTGCTGGGAAAGAAATTCAAGACGACTTAAACTTGTTCAAATAATTAGAAAAAGCCAGACAGATGATTTTGATTCCACACTACTTACTTGTACATAAACTTGATATATATATATATATATATATAAACAAACAAATTTATTTTCCTCCATATTATAGCTTCAGCAGCAGTATCAGAATTCAGAAGAGAGGACCCAAAAAGGGGCTGAAATTTTCTTAATTACGATCATCAAGAATATAATAGAAAAGGGAAAGGAAGCCGTACAAGAGAAAATAAAGAAATATCTGCAAATTTTGGGCAATCCAAAGTCCAAAATCATCAAGTGGGGAGGTGGATATATAAATAAAAAAGAAAATAATAATAATAATATAACAGAGTGTTGCAGCTAGTTCAAGGAGGAGGAGAGGGATTAGTTTAGTTTAGCAATAAAAAGCTCATAAGCCAAGAAGATGAGCAGAGCATAGTTTAAAAGAAGTTTGATTATTAATTATGTGAGGCCCTTATTTGAGAAATGGGAGACATGGGAACAGCGCCCACGTTCCTCCTCTCTCTCCTCTTCCTTCCTTTCTTTATTCCCTTTCGATTCCCTCCCTCTCATAGTATTACGGAAAAATTCATCTGCAAGTACCTATATTTTTGTTAACATTTTAATTTAGTACATGCATGTTTCTTTCTCTTAATTAAATCATTAATTTTGCTATGTTATTATCATTAGCTCTTATAACCCTGCTCTATTATCAATGTTAGCCCCCATACAGAAATTAATGATACCGACGGATCAAAATTAAACAATTTAATTAGGAGAAAAAAATCACACAGGTATCAAATTAAAAATTGAAGAAAAATATAGACACCTGTAAATGGAGTTTTCCCTAATATCACAGACAAATTGTTGTCTACCAATTCCAGGAATAAATATATCCTTGGCCTCTCTTGAAAACCTCCATATATACTCTCCTCGCCTTCCTCCTTTGTCTCCGAATCTCTCCCTCTCTATCTGACTATCTCTCTATCTCTGTCGCGGTGATCTATCCTCTCAAGTTCATCAATTTCCACTACATGATCATGGTTAATTTCTTATGCAAAATTCTCTTAATTATCAGATGATTCTGATGAATATATGGTGTGTGTGTTTATTAATTATGCATATGTATGTGTAGGGATATGAGAAGCCAGCTTGGTTGGAGGCTCTGTACAGAGAGAAGTTCTTTGTGGGATGTTCATACCATGAGAACTCAAAGAAGAATGAGAAGAACATTTGCTGTTTGGATTGTTGCATCAGCATCTGCCCTCACTGCTTGCCTTCTCATCGCTTCCACCGCCTTCTTCAGGTTCGCCGTTACGTTTACCACGACGTCGTTAGATTGGAAGATCTTCAGAAACTCATCGACTGCTCCAATGTTCAGGTTCATTACTTTACTCTTCTTCTTCTTCATCATCAACCTATAATTCAACTTCTCTTCTTCACGAATTCTCTCTCAATTTTCATATCTAGTAATCTTAAACATGTTTGTGCGTGTGTGTGTGTGTATAGGCTTACACCATCAATAGTGCTAAGGTGGTGTTCATCAAGAAGAGACCTCAAAACAGGCAATTCAAGGGCTCAGGAAACTACTGTACTTCCTGTGATCGAAGCCTCCAAGAACCTTTCATCCATTGTTCCCTCAGTTGTAAGGTACAACTATTATTCATAATTCTCTCATACAATAATGTTTGGTTGTTAATTGATAAGAGTCTCAATTTGGATGTCTATTAGTACGTCAATATTCTTGTTAGACCAAGGCATAATATTTCAAATTACACTTCAATACCACATAATTTGTCTATTAATGACTTATCTATATATAATAGACAAAAATTTCATAATCAAACCCTTCTAAAGTACTAGTTTTTCAGAAAACGAAGGTTTGTTGTCAATAATCCCCACTAATGACCATGTCTTTGAGCACAATTTTGAATTTTGGGTCCGCGTGTGTGTATACATAAATATATGCCTATATGTGACTACTTCAAAATCTGTTCATAAAATTGTACTGAGACAATATAATAGTGTTGGTATGATATCTTTTCATATTCTTGTCTGTTTAAAAAGAACAATTTAAACCCTAGCTAGCGGAATTCACCTAGTTTCAGAGCTGAAAGTGATAACGTATAAATTATTGATATTGATCATATATAAATATATATATATATATATAAACAGGTGGATTTTGTGTTGAAACACTATAAGGATCTGTCACCATACTTGAGGACGTGTAACTCATTACAGCTAAGTCCAGATTTTCTGATGCCACAAGACATGACGATGATGGTGGCGGCGGCGATGGGATCAGACGAAGACATGGTCACCAATTCGACCATAGTGGACGGCGACGAGCCGATGAGCTCGTGCAATTCGGCGGCGTCATCTGGTTCGGACAATAACACGGTGAGCGCCGCCGCCATGGCCGCCGGGAGCTGCAGTGAGATCGTGAGGAAGAAGAGAAGTGCGTGGAACGTGTGTGCGAGGCTGATGGCGGCAAATAATAAGGTCTCTGACGAAGACATGGCTACTAGCTTCAGTAGAAGAAAAGGAATCCCCCATAGATCTCCTCTTTGTTAGATAATTTGATCATCCTGAAACTTTACAAAAAAACAAAAAACAAAAACAGTCAAAACCCAAAAAAAAAAAAAAAAAAAAAAGAGCCAGAAGAGAAAACCCTACTACTTCTACTATTCCTACCTACAAATTTTCTTTTGTTTTTTTTAATGGTCCGTCAAAATTATGATATTTTGACTGAATTATTCAAAGTTCTTTTCTCTCTCTCTTCTATGCTTCTCTCTCGAAATTGAAGATTTTGGGGTTTAATTAACTAATCACTTGGTCGGGGGTTTTGTCTTAAAGGCATCACGTGATTCCCAATTCCGAGTTATGGTCTGTACAATTTTCTAATGCTCTCTCCTTTTTCATTTTTATTTAATTTTTTTTGGTTTAAAAAAAAAAATGAGACTGTGTACGAGAGGCGATGATTATTATAATAATAGTTGTTAAATGCTTTACATGAATTGCGGTCTTGAATGGTATAAAAAAACAGGCTTACATGCAAGCCCTCTACTACTACACAACAACACAACCTAGGACTTAAGTTAAAAGTATGTAGCTACACCTACACTTTTGAAAATACTAAACCTATATATATAGTTAATTAATATAGAAGCCTATATAATTGAGGAATTAATAACGTTTTGTGTGAAAAAGAAGTCATTTTGGGTGGTCCAATGCTTAATTGTTTATTGTTTAAGTTAAAACACGGGGATGTTAATGTGAAAAAAAGGACAAGGGGTGTGAGAATTTTGCTATATATAGACAAAGAACAAGTCAAGGCATAAAAGTAGGTGTGTTTTTCTCTGTAATAATGATGTCCGTGTTTTAATTTCTTCCAGCTGGTTTGTGAATCAAGCAAACCCTCGTATATAACCCCAATCTCTCTCCCTAATCTGCTAATTTTGAATTATCATAATTAATTAATCGCAATTATATATCATTGGCAGCTAAGACTAACTCTAATTTAAGAGTACTCAAATATTGGTTATGTTAATATTTTAATGCAAGACTATGAGTACTTCTCCAAGTGAATCACTCGTTTAATTACTCCCTTCGGTCTGGAGCAAGTGGCCTGGAGCAAGCTTGATTGGATGGGAAGGATATTTGTATTACTCCTTTCGGTACTTAGTGTGTGTTTGAAACAGCTGTTGGAATATTGAATTGGTTAGGATGATTAGTGTTAATCATCTAGTTACTAGATGACTCTAAAGTTCTATATAAAGGGTCTTAGTCCAAAGTTAAGAGTGTGAAGGATGGTAGGATCCTCACCAAGATTGAGTGAGGTTAACTTGGTCCTCACCTCTCATTAATCCTAGAGTTTAGGGTTAATAGTATGATCATCCAAAAAGGGTTGATAGTTGTAATGCCATTGTGGTTTGTAAATCTTAAGAAGAGATTAGTATATTTTCTCCAATTCTGAGTTTGTTAACATGGTATCATGAGCTGGTTTTGGGTTGGGCTAGATAACCAAGAAGCCCATGAAGGTCACTCTTGAATTACCATCGTATGAGTGCTCCAATTGGTCACACTGCCTAGTGCTGTTTTGTGCTTCAACGCTACATTTTATGGATTCTTGGAATGAAGCCCAGGTTTTCTTCTTTTGCGCCTTGATTTTTCGATGCTCTGTTAACCTTTCAAGATAATGCCATCGTCAAAGCTCCTTCAAGTTCCAGCCGCCATCGAGCTAAACCCATATTAGTGTGTGTGTCTGCCGATATCGAAGTCAGCATTCAGATTAGTGGCAAATCGTCAATCTTGCCTCCGCTGTCAAACTGCTTGATCCCTAACCTCCGTTCAAGAAACCACCAAAGGAACTTGGAGGATTACAGATTCAAGAACCAAAGAGCCCTTCATTATTGGGTACATCGTTGATGCTTAGGCCGTAAACTTCATCTTTTCCACTCTCCTCACCGCCACCAGATAGCCGTATATATATTTGGTTCAGTTCGGCATCCAGTGATGTTGTCATTTCTTGAATCCACATATCTCATTGCCATCGCTTTTGCCTACTTGTCAATTCCCCATATCTGAGGCGTTGTTTCTGCAAATAGTCCTCTAAGATTAAATCTCATTTGCTCCTCGTCGATGAAGATTGCGCCTACGACAAAGCAGTTCTTTCTCCTTGATCATTGCCATTATTTCTCCAAAGACCTCTATTGCTATTTTCGAGGGTTTATTCATCCCTCTTCCTCTGGATGCTCATAACCGTCAAAGTCTTGAATATTGCATTATGTGTTGCACCATTGTAAGCTTGTCTTTATCTTTTTCTTCTTTCCCTCTTAATCTTGTTATGTTCAAAGAAAGAGGAAGGGGAGCGAGCAATTCGTTCCATTACCAGACCAAGTTAATCTTATTGCTCATGGCGTGAATGATAATTCGTTCCATTACCAAACCAAGTTAACCTTATTGCTCATGGAGTGAATTGTAACCCCCTCTGTAATTATATTCAAAATACGCGATTAAAATGAAATAGAGACAAATAATAATCAAATAACATTTGCTAACCCATCACATGACGGGGTTTTCACAAATACCTTTCAAAATCATTTATAAACTTGGTCTCATATTCACATTTCAAATACAATTACTATACAAAGATAAATCACATTCATATAAATATCAGAGTGCACAACATAATCATCCCGGCAGTCCCGGGTACATACCTTCGCTAAAGATACACAAGGCACAATTGCCCATTACAATTCTTTAAATGGGGATTACACAATCTCATCTCGAAGGAGTCCTAGCCGCTCCCTCCATGAGCCACTTGCCCTGTCTAAATTGTTGGTAAGGCAGGGTGAGATTCGAGAGAATCTCAGTAGGGAGACATTATCAATATGCAGGCAAGATAAGTGTTTGATGCATGACATGCTTGTATCACATAACTCATGCACATATGCAATGACAAATCTATAAGCTCAATGCTTCGAATGATACACATATGGCCATAGCATATATTGAAACATAGCTTCAAATCATTCATACATGTTCCACATAATCAAGCAAAGCAATAACATGCATCAACACATTAATACAGTTATCAGAGCATGCAGGAGAGATAAGTTCCCTACCTTAACCATTTTATGCCTCGAAATGTGTGCCTTAATCTACGTGCAAACAGCTCGGGGCTTCATATCCGATCCTACAATGTCAAATGTACTATTTAGACACTTCCATAGTGTTTCTGGGGGTTATATGAGGCTATATTGAAAATTTACTAAAATGCCCCCAGGGACGCGACCCGGCCCCACCATACCGGTCCGGCTGTACTTTTCTCAAAATTTTGACATGGGCTATTCTAACATATTTCCGCCCAAGGAATCCATTTCCAAACTTGAAATTATCAAAATCAATGTCAATTACAAAATTACCCTTGGCAGCCCCACTTTAAGGGTTTCAGGGGCGTTTTTGTAATTATGTTTTTTCGGCCTTTTCCGAAAAAGTGCCCAACTGTAACCCCACCTAATTTTCGCTCCTGAACTCAAGGGAATCATTAAATTATTGAAAATCCAACTCTAAGACCCATTTCTAGAGATGACCAAAATTCTTAAGTATTCTGGGGAAAATTGGGGTTTTTCAGTTTCGGCTCCGTAAACGCGTTCCTCTCTACTTTTAACTACTTTATTGACTATTCCATTAGATTATAACTACCATTTAGTACCAATTTGGGCAGCATAACAGCCTTACACACCCATTTTCCATTTTTGAAACGAATAACAATTCGGCGAAATTTCACCGATTAAATTGTCCACAGCAGCCAGAATAGTCAATACACAAGAGTTTGGAAGTTACCTCAAGCTCCCACTAGCTTTTCTCAAGAGTGGCTGAAACCCTAGCCCTTCTTAACCATGAAAATTGAGCTTCCAACACCTTAAAGAACATTAAAGAGAAGCTTAGGAGCAAGGTTATACGCGTTAGGAGCTAGATCGCTAGAGAAATCGACTTACCTTGCGAGATTTCTCTCTCTAAGAGCTCTCAAATTTCTCTCACTAGTTTCAGCTGGTTCAGCACGTTAGAAATGAGAGTTGAAGATGATGAGAAAATATTTAATTCCATGCTGATGTCATCTTTTATTTTGATGATGTCATAATTCCCATTTTCGGATTTTCTGGCAGATTTTCTGCCCAAACTTTGAAAAATCATAACTAATTCTAGAAAAATCGAAATGACTAAAGCCAAATGAAAGGTATTTAAGTCCTATTTATAGGAAAAATATGGGCCATTACCCAAAATTACCACAAAATTCCAAAATTATATAAAACTCATCGCTGCCCCAAAACAGAGTTCAGTTTCCATCCCAGACTTTGGACAGTCATATCTCCTAGCTCACAAAATGAAATGACACAAATTATGTGTCCATTTTAAAGCTTGGGATGTGAAATTTAAGATTGGAAAGTTTCTGAATTTTTAGACACCATCTGTTCATTCAAAACTTTTACACAAATTGACTGCCCAGAATAGAGTTTCACTAGAAAGAATTTCAGATTTTGCATCTTTGCTTCCAATGGTCCCATTTTCATACCAAACATATTCCCACATAAATTTTCACAAGGAATCCATTCGAAACACCAAATAAATCAAATTCACATCACATTGACATGTTTTCACAACAATCTCAACATCTCAACACAATTCACATTTCAAAACCTAACATTGCAACTTTTCCTTTCCAAAGTTCCAAACCAATTTCAATGACATCAAAACACACTATGACACCATTTCCAACACAATACTCCATTCAATTATTTCCTCTATTCTAAGTCAATTTCGATGTTAATCTACAATTGAACTCAAATATAGGGTTTCGACGCTGCTCACAACACACATGAATCACATTCGAGTGCCAAATCACATCATATTCTCCAAAAAGGTTATTTATCACTAACCACATCCACTTTTGGAGTCATTAACCCTTAATCACAATTTGGGATCTTGCTAAACCGGGGCTTAGCAATCCATTAATCTCAGGCTTATTCTCTAAGCTCAAGTCTCAAAAATCGGGGTATTACATGAATGATGTTTTTATTGATTCAAATCTTTGAATTTAAGAATGAAAGAAGGGTTTTGTGGCATTGAATGGAACAAATCTGTGCATCTCCAATCATGTACGCTTGCGGCTGTTGGAATTTGGGTTCAAATTTATGGCGAAGCATCATCTTTGCCATCTTCCCATATACTCGGTCTCGTGTTCTAGCCTGGAAGATTGCCTACCTTACCCTCTCTGTTGCAAACTAGTTGGTATGATGATGGCAATGACGATGGGAGGTGATGGAGAAGAAAGGAAACAATAATCTGATATCTCCATTATGATTTGAATATCCAACATCTCTAGTCAAGAACCGTAGCCTCCAATTTGTGCGTTATTCAGTACCATTGTTGCTTCAAGGTATACTCATCTCGTCTATAAGGTCTTGCGTCCAGATTATTTCAGAGGGTTTTCTTAATCTGCCATTGTGATTCTGTTGAAAAGAAACCATTGTTTCACATTGTTTTGGAAGATCTGAGTAACATTGATAAGGTCTTTATTATTGTCCTCCATCCAAATCTTTCCAATAATGCACTACTACAAAAAAGCGATATAATGACACTTATTTTAAAAAATACTTTGGCGTTTAAGAAACGCCAAAGCTTTTGACGCCATTAAAAATACCTATGGCGCTTTTTAATTTACAAAAACGCCATACATTATCTTATCAAATTAAATAAATAAATAAATTACATATGGCGTTTTATGTAACAAGCGCCAAAGGAAAAGGTGCCCTCCTTTGGCGCTTAAAAATCTAGCGCCAAAAGAGGATGGGAACCCACCTTTGGCGTTTATATGATAAACGCCAAAGGAGGTTTTACATCCTTTGGCGTTTATCATACAAGCGCCAAAGGAGGAGGAGTTCCTTTGGCGTTTATCATATAAACATTAAAGGAGAGTTCTTTTTTGGCTTTTTTTTAATAATTTTTTTTAATATTTTTTTTGCTTTTTTTTAATAATTTGTTTAAATATTTTTTTTCTGTACGATATAATGCAAAAATAAATGTCTGATGATCATATATAAATTTTAGTAAATAAATAATCATATATTTCGTCTAGTAGGCCAATTACAATACAAAACAATGTTAGTCATTTTTTTTGAATTATTTTCTTTTCTTGATAAAACAAGCAAATTACAATGCGATAGTAAAAAATGTAAAACAGTAACTACAATTATTTGTATTACAATAAAATCACTACAATATTATTATATTTATAAGCTTAAAAATTAAAAAAACTAATAATGTATAGGAAGTTTAAGCTGACAAAGTTGAAACTTCAAATCAATACCTGAAAAATAAAAAAAATATAAGCAAACATATAAGAGTCATTATAGATCTTAACCAAAAAGAAAAAAAAAACAAAAGAAAACATGGATCAAATGTTTAAAAAACAATGCTTACAAGCTAGGGATCTCCTACTTTTCTACTTGTTACCATCAAAGAAAGGAAGGAGTGGAGATAACGAATAAGAAAAGCTAGTAGACCAATAAAGTGAGAGAGCAATGGATTGAAGTTATGGGAAATGATAAGCAGGAGAGCGATAATGGCGAGATGACAATAGCGGGGTGTTTAAATTTTATAAACAAGGGAAGCTTTGACGCTTCATAAAAGAGTATCATTGCTGAAACTTCAAATAAGTACCTAAAAAGCTAGTGGACTAATGGAATAGGGGAGCAATGGATCAGAATTTATGAGAAATGGGAAGCATGAGGACGATAATGGCGGGATGTTTAAATTTTATAAGACGATAATGACGGGATGTTTAAATTTTATAAAACGATAATGGCGGGATGATAATGGCTGGGTGTTTAAAAACATGGATCAAATTTTTTTTTAAAAAAAAATACATAGGAAGCTTTGGCGCTTCCTTAGGAAGGGCCAAAGCTTCCTATTATAATTTTTTTATTATTTTGTCTTTTGGAATGTGGCCTTTTAAAAAAAAAAGAAATTAAAAATATATAGGAAGCTTTGGCGCTTCCTTAGAAAGTGCCAAAGCTTCCTATTATAATATATATATATATATATATATATTTTTTCTTTTGGAATGTGGTCTTTTTAAATTTTTTTTTTTAAAAAAAATACATAGGAAGCCTTTGACAGTAGTGAGTCTTATTCATAATTTTGTCCTCATTAATTCTCTTTATTCTCCTGCAACTGCTTCCAAAATTGTACGTATATTTAAAAATTATATAGAAATGAGGACAAAATTGTATATAATTTTGTTAAAACAAATGTTATAACAAGTTAAAATTGTTAAAACAAATAAAATATAGAAATATTTTAAAAATTATATATTTACAACTCACACTTTTATATTTACAAGTTAAATTTAACAATTTATGTCTACATGTACAAGTCGAACTTGCATGTTTACAAGTTAAATTTGTAAAAAATTACATTTTTTTGGATCTTTATGGTTTAATTTTTTTACCTGACACTTATGAGTAATTTTCCCTACAAAATAGTAATCATATTATTTATTCTATAATAATAAGAATTATTATAGAATAAATAATATATTAAGAAAAGCTAAACACATTAAATTGATTTTGATGGGAAACATGTACTCTTAAGTATTAGTTTCCTTTACTATGTCATATATGAAACCAGTGTGGATCAAATTTTTTTTTAAAAAAATATATAGGAAGCTAAGGAAGTGCCAAAGCTTCTTATTATATTTTTATTTTTTATTTTTTTGAAAATATAAGAAGCTTTGGCGCTTCCACATAAAGCGCCAAAGCTTCTTATTGTTTTTTTTTAAACCAATTGAAGACATTGTTTGGCGCTTGTACATGAAAGCGTCATATAAGGTTAACGTCTACTATGACGCGTATAATTGTAAGCGCCAAAGCATCAAAATAATTTTAAATAAATAATTATCTTTGGCGCTTTTTTAAAAAGTGTCATAAGAGCTGCGCCACTAAACCCTTTTTTTGTAGTAGTGATGGTTTCTTTTCTTAGAATGCAAATATTTGTTGAAGAGACTCCATGAAATACCAACAATATTATGAATGTTTCAAGGAATCTGAGAAGAGATAGGTAGGAGAGAAGGTATTTAAAACAATTATTATTGCATCAGTGATTGTGGTTGAAGGCTCAACTGGAAAATACTCAAAGGATGATGCAAAAGCTGTAATGATACAAATACTTACTGTTGTTGCACTTTGCCATTTACAGGGTGTTGTGCACTGTTATCTTAAACTTGAGAATTTCTTGTTTACGTCGAAGGATGAAAACTCCAAGCTGAAGGCTATAGATTTTGGATTGTCAGATTTTGCTACAGTTGGTGATTGGTTGAGTGAATCTGTTGACTATCCAAATGAATAATGGGAGTCTGATGAATATGATGACGACGACGTTGGATACATGATAATCAATCTTTTTGCTGAGAAAGATTCTTACTTTACTAGAGAGCAATATCTTCAAGCAAGGAATGTTGAACTAGTTACAACTCCTAATAATCCTATTGGTCTAACAGTAACTGAAGTGAAGAACATAGATAATCAAAGTGGCAGGAATAGAGTCATTTTTAATGGGTCGTAAGCATATTGAAGTTGCAACAAAGCCTTCTAAGGTGCTCACGCAGGAAAAGTATGGGTTGAAAACTTTGGGCAAAGTACATTCTTCAACACAATGGATGTCATTCGGTTACAAGAAGAAAGAAGAGGTTGCTGCATTAAGAGCTGAGCTTGAAGACTTAAAGGTAAATAGAATACTCTAAAAGAAGCACAAGAAGATATGGAGAAGTGTGTTATGATTTCATTGTGAATTGAAAATTGTTCAGTTTTAATTCACCTTACCCCTGTATTTTGTGTTGCAAGTTGACACTTTCATGAGTATAAGAAATGTCAATTTGAGGGGGCGTGTAGGAATATTGAATTGGTTAGGATGACTAGTGTTAATCATCTAGTTACTAGATGACCCTAAAGTTCTATATAAAGGGTCTTAATCCAAAGTTAAGAGTGTGAAGAATGATAGGATCCTCACCGAAATTGAGGAAGGTTAACTTGATCCTCACCTCTCATTAATTCTAAAGTTTGAGGTTAATAGTATGATCACCCAAGAAGGGTTGATAGTTGTAATGTCATTGTGGTTTGTAAATCTCAAGAAGAGATTAGTATATTTTCTCCAATTCTGAGTTAGTAAAAGCCAGATTATGTAATGTGATTTATGTTTGGATTGGCAGTTGTAAATATGACTTTTATAAAATTAAAACTTGTTTGGATTAGCTTAAACATAAGTGAATTTTGTGATAATGGTAAGAGAGAGTGGGTGGAACAATATTTAAAAAATCAAGTAAATATTTAAAAATTACTTTAAAATATTAGGTGCTACTTGAAAAATATTTTAGAGTGGGTGGAAATCAATAAATCAGTATTATAATTTTTGGGTGCTCTTTACTACTGAAAAAAAATACATTAAAGCTAAACTTGTAGTCAGTCTCCTAAAAATGGGTAAGGGTTAAAAGCACCCAAAAAAATTTTAAAATAATTTTTTGAGCTGAAAAAGTACATTTAGAGTAAAATTACAATCAGTCTGATAACACACTCGGTACAGCTGGAAAAATATTTTAAAGGGTTAAAAACACAAAAAATATTTTAAAGTAATTTTTGGAGCTGAAAAAGTACATTAAGGGTAAAATTACAATCAGTCTGATAACACACTGGATATTGCTAGAAAAATATTTTAAAGGGTTAAAAACACAAAAAGATATTTTAAAGTAATTTTTGGAGCTGAAAAAGTACATTAAGAGTAAATTTGCAATCAGTATGATAGCACACTAAGTACAACTGAAAAAATATTTTAAAGAGTTAAAAGCACTAAAAAATATTTTAAAATAATTTTTGGAAGTGTAAAAGTACATTAAGGATAAAATTACAATCAATCTAATAACACACTGAATACAACTAAAAAAATGTTTAAAGCATATCGCACGAATCAATGGAAAAAAGCCACCCCTGTCAGCTTATATGAATTCGCACGAATAAGACAAACGAACGAATGTTAATGACCTCCATCCAAACACTCAAGTAAGCCATTTCCTTCTCAATCGTATGAATTGAGAAATAATCGTGGTTTTTCAACCTAAATATGTAGGTCCAAACACTCACCTAATATAGGACATATTTTAGGCATTGATCTTGGTCATAAATATAATATATAATTTTTATATTTGTTAATATTTTTCTAATATACCTCCTATTATTGCTCCCTCAACAATAATTAAGAATGAGAGGGAGGGAGAAAATGAAAGAAGATGACTCAGGTCTTTTAGAGAATATGTCATATTAACTAACTTAACTAACTTCCTCAATCTAATCAAATTAGATAAATATATCTTATATTAACTATAGGAGGGAGTAGCAAGAAACATAGTGATCTAATTAAATTAGATAAATATATCTTATATTAACTGTAGGAGGGAGTAGCAAGAAACATGGTGGTCTAACAATTGGCAAATATTCGTGGGATCTAGTCTCAAAAGTTGGGATTTTGTTTCTATTGGGCTTTCTTTCAGGAATTGGTGCTTTCGGCTTTGCGGGGTTTTTAACAATTGGCAAATATTGCTTACTTGTATCACTATTGTCATTTACTCTGTTGGGATATTGAAACAAATGCTACGATTTTCAAAGTGGGAAGAAACAAAACTACATACAGCTGTATTTGTAGGGATTCAACAAAATCTGAAGTTTGCTTGCCACTAAGGATTAATTTTATTTCGGTCCTTCTTCTGATTTCCTCTTTTTATATATTGTTTTTAGTAAGGTGGAATAATGAAAGTTGTTTGGTCATCTTCTAGTTTTTTTTGTGGTCGATTTAAAGGTTTTTTTTGGTATAGGATTCTTGTATACGGTTGTTCAAATTTGAAGCTGTCTTTTATTCTTTAGGTTTGGGCAAGTTAATGCATAAAGGAAAACTCTTCCTAAAAGGTGGCTTCTTGATGGTTTCACATTTGCATAACCTCTTTTGTGCATGTGTTTTGAGATGCAATGGATAATTATTTCTAGTTTACCCAAAAAAAAAACATATTAAGAAGCTTCAATATGTAGGAAAAATTATCTGGTATGTAAATTATTTCTTTAAAGTTCACTAGACATGCCATCTCATACATTATTTAGAATTATACTACTGTATCATAGTTTGTGAATAATTACAATTTGTTATAAATTGTATATTATCTATTGAAGTATTGATATCTCTAATATATTGATTAGAGTTTAGTTTTTGGTTAGTTTGGAAACTTGTTTAGTTCAGTTCATCTCTGATCATGTACCATTGTGGAATACAATTTTAGATCAATACAATATATATTATACTTTAATTATCTTCTTTCTCTTTATAACCTTCCTCTCTTTTGTATTTCAATATGGTATCTGTAATGGAATGCTATAAACAGAGAAGGAAAATTAAAATATGAATTCCTTGAGTTCAACATGTACAATGAGCCTACTTATATATACAAGCGAGTATCTACCTAATTAATGCTATGATGATAATAATAATATACAATCCCTGATTTCATGGGATATGATCCTAACAATATGATTCTAACACTCTCCCTCAAGTTGGAGCATATATATTAATCATACCCAACTTGGTACAAAGATAGTCAACCCGTGTCCCACTTAAGGCTTTCGTCAGAAGATTTTCCAATTGATCACTTGATCGCACGTACCCTGTAGATACAACGTTCTCTTTGATCTTATCACGAATAAAATGAAAGTCAATTTCAATATGTTTCGTACGCTCGTGGAACACAGAGTTCGATGCTATGTGTAATGCAGCCATATTGTCACACCATAGATTCGCAGGTAGTGTCGTGGCAACACCAATATCCTTCATGAGTTGAAAGACCCACACAATTTCCTGTACTGATTGAGACTTAGCTCTATATTCTGCTTCTACACTGGATTTTGACACAACCCCATGCTTCTTACTTCTCCAAGATATTAGGTTTCCACCAACAAACACACAGTAACCCATAGCAGATCACCTTGTAGCCTTTGATCCTGCATGATCCGCATCGCAAAAGCACTCGACTTTAGTGTGCCCATAATCTATATAGAGAATGCCATGACTTGGGGAACCTTTCAAATAATACAAAATATGCTATAAGGCTTCCCACTATGCCACTATTGGGGATGCCATGGATTGACTCAGTACACTGACCATAAAAGTTATATCAGGGCGAGTTATTATCAAATAATTCAGTTTCCCAATACATCTCCTATACCTTTCAGGAAATGCAAATGGCTTAATTTTCTCTAGATCAATCTTCTTCTTCTTCTTCAAGTCATCAGGGAGTTCATTAAGCATGCTGTCAATAAGATCCATAAATGGATTTGGAATAATGGGAAAGCTACTTAGTGTAGCTCCAAGTTTCCCAGTCTGCTTTAAGAGATCGAGAACATACTTTCTCTGAGTCAGGAGGATGTCGTTCTTGCTTTTCATAACCTCAATACCTAGAAAGTACTTCAATGGTCCCAAGTCTTTTGTCTGGAAGTGAGAATTAAGAAAGAGTTTAAGTTCTGAGATTCTAGAGGCTTTACTCCCAGTAATCACAATTTCGTCAACATACACTACTAGGAGAATCATGTCTACATCTGACTACTGGTAGAATACAGAGTGATCACACTTGCTTTGATTCAATCCAAACTTTTTGACCACACCACAAAATCCATCAAACCAAGCATAAGGGCTTTGCTTTAAACCATAAAATGACTACCAAAGATAGCACATCTTCCCATACTCCCCCTGAGCAACAAACCTAGGTGGTTGCTCCATATAGACTTCCTCCAAAAGATCTCTATTTAGAAAAGCATTCTTGACATCCGGTTGATGCAAATCCCAACTATAGATGGCGGCTAGAGAGACAAATAGGTGAATTGAAGTTAGAAAATTTCAGAATCATCAATACCATAAGTCTAGGCATAACCTTTGGTAACTAGCCGAGCTTTCAACCATTCTAAGGAACCATCAGTGTTAGTCTTAACAACAAACACCCATTTACAGCCAATAGCTTTCTTTGTAGGAGGCAGATTAACAAGAGTCCAGGTATCAATATTTTCAAGGATCATCATTTCTTTTTCCATCGCTGCACGCCAACCAGGGTGAGCTAAGGCTTGGTGAACAGTGTTAGGGCTGGAGATGGAATCAAGAGTGTCAACAAGGGAAGAGGAAATATGGGACAAATTTTGGTAGAACACAAAGGAAGAGATAGGATCGGCACAGTCAGTATATATCTGTGGAAGGCAACAGGTACGAGTACCTTTCCGGAGAGCTATGGGCAAGTCATCGAATGGGTTAACAGGAGGATCAAGGACTTCGGAATCCAAAATAGGGGAAGCAGGGACATGGATAGCAGGATCAGGGGAGTCATAAATAGAATCAACCGCCGAGGCAGGTAATGGTGAAAGAAGAATAGTGGCCACATCATCACCATTGATTAGATCAGCGGCTAGAACAGCTGCTTGTAATGGTGAGATAGGGACTCAATAAACCAAGACATCGTCGGACGCATCAACTGGGGAGGGAGACTCAGATAATATTGATGCCTTAAAAAATGAAGAGACTTATGAAAGGATACATCAATGGACACAAGATAACAATGAAGATCAAGTGAGTAACACCAATAGCCTTTCTGGACTTGAGAATAACCTAGAAAGACACATTTCAAAGACTTTGGATCAAGTTTACTAATATTGGGACGAACATCTAGAACAAAACACACACAACCAAAGATTTTTGGATCAATAGGAAACAAATTAGTGTTGGGGAACATGAGAGAATATGGAGTGTCACCATTAAGAACAGTTGAAGGCATGCGGTTAATGAGAAACCATGTAGTAGACACGGCATCCGCTCAAAATGGTTTAAGAACATAGGAGTGAAACATGAGGGCTCAGGTAGTTTCTAATAGATGACGATTCTTTCGTTCAACAACACTATTTTGAGCAGGTGTATCAACATAAGAGGATTGGTGAAGGATGCCATATTGGAGCTTATAATCTATAAATTGGGTAGAAAAATATTCTTTTGTACTATCACTTAGAAGAATTTTCATAAGGGAACCAAACTGAGTGTTAATTTCAGTACATAAATGATGAAAGTGAGAAAACAATTCAAAACACTGTTTCATGAAATAAATCCAAGTTGTCCGGAATAGTCATCGACAAAAGTGACAAAGTATTGAAAACCAGTCTAAGACACAACTAAACAAGGACCCCAAACATCAGAATGAACTAATTTAAAGGGGGACGCAGCCCATTTATTGACTCGAGGTGCTAAATAGACATGATGATGTTAGGAAAACTGACACAACTTACAATCTAAAGCAGACACAAAAGAAAACTAAGGATACAACCTCTTTAGGGACGAAAGCGACACATGACCAAGCCGACAATAGACTTCAAAAGGAGACAACCCACCAGAAAAATCAACAAAATATGGAACCTGATCATCAAGGATGTAATGGCCGCTAGATTCAAAGCCTCTACCAATAATCTGCTTAGTCGACAAATCGTGAATCAAATAATGGTCAGGAAATAGTGAGATAATACAGTTCAAATGACGTGTCAATTTACTAGGAGACAGAAGATTAAACGTAAGGTCAGGAAAGGATAAAAAAAATAAATAGAGTGGGGTTAACAATGCTTGATCCAAGGACACAAACAGGGGAACCATTAGTGACAAATATGGAGGATGGGTTGGCATAAGGTGCATACAATGAAAATAAATTATGGTTACCTCTCATGTGGTCGGTAGCGTCAAAATCAATAACCCACTTTGTGGAAGAAGTAGCAAGACCAGAGGACAAATTACCTATAGCTAGGGGCCCTACAAAGGATGGTCCAGAATTAGACTGATCAGGTGTCTGGGCAATATGAGCCAAACCATATTGTTGATCACGTTGCAACTTATTCTACAATTTATGATAATTTTTCTTAATGTGACCAGGTTCATTGTAATAATTGCAGAGAAAACTGCCAGAAGGCATGTTCAGAGTACTAGTTCCCTGTTTGGATCCATAATTCTTGTTGTCAAAGGAACCACTCCCAGTCAAAGCACTCGCATTCGGATCAACAGACAAGCGAACCAAAATATTAGCACTAAGAACCTGTGAGAACACATCTTCAAGAGATGGAAGCTCCTAACTAGACAAAGTTTGAGAGCGAATGGTCTCATATGAAGGGTCAAGAGCTTCAAGAAAACTGATTATAGCCTAAAGTTTCATATTCTTGATACAGGTAGGAAAATCCGCCTACAGAGACATGACCACTTTCATCTCTTCATACAATCTCTTGAGCTCCAAGAAGAAATCTTTCAAGGGACGACCCTATTGCTGAAAGCGATAAAAGCCTTTACATACTTCATAAACCCGAGTAATATTCCCTTTACCAGAGAATATAAATTATAGATAACTCATAATTTCTTTGACAATGTTGTAGTGACTAACAAAAGACAAAATCCATGGTTTAATAGAGTTCTAAATTTGGAACAAAATTCGAGCATATGCTCTATTCCAAGCCAAAAGTTTTGTTTCATTACCAGAAGAGGGATCCTCAGTTAAATGAGCTTTCTGCTCAATGCCCAAAAGATAAACCCTAATAGTTTTGCTCCAATCACTATAGTATGTCCAGTTTAATGGTGAAGCAGTCATCTTGGCAGACATAGGCAACATATCAAAAGTTTTAGAGTCAGCTATGGAAAATTAACCAAATAGCAATCAACAAACAATTCCAATGAAATCCCGAAGATCCACAAATTCTAAAATACCACAAACAAAACAAACGAGGACTTTTAGATCCTCTAACCAGATGCAATATCAACCTCAAAGAAGGCAAACACCCTCAAATAGAAGCAAGACCAAAAAACTAAGTAGAAATGACTAACCATTGCCCGAAAATGGTAAAATCTGAAGCAAACAGAGATAACCAAAGACCAAAAAGATACCAAATGATCAAAACAACCGCAAAGTCAAACTAGGTTTGTCGAGACGAGGAGAATGGAACAAGTCATTGGCGGAAACAATGCCATACTCACCCTTACGCGCCGATGGCAGGAAGTTGAAGACAGGGCACGTGAGAAGGGGTGTCGATTGGCCATGAAATTTTGGGTGTCCACCGGATTTGAGCCAAAGGGTCTGATAGAGTGACACGTGGAGTGAGAGGAAGGCTAGAAGTAGATAATCTGAAAAACTCGTGGACTCTTTATGCGTGGCAACTCGAAATTCAACTGAGAACTGATGAACAATCCTAAAAAAACTTGGCAAAACGCTCTGATTCCATGTAATGGAATGCTATAAACAGAGAAGGAAAATTAGATTATAAATTCATTAAGTTTAACATGTACAATGAGCCTATTTATATATACAGGCGAGTATCTACCTAATTAATGCTATGATGATAATAATAATAATAATGTACAATCCTTGATTTCATAGGATATGATCCTAACAATATGATTCTAATAGTATCAAATTCATGCCATCTCCGTCAAACTCAACCCCAAAAACTTCTCACCTTAGCGTCTACAAGTACTTGTTGCAGTTTAAGGTAACGATCTTGCACCCTTCCTAGCTAACAAGTAAATACCTCCAAAGTATAGATCAAATATTAATAGTGTATACTTATATAATTAAAATATAAAAAATGACAACAATTTAATTTAAATATATTTTAAATCCAAATAATTATTATCATTGTAATTAAATTCCAGAACCTTCTGCAATTAAATTATAGGGTTAGAGTTAAGGATATGAATAGCTCTCAATAATCTCATTTTGTTGATGTCTTATAATTGAATGATATGGATTTTTTTAGTTCTCCCTTTCTATATTTCTCTCATCCCTCTATTTGTATGGTTTCTCTCCTTTCTTTCTTAATATCCACCCTCCTTTCTTCTCTCTTTCTCTCCTCTATTCTCTCTCATCTCCTTCTACCTCTTCTCTCTTCTTCTCTTCTCTCTCTCTCTTTACCATTTCCCCGCCCTGCATCAAAAATATGTGTGATTAAGAAAATTTAAGATTAGTTAAAATAAATTTTTTGGTACATAAAATGGAAATAAATTACTTACGAAAAGTTTGTGCTTGTTGTCCTTCGGCCCAGGAATGATGTTAAGAAAAATTTGGGCTTTAGTGTATCGACAAAATCTCAATGGATCCATGGACTGCTCTCAACAACGAAATATATATTGATGCATAATACAATTTATTTTATATATATATATATCAATATTAAGATAATTCTTTCGATGATAAAAAAAACAACAGGGAATTAAAATATAACCGATAATTTTAATTTTTTATTTTTGCTTGCTTTGCATCAGCTTAAACACAGGCCCAAGTTCAGACTAATCAATGGGACACAATTGAAGCCTCTGGATTTATCAATGGGATAATTTTTTCATTTTTTTCCTTTGTGTGGAATCTGAATATAATTCTCCCCTCTAAATTTAGACTAATCATACTAAAATTGCAAAGTTCAGATCTTATTAAAATTTTGACATTTAATTTTTTTAACAAGAGTAAAATTTTAAATAAATATAATATTTTTGAATTTTATTTTCTTATAAAATAAAGTTTTAACATTATAAAAAGGGGAAATTTTTAATTTGGTGCTTGTAAATGAAGAATTAAGATGATCTGAATCTCATGAGAGGATCAGCAGCAACCACCGATACAAGCCACAGCCCAAAGTAATCCAACCATTCTATAAAAACTCAATTTTAATAATAAGAGCTTTGAACAAAGAAAATTATATTGTTGCTACAAATTTTTGAAATGCTGAAGTGGTTTATCAAAGGGTATTTGTAGGATGGATTATTGAAACTCGAATGTATTTATGATTTTTTAGACATAAATATTTATGATTTATTATATTCTATTATACACATTACTAAATGCATTTTCCTAATTAATTCAAGGAAAAATTAATCATTTCATCCTCATAATTTTATCTCTTTTATAGCTCAGTCCCAAAATTTAATTTGGTACAATTTGATTCTTATATATAGCTTTGACTCAACAAAAACTCAGTTCCTAAAGTTTAACTTGGTGTGACCTAATATCTATAATTTAGTCATTTAATACATTAGTCCCTAAGTTTAAAAAGTTAACTTTAGTCCTTATGATTTTATTTTCTAAAATGCAGTGATCAACGTTTTAAATAGTTAAAATATAAGGAATAAGTTATGTCAAGTAAAATTTTAGGAATCGAGTTTCAGCCAAGTCAAAATTATAAAAACTAAGTTGTATTGAGTTAAAGTTTAAAAACTGAATTGCAGATCAATTAAGTGTATGTTTGGAATAGCGATTAGAGCCTTCAAAATCAACTTTTCAATTGTGATTTACAGTATATGAGGTAAGTATGTCAGAGAATTTTTATCTCGACTTACATGAAAAACAGCTTATAAACCATCCAATTGCCCATCCAAAACTACATGGATAACATGATCTATAGATTTGTGATCTGATTTTGTTGGAAGCCAATTTATAAGTTTTGGGCCACATTGGTATTCGCGAAACCTCATTGGGCCCATGGGCTTGCCTTTGAAAACAACCATCCCTATTCAATTTTTAATGCAAATATGTGTGAATTTTCTCTACTTGTTTTAGCTTTTCATGGCCCAAAAAAAAAAAAGTTCATGATTCTTCTTTTGCATAAGCAGCCAAGAAAAAACAAGATTGATAATGACCATGAAAAAGAGTAAGAAACAGACTTGACAAAGAAAATAAAACTTTTGGAATGCGATTGTTCTTAATAATGGAATGTTTCTTTGTTCCATGCGTTCATGAACTACTTCGTAGACTTTTCATAATTTTTTTAGGATTTACATGGCATGTGTATTTTAAATTTTACAACAATTTAAGTATTTCCCCGTCTAAATATCAACAATAGTTAATTTATCATAATTTTTTTCTAGAAATTAATGTATATTCAGCATCTTAAAGTATTTTCTCATGTATACCCAACAATACCCTTAAATATTTGGAAAAACTACAACCAGATCACAATTAACAGATTTAATAGCGACCAAGTCCCTTAAAATCATTAAATTACAGTGAAGTCACAAAAGACTTAGGTGCTATTAATTTCAAATGTGAAAGTATAGTTTTGCCCATCTTTTCTGTCACCCCATAAAATAAAGTTTTTATTGATAACTAAATGAGCAACATTGACAACTTTAAAGCACTGTATTCATAACACGTTTTGAAATAACATAACATGGGTTATAAACACATAAAGATTCATTCTTTTCATTGACCCCTAACTAAGCACATGAAAACATAGTAACTTTGCAGTTGAAAGTCATAACCTCTTTTATGCGATTTCAACACGTGTTGTTAATACTTGCTCAATAGTTGTTAATATTGCTCATATAGTTGTCAATAACTTTTTCCATCCCTTTTTTCTGGATAATATAAAAAGTTTATATTTTAGTATGAAGCTGATTGGATTAGGGTTTTTGGACATAGAGGATATCTTGCTATGGAAAGATTGTTATTTGTATGATGTCTTTATAATTTATCTTGTTATTTCATTGAGTGTGAGAGAGCGTTTGGATTTATGCTCTATTCATGGGAGAGTATGTTCTGTTTTCTCTTGCTCAGACAAGGATAATTGCAAAGGATGAAGCTTTAGGTGTTTATAACCTCTGTTATGTGATTTCAATATGTGTCATCAATACATGCTTAATAGTTATTAATGTTGCTCATATAGTTGTTAATAACAACTTTGCTCATCCTTTTTTGCTAGACAATATGAAAAGTTTACATTTTGGTATGAAACTGATTGGGTTTGGGTGTTTGGGCATAGAGGATATTTTTCTATGTAAGGATTGTTAATTATATGCCATCTTTATCATTTATGTTATTATTTCATTGTTGGTATGAGATGGTATGCATTCCTACTATGATGATTATGCTATGCTTTCATGTGTTTAGACAAGAGTCAATGGAAATAATGAAGCTTTGTGTGTTTATAAACCTTGTTATATGATTTCAAAACGTGTTATCAATATTGTGTTCTACAGTTGTTAATGTTGCTTATTTAGCTATCCACAACTTATTCCACAAGGTGATAAAAAAGAAGGGCAAAACTGTACTTTTGCATTTAGAATTAATAGCACCTAGGTCTCTTAAAAGTTCACTGCAATTTGATGATTTCAAAGGACTTGATTGCGATTTTTCTAAAATATTTTGTGGTAAATCTAACACCCTGAAATTTTTGTTAAGTGTGTCTAGCACTATCTGAAGTATTTTTTCATGTCAGGGTGCTAGATGCACTAAAACCTATTTTAAGTTGGTGGATGTACCTAAAAAAAATATTTTAAGATGTTAGATGCACACAAAAAAAAATTCTTTAAAGTATTGGACGTATTTAAAAAAATATTTCAAAATTCTGGATACACCATAAAATCCTTAGGATGAGATACGCCTAACACAAAGCTCAGGGGAAAAAAACCCAGGCTTCATGAACCCAGACCGGACCAGCCGGTCCGTCCCGGAAACTGGCGAACCGGCTGGTGAAATGGTTTGATCCCGGTTCCAATTTTTTTAAAAAAAAAATTATATTTTTCCTTTAAATTTTCATACTATAAGTCTAAAATTTTCAATTTTTCACCGGTTTGGTCTTGGTTTAGCTCCGGTTTGGCCCTGGTTTGACCCACTGACCCTCAACACAGTATCCCGACCGGTTCAATACCTGATCTGAGTTTTAATACCTTGAAAAAACCTGACATGGGAATGGTTTATATGCCTTTAATTTTTTTTTTATAGCAACCCTTTTGTACATCTCTAATTGCAACCTCGTGAGATGCCTAAATCAAAGGAAATATCCATATATAATTAAACTAATCCTCAATTTGAGTTTTTGATTAATTAGAAAATTATTTAATTTTGTTTAACGGGCAGTCAGAAATCGAATCTGACACCCTCTAGTTTATTACGAATCTCCTTTTACATTTATTAGACAAAGAAATTATTCCACCATCAATTATTGATTCCATTATTGTGCTTCCTTTTTTTTCAAATGAACCACTAATTTACTTTAAAAAAATAGTTATTAAGGACTCATAATTCCAAGGGGAAAATATAGAAAAAAATTTTAAAATAGGAAAAGATAAAAAAGTGTTTCAAATATTCATAATATCAAAAAAGTGTTAGGCCTGATTTATCCTTTTAAAAAAAAAAAAAAAGAAATGACAAAAATGCTCTTGAAGATTTTTTTTTTTTATAAAAAAAAGTAACCCCCACCCCTACTTGCTACCAGTGGCTAGCGGTGACATACCTTTGTTGGCGTTGGAGCTCTGGTGGCTAGTTGACCGGGTGCTGGAGCTCTGGCTAGAATAATTATTGGCAAAGTAACAAGATTTATTAAAAAATTCACAACATTTGATTATATTTTAATAGCTTTTGTTTACCAAGTAACAAAACTACATTATCAGGTTTTTCACAAGTTTTGATAAGGAATCCATCACATTTCATTAGGTTTCAACAACTTTTGTTTACTAAGTAACGAATTTACACTAAATGGTTTTTCACAAGTTTTGTTAAGAAATTCATGATGTTTCATTAGGTTTTAACAACTTTTGTTTACCAAGTAATAAATATAAACCATCAAGTTTTTCACAATAAAGAATTCACGGCATTTTATTAGATTTTAATAACTTTTGTTTACCAAGTAACAAATTTAAACTATAAGCTTTTTCATAAGTTTTTTTAAGAAATTCACAACATTTGATTATATTTTATTAACTTGTATACCAAGTAATAAATATACACTATTAGATTTTTCACAAGTTTTATTAAGGAATTCAAGACATTTGATTAGGTTTTAATAACTTTTATTTACCAAATAAAAAATCTAAATAGAAATTGTCAAAATCTAATCAAATGTCGTGAATTCCTTAACAATATTTGTGAAAAACATGATAGTGTAATTTGTTACTTGGCTAACGAAAGTTGTCAAAACCTAATTAAATATCGTGAATTCCTTAACAAATCTTATTACTTTACCAATAAGTATTCCCGTCGGAGCTTCGGTGTCAGCGACTAGCCGATTGCTCAATAGATCTCTGGCACTGGTAGGGATATGTCACCACCAGCCAACAGGGGGTGGGGATTCCTTGTTTTTTTTTTAAAATATCTTTGACAACATCTGCGCCATTTTCTTTTAATTTCAAAAAGGATAAATCAGACCTAACACTTCTTTAGTATTATGAATATTTGAAATATCATTTTGCCCTTTCCTATTTTTAAAATTCTTTTTATGGGATTTTCCCTAATTTCTATATATTAATGATAGTTAAATATTTTTTTAAAGAAAATTGGTATTCATCCAAAGGACTATATAAATGAATTACCATTTGATACTTCTAGAAGTTATTACTCTGCCTCTTAATTACAACATATCAGCTTTCATATGAAGAAGATGACACTACAAAAAAATTATGATTTAGTAACGGTTAAAAAAATGTATTTGTAGCGGTTTTAACCACTATAAAGGACATTAATAGTGATTCATAAAACCGCTACGAAATCCACTATTGCAAGAGGTTTTGTAGCGATTATTTTTAAGTGCTACTCAAGCATACCAACCACTACTATATTTGTAGCGGTTCATTCTAACCGCTACAACATTCTCAAATGAAAAATAGGTTTATTGAGAACTTTGTAGCGACTATATAACCGATCATGATTTGTTGGTTCGATATGAAGATGACGTTTCTCCATCAACTCCTTGATTAGAGCTTCCCTTGGCGCACTTGGAGTTGTTTAACCCAAACTCATCTAGCCTTCGAGGTTCACGAGTTGGGTTTTAATGTGTCTATTTTTTAAAAAAACTTTGATCTTTTATAAAAGAAAGGGAGAATTCTGATTAAATTCAACCCAAATGCCAAAATCCTAATTCATGCCTAAACTTTGAACAAATTTCTAATAAGGCCAATAGGCCTTATCAGAGATTTATGAATGTTGTTGAGAGCCTAGAATGCCCATCTATAGTTAAAAAGAAAAATTCAACTGAAATTTTAACTCTGGCATATGCTCTTAACAATGTCCTAATCATTTTATTTATTTAAACAATAGTTTAAACAATTCATTCCTTTTATTCATTTAAATGACAATTTAATCTTTTTATTTTGTTTGTTTTCAAAAATAAATTGTTTTTCTCCGTCTAAGAAGTGCCCATTATTAGTAATTCATTTCATTCGAATTAATGTAGTAGCACCGCTGACAAAACAATTTTTCTGAGAAAACAATGACATTTAGTAAAATGTAAATTAAGATTTTTTAACCGCTTAAGCAACTTGTGAAATTTAACATATTGGGAACAAGAAGTAGATTAAAATGTTGTTTAAATAAACAAAATGAAACCAAACATTGAAAATATGGTTTAAATATATAAAATGATTAAGAAATTTTTAAAAGTATATATCTGAATTTAAATTTCTGTCAAAAGTATCTTTAATTTTTTCTTTTTAACTATAGATGGCCATTATAGTTTTTTAACAATATACATAAATCCCTAAGGAGGCCACTTGGCCTTATTAATTAGGATTTTTTCTAAAAGAAATTTGATAAAAAGATTATATGCTTGAATCTAAATAATTGATGATGACCACCACCACAGGGAATAAAAGGCAATTATCAATCTCTCTATATGAATTCCATTATTACATAAATTGACTAAGTTCACTTAATCCACAATTATTCTTCCCACTATCTCTTTTTTTTTTAACCTCTTGTGTATATCTTTTATATATTTATATATCCACTTCCCTTGGTTCTTGACTCAGCTTTGTTGTTGGTTTTTGGCCCTTTATAAGTGATCATCAAGCTTTCTTAATTAGTTCCTTATCGCACATCAACCTTGCTATATATTCAACAACAATCATTTCCATTTTACAGAATTAGAATATTAAAAAGAAATGAAATTAAAAAAGGGCTTGTAGCATAAAGGTGATGGGATGGAATAAAAAACTTTTAATTAAGCACTGTCAATTCTTAATCATTAAATCTTTTTTTTTTATTATTCAACCTTCAAATGATGCATGGTGGGTTTATTTATTTATGAGTTCTGAAGATATTATAACCCCCCCCAAAACAATAAAATAAAATAAAAATCAGAGTTGTTAATTAATGGGAGAAAGAATTTAGTTTAAAAATTTTATGATAAGTAAATTAATTAATATGATTTATTTTGATTATCTGAAAGAAAGATGAAATTTATTATATTGAGTGAAAAAGGAAAAACAGAAAAGAAAAGAATAAAATATTATTTTATGATTATCATTACTCAAGAAATTGTTCATGACCCCACACACCCTTAACAATATGAGTTCTATATATAAAAATTAACGATTATTGTTAATGCTGCAACATTGGTATATATATTTATACATACATCATATTTATTACCTATCTCCAGACCATAACATAGGACACTTTTATTAAAAAAGTATAGTTCACAATATAAGTCATATTTTATTTAATTAATACTCTTTTTTCTATCTCGCCTATGTAATTAATACTCACTTTCCAACTTTATTCCTCTCATTATATCCCTCTTTAAAATAACACTCCAAATGCCTTCTCAAGAAAGGTAAAAGTGGAAAACAAAAAGTTGCATTTTGTGATATATTAAATAATTTAACTATCATTTCTTATTTTCCGTGATATGGTTAAAGTGCCTTATATTATGGATTGGGGGACTATGGGCATGTTTGTTTTAGCCATCAGATTGCTTATAAGCTGATTTTCACATAAATCGAGACACAACTTATCTCACATACTTACTTTATATACCGTAAATCACAATTAAAAAGCTATTTTAAGGCATTGTAACCGCTAATCCTATATGTAATTACTGTATACTTGTAATATATAATTCTGTGACCAACCCTACTGGGGGCCTCGGAGACAGAAACACGTCACTCATTCATAATCAATTCCCAAACTTTGATGACGACGCAGATTAATTGCCTTTATTCGCCTCAGAATTTTTTTTTAAAAAAAAAAAAAACAAAGAAACACTAGATCTGCTTAGAGCTTTTGACCACTAAGATTTGCTTAGTGTACTGTTTAGTTTTGTATTGATTAATGTGCCTTATATATATATGCATGTCTCACAAGGTGTTTTTTTTTTTTTTTGGGGTTCTTTTTCCCCACATCCAGAAAGCAAGCACACGTAAGTTCAAATTGTTAATTAAACGTGGTTGATGTCCAATGAAACTGAGAAGATCGATCTTAACACAGTTCACTGAGTTGTTTAAGAAATGGCTACTACTAATTAATTAATTAATCAACAACTTTTGGAAAACTTTGATCCGTTAATTATATATATATATATATATATATATGGGTATAATAAAAACAAAAAACATGATGGTTTCAAACAACTTTCAGGTTTCAGTCCCTGCACTCAGCACCCAGTTTAGGGGGAAAATCATTATAATCAAAACCCACCAGCCTGTTGCCCTACACACACACACACACACATCTACATATAGAAATATGTGTATCTTATTATTAAGGAATAATCCTGGCCTAAATGTTACATTGATATATTTTATGGCCAACAGCTGGTCGATTTATAATAGGTTGTTGTTCTAGTGCTGTTATGTACTTGTTTTTATTTATTTATATTTTTGCCTACAGTTTTGTACTTCTTTTTATATATAAACCTATTTTTTTTTACTACAACTTAATATTTGAGCCAACCCTTTAATTCGGCCAATTTCACTTGGTGAAAAAAAAAAATCCTCTAAACGTTAATTATTGTCAATTGTTACTAAATGTGATTATTTGACTACTTTTGATTTGTTATTTATCAATGTATTCTCTATAGGTTGACCTATAACATATTATTATTATTATTATTATTATTATTATTATTATTATTATTATTATTATTATTAATTGTATTTTCCTATTTGTATTGGCTATTAGGGTTTTCTTTTATTGTGGTATATAAGCTCGACCATATTTTTTAAAAAAGAATAAATAGGTATATATGTCACAATTTACTCTCAGATATTGCTTCTTGTTGCATTTCTTATTATTGCTTTGCTTTTTCTTTGATGCTTGAACTCTCTCTTTGAACTCAAGACATTCTGACTAAGTTCCCTTCTCCTTTTCTATATAAGAGCGTGGAAGAGCAAATAGGCTTTTGAGAATTTGTTTGGCAACAAGCATTGGGAATTTATCAAGCTAAGTTTCCTGTGTAACGAGTATGATATTGTGGGTTTCCTCGAAAGAGGGCTTTATAAGGCCTTGGGTTCTCCAACTCCAACAATTAGCTTTTGAGGTGTAGTTTTCCCAAAGACTTATGCTCGAAGGTTGAGTCAAGCACTGAGCAAAGTATCGTAGTGTGGAGTTGTCGGGACTTCAACTCGGCCGGCCGACCGGAGAGAGCTACCTATGGAGGGTCGTAGTGTGGAGCAATCAGGACGTCGGCTTTCGAAGAGGGTGTATTGTAATGAGCCCCATATCGGGTAAGTTTCTTTGAAAGAGGGGCCCTATAAGGCATTGGGTTCCTCAACTCCAACAACTAATTTTTAAGGTATGGTTCTCACAAGAATTTATAGCCATTACATTCCCTTCTCCTTGTATGTTCATCGCTTAGCCTCCTCCTTTGAGAATCGTTCCAATTTCTCCACTTAATTAGTGATATTTTTTTTTTTGCAAAATCACTCTAAATTTCTCAGGATTAAGGTGCAAATTTGCCTCGAAAGTTACGCTATGGAACAATGTTGCCCTGAAAGTTTTTTTAGATTCAATGTCACTGTGAAAGTTTTGAAACATAACATTGTTGCTCCATACCGTTAAAATACTAACATTGACTGTTAAAAAATTGATGTTGGCTATTAAATTTTTAATATAAAGGGCAACATTGCTCCATTTTAACATTTTCAGGAAAATATTGAACCTAAAAAAATTTCTAGGGTAATATTGCTCTTCAGCAAAAACTTCCGAAACAAATTTGCGTCTTAACCCAATTTTTTATTTAATGATTTATTCTTTTGAGAATAATTTCAAGTTCTTTGTTTTATGATTAATTTATTTAAGAATCACTTTGAGTTTGCTATTCAGAGATTCATTTTTTCCCTAAAACTTACTCTAAGATTCTAGCTAGGTGATCCATTTCTCCAAGAATCTCTTTAGAGTTCATGTTCAATCTTCGTTTCTCTTTAAGCCTTGTGTGTGTGTGTGTGTGTGTGTGTGTTCACTATGAATTGGTTCTTGATTGAGTTAGATCAGATCTTATATAGGTTTTTTGCCAAACATATTTTGCTAGCTTCTTCTTTCCGTCAATGAGATATATACCAACACATATCATTTGCTATTACATATGTCATCTAGAGTAGTTAGGTATTGTTTATAATGATGCTTTCTATGGATACAATAAAACACATTGAGATTTATATTCTTTTTTTTTTTTTGTCAACATGTCATTTGGTAGGACCCTCTATCTACTTCTTGTAGGAATTATTTTTTATTTAAAAAGTTAAACACTAATGGCATGACACTGTGAAGAGTAGATCGAATTCGCAACCTTCAACTTATAATAGAACTTACATGTCACCAAGTTAGAAGGTCATTCATTTTTTTTTTTTGGAAGTTTAGATCAATAAATTGGCTTGATTACAAAATCACACAATAATCCTAATCATTCTTGCATGTTGATAGACAAACTATACTCAAGATCTTCATGAGTTTGAGAGATGATGTTAATATAATTAAATGTAATTTCATTTACCTCTAATGTGTTGTTTTCTATCGAGTGTATTTTTTTCTTATTTTTTAGGTTGACACTACTATAGAAAATGCCTTTTATGACAGTTATAATCTGTCATATATCACGGTTCCAAACCGACATATATGAGGGCGTTATATATGCTCCACTCAAATAAATAATGGTTCCAAACCGTAATTTATTCTAAACCTATTATAACAATTATAATATTACACTCGTTATGTATTGAGGCTCAATGAAGCCATGATATGCACATTGCTGTCATAATAGTTAACAGTCACACATAAACAACTGTCATAATATGTGGTAATGCTTACATAATATATAACGATTCTGTTTTAACAACCGTTATATGGTTCTTTCAAAACAACCGTTATATAATGGTAGTAATGCTAACAAATTTATTTAAACAACCATTATATATAGTAGACATAAATAATGGTTGTTAGGTAACAACCGTAATTTATCAAAACTAAATTTTCTTAAAAAAATATTGGGGGGGTTTCTACTTTTGATATCCCCATTGCATATACATTACAAAATGAATCACAATATATATTTACATTCATTCATATACAGAACAATACAACAAATCAGAATATATTTACAGTCATTCATGTACATGCATAACTATTAAAACCAAAAATTTTAAACAAACAAATAATCAATACTTAGAAATTTATAGTCATGCTATTATGTATTTACTCTCTCACTGATATTGCACAGATGCTGCCAACTCTTCAGCCACTTCTTCCATTTGTGAGTTTCTAAACATCATGCAAGAGGCATTAAAAAAATATGTGCAAAAGGAAATAATAGATGGAAGTTAGATATTGTAATACATAGCTGACAGAATGTATACATGAACGAATTGAGTATATTATATACCTTATTTGTATCAATATTTTCAGCACCATGCATGATTATGTCCTTCATGTACTATATCACATAGTACCCATAATCATTGTCATGTCTGGTTGCTTTGCGCACCATAAATAAATGAGAAGAAAAATTTCTCTTTCAGTCATATGTATAAACTATATGTGTGCTTCAATTTAATGTTATAATCATTGGTGAATAATATATACACCTTTGGACTTAGTCATTGAAAGGCACTTCTATAGCTGCTATCAGTGAGGTTGTTTTTGGGACACTCAAGACCATTTTAAGTGTGGTAATTGTACACCACTATGGAAGATACAATAAGAAAAATTATATAATATATATATATATATATATGCAAGATGAACTGAATTATAAGAGATGATGAATGAATGACTTATTGGTTGAATGTCTCCTACATGTGTGGTCTCCTGTCTAGAACCCCGCCCATAGAGTTATAGTATCATATCTTTTTGCGCATTGGATTTACCACTATGAGCATCCATTGGTTTTTAAGTACAATAATATATCACAACATCATAACAATTACAAAATAAAAACTAATTTTAGCAAAGTTAATGATGATCCTACCCTGGAATGTATTATGATAGCACAAAGAAGTAATTGTTCCTTTTGTCTAACACCCTCCTAATAAATTAATCCCCTTGAAACCTTGCATGTTGTTGCTTGACATCTTCCTTCATGCCCTCAACCTGATTATTGAGATTTTCTAGGCGGATGAACTTGATCTTGTCCTAGAGGCCGTGAGGGAGGGTGTAAGTATGGTACAGGTGCCTAAAATGCCAAAACCAATATATCAAAATGTAATCAAAGTTCTAAGCAGTCGACTATTTAATCATAGTTGAAGAAATGCCTAATAAAAGAGTTGACAGAGCTTGTATTTGTTAGATCCCAAGTTTTGATGATAACAAAAGGTAATTGTATGCAAAGTATGGTTTTATAAGTCTAAAGAATGATTACAAAGTTACCAAATGCATATGGCAAAGTTTTGTAATGTCTGCTGTCAGATTTAACTGATGCACTCGAGCAACAGAGCTAGCACTCAAGCATGATGATCTTTTGCACTCGAGCAGATACGAGTGTTAGACAGAAAGTGTTTGCCCGAGAGCAATTACTGTCATTCTTACTGATGCACTCGAGCATTATAACCAACATTCAAGCATGAAGCTGGTTTGCACTCGAGCACTAGCGAGTGAGGGATTGCAAGAGTTTGGCCAAGAGTCATGAAGATCAGAGAAGCACAAGTATGCCCGAGTGAGACTTCACATGCCCGAGTGACATATCAGCACTCACGAGTGAGAAATCTAACTCTCTCAAATTTTGATGCAAGTGCTGATAACAAGAGTATATTACATGAGAATATTCTTCTCACTCGAGTATGAGTATGTGTGCTCGAGTGAGGGCCCACATCACCTGCGAGTGCAAAATCACACTCTTGTTAAAATGGTATATGAGTGTTGTCCAGAGACGGGTCTCTTAGTGTAAAGAAAAAGGACACTCGAGAAGAAGGAGTTGTGCTCGAGTGAGGCCCCACATCACTCGCGAGTGAGAAAATGGACTCTCTGAAATCAGGTGGAAGTGCAAGTGTAAAACTGAAGCAAAAGGAGAAAATATGCTAGTTCACTCGAGTGAGCCCCATCCATGCTCGAGTGATACTCTGCCAGAAGACAAAATGCACCAGTCTTACAGCGTTCAATCCGATTATGGTTTAATGATATTTATTTATCTTATTATAACTTATTATTATTTAACATTATTTTGAATGTATTATAAGTGTGATACAGGAGGTTGAATGTTTGAAATAAACAGACGTGAAGGAAGTCAAACAACGGGAGACAACATCATTATAAGCATGTAACTACCACGTTCAAAGATTTCAAACGTACGCATGTCATTCCACAGTAACTTGCCCCGCTCCACAATGATAATTATTCAAACGGGAAAAATTGAACATCTATAAATACAGAGTTCCAGAGATCGTCAATAAGATAACGAAGCACAAGAATTCACAAGCAAATTCATGAGTCTCTGTTATTCATATTTTTCTCTGTATTCATATTGTTCTTCAGTGTCTATCATACTTGCTCTGTAAGAGAGTCTATATACACTTCAAATTCTATTTTCATTTGATCTCAAGGTATTGAGACCTTGAGAGGGTAGATATTCTTATGAGAGAAGCAGTTGAGAGAATTCCTAGTAAAACTTTCCACTCAAAAGACTTACAAGATACAAGCAGTAGAGAACATTGTTGCTCGTAAGACTTACAGTGGTGTAAGCAGGAGAGAACGTTGTTGCTCATAAGACTTGTATATGTAAGCAAGTGAGAAAGGTGATAGGTTGTTTTTCTGCACGTAAGACTTGTCGTAAGGGGGAGAGAAATTTCTTAATGTGAGAATATTTCTGCTCGTAGTCCATTCGAGGACAATTGTTGTTTTGTGGCATTCTAAGAGCCCATTGAATCTTGGAAGAATAATGAAAATCTCAGTAGGTCTTGATCTCTGAGGACTGGATGTAGGCCTAGTTTTTAGGCCGAACCAGTATAACTCTCTGTGTACTAATCCTCTCAACTCTACTCTATCTACAACTTCTATCATATCACCACATCAAACAAAAAATTTATCACATCAACCAATTCACCCCCCTCTTGGGCGAAGCTTTCCTCTTTCATTTGGTATCAGAGCAAGGTCTTCTCCGGAGAGCTTAACAGCTTGAGAAGGATTCGATAAATGGCAACAATGTGTGAAAACATTCTTCCAGACGGAGCTTCAATCACTAGACCTCCTGGTTTTGCTGGAGAACATTTTTTGTTCTGGAAAGCTAAGTTTAGAGTGTTCGTGATGGCTAACGAGTATGGTTTATGGAATGTAATACAAGATGGTGACTATGTTCCAATGATGAAAATCGAAGATAGAGTCATTAAGAAGAGCCTAGAGGAGTTTGACGAAGATGATAAAAGGTTAGTAACGTTAAATAGTAAAGCTATTTTAATGATACAAAGTGCTCTCAGTCAAAAGGAATATTTTTGAATCTGCACTCTACCAACTGCCAAAGATATGTGGGATGCTATTGAAATTGCTCACGAAGGTACATTTGGAATCAAAGAAAATAGAGTTAATACTCTAATTACAGAGTATGATCTATTTCGTATGAAACCTGGAGAAGGAATATCAGAATTCGAACTCAGGTACACTCATCTTGTTAATCAACTATCTGCACTTGGAAAATCTTTTGACCAAAATTCCCAGGTAAGAAAGATTCTTAACATTCTTACGAAAGAATGTGAAGCGAAGGTGACAGCTATCGAAGAAGCTAAAGGAGAGTCAATGAGATCCGTAGCTGCTCTCTTTGGTAGTCTTTCTGAGTATGAAGGAAAGTTGAGATTCAAGAAGGAACTAGAAGAGTTTGATGACAAAAAGAAAAAGGGAGTTGCACTTAAGGTTATCAAGGAAGAGGAATCTTCCGAAAATGAAGATGTTCCTAATGATGATGATATGGGAATGATCGTGAGAAAATTCAAGAAGTTCTATAGAAGATGTCAAAAGAACTTTAAAAATTATCAAGGTGGACCAAGCAAGAAAGAAAACAAAGAGCAACAGATAGTTTGCTATGAATGTGGGAAGCCTGGACACATCAAAACCAAATGCTTCAAAAACAAAGACAAAAAGAAGAAGAAAAAGAAAGCATACATATCATCTATCTAGGGTGATAGTTCGTCAAATGAAGAAAGTGACAATGACGAAGTAGCAAATCTATGCTTGGTAGCCAAAGAAGAAGAATCAGATTCTGAGGTAAGTGATTCTGAATCTACTTATGATGAGTTGTTATCTGAATATAATGCATTGCATACAGAATTCAACAAAGTAGCTAAAGAAATGGTTAGTTATAAGAAGAAAGTAAAGGAATTAGAAAATACTATCATATCATCGTGTGAAGCATATGAGGAGAAAGATAAGAAAATAAGAGATTTAACAAAAACTGTAGAAAAATTTACTAAAGGAAGTGAAACTCTCAAAGTTATTCTAAATTCTCAGAAAGTTTCCTTTGATAAATCTGGAATTGGATATAGGTTCGATCATGATAAGAATAGAGGAAATAAGAAGAATAGCAGTAAAACTTATCTTAAATATTTTAAGAATTCTGTGCAAACATCAAATCCATTCGCATCATGTAGCTATTATAATAGGAAAGGACATTATACTTTGTCATGTTACTTTAAGAAAGGACAAGTTATTGGCACGTATAAATGGGTTCCGAAAGGGACACATGTATTACATACTAACCACAAAGGACCCAAGTGTGGGTACCTAAAACTTGATCACCTTACTCTAGGTATGTCTCAAAGCATCACGAGCAAACAAGTGGTATATTGATAGTGGATGTTCGAGACACATGACTGGTGACAAAAATAAGTTCACCATGCTGAAAATCAGAGTAGGAGGAAAGGTAACATTTGGAGGTAATCAATCTGGACGTATTGCTGGAATTGGTGAAGTGGGAAAATCTGATGGTGTTCAAATCAACGAGGTATACTACGTTGAAGGATTATGCCACAACCTCTTGAGTGTAAGTCAAAGCACTGACAAAGATAACTGGGTGATCTTTGACTCAAAAGAATGTTTGATAGTAAACAAGAAAGATATGCCGCTTAAAAAAGAATCTATCAAGGTAAAGATCCGAGCTCAAAGGGACGGTAACTGTTATACTATTGATTTAAATTCAAATTCTTCTTAAAATTGTTTTCTTAGCAGATCAAAGGAAAGTTGGATATGGCATAAGCGTCTGGCTCATGTTCATATGAATTAACTTGACAAACTGATTAGAAAAGATTTAGTTGTTGGTCTTCCTAAACTAAAATTTAAAGATAATATGATTTGTGAAACATGTCAAAAAGGAAAACAAACTAAATCTTCATTCAAAACAAAGTATGAGATTTCTACTTCCAAACCTTTACAATTACTTCATATGGATTTGGCAGGTCCGACAAGAGTAAAAAGTTTTAGAGGAAATCTATATACGTTAGTAATTGTCGATGATTTTACAAGATTTACGTGGACTATATTTATTGCTTCAAAAGATGAAACATTTGTTGACTTTATTACGTTTGCTAAAAAGGTCCAAAATGAGAAAGGTATTTCTATTGTTTCTATTAGGACAGACCATGGAGGAGAATTTGATAATCAACTCTTTGAAGATTATTGAAACAACGAAGGAATTGATCACAACTTCTCTGCACCTAGAACACCCCAACAAAATGGAGTAGTAGAAAGAAAGAATAGAGTCCTCACAGAAATGGCAAGAGCAATACTTAATGAAAAAGAAATGTCACAAGTGTTCTGGGCAGATGCAATGAGTACTACATGCTACATTTCAAATCGAGCATATATTCGCAAGTCACTTGGAAAGATGCCATATGAACTCTACAAAGGAAGAAAGCCAAATCTTGCCCATCTACACATCTTCGGATGCAAGTGCTACATTCACAACAATAGTAAAGAAAACTTAGGTAAATTTGATTCAAAGGCTGACGAAGGTTTATTTCCAGGATATTCTAATAGAAGTAAATCTTATAGAGTTTTTAATAAAAGAACATGTACAGTTGAAGAATCTATTCATGTTGTGTTTAATGAACTTGACTCTCAGACAAAACATGTTGATGAAGAAGAAATGGATTTGATAAAGAAAAACAAAACTATTTCACAACAGAATGATTTTGAAACAAATGATTTTCAAAATATAGAAGATGTCGATGATCATGCTCAACCAAAAGCATGGAGACATATTAAAAATCATCCAATTGAACAAGTAATTGGAGATATTCACGAAGGTGTCAAAACCAGAAATAGAATTCTCAATGAGGTAACTTTCTCTGCTTTTATTTCTGAAATTGAACCTTATAATATGGAAGAAGCTTTGTCTGACAATGATTGGGTGATTGCTATGCAAGAAGAATTAAATCAATTCCAAAGAAATCAAGTTTGGGATTTGGTTCCCCGACCTAAAGATCATACGGTTATAGGGACCAAATGGGTTTTCAAAAACAAACTTGATGAATCAGCAATTATTGTGAGAAACAAAGCAAGATTGGTGGCCAAAGGCAATAATCAAGAAGAAGGTATTGATTATGAGGAAACATATGCTCCAGTTGCAAGATTGGAAGCAATACGAGTACTCTTAGCCTTTGCTTGCATTAAAGGTTTTAAAGTTTATCAAATGGATGTGAAAAATGCTTTTCTAAATGATTATATTATGGAGGAAGTATATGTAGAACAACCTCCTGGTTTTGAAGATGAAACAAAGCTTGATCATGTTTTCAAACTTAAGAAAGCTTTATATGGTTTGAAACAAGCACCTAGAGCTTGGTATGAAAGACTAAGCAAGTTTCTTCTTGATCAAAATTTTGTCAGAGCAAAAGTGGATACAACTCTTTTCATCAAACATAACAAAGATGATATTCTAATTTTTCAAATTTATGTTGATAATATTATTTTCGGTGCTACTAACGAATCTATGTGTCAAGAATTTTCTAATATTATGCAGGGAGAGTTTGAGATGTCCATGATGGGAGAATTGAACTTCTTTCTTGGACTTCAAATCAAGCAAAAGAAGAATGTTATATTTGTGTCTCAAACTAAGTATTTGAAAGAGTTGTTGAAGAAGTATGGATTAGATAATGCTAATGGAGCTGATACTCCAATGAGTTCTACAACTTTGTTGGATGCTAATGCAAAAGGTCCTAGCTTCAACATTACTAAATACAGAGGAATGATTGGTTCATTGCTCTATCTTACAGCAAGCAGGCCAGATATTCAGTTCAGCGTTGCAATGTGTGCGAGATATCAATCCGCTCCTAAGGTATCACATGCAGAGACAGTGAAAAGAATCTTCAAATATCTAGGAGACACTTCAGAACTTGGCTTATGGTATCCAAAAAGAGGAAACAAGTATTTAATGACATATTCAGATTCAGATCATGGAGGATATAAAAATGACAGGAAAAGTACAGTGGTCAATGTCAATTCCTTGGAGGCTCTCTGGTATCATGGTTCAGCAAGAAGCAGAACACAGTTTCATTATCCTCAACTAAAGTTGAATATATAGCTGTAGCAAGTTGTTGTTCTCAAGTATTATGGTTGAAACAACAACTTCAAGATTTGGGGATATACTTAAATGAGATTCCAATTTATCGTGACAACACTAGCACCATAAGCTTAGCCAAGAATCCTGTTCAACATTCAAGGAACAGACACATAGACATCCGACATCATTTCATTCGAGATCAGGTGCAAAAGAAGGATGTCAAAGTAGAATTCATACCAACACACCTTCAACTTGCTGACATATTCACAAAGCCAATAGCTAAAGATCAATTCCTATATATTCGAAGATAATTGGGAATGGTTAATCCCAATGAGTTGTAAGTTTTCTTGTTAATTATTTTAATTAAATGAATTTTTGATGATAACCATACTGACTTTGTCATTGGAGCATTACAAATTGTTTTTGCAGGTCTATCACTCGAGCACAGGAAGTGTCACTCGAGTGACAAGCTCTTGCTCACTCGAGTCAGTCAACCCTGCTCGAGCACAGAACTATTGAAAATATTCTGTTTCTAAGCAAGTAAAACAGGGGTTAACAGAGGAGATAAAAATATCAAGAGACTATCTGAAGTGTAACAGTTAAAATTGATCTCACTCGGGTGAGAGAGATCCTCACTCGAGTATGGTATGAACATGCTTAAAGTGAAGAAAGAGCACTCAAGCAGAAAGGTAGAAATTCTTACAAATGCTTACTCAAAGCATGGTTACTCAAATGATTTTGGAGGATTTGAGAACAAAGATGCAAAATATAGCAAGAAATCTTTAAACCAGGTACGCTTTTACATGTTTTATCAAGATTGTCTGAATGTCACTCGAGCACAGTATGATCACACTCAAGCACAGTATGAATAACACTCGAGCACTAGGGTTATTGCTCAAGTGTTGCAACTTATATCAGTTACGTGATAGCTCAGACCGTCGCACTTCCTACTCTCACTCGAAGCATTGCGTCACTCGAAGGTCGCCTCTCTTCACCTCCAACCATTATCCATCGATCAAACGTCTCCTTTTACCTCAAATCACCGTTACAACTCTTCAATCTTCTTTATAAGGTGAGATTTAACCTTAGAGTCTCTCATTCGGTGCCCTAACTCTCTGAAATATTCTCACTCAATCTTAAGTAAATCTGTGATTCTTGTTCTTTTCATTTTGTTTCTAAATGGCTAGAGCTAAGATTCCTGTTATTGCTCAAAGATCTCATTCTCCCTCTCCCACTCATTCTGCTGCTAGTTCTTTAGGAACTCCAATACCAACACCTTCATCTCCTATAACGTTTTCTTCACATACACCTCCTCCTAAACCCAAAACCAAAAAGAGAACTCCGGCCAAAAAACCTCATCCTAAGCCTCAAATAGCCAAGAAGGATCAACCTCCGTAAAAGAAACCAAAGGGTGTGGTTTTCAAAGAACCAATGATTACCCGGTCTCAATCCAAAGAGGTCAAAGGAAGAGGAAAGAAGAAGGACACTGAGCAACCACAACAATCCTCTTCTTCCTCTGATGACACATTCAATATGCAACTCCGGGAAGCAGTGGAGAGGTCAAAACTTGACAAGTTGGTTGGCAAAATTGCCTCTCAAGCCTGTGTCTCAAGTTCACGTCATGTTGGTCAGTCCAGTACAGCTGCTTCAGGGGTACCTTCTACATCACAGGCTCCAGAAGAAGAACAAGTCACAAGTCCTCCTGAAGGTTTCAAGATACAAGCAGTAGAGAACATTGTTACTCGTAAGACTTACAGTGGTATAAGCAGGAGAGAACGTTATTACTCATAAGACTTGTATATGTAAGAAAGTGAGAAAGGTCATAGGTTGTTTTTTTGCACATAAGACTTGTCGTAAGGGGGAGAGAAATTTCTTAGTGTGAGAATATTTCTGCTCGTAGTCCATTCGAGGACAATTATAGTTTTGTGGCATTCTAAGAGCCCGTTGAATCTTGGAAGCATAGTGAAAATCTCAGTAGGTCTTGATCTCTGAGGACTAGACGTAGGCCTAGTTTTTAGGCCGAACCAGTATAACTCTCTGTGTACTAATCCTCTCAACTCTACTCTATCTACAACTTCTATCATATCACCGCATTAAACAAAAAATTTATCACGTCACCTAATTCACCCCCTCTTCGGTGAAGCTTGCCTCTTTCAGTATTTTCCATCTCCTTATTCAGGACCTTAGAAAAAGCTTTTGACTTATAGCATCCTCTTGGTTTTGTAGGTCAAAGACCCCTCTCTCAAATTCAATGATTGTAAACAGTTATAAAGCAAAGAGCTTGTCAACGAACTCCTGGAGGGAATTCCAGGCAAATTGGCTAACAGGCTTATTTTTTGTGAATGAGTTCTTCCCAGATTGATTATTGATAGTGGGATGCTTCCTCTTCTTGGACTGAGTGTGGGGCTTGGACTGATTGGGGGCCTTGGATTTGGTGGGCGTTTTCTTTTTAGTAATGGACTTCTTGGTCACCTTGCATACTTTAAGTAGGTGGTGAGGCCACATAATGAAGCCACCCATAGCTCCTCCTATTATATTTGTGTCTTTAGTTGGCACAGAGAGCGGTTAGTTGGGGTCGATGTTGGTGTTCGTTTGCACCTTCACATGTTTAGGAGGGATAGGCTCGTTATGAAGTATGTTATCCTCCAAGCAGTTGAACATGCAGCCCGTTGCAACTGTATAGTGTCAGTGCTATAAAACAATATTCAACATTTGCTAAGCCCTTAACAAATCATAGGGGAATGTGCAATTGCCTCTGGTACTTGGGCTGCCATTCCCCTTTTGCTACTTCGTACAACTCTCCTTCAGCAACTCTTGTGTGAGAAACAATATTTGTTTCTACATTTCACCACACTGTTTTTGGATTTTTTTTTCATATTTCTCATCCCTGTTATTTCTTTGAGGTTACTGCTAACTTTATGGGATATGGTTTGCTGTTCATTTAACAATAATGTTAATATTGATAGTTAATTGAAGACATTACTTTCATAAATTGGGGACTAATATTAATACTGACCATTTTTTTGACAATCTTTTTGACAACCTCCTTCACCTAAGGATCGTTATAAGAGTCATCTTCATTCTGCATTGCCACATACCAAAGTTCATGATGGGGAGGTCTGTAATACCCCAAATTTTTAATTAAGGGCTAATGATGATTATTGTGAATAATTTGTGAATTGATTGGAATTATTATGTATTTTGTGGCAATTTTAATAAATATGCCATAATCTTTGAGAGATTGAAAGAATGACCATAAGTTATTGATTAATGGAAGAAATTAATTACTAACCAAGAGGAAAATGAGTTGTGTAATTAGAATGGCTAATAGAGGGATTAAAGTGATTAATTCGGTGATTACTTTATGAGAACAAATCAAAAACTGACAAGTGTCAAGATGAGATGAAGCAAGAGATTGGAGAAAGTCAAACTTTACATATTTTATTGCTTTTCTCTCTCCTCTCTTCCCTCCACTTTCGGCTGACAAGCATGGGGGAGGGAGAAGCCATCATTCCACTGTCTTTAAGCTTCTTTCTCTCACTCTTTCTTTCTCAAATTTGTCCTCCATTTCTGCAGAAAAAGGAAGAAGAAGCTTGGTGAAATAGGTAAGCTTTTGACCCTCTAAATTGCTTCTAATGGAAAAATGCTCTTCTATAAAGTTTTTTCTTGTGTTGAGAGCTTCAATTTCATAGTTTTAGTTTGTCCATTTGGTGGTGTTTGAGCTCTCAAGAAATTTTGGAGTTTGGAGAACCAAGAAATGCCTTTGAGAAAGTTGTTGAGGTGAGTGAAAGCTTCATTTTCATATAAGTTTTGTGGCCATTGGTTGGGCGTCGAATTTCTGGAAATTTTGCCCTAATTTTTGTGATTTAGGCTCATGGGGGAGTATGGTATGTTATTGTTATAGAAATGGTGCCTTGTTTAATGTTTTGAATTGATAGAATTGCATCGAAGCTTAAATGTGAAGTTTGGCCACTTTGTTATGGTTTTTGTGCAATGGGCAAAACATGGCATGTCAATGGGTTGTGATTTTGGTCATTTTGAGGTTACCATTATGTTCCTTATGGAAAATTGTATGGGAATAAGTTTGGTTATTGATTTTGGAGTCATTAGACACTTTGCTAGAAAATTGGAAATCTGTCTTGTGAGAACTCTTTTCTGGGTAGTTAGATTGCACGAAAGTTTTGAATGATCAAATGGTGTTAAAAAATTATGAAAATTTTTAGTCCTAAAGTTCACATCTCAAGATTCAAAATGGATATATAATTTATATCATTTCATGTTTTTAACTGAGAGTTATGCTTTGCCAAAGTTTGGGACAAAAACTGGACTCTGTTTTGGAGCAGTGTTGAGTTTTGTGTAATTCTGGAATTGTGTGGTGATTTCTAGTTATGGTCCATATTTTTCCAGTAAAGAGGACTTAAATACCTTTCATTTGGCTTTAGAATCAACTCATTTCGATTTTTCTAAACTTATTTATGATTTTTGAAAATTCAACCAAGAATCAGGGAATTTCTTGGCCGCGGCCCAAACCTTTCTGTCCTAATTCTGGCCGTGGTCCATGGTGGCTGGCCATGGCCAGTGACCTTCTGACTATATTTTGGCCACGGCTCAAGGGTGGGCTGGCCGTGGCCAACCCCTATGTTCTAGGACCTTGAATTTTTGAAAAATGATCTTCAACCTATTGTTTCCCAACCTTTTAGGGCTTTTATTAGAGGCATTTGTGGCCTTTTAAGGGTCAATTATGATAACCAAATGTAAGTGTTATGAAGTGAATTAAGTCTTGGAATAGAGTATAACTCTTCGTCCTTAATTATGATTCTAGGATTTGACATTTGCCCTACTCAGAAGAGACCAATGCAAGAATATGCCCTGAAGGACCAAGGTAGTGACTCTTCTCTCATGTTGTGTATGATACTTGTTATGCATGTTTATCATTGTGAATGTGTTATCGGCCATAGGGCATCACAACGCGAGCAGTTCAGTGTGAGCCATCGTAGGGGGTAATGCTCATGATACCTACCCCGACCGTTGTATCTTCCGTTGTAAGTACTGAGGCTGTGTTATGGAATCATGCATTCTTGTTTGAGTATCCAGCCCATGGGGCTACGTGTTGTGAAATTTTTTAGATAGATCCCAGCCGTGGTAATATATGTGATATGTTCATGTGGATGTGCAATATAGCAAGTAGTTCAGCATTAGCCGTTGTAGGGGGCAATGCCTATGATACCTACCCCGGCCGTTGCAACTGTTGTTGTGATTGTTGTGCATTATATAGATGATGTACTTTCATACTTTGTTTTTGTGCATATTATGAGTGATTTGTTACTACAAGGATTCTTTAGAATCTCACTCTCCCAAAAACAAATTTTTAGATAGGGCCGAAGGATCTAAGGGAAAGCGGGCGACGAAGAGCGGATAGAGCTCCAATGTAGGAAATTATTTTGGATATTGGTTATCATGTAAAATTATTTGGATGTTTTTGGGAAACAATTATGTATATTGGGATTCGTAGTATAGTTTTGTGTAATCCTCAAGTAAAAGGGAAAAATTTTATGGGCTTTGTGCCTTTGTAGAACCCTTATTTATTGATAGGAACCCGAGTGTATCGGGAATTTGCATTATACTCTGATATGTATAAATGGAATCAACGCGTACAGGCCATTTATGTTTGAAATATGAGTATGAGACCATGGTTGAACATGTGTCGTAAAAGTTTTTGAAAACCCTGATTTTGGGAAATTTTATCTTGTCTAAGTCCCCAAATCATACATGGTTTCTAATTCAAACTTAATTATATTTTTATGAACTAATCTCGACCTTGATATTGATGGGGGTTACAAGGTCTACTACCGTCCCCATTCTCAACAAACATCTTTTGATCAATGCCAGCTGTAATGCCCACACTTACAATGGTCGTACTTAGTGTTAAAACATGTGTCATAAATAAATAAGAGATCGAGAATAACCAAAAGCTTTTCACAAAACCTGTATAATATGATCTCAATTCATTTTTAAAAACCATTTGGCTTATTCGGTTCTGTTACATACCATAATATCATAGTACTAGCAAAATTCCCAAAATTCACCTGGGATATATTCATTTACTAAAGGGTTTTATAGGGTATCATTGCCCATATAAGTTTCCCTTATTGGGAATTATAGTAAAAATACTATTCTGATCAATATATACAATTGTCCAAAATATGATAACCAAAAACCAACTACAGACAACCACCAGCAATCATAGTCGCCCTTATATACTTGCTTGCCTTGGCTAAAATTTGGTTAATGGAAAGAGTGGGATTCAAAAGAATCCCGATAGTAACATTTTACATATATGATGCATAATATAACAAAGTATGTAAGCAAATATCACAATTAAGCAACACAGCAGCATTCAATCATGACTTGAATCACAAACATGAAAAGCATGACAATCATGAACAACAACATTCAATCAATACCATAATCACTCCTGTGATAAGCATGACAACCAGCAATAGTAGCATTCAAAGCCAGGCTAACCACCGCTACTCAATCGTTCACTCAAAACCAGGCTAACTGTCGCGACTCAATCGTGTATTCAAAGCCGGGCTACCTGCCGTGACTCAATCGTTCATTCAGCAGCATTCAAAGTTGGGCTACCCGCCACAACTCAATTGTTTATTCAATGATAAGTATAAACATACAATGTATTAAACATGATATAGGAGAAAGTGTCACTATCTTATTCTTTCTGTTCGTGTTCAGGCACAGGCCTCCTACGTTCTAGACAAATATCAAATCCTATAATCATAATTAAGGACGACCAGTTATCACTTATCGCAATACTCAAATGACTTCAAAAAACTTATATTTGGTTATCATTAAAGTCCCTTAGGTAGCTGTGAAAGTTTCTAACAATAGCCTAAAAGGATTGGGAAGTATTATGTTAGAAACCACTTTTCAAAATTACAAAGTGCTAAAAACAGGGGTAGGCTACAGCCAAGAAATCTTTGGTTGCAGCCAAAAACAGCTCAGAGAGTTTTTGGCTGCAGTCAAGAGTCTTCTGGCTGCAGCCAAGAAAAGGTCTGAAAGTTTTTTATTGCAGCCAAGAATTCTCTGGCTATGGCCAAAAGCAAGACAGAAGCTTTTGGGCTGCAACCAAGGAAATTTTTGTTTCTTGGTTGAACTTCCAAAAAGCATAACTAAATCTGAAAAAATTGAAATGAGGTGATCCCAAGTCCTACTGAAATATTTTTAAGTCCTATTTACAAGAAAAATATGAATCATTACTGTCTATAATCAAAAAAATACAGAATTCAACAATTTTTCTTGTTATTCCAGAATTGATCCCAATTCTGACATCAAAATTTGCAAATTCATAACTCCCAGCAAACATATCAGAATGACCACAATAACGTATCAATTTAAAGCTTGGCATGTGTACTGTTATAATAGAAGGTTTCAAAATTTTTAGTCACCATTTACCCATTTAAAATATCCATGCAAACTGACTGTCAACACAGTTTTCACTAACCAAATCTTACACTTTTAAACCTAAGTTTCCAATGGTTCAAAATTCACATCCAACACTACTCCCACACAATTTTTCACAAGGAATCAAATGGAAATATCAAAATAACTAAATTCTCAATCCTTTAATATGTTCTATTTTTAGGGCTACAATTAATTCAAAACCCCAAAACTCCAAACTTCACATTCAAGGTTCAATTAAATTCCATTTATCCAAGACTCAATCAAAGCACCATTTGTAACCCCCGTAGTCATTAAGGCCAGGATTAGTGTTTAAACATGTTTTATAATTGAATAAGAGATCAAAGATAATTTAAAACTTTTTACAAAACTTGTATAATACAATCTCCATTCATTTTTAAATAAAAACATTTGGCCTGTTTGGTTCGTCACATACACAATATCAAAGTGCTAGCGAATATTTTGACATTCACTCGAGATATATTCGATAACGAAAGGGTTTTATAGGGCATCTTTGCCCATATCAATTTCCCATACCGAGGATTACACAACAACTACAATTCTATGGTCAACATGTTTATACAATTGTCCAAAATGATAACTAAAAACCAAAAGCTAAGACTACCGCTGGTAATCCTAATCGCCCTTGTTCACTTGCTTGTCCCTTGACCCACTTACCCTGGCTAAAACAGTTAATTGGAAAGAGTGAGATTCAAAAGAATCCTAGTAGCAACAGTTTACGTATATGATGCATAATTAAACAAAGCAAGTAAGCATATATCACAATATAGCAATCTCAATATTCAAGGCCAGGCTAACTGCCATGTCCCATATTCATTCAAGGTCAGGCTAACTGCCATGTTCCCTCAATCATTCAAGGCCAGGCTAACCGTCACGTCCCCTCGCTCATTCAATTATAAATAAAAACAAGCAATGCAATAAACATGATATAGGATAAAGTCTCACTACTTTGGTCTTTTCGTTCTTGAGCAGGCACATGCCTTCTACGCTCCGGGTAAATATCAAATCCTAAAGTCATAATTAAAGACGACAAGTTATCACTTATCCCAATACTTAAATGACTTCAAAAACACTTAGATTTAGTTATCATTAAAGTCCCTTAGGTGGCTACTAGAAGGCCAAACAACTACCTAAAGGGTTGGGAAGTACTATCTCAAAGACCACCTTTTTAGTGTGCCTCATAAAACGTACCGCTTCCTGCTTCTGGCTTCCAACTCGATCCTAAAATATTAAATGTACAAGAAATAGGTCATAACCTATCCAAGTATCATTTTAGACTCTTCCATAGTGTTTTGAGTAGTTATATTAGCCTATGGTGAAAATTTACCAAGATGCCCTCAGAACCCCGGCCCGGCCCTGTCGTACCTGGCCCGATGGCGCGTTTTCCCAAAATTTTGATTAGGGCTATCTTGACGTATTTTTGCCCAGGGAATCTATTTCCAGGCTCGAAATCACCAAATTCAGTGTCAAATTACGAAATACCCTTGACAACCCCGGTTTAGGGATTCTAGGGGCGTTTTCGTAATTATGCTTTTTTTACCTTTTCCAAAAAAGTGACTAACTATAAACCTACCTATTTTTTCCCACTGAATCTAATGGAACCATCTATTTCATGAAAATCCAATTCCTACCCCTCAGAACAGTGCTGGCCAAAAGTTTAGGCAAAATTTGGAAAAATTAAACTTTTGTGTTTCAGCTTCCAAAAATCATAGCTAATTCTAGAAAAATCAAAATGAGGTGATCCCAAGTCCTAATTAAATATTTTTAAGTACTATTTATAGGAAAAATATGAATCATTGACTTCTATAACTACAAAAATACAAAATTACACGAAATCCCATACTGCTCCAGAATTGCTTCCAGTTTCAACCCCAAATTTTGGAAAATCATAACTCCTAGCTCACAAATCAAAATGACATGAATCATATGTCTATTTTGAAGTTTGGCATGTGAAATTTAAGATTTGAAAGTTTCAAAATTTTTCATCACCATTTGCCTATTCAAAATGTCCATGCAAACTGACTGCTTGCACAAGGTTTTCACTAACTAAAACTTGCAATTTTTAAACTTAAGTTTCCAATGGTCTAAAATTCACATCCAACACTACTCCCACACAATTTTCCACAAAGAAACCAATGGAAACATCAAAAAAACTAAATTCCCACTCCATCTATACGTTTTGTTTTGGCATATATTCAACAAAAATCCCAAAATTTTCAAACTTGACATTTAAGCTTCAATCAAATTCTATCTATCCAAAATACATCACAAGACACCAATTCCATGATCACAACATACTAAACACACAATGACCCTAATTTTTGAAAATAGGGAAATATTCAAGAATTCCAAGACTTAACCAAATGGCCACAAAACTGATATTAAAGTGTTTATCTCACTCACCTCTACAACTTTCTCAAAGGAGTTCCTTGCTTCACCATTCTTTAGATTTCCTTGAGTGCTCAAAACACCTCCAATGGAAGATCTAAAACCATAGAATCAAAGCCCTCAACACAAGGAACAATATTGAAGAAGAGATTTTTGGCATAGGAAGTCATCTGAGGGTAAAAAATGCTCACCTTAACCCAAGCTTTCCTCCTCTTCTTTGGTCTCCAATGACAGCTAAATGGGAGAGAGAAATGAGAGAGATGAGAGTGATGAAGGTGTGAAGAAGGAGAAGTGATGACACTCCTAAGGCCATGCTTGCTTTAGCCGAATTCAAGGGAGGGAAAGGAAGAAAAATAATAAACTATGATGGGCTTTGACTTCTCTCAACAACTATCATCATATTTATTTGCATATGTATCCAAATCTCCTTATTTCCCACCAAATAAGTAACCATATGGTTACACTAACTACTCCATTAATCATTTAGTTACACTTCTCATTTATTTCTTAGTTAGTAATTAATTTCTCCATTAATCACTAACTAATTGCCTAATAGTTCTCATTCTTTCAATTTTTCCATTGATTATGGCAAATTAACTTAAATTGCCACATAACACATAATTAAATTCTTTTCCTTCTTCCATACGCCATTTACCCCTATTTTAGCTCCCAAAATTACTTTGTCATATAATTATGCTAAAATACAAGGTGTTGAGCATTTCCAATAATTAATTCGAGTCTCAAATCAACTTTAATTCACAACAATATTCTCAATAATTGTCGTGTGCCCTTAATCGAAATTTGGGGCATTACACCATTTCCATAACCACAACATACCAAACTCTATAAGACCCTAATCCACGAAAAATAGGGCAAAAATTCTAGAAATTCAAGCTTTAAACAATGGCCACAAAACACATGTAGAAAGGTTCCTTTTACTCACCTCAATCACTTGCACTAACTTGTTCCTTGTTTCACCAAGCTCTAGATTTTCTTGAGTGCACCAAACACCACCAATGGAAAATCTAAAACCATAGAATCAAAGCTCTCAACTCAAGGAACAAGATTAAAGAAGAGAGTTTTGACATTTAAGCTCATCCTAAGGGTCAAATGGCAAGAAATTTACCTTGAGTTCTTTCTCTTTCCTTCCCTTCTATGGCTGCCAAAAATTTGAGAGAGAAATGAGAAAGGTGAGAGTGATGAAGAAGATGAAATGACGATATCCCATGCCTATACTTCTTCAGCCGAAAATGAGGGAAGAGAGAGGGAAGGAAAAATGTTAAAATATTATAATTTGACTTTCTCAACTACTCCTTCATCATCTCAACTTGCCACATGTTCCAATCTCCTTGTTTCTCACAAAATAAGTAAGTTACACTAACTACTCCATTAGCTATTTAGTCACACTCCTCATTTCTTCTAGTTAGTAATTAATTTCTTCATTAATTACTAACTAATTGGTCGGTAAATTTTCCATTCTTTAAAATTTTCCCCAGATTATAGCACAACCACTTGAATTGTCACATGACACATATTTTAATTTTTTTCTCCTTCTTTCATGCACCACTCCCTCTTATTTTAGCCCAAAAATAACTTTACCACATAATTATACTAAAATACAGGATTTTGAGCATTTCTAATAGCTAATTCTAGTCACAATTCAACTTTAATTCCTCAAAAATGTTTTCTCACATCAATTACATTCTCATAAGAAGTCATTAACCCTTAATCAAAATTTGAGGCATTACACCAGCATACCCCGTTCTCCCTCCATTATAGGAATACTTATTGTTCTTCGCCCTCTCCCTATTCACCTGGCTTAATTTCTATGAAAATGCACAATACTCGAGTTAATATCAAACAGATACATGGACTATCTGAGATCAATAACACATCAGATTCTTTTATTTATCTCTCTTTCTTTCTCATTGTTTTCTTATAGGTCTTATGAATTGTGAATAACAATGCTGGATTGAGATGTAAGATGACAAATTCTCTGTAGTTATCTAGTTTGATGGTAGACCAAAGATCTTTAGGAACTTCTGTCTCATCAGCATTTTTAGGAATATGCAAATATGCATTCATCAATGTATGATGGAATGCGCGTAGTGATTGCCTAGCCTTATTGATGACAAATTTCCAGAAAGTTTCATCTATATGATATACAGACTGCAAAACACAAAATTTAAGTTAACATTTTTTACAAGTACATAGCAAGTAATTAGTAGACATATATACCTTACCCTGACATTGTCCCAAATAATGGCTACGTAATCTTTTTGTACCAAATGCTAGTTACCCGTTGTGATGGGAAAATTGGTCCTTGTTGTTACACCAATGTATCTAACAAAGTATGACAGATTAAGAGTTTGACCCTCTTTGTTCCATGTCACATCAAATTTTCTCCCCAAAGACTTTTCTTTGTTCACAAAAGTCAAGACGCAACGGCCCTTCCTTACAATATCTCATAATCTTTCTAACGCCTCTTCTGGGGTCTTGTTTCTGGGTTGCTTAGGGACAACATTCGTACGAGGGGGAATAACAACACTAGGGACATTATCAACACTATGAGCATTATCAATGCCAGAGGAAGAAGAGCTCACCATTTTAACTAGAAAACAAATTTCATTCAGTCAGCCACAGGGAATATAGCAATGGGATTTCCAGAAAAACATGATGTACAACTAAGTTCAAAACCTAGCTAGGCAAGACAAAGTGAAAAATAAGGAGAATACATAATGCAGAGTGGAGAATGCAAAATGCAAAAGAAAAATAACACCTTAAAATAAAGAGAATAATGCATGTGAAAGAATGCAAGCTAGATAGGGCTTTGAAATGGAAAAGCAAATTAAGGCAATTGAAGCAACTCGCACAGCTATTAAACTAAAGTTCAAAGAAAGTAGTGGATGATTTGGTTCACCTAAAAGTGATTGTCGATGGCCGAAAAAGTCAACTAGAGTTAGAAAAGTCAACCAGAGTTGTGGGTTCCAAGGATGGTAGGTAACGTTTGACCAAAGACAAGAGTGTTATGTGTAATAATTTAGGGATGGACATGAAGAGGCAAGAGATAGCGGGTATTTTAAAAGACTTGACAAAACTTGCTCACGGTTATAAGTTTATAACCGTTATGAAAGGTGGCCTTTTCTTACGGTTTTTAATTTACAACCATAATGAATGAAAGTTCACGGTTTTACATCACAATCGTTAGATTTTGTAAACAGTTACGGTTCTTTCTTAATAACCGTTAGGTATTCGACATGGTATTCTAAAAAGTGACAGGTTTTACATAATAACAGTTACTTATTTTACTTTTTTTTAATAATTTTTAAAGTTGATTATTCAACCCCATAGTACAAAAAAAATTAAGAAAAGAAAATGATAGTGTGAATAAACAAACAAAAAATAAAAAGTTATGAGGATGAAGGATCTGGTATATCATCAGATTCATCATTCTCCAATAATTTGTTCATTTTTCGGGCATTTAAATAGAAATGGTTTCATGGATTATCTTACTGCCGAACGCTTCCTTTAGTATTATATTGCAGATCATTTCTTGTTAATTGAATAGAAGTAGAATAGAAATGGTTTCGCGGGTTATCCCACAGAACGCGTCCTTTAGAATGGAAAGGGTTACGTTATAGAGCCAAAAGTGTCCTTATAAAGTGTCACGGTTAACATAAGTAACGGTTATTTTCTAATAACTGCGAATGTGCTTTGTAAAATGCCTAAATTAGTAATTGTTGTTTATTAATAACCGTGAAGTGACTATTTTTTTTAAAAAAATATTTTTGGCCAACATTACCCTAATGATTAAGTTTTTTTAATATTCCAAAACTAAAAAAAGCAATAGGGGTTTTCAATCATCATCACTACTACTGTCCTCTTCCTCTTGCCCCTCCCCCTCACTCGGTACATCATCGATGTCAGAGGAAAAAGATGAAGGGTTTGACTGGAAGTGATCATATACAACTTGATTGTGATGAAGGATGAGGTCCAACTTCTTGTTTAGACCATGGGTGTGTATAGTGAGATGCCTTATGGAGCGGTCAAAGCTGGCCAACGTATGCAGTAGAGCCTCTATTTTAGGAGGAGGAGAGGAACTTGTGGAGGTGGTGGAGGCGATGGTAGAGGAGGAGGGTGAGGATGATAAGGAGGAGGGTGAGCATGTGGAGGAGGAAGAGGGAGAACAGAAAGAGCTCTTTGGTGTCTAACTATGATGAGGGAAAGCATGACGAGGTTATGAAAAAGTGCCTTTTAGAAAAGTACTAAGAACAAAAGGAATAGGTGAGTATAAATAGAGTTGAATTCTTCGTTCTAAAGTATTTAACTTAAGGAGAATTGGTGCTTAATGTCACACTGAATGAGGTTATGAAAAGGTGCTTTTAGATTTGTTCTCTACATGATGGTTATTTATTATGAAATGTCATTTTTTTCTTGTATACTTTACGGTCAATAGATATAACTGTTATGTTTGTGTTTTAACTAATATAAGGTTGAAAGAAAAATCTTTTGTAAGTATTAAATGACGGTAGTGATTTAAGAACTGTCATTTTTATAACTAAATAAATAACGGTTATTAAATATAATCATTATTTTTGTATTTTCACAAATTTTGCCTCGCAATACATGATGTTGTGCATGAATAACCATTACTTTTAAATATTACATATAATTATACGACCTTCGTATTGACATACATGACATTTATTGGCGGTCACTCTTATGTATTAAGCGCTATAAATCCACAAATTTATAGTAATGTGACTTCTAAGTTAGTGCCTCTTATTGCCTCTCCACTCTTGTACTATTCATCACGCTCAAGTTGTCTGAAATGTTCATTATAAAAGTAGCATCACTGTGACATTCGTAGATCTTAATTTTTGGTAAAAGTGCACATTATTTCTTTAATTTTTATATAAGGTTTCATATTTATTCTTTAAAGTATTTTTTAGTCTTTTAATCCTAATAGCATTACTATCAAATTATGATTTTTTTTAACCACCATTGTTATTTTAAAAATTAAACTTTATATGTCAACATTTAAAAATATTTTGTCAATATTGAAAATTTCAATTATATTAGTTTTTTAGGTTAAGGGACAAAAATGCCCATGAACTTTTCTCAAATATGCACCAAGCACTATATACATTTCTTAGGTGCAAAAATGTCTATGAAGATTACAAAAAGTTGCAAAAATACTAGCTCCCATTTATTTGAACTAACAGCAATTACTTTTTAGTGGTGGGCCTCACATTGTTGTACAAGTGGCAATCTATTAGGGTGCAAAAATGTCTATGTACTTTTACCAAATGTGCATTTAGCACCATATGCATTTCTTGGGTGCAAAAATACACACCAACTTCTTCAAACAGCGAAAATGCCATACACGATTACAGATTTGGGCATTTATAACGCTTAATACATAATGGTTATAGCTAATAAACGTCATGTAGGTTGAGGTGGAGGTCACGCAAAGATATAGAACACTTAAACATAATGGGTAATTATGCGCACCGTCATGCATTGCAAGGCGGAATTCACAAAAACACAAACATAAGGGTTGTAGCTAATAACTGTCATTTATTTAATGACAAAAATGACAGTTCTTAAGAAACAACCATCATGTAACACTTACAAATGATTCATCTTCCAACACTTATATTAGCGAAAACAAAATATAACGATCTTCAGAAACTCCCACTTGAATAGTTTTATATCTATACATCATGGTTATTATATAAAAACCGTCATGTATTATAAATGTTTACGGTTCTTATTTATAAACCGTTATTTATGTACTTAATATATAATGGTTCTCTATGGGAAACTGTTAGTTATCATTACAAACTGTTATATATGTTATTGAATAACTAACAGTTGTAACATAAGGCTATTATGTATCTTGCAAGCATTACCATATATTAATTATGACGGTTGTTTATGTGTGCTCATTAATTATTATCACAGCAATGGGCAGGTCATGACCTCACAAAACCTCAATACATAACGGGTGTTATGCTATGACTGTTATAATACGTTCAGAATAAATAATGGTTCAGAACCATAATGTATCTGTGCTAAGATTTTATAGCACCTGTATATATGACGGTTCAGAACCGTGATGTATGGCAGTTAATAGCCATCATATATCACAATTTCTGTAGTAGTGATATTAGTTGATAGCTTAAAGGGACGTCACTTTTTGTCTTGGTCCACACTTATCCATATGTCAATCTCTCCTTATTCCATGTTCTCTCATCTCTGTCAGTTCTCTCTCCTCTTACTCACCCTTCCCCCTCTCTCTTTGCCCTCTCTCTCACTCTCACTTGGCGCCATCAAATTATTGTTTTGGTTTTTGCTTTGATTGCCGCAGGATTATTGTTGGATCAAACTCATATCTATGATGTGATTTCGCTAGTAAAGGAGGGAGACATCTCTCTTCACACAGATAAGTCAATAATCTTAGAAACCAGGGATCACCTAAGTCGAGATTGTGATTTCCATTATTTCAGCTTACATTGTAGCGGACCATCTATTAAAAAAAAATTAACTAGGAAAGACTTTAATTATTCAATAAGACTAAAAGAAATTAAATCGAATTCAAACCCTTTAATTAGGTTTCTTACAATGTTAACAAGCTCAAAATATTTACCTTTTTTCTTCCCTCAATTAGCGAATGGGAAAATGGATCAATTAGTGGTAACAAGAATGTAAGGTGGTTAGAACTAGTTACCTTCAATATGGCATTTTTGTTCTGTTTGAAGAAGTTGGTGTGTAATTTTGCACCCAAGAAATATAATGGTGCCAGGTGTACATTAAAAAAAAGTATATGGACATTTTTGCACTTAAACTCTAAAAAATAATTAGTGTGGGACCCGCATAACCAAAAGTTAACAAATGTTTGATTTTGTTAATGGAGTTGGCATTTTTGCCCTATTTAGAGATGCTCATGAGAATTTTTGCACCCAGTTTATATATATGGTGCCAAACACACATATGATGAGAAAAGTGTATGAGTATTTTTGCACCTTAACCCTAGTTTTTTTTAACGATTTTAGAGTTAAAAGATTGAATAGACACTTTATAAAATTGGGGGTCAAATTAAAATGAAACCTTGTGTAAAATTTAAAGACTGAAAGTATGAAAAAATGCCCTTAAATCCCTATTTAAAAATTTATTTGTAAAATGGGACCTAGAATCATGTAAATGTGTGAGGTTGTTGAGTTTGAATAATTGTGATGGGGAAAAATTGCCCTTAATAAAAATGTCCTCTTGTGCAATCTATGTTCCTTTGTATGCAATCCATCTTCTTTATGTGCAATCCATCTTTCAATGTGTTGAGTTTTTGATGTGCAAATTACACTTTTTGCAAACGAACTTCCCTTACTTGTAGACAGTCTTTCTTTTATGCAATCCATCTTTCTTAGTGCAAACCATTTTCCTTTGTACAATTCATTTTCCCTTATGTGCGATCAATCTTTCTTTTATACAATCAACCTTCCTTATCTGTGTGAAATTAGTCTCTAATTGCAAATTACATTTTGCGCAAACCATCTTCCCTTAGTGTAAACTATATCTTTTCTTATGTACAAATGATCTTTCTTTTATACAATGTATCTTCCAATGTGGAAACCATCTTTCATTTGTTCAATTCATCTTCCTTTATATGTAATCCGTCTTTCCTTTGTGCAAGTCATCTTCCATCAAAAAAGCCAAGATTTACAATTCCATGATCTATAATTCATTTTTGATTATCCTCTTCTTTAAGCCTCTGGTCCTTCTACTTCGATGACCCACACCACAAACGCTGCCACCGTAACACCCCCCCCCCCCCAAACCAAAAATCAACGTCGTCACCATCATTGATGACCAGATCTCCATATACTTTATTGAGACCATCGCCTATTCTATCTTCTCCACCTCCACTCTTTAGATCCACTCCTTGTTAATGCCTACACCTCTACCTTCGTAGATTTGGGTCCTCTTCAATCATCTCTGTCTTCTCCCCACTCCTCATCACTGTCTTTGCGGACAAAGCAAGACGATGGCTTATTTTTTAAATCTTCTTTCAAATCTATAATAAATATAATATTCCACAAATGATAGGGCACATGCAAATAGAACGTAGTCATATTACAATATTTAGTCTTATAATAAATAAAATTAAGAAAATATTTGTTTATACATATTTAAGTTCAACCTATCAAGCTAAGCAAACCCCAGACCCCAAAAAAAATTACTACTAGTAATTTATAATCAATCCACACGCATAGGTCGCTCCCATTGTTTCTTAACAGGGTTGGTTTCTTGTTTCAGTCCTCACGCTTACTTTATATCCTTAAATTTCTAACTTTAACCACATCTTTATCAACATGATATATAAATAAAAACGGAGGAAGCTAAGTACTGAAAAACAGTTTAAAGATCTTAAATTTTTTTATAAATACTCCGTTCACTTCTTGTGTTGCCATTTCAAATAATAAACAATATTTTAAATCTACGTAAAGGAAGCAGTTAAAAGAGATTTGATAATAAAGACTGAATGATATAAATCGTTTTAAAATTTTTTTAATACATGTAAAATAGTCAAAGTTAATTAAAAAAGAAAAAAAAATGATGAGAATGGAGTTAAAAAAGTAGGTAACACCAAGCAGAGTGGTTGTAACTTGAAGGAGATGAATGATGATTACCGAAGCCGACATTTATTAATCAAGAGATAGAAGAAAGGCAGAGCTGAAAGCAAATAAGAGAGACGGCATTGACTGTTATGTCCTTTTGCTTTTGAGCTTTCCCCCCTTAATCTCCCACCCAAACTTTTAATATTAATTACAATTAAGCAGTTTAAGCACAATGATCCCTCAATTTTAGGGGGGAATTACTCTAAAGTCCCAAAAAAAGATTTAATCACCCAAAATTTGATAACAATTGAGGAGTATGCAGTAAGTACAGAAAACAATAATAGGCTTATGATGCTCATTTTTTATTGACACTTTTTAATAATTTAACTTTTCTTTTAAGATTTTAACCACTATATTTTATACCATGCGATAGTTAATGTTCTGTTTGGTTTGTTTGCAGAGAATGCAAGGGAAAGTAAAAAAAGATTTTAATGAGTTTAATTTTAAAAATTAAAAAAATAAAAATCCAGTTAAAATTTTCTTAGTGATTGCAAATAATAATGTTTTTTTTTAAAAAAAAGTATAGAAGTATAAATATATATAATAATAAAAGCATAAATAAATATATTTTTTATTACCCGTGCGTAATGCATTGCACATGGATTTTTTTAGTGATTAGAAGATTACAAAAAAAGGCTATTTATATAAAAGGATAACAATTCATTTCTTCCATACCATATAAACAATTTGTTTCACTTTAGAATATCTTATTCTATACATATTAAGCATATAAACAATAATCTATTTTATTCTCGCACACAAATTATTTTAGAATATCACCCCATATATACAAACTAAAACTTTGAACAATATTGTTAGATTTGAATACACACATGCAAGCTAATACAACGTATTTTGTTGTCTTCGAGAATCTAGGTGAAGTTGTCGAAATGTCTTTCACTAGATTGTCTTGTCGAAATGCATAAATAATAAGATAAAAAAATAAATACATGAATAATCTCACATCACTTGATACAGCTTTCATTAGAACTATTTAAATGAGGGATTTGAATTGAATAATACTTGATAATTGATCAATGACAAATGAGACAGCATGCAAATCGGTATAATTGCATGATTATGATTTATGGCATCAAAACTCTACACGTAAACGTTGAAGATAATTTAAAAATGCAGAAATGAACAGCTATTATAGTATTACCTGATTAATTAAATATTTTTAAAATAGACAAAAAAAATCTGGGAAAAATTAATTATTTGAGTGCCACGTAAGAGTAAGATCATATAAAAGGGTTTGCTTCGTACATAAACAATACAAATATAAAGTGGTTGACAAAAAAAATACAAATAAGGTGTGAAGACACGTTATCAAAAAAAAAAAAAAAAAACAGTGTGGAGACAAAGTAAGACGCAGACACGTAAGATTTACAGACAATGACTCAGAGACACAGAGCGATGCTTCACAGGCCCAATATTTTAATTATCATAGTTCTTTTTTTTTTTATTTCTAAAACAATTATTCACTCAATCATACATGTATGAGTTAGTTAGAAAATTATATTTTAATCCTAAATATAATAGCTCAGTTAATTCTACCTCCTAGATTTATAATTTCATATTCAAGTGGTAAAAAATCATGGTTTCACATTTTTCATGACTTCTTTTTTTGCCAGACACGTTTCAAATATATTATATGAAGTTTGTCTAATTTACAATTTGAACTTTTGAAGTTGCACAGGTTGATTATGAAATTTCAATATTAAGAATTGAATTAAAATTACATATATATATATATATATATATAATAGTTTTTATTTTGTGAGAATCATAAAGACTCAAATTCATGCATATTTTATTTTTAATGATCGCTAATGGTAGTTACGTCCGTATGTAAATTGACACTGTTTGAGTGATGAGTAATGTTAAATACTAATAATCAAGTCCTTTTCATAAGGCAGAGTGAGAAATTTTTTGTTGGTCTTATATTTATTAGTTAGATCATTAATTTTTTGGAAAAATGTATAACTTTACCCTTTATCTTATTACATATATTTTGTTCCAGTGGGTGTAATGTATACTTGAATAGGTGTAAAGTGGGAAAGTTAAAATTTATTAAGTTTAAGATTTTTTTTATTATAATAAAATATATTAGAAGTAATTTATAAATTAATGCTTATTGAATCTTTCATATAAGGTTCGAACTTACAACTTTATAATGTCTTAGTGGTAAATAATGTTAAATATCATTCCCTCATTTCTTTTTTATAACATTCTAAAATTTGAATTGTCTTAGTTATTTTTATAAGAGCTTAGTAAAAGTTCTCTGAATATTTAATAAGTTTTTTCCGTCTTTACCCCTGATTAATTATATACTATATTATATTAATTAAAAAATTGATGATATCTATATTTAATTTATTTCTCTATCTTACTTATCACTTCATAAATAAGAACATACTTAAAAAAAAATTATTTCAGACACTTATTATTTTAAACTAATACTGAATAATTTGATTATGGGGGCTCCTAGAATTTGGAGGGAGTCCATATTAATCGATTATATCCTCCACATAAATTTGAAACTTACAACTTTACATTAAAAAAATATTAAAGAAAGTATTTGATATCAGTTGCGCTAAGTTGCTTAAGTTTGTTATTGTTTGCCATACTTAAGTTCAACTCATGATCCATCTTACGTTATGTAAATAACAAATTTAAAGACTTTTTTTTTTTTTTTTGCCGACAAGACATTTTTATTTTGTAAATTGACACTGTTTGAGTGATGAGTAATGTTAAATACTAATAATGAGGTAGAGTGAGAAATTTTTTGTTGGTCTTATTTATTAGTTAGATCATTAATTTTTTGGAAAAATGTATATCTTTACCCTTTATCTTATTACATATATTTTGTTCCAGTGGGTGTAATGTATACCTGAATAGGTGTAAATTGGGAAAGTTAAAATTTATTAAGTTTAAGATTTTTTTATTATAATAAAATATATTGGAAGTAATTTATAAATTAATGCTTATTGTATCTTTCATATAAGGTTCAAACTTACAACTTTATAATGTCTTAGTGGTAAATAATGTTAAATATCATTCCCTCATTTCTTTTTTATAATAGTCTAAAATTTGAATTGTCTTAATTATTTTTATAAGAGCTTAATAAAAGTTCTCTGAATATTTAATAAGTTTTTTCCGTCTTGACCCCTGATTAATTATATACTATATTATATTAATTAAAAAATTGATAATATCTATATTTAATTTATTTTTCTCTCTTATTGTCGCTTCATAAATAAGGACATACTTAAAAAAAATTATTTCAGACACTTATTATTTTTAACTAATACCAAATAATTTGATTATTGGGCTCCTAGAACTGGAGGGAGTCCATATTAATCGATTATATCCTCCACATAAATTTGAAACTTACAACTTTGCATTAAAAAAAAATTAAAGAAGGTATTTGATATCAGTTGCGCTAAGTTGCTTAAGTTTGTTATTGTTTACCATACTTAAGTTCAACTCATCCATCTTACGTTATGTAAATAACAAATTTAAAGATTTTTTTTTTTTTTTGCCAACAAGACATTTTTATTTTTTAATAATTAGTTTATGGATATCAGTTTTTCCACATAATTCTCTCTTGCTTTTTAAAATCAGGGTTCGGTGGGGGCAAGAAGACGTGAGATCATGTTTGGAAGAAGTGATTTATTATTTAAATTATTGGATTTGTACTTGTCCCAGTTGTGATTGTCCGCAGAAATGTGGAGCGTTAGTCCTTATGCGTCAAAATCCGAGTGGTTTTGTCTCTTTTCGTTTATTTATTTTAATATTTTCTTTAATGCCGCGTCTGTCACATTTATTCATTGACGAAAACGCCCTCCATCTTCTGGCGGAATGTTCGTATTGTCACTTCGTATCATCACTATTTCAGGCATCCTTGCCAGTTTATTTACTGAAATACCCTTCAAATTTTCCTTCATGATAAACCTCATTATAATAATTGATACTTTCTATAAGCATGCCCAGATAAATATAAATAATAATAATGGGAAAAAATTTCCATTTTTATTGTTAATAAAATTTTGTAAAAGTTAAAATTTCAATTCCTCAAGGGCTTGTTGGTTCTGAGAGGAGGAGAAGGAAAGTAGGGAAAGGAAAAAAATTTTTGAGTTGAATTTAAAAATATTAAAGAAGTGTGGTTAAAAATTCTTAATTAATTTTCTTACTCTTTATTTTATATATTCTCTGTATTAAAATTTTATTATTTTATTTTTTTAATTTTTTAAAATCCAACTCATAAAATTTTTTTTTTCCTACCCTTCCCCGTGAAATCTCTAACACCAAATAGACCTAAAGATGTTGTATTGGGGGAAAACAACAGGGATTTTGATTCCATATGGACAGATTCACGTGGCAAAGTCGGGGGGAAAAAATGGACACCTTCAAACAGCCACTTTGGTTTTTATTTTTTATTTTTATTGTCTGCCACCAAGAAAGAATAACAATATTTTATATCTTGAGGTTCGAGGAAATTAATTGATTGGTTGATTAATTAAAATTGTGCTTAAATTTTCACTAGAAAGTAAAAAGTACATAAGATTCATGTTTTGAAAGGAATAATGTTAGCCCTCAAAAAAATAAAGTTGCTTTTGGTTGATTGTCTTTGAAGTAGTAGCCCAATTGGGACTTGGTGCTATATATTATTTCTTTTCTTTTCTTAATATATGTGACAATAGATATTTTAAAATTAAGTGTACGAGTTATTTTATTTTTCGTTCTTTAATTTTGCGGTGCGATTTATTTTAGCCTTCTAATTTCATTTTCTTTCTTGTTAGTTTCTTAAGTTTTAAATTATATTAGTAGATGTGTGATCAAAATATTTCTTTAGTGTCACTGAAAAATAATTTTTGTTTCATGATTATATATGAATTTTTTTAATACAAACTAATTGGAGAGCTATAAGTCAAACCACAGTTTTAACTTTGATTGAACCATTAACTCTTAAACCTGAATTTTGATTCTTGACCAATTCAATGAATAGTCCAATTTTCAATATCTTAAATCTAACATAAAAGTATTGACATATCAGTTCTTAGTTCAATGAATACTGGTTATCATAATTAACAAATTTTCTATTGATTTCAATTTTTTTAAATAACAGCCTTTCTAATATAAGGTGAGACACATATTGTGGCTATTCTGTCTCATGACAAAAATCAAGGGGTTATAAAACACACTTTTAATTGAACTCTAATGACGGACCCTAATCTTATGATTGTCATAACCATCTTATTCTTCTTGTTTTTGTTTTTATTTTGGTTGCCATAGTCATAACCATCTTCTTCTTCCTGTTTATTTTTTGGCCATCGTCATAACCATCTTCTATACAACATATGAATCTCAACCCGTCTCGATCTTTGTCTTCAATACTACACATTACTTAGAGCATAAGTTTCACACTAATTCGAATAATATAAATTGTGCATTTTGTGAAGTGTTGTTAAAGTGAAAAATAATCACACACGCAAGAAATGAAAATATGGTTCTAATTTCTTCAACTCTGTTCCCCCCTCATTTTTCATTATTCTTTTCTTAGAACATCAGGTTTCCTAACTTATTGTACTTTAATACTACATTCAATCCTAAATATAAGATCTCATTGATTCTTGATGAGATTAATGAAGCAAATTATAAATATTTATATTTATCGTTTTTCCTCTAAACTAATTTGTTTGACTTATAAACTGATATATAATTTAATCATACACAACATATAATATACTTAAATAACTCATTTTGCTTCATTAACATCCTAAAAAAAAGTTAACTAAATTTTATATTTAAAACCAAATATAGTAATTATAGAATGATTTATGGGAACATAGAATAATTCATATTGAATCGAAAAATGACCATAAAAAATGACAAAGTTCTACCATGCTTGCATATATAACTCGACTACACTCCCATTTCTCAAATTTAAAACCAATGATCAAACTATACAACTCTTTCTATTAGATATTCAATCCACACTTCATATGATTTCTTTATTTTTTTGATAAATTTATTTTGATTTTTATTTTCCCAATCATCTCTTTGATTTCTCAATAATTTTTTTTGGGACGAAAGTTTGATTTCCTAATAATTGCCCATTGTGCATTTCCGTACTTAATAAACAAACGCAAGAAAATCTTTATAGAAAAGGTCACCTAATAGTTAATACGGCTTTAAGGAGGGCAAAAATGTCATTTCAACAGACGGTGCCGGCGTTAATGCGGCTAAAGTGTAAGGCAAAAGTATTAATTTAGTAAAACAAAAGGAAAGTGGGGGTATTTTGGTCAGAAGGAAAAAAAAATACAAGAGTCGGTATAATAGAAAGGCCCTACCCTTCAATCCTTTTTCATGGAACGTATGCCGAAGATCTCAGCGTCCGTTAAGATAGCCTTCTTTCCTTCATTTTTAATTACGCTTCCTCTCTCTCTCGTCCTCTTTCTCTGTCTCTCTCTGAAAAACCTCAGGCTCTGGGCCAACAACAGGAGTAAGAAGAAGAAGAAACACAAGCGACACCAACATTATGTTGCGCTTTAGATCAAACCCTTCTTTCTTTCTTCTCATTTTCTCCCTCTTCTTCCTCTTTGTTGTTTCCACCTCTGTAACCGCTCTTCCCAATCACCCTCGTCGTTTTCCAGGTAATTTTTTTTAATCTCTTTCTTTCATCTCCGGGCCTCCGCCCCCCCCCCTTTGTTGCATTCGAGATTGGATTTTTCGGTAAAATTGATTTTTGTGTTTTTTTTTTCTTGGATTTTTTTCCAGGTGATGGTGTGAAAATTGCTGGTAGGAGTCAGTATTTTGATGTGCTGCCGTGGAAGACGAGGAGATTAATGGCCGATGAAGCAACGACCAATAGTTCTCTTGTGTTGGCCCAGGACAGAACTCGACGGAAAGATCCTCTAGACCACTTTAACCGCTACACTGGTGGTTGGAATATCAGCAACAAGCATTATATTGCTGTCAGTTCTCTTTCATTTTGTACTCACTATCTTATCCTGTTTCTAAAATCAGTGAATGATTGATGTGTTATCCCATCCTAGTTTATCGGGTAGCGTTTTTAGGAAATTGGTGAAAGTTGCACTCCGGCCTGCCTGGGTTTAATTTTAATGGTTCTGTTTGGCCATCTTTTGAAACAATTAAATCATATTTTGTTGACTTTTTTACTGATAATTAGGGTACTAGAGTTATAGAGCGCCTACTGCTCATCTGGTTCTACTTCTATCTCTGATTTGTTTATCTTTTATCTTGTCTTATCCGGTGTATGAATATGATTCACTGACTTCAATTTGTTCTTATTTTGGTTGCAGTCAGTTGTTTTTACTGCGGCTCCCTTCTTCATCGTTGCTGCAGTTTGGTTCGTGCTTTTTGGGCTTAGCTTATTCCTTATCTGTCTGTGTCGTTGCTGTTGTCCAAGAGAACCTTATGGCTATTCTCGAGTAGCTTATGCTTTGTCCTTGATCTTCCTCATTTTCTTCACCCTGGCAGCAATGTATATCTCTCTCTTCTCTTCTCGCTTTCTCTGCTCAAAACAAATCTTATGTTGCACTAAGCTTGAATTGACATTTTGTGACATCCTAAATTTGTCTTTGTAATTCTTATGGTAGAGCTGGATGTGTCATCCTGTACACTGGTCAGGGGAAATTTCATGGCAGTACCTCAGACTTCATGGGTTATGTTGTCAGCCAGGCTGACTTCACTGCCCAAAACCTCAGGAACGTGTCAGATTATCTTGAATCAGCTCAAAAGATTGGAGTTGATGCCGTTTTTTTGCCATCAGATGTTCAGAAGCAAATAGATGATGTTCAGACGAAAATTGGATCTGCTGCTACAACTCTTTCCAATAAGACCCAGGAAAATTCTGAAAAAATAGAAGATGGTCTTGATGCAATGTAAGCACAATTTTGATATTACTTCTAACTGGAATTGAAAGTAGATTTTGTTAACATTCATCTGTTGTGTTCTCTGTAGGAGATTAGCTCTTATTATCATTGCAGCTGTTATGCTCTTTCTTGCATTTCTTGGGTTCAGTAAGTCTTTCCTGTTCTTTCACTTTTAATGTTTTACTATAAAGGGTTCATAAAATCTTATCTCATATTCTTGTTTTATTGTTCTTAAATCATTTTGCAGTATTCTCCATCTTTGGGTTGCAGTGTCTTGTATACTTGTAAGTCATATTGATTGAAATATATTATGTTTCCCCCCTTTCTGGCTTGCTTATCCCTTTACTGTTCACGGCTTTGTGATTGATTATAGTTGTCCGGTTGGTGCATGATGTGTCTTTTATGCTGCAGTTTGGTGATTTTTGGATGGATTCTTGTTGCTGGAACATTTATCGTGTGTGGTGTATTTCTCTTTCTTCATAAGTAAGTTCCCATTTGCTTACCATAACCTCATTGTGCAAATACTCTTTTGTCGAAGTTATTATAAGCTACTTTGCTTATCATCTTGGTACAAACATTCTGGGGTCTGTCTTTAATGTTTTTGTAGTTTGAAATGCAGCACTGTTGGATGATTGGTAGAATCTCAGGGACCTTACAAAAGAATTATTTAATACTCTTGATATAGAAGTCAGCATATGAGTAAAATTTAATGCCACTAGACGATGTGTTGCATTTATGATAAGTGAAATTATAGTAGGAAATCAATGACTTTATGTTCAACATTGTCAAAATATCTGAATAAAAAAAAAAAGGTGGGAGTCTATTGTTGGATAGGCTGCTTGAACCGCTATTTTAAACTTCAACTTCTAGACACATTTGTTAGGTGTTACGGCTTGGAGGTACGGTCTTATTGCTATAAAATCACCAGTTATTAGCTTCTATAGGATCCAGAAGTTCCTGGTCAGAGTCCTGGCATAAATGTTCTTCTGTGCTTTTGGACATGAATTGCTGATTGGTCTTTTTGTCTCTTTAATTTAGTGAAACGCCCACCAAGAAGGAATAAACCTAGATTTATAAGCTTTTTCCTTGAAAGGAAACTATGCATGCTAATGTTCTCTGATCTGATTCAGTGAACTGCATCTGCTTAGAGCATTCAACTTGTGCTTAGTCTAGTTTATGCCAATATTGTTTCTTTCCTTGTTGATGAAATTTGATAATGGTACTCACCGTGAGATAGGTTTGTACTCAGAATATTTAGCACATAAGTTTTTAATGGTCAGCAATACGTTTTGAGAAATGGAAATTATTTTAACAGAGTTGTATCAACACTGTTAGTTCATGCTGCTTTTTTGATATCATTTGATGAACTACAAACTTGCTATATTAAACAATATGAAAACTTACTGTATTGGTGTATTTTCTCAGCGCGGTTGCAGATACTTGTGTTGCCATGGATCAGTGGGTGCAGAATCCTACTGCTCATACATCCTTGGATGATATTCTTCCTTGTGTGGATAATGCTACTGCACAGGAAACATTGACTCGGACCAAGGATGTGACGTTCCAAATTGGGAAGATAGTTGACAAGGTCATCTCCAGTGTCACGAACCAGAACCCCCCGCCTAACGCTGGACCTTTATACTTCAATCAATCAGGCCCGCTTATGCCGGCTCTCTGCAATCCTTTCAATGCTAATCTCACAGATAGGCAGTGTGCTGCTGGGGAAGTGGTCTTGGACAATGCCACTGAGGTAAATAACATTTCTTAAGATTTTTCAAATGTAGATTTATGTGTAGGGAATAGTAGGAGGACAAAATTCGCATATGCTTTGGTGCATTCTCTCTCATAAAATATATTTACAAGAGACCTATTCACAAGTTATGAACACTATGGCCCTTCTTACAAAATTGTCTTTAGGCTTTGTGCCCCTTTATGTTTTTATGTTCCTTAATTCTTTTTTGGGTTAATGCAATTTTTTGTCTCTCAAGTTTTATTCCGTCCAAAACATTAGTCCCTAAAATAAAAAACTGGACCATTTGCCTCTAGGGACCAAAACCTATAATTTGAAACTTGAAGGACCAAAGCCAAAATAAGAGTGAATTTGAGGGACCAAAGATTGTATTAAACCTATTTTTTTCTTTCACACTTTTCAATAAAAATTAAGTATAAGAAGCATTTTTGCATCGATGTATTCTGGAAAGAAGCTAGGCCTTTTTCCCGTGTATTTTTCTCTAACATGAACTCAAAAGTTGCCTCACATTCAAACTCTGTATCAAGCAGGTATGGAAGAATTATACCTGTCAGGTTTCAGCCTCTGGCATCTGCAACACGCCGGGCCGGATGACTCCGCTCATATATGGCCAAATGGCGGCCGCGGTGAATGTGAGCTACGGTCTGTATCACTACGGACCATTCCTGGTAAATCTCGTAGACTGCACCTTTGTCCGGAAAACATTCTCAGATATCAGCAGCCAGTATTGCCCGGGTCTCAGAAAATACACACAGTGGATCTACCTTGGATTACTCGTAGTATCTATCGCTGTGATGCTGTCGCTGATCTTCTGGGTTATCTATGCCAGAGAGAGGAGGCATCGCGTGTTCACCAAACAGCTCTTGACAGAAGATAAAGCCCCTTGAAAAACACTATGGTGGTGTTCGTTTGATGATGATGATGCTGTGCAGATTTTTTATTTGCATATGTTGATTGGTATTTGTTGTTGTATTGAAAGAGTTGTTTGAATCTCTTGATAGTATGAGTAGTAATATGCTGTAGGAAGTGGTACTTTTGGTAGTGTATTTATTTATTATGTATGGAATAACACTGATTGTGTGTGTGATAATGAGCACTTAAGTGAGTGAAAATAGCTTCGGCATTGGCATGTGTTGGCGTGAATTTCGGATCATAGTTCAGTGATCTCGGAGTGGTTCTTTATTTCTTTGAACGTTTCATAATCCCGGTGATAAGATCAAAGGATGTAAAAATTTTTAATGCCTGCATAAAAAAAATATTTTTTTAAATGATGAATTATTTGGCATTTGATATTCTTGAGCCAATTAGGTCTAAGTTGAGTTGAGCTAAAGCTTTGCTAACACGATTTTTCCTTTTTGATGAAACTAAAACTTAGATCTTGATTTTTCTTTTTTCTTTTTATAAAAAGGCAATTTATATTAAAACTAAAACGAGTTTATAATATACTATCTCCGGTCATAAATATAATATCCTGTTAATTTTTTTTAGGAGAGATTAAGAAAGTTAAATAAATTGCTTAATTATATTTTATGTTATCATATATTATGTATTATTGGATTATATATTAGTTTATAAGTTAGGTAAAATAATTTGATAAAAAAATTCATTAATATAAATATTATAAAGTAAATTATTTAGTATTTTTTGTACCTCTAAAAAATTAACTAGATTTTATATTCAAGGGAGTAAGATATATGAAAAACAGAGGAAACGATGTTGAATGTTTTGAACTTCCACAGTTGGTCCAAGATTCCCAAAAATTAGAGTTTTCTTAATATTTCTAAATAGGTCATACATGAAAAATGATCGTTGCATAGCTTTCCAAGTGACATGTGTCACATGACCGGGCAATCTTGTCGTACGTCGTTTCTTAAAACGACAATTGGTTTGTTCGTATATCTGACGACACAATGGTCCCCCGTTTTGAAAATTTTAACGCGAAGGGCATTCATCCATTATCCGCTGTTTTATCTAATTATAATTCATAAAATTTGTTGCATCTTTTCTTGTGTTTTTTTTTTTTTTTTCAATTAAAGTGGTAGGCGCTAACCATATGAAATTGCAAATGGGATTAAACCTGAGACCTCAATGACAGGAAAATTTACATGCTACTAAACTATAAGGTCAGTGTCTCACATATTTTTTGATAGGTTGGAAATATTTTTTCTTTTTCTTTATGAGCAAAAATTTTTTTATCACCTTTTTTTAAGCAAGTTTTATAATCACCTTCTAACAATTATGTGATTCAGTTTCAGCAATAATGGATGGAGGTAGCCATCATCAGATACGAACAACATAGAGATGAAATTTAGGTGGTCTAAATTTTATGATTTTTGTTTTTGTTTTTTCAAGTAAGTTTTTGGGAGAATGACAGAAAAATACTACTTGAATTTCAAAATTTCAAATTAGTCCTTTGACAAAGATTTACATTGTCAATCTCATTACTCTTCTTGTCAACGGGATTTTGAAGTTCAAATGGTATTTTTCTGTCATTTTTCCTAAGTTTTTTTTATAAGTTTGAGTTATAAGATTGATGCTATTTCATAATTTGATATTAGCATTAAAAACTATTGAAATTTAATTATAAAAACAAGAAAATTCAAATAGTCCAAATAAAAAGTGCATTTACAGTCGGTGATAAGAGTTGAATGTTTTCGGTTTAGTGCCATGTTTTGTATTAACATTTTCAAGGTTTAATGTATTTTAGTCCTTTATTAAAAAAAAGTGCATTTGCACATCCCTATCAACACTTTAAGTTTTTGGATAATGACATCCTAACCTTTTGCAAGTAGAGCAGGGAAACAGTCAGTCGTACCCGGACCTAAGAGGCTTGGCCCATAAGAGCTTGGCATTGTAAGCCCAGTTTCTGATAAAAAACCAAGGTATTAAAACTTCGATCGGGTATTGAATCAGTCGGGGTACTGGGTTAAGGGTCAGTGGGTTAAACAGGGGCCAAACCAAAGCTAAACCAGGACCAAACCGGTGAGAAATTGAAAATTTTAGACTTATAGTATGAAATTCTAAAGGAAAAATATATATAAAAAATTTTTTTAAATGTGAACCCGGACCGGTTTACCGGCCGATTCGCCGGTTTTCGGGCCGGACCGTGTAATCCCCTGCTTTTAAACACATAATTATAATTCGATATCACTTAATTAAGTTGGTTTAGAGACCGTCGAATAGTTCAAAACTCATTTAAAACTCCCTTTTATGGTAGGGACTTTACAAAATTTTCAAAACTTCTTTCCTACTCTGATCTCAAATTCAATTATCGAATATAATCACATGTGCAGTTAATTTACATTCATTCATATCAGAATATCTAATAGCAATCCCGGCAACCCCCGGGTTCCATTCATTCACTAGAAGGTTTAAAATTCCCATATAGGGGATTACACAACTATATTCTGTTACTAAATACAGCCCAAAAATAATTTACAAGATCCCTGTCCAACAGGTTTAACCAACACATCCAAAAGTAAATGTCCCTATAGGGTTCTAACTGCTCCGGGTCGTACACTTCTCCTTAGAGCCACTCGCCCTGTCTGAAAGGTTAGTTAAAGGAAAGAATGAGATTCAAGAGAATCCCAGTAGTAACAAAACAATTATACCACACATAAGTACACAGCATGTAAGCAAATCATCATATAGCAGCAGCAGCAAAAATCACACTCCACCCTCATCCCCTTTCTCCGCCGGGAAGGCACACTGTCCTAACCCAAACCGTTGTTAGCTACTCAGGGACTATTGGCGTGGCAGTGCATACACATAGCCTTATAGCTCATATAGCTATCTGGCTTTCCCAAATGGCCCGTCGGCCTTCACAAATAGCCTTTCGGCCCACATAATCACATATATCACATCTCATCCTCATCCCCTTTCTCTGTCGGGAAGGCATACAACCCTTGCCCGATCTGTTGTTAGCTACTCATGGACTATTGGTATGACGGTGTTTACACATATTCACAATGTCACAGCATACGAGTTTATCACAAATCAATGATAATACACACATACAATGCATCACATATGGTACGAAAGAAAAGTTACTACCCCGTTCCTTCCTAACGTTTGCTGGCTCAGTGGGCTCACGAGGGCGGCAAATGTCGAATCCTATAAACCAAATTAGGGACAATAAATCAATCTCTTTTCCAAGTTCTTAATAGTACTTAAGTTGGTTATTATTTAGACTCTTTAGGTGGCTATTAGAGGCCTAAACATATACCCAAAGGGTTGGGAAAGGCTATACCAAAAACCACCTTTAAAAAGTGCAAAACACTTATTTTTGGGGGTTGGCCGTGGCCCACAAATCCACTGGCCGCGGCCAAAAAGTGGTTAGAAACATTTGGGCCGCGGCCCAGAATCCGCTGGCCGCGGCCAAGAAAATCCAGTTTCTTGACTGAACTTCCAAAAATCATAACTAATTCAGGAAAAATCGAAATAAGGTGATTCCAAAGCCAAATGAAAGCTATTTAAGTTCTCTTTTTAGGAAAAATATTTTCCATTACTAGAAATCACCACAAAAGTCCAGATTTACCAAAAATCTAACGTTGTGCCAAAACAGGGTCCAGTTTTGTTGCCAAACTTTGGACAGTTCAAAATCCCAGCTCACAAAGTGAAATGACACAAAATTTATGTCCATTTTGAAGCTTCGGAAGTGAACTTCAAAACTGGAAAGTTTCATAATTTTCTAATATCATTAGCCTAGTCAAAACGTCCACACCATCTGACTGTCCAGAACAGACTTACATTAGCCAGATTTTCCAGATTTTCACATTTGATCCCAAATGATTCCCATTCCAACCCAAACACCATTCTCACACAATTTTGCTCAAGAAAACCATTGAAATCATCAAAATGACCAAATTCAACTCCCACTGACATATTACACAACAACCACAACATGTCTCACAATGTCACAACACAATTCACACATTGCCACACTTTCCAATCCAAGTTCCCAAATCAATTCCAATGGCCAAAATGTTCAAAAAAAGACCAAATTCTACACAACACATAAGCCAATTTATTCCATTCGAAAATTGCCCAAAATCAGGGCAAATTCATAAATCCCCAATACTCAACCAATGATTATAACAACTATACCAAAATACTTCTAATTCTTACCTCTTCTTCTTCCTAAAGCTCCAATTCTCCAACTTCCAAATTTCCACAAGTTCTCAAACTTCACCAACCAAAATTTTGAAACCATAGGAATATAGCCCTCAACCTCATGAACAACATTAATGAAAGACACTTGAGCATATGAAGGCATTAACTTACCAAAAACTCAAGCTTTTCCCTTTCTCTTTCCTTAGCTTGTTCAGCGAAAAAAAAATGGAGGAGGATGAGAGAGAAAAATGAGATATTGATGATGATGATTCATTTCCTCACATATACATAAACTGACTAGGAAGAGAAAAGAAAGAGAAAATGGTTTCAAAGTTTGACTTTAATCTAAGGGTCCTTATTTTGACACTTTGCACCATCTTGTTTTCCCTTCTATGATTTCACATGCATTTGCATGCACAAGATTCCACCTTTTGGTCTTTCAATCTTAGCCATTAATCTTGATTACTAAGAAGTGTTCTCAATGGTATCTAACCAGTCGGTCGGTAAATTTACCGTTTTGCCCCTGATTATCACAATGCACGATATATACTTCAAAAGTGCTCAATTAATATTAATTATATTACTTTGAAGTTGCTAATCCTTGGTCACAATCCAGGATATTACAGACCGGCTGGTCCGGTCCGGGTTCAGCAACACTGTAAAAAACATCATTTACAAAGTGCAACCATTATTATCAAGGTTCAGAGCCTGACCTATATTGATTTTGTATAAAAAAATAATTAAATATAAAATTAGTAAATAAAAACATAACATATTAATAATAACATCTAAGATCTAGATTGAAGCTGATTAAAGGTCAAATAATAAAAATACAACTCTTTTGTTTCTTGGCATGTTTTTTCCTCTTGTACTTCAAACTTCACAATCCTTGAACTATGAATTAGTGTTATTGTTTTTAGTGGAAAAGGAATATATTAACATAATATGAACAAATTACAAAACACTACCATCTATGTCTTCGCTTCAATGGATCTAAGGATAGCAATGGTGTAACACCCCAAATTTAATATTCACCAAATATATTGTAATTATTTGGGAAACTCAATAAAATGGTGAATATTCATGAATTTGGAATTTATGAATTTTATAAATGTTCAATTTCACAAGAAATTGGGCAAAAATGAATATGGAATTAATTTGAGCGATTTAAAAAGCACAATATTAAGGTCCAAAAATGAAGAAATATTAGAGAAAATTTTTGGTCTAAAAGTATATGGAAATTGGCCAAAGAAAAATAAGAGAAGAAATTGGATTAGAAAGGTAATGGCAAAATCGTAATTTTGTCAAATTATTACAAAATTAATTATTTTTTGATTAATTGAATTTAATTTCAATTAATTAAGGAAAATAAAAGGGAAAAACATATTTAGAATATTTTGGTCAATTTAATATGAATTTATAGAAAATTTGAGCAAAAAGTGCAAATTTGACCAAAATTGGGATTTTACGAGTATATGTAACCGGAACAAGTTGTGAAATCAATTGAGACCACAATGAGGGACCCTTATGTGTCTCCTACATGTGGCATGAGGAAGAAAATATTAGTTGGGCTTAGTGGATAAGGTTACATGTACATAGGGATTTATGTACAAAAAGGTTAATTTTTGGAAATTTACTTAGGTAAATAAGTAAAATGCATAAAGTAAACATATGATATATTATTAAATCAACTCTATCCTCCTTATTCAGCCATTTCACGTTCAAACAGACCTGAAACAAGAGAGAGGATGTTGAGATTTTTCGAGAGAGAAAGGAGAAGAAATCTCATAAGGTAAGCCGATTTCTCCGACGATTTAGCTCCTAACACGTATAACTCCGACCCTAAGCTACTCATCTTTGTTCTTTAAGGTTTGGAAGCTCAAAATCTGTTGTGGAACACCTAGGGTTTTCAGCCATATTTGGGAAAAGCTTGTGGAAGCTTGAGGTAACTTCCAAACCTTCGTATATTAACTATTTTGGCTGCTGTGGGCAATTTAATCGGTGAAACTTCACCGGATTGTCGTTGGTTTTAAATTTTGTGAATTGAGTTGCCTAAGGGTTATGCTGCCCAATTTTTGTTTAAATGGTAGTTATAGCCTAATGTAATAGTTAATTAATGGCTAGGAGTATAAAGGAACGCGTTTATGGAGCCGGAATCGTAAAACCCCGATTTTCCCCGGAGAACACATAAATTATGGCCAGCTCTAGAAATGGGTCTTAGAGTTGTATTTTTAATGATTTGATGGTTCCATTGAGTTCAGGAGCGAAAATTAGATAGGGCTACAGTTGGTCACTTTTTCGGAAAAGGTTGAAAAAGTATAATTACGAAAACGTCCCTGAAACCCTTAAAGTGGGGTTGCCAAGGGTAAATTTATAATTTAACATTGAATTTGATAATTTTGAGTTTGGAAATGATTCCTTGGGCGGAAATATGCTAGAATAGCCAGGTTAGAATTTTGGGAAAGGTGCAACCGGACCGGGTACGACGGGCCTGGGCTGGGTCCCTGGGGGTATTTTTGTACATTTTCATTGTAGACTCATATAACTCCTAGAAACACCATGGAAGTGTCTAAATGGTGCATTTGGAATCGTAGGATTCGATATTTGCCCTGTTCATGATCCACCTGCGCCAGAGCATAATCGGAAAGAACAAGGTAGTGACTCCTTACCTTATGCTATATGTGATGCATTGTATGTGTGTTTATCATTATTCTGTGCTGGTTACGGATGCTACAAAATATGTGAATGTGAAAGCCGAAAAGCTATTTGTGAGCCTTGAGGCTATGTGAAAGTCGTAAGGCTATTTGTGGGCCAAAAGGCTATTTGTGGAAGCTGAAAGGCTATATGTGAGTTGTATGGCTATGTGTATGCACCGCCACGCCAATAGTCCCTGAGTCACTAACAATGGTTTGGGTAAGGACAGTGTGCCTTCCCGGCGGTTAAAGGGGATGAGGGTAGGGTGTGATATGTGATGTTGCTGCTACTTGGTGATTTATTTGCATGCTGTGTGATCATGTGTAGTATGAGTGATTTGTTACTACTTGGATTCTTTAGAATCTCATTCTTTCCATTGACTAACATTTAGACAGGGCAAGTGGCTCAAAAGGAAAGGAGACGACCAAGGGCGACTAGGGATTTTACAGTGATATAATTTGGGTCATTGGTTGTCGAATTTTGGTTTAGGATTACTGTATACATATTTTGGGATGTAAATGTTGAAATGATTTTGTGTAATCCCCTTTTATGGTAAACTGTAAACCTTAGTGTTGATATATATATGAAGCCTGGGGTTGTTGGAATTTTTGCTATAAACTCTGATATATATATATATATGAATGTGTTTTAATTGCGCATGGTAATTAGATTCGGAAGATGAATCTGAGACCGTATTGAATGAATTTTAGAAAAGAAATTCGAGAAAAATATATCCGTCAGTCTCTAATTTATTTCAATTACGCACTCTCGAATCTTAATTACGGTTTTTCAAGGCAGGGGGTTATAAATGGCATTAGATGTAATGCCCCAATTTGTGATTAAGGGCTAACTATGATCTTAAGGATGTAATTGTTGCTAAACTCATTATGAATGTGTGGTAAGCAATGTTTAAGCTTATATTTATGTTTAAAGGTGATTTGGTAAAGGTTATGATAATCAGGGGCGAAATTGGAAATTCATTTACCAATTGGTCAGTTACCAAAGAGGCAACTCATTGGTAACTTGTAGATCAATGGTTGGGATTACATATCAAGAGATTATGAGAGAGTGATCCAATGCTTGCATGAACATGGAAGGAGTTGGGAGGAGGAACAAAATCTTGACACTTGGCTTCATGTGAACCATAGATTAAGGTCAAAGTGTTAAAATTTGCTTTTCTCTTCCCTCTCTCATTTAGGACGCCTAATAACCAATTGAAGGGCCAAATTAGATCATCATCTTCACCAACTCATCTCATCTCTCCTCTCCTCCATTTTCGTCCAGCTATAGAAGGAAAGAGAAAGAGAAAAACCTAAGGTTAGTGCTCCAAATGACCATAAATGCTCAAATACTCTTTATTAACATTGTTCTAGGTGTTGAGAGCATTATTCCTATGGTTTTAGATTTTTGATTAGTGGTGATTGAAAGCTTGAGAAAATTTAGAAGTGGTGGAAATCAAGAATTAGTCTTGGGAAGAAGTTAAGGTAAGCCTTTGGAACCTTTTGACATATTTATTGTGGTCATTGGTTTAGCTTTGAGGATTTTGGATTTTTGCCCTGATTTTGGCTTAATTTCAAAATGTGTGTATTGGTTAGTGTTTAGTGTGAAATTGGTGTCATAGTGTGTCCTTGAGCATTTGAAATTGATTTGGAATGTTGGTTTGGATTGGTTTGCAATATGGTGGTTTGATTGAGTTCTTGGTAAGACATGTGGTGGTCATTGTGTAACATGTCAATGGAGGTTGAATTGGGTGGTTTTGATGATTTCAATGGATTCCTTGTGCAAATTTATGTGGGAATGGTATTTGATATGAATTTGGGAACCATTGGAAGCATTGGTGCAAAATTGAAATGTGGTCCATTGAAAGTTTATTCTGGGCATTCAGGTTGTCTGGATGTTTTGAATAGGCAAATGGTGTCTAAAAATTCTGAAACTTTCTAGATTTAAATTTCACATTCCAAGCTTCAAAATGAACATAAATTTTGTGTCATTTAGTTTTTTGAGCTAAGAGCAATGACTGTCCAAAGTTTGGGATTAAAACTGGAATCTGTTTTGGAGTGGTGGTGAATTTCGTGTAATTCTGTACTTCTGTGGTGATTTCCAATAATGGCCAATATTTTTCCTAGGAAGAGAACCTAAATAGCTTTCATTTGGCTTTGGAATCACCTCATTTTGATGTTTCTAGAATTAGTTATGATTTTTCAAAGTTCCCTTGGCTGCAGCCAGAAATTCTTGATTGCAGAGCAAAACTTTCTATGCACGTTTTGGCCGCAGCCAGAAATTCTTGGCTGCAGCGCAAAACTTTCTATGCACATTTTGGTCACAGCCAGAGAATTCCTAGCTGCAGCCAAAATACTTCTGTGCTGTCTTTGATTGCAGAGCAAAACTTTCTGTGCACGTTTTGGCCGCAACCAGAAATTCTTGGCTGCAGCGCAAAACTTTCTGTGCACATTTTGGTCACAGCCAGAGAATTCCTAGTTGCAGCCAAAATACTTCTGTGCTGTCTTTGGCTGTAGCCAGAGAATTCCTGGCTGCAGCCAAAACCCTATTTTCAGCATTTTGTGACTTTGCAAAGTAATTTCCAACCTAGTACTTTCCAATCCTTTTAGGTTCTCTTTGAGCTTGTTCTAACCATTTAAGGGACTCATATGGAACCTATTTTAAGTGTTTGAAAGTAAGAATTGGGGGTAGGAAATTAATCCACCATTCTTGATTTTGCTTATAGGCTTTGACATTTGTCGTACCCGCGAGCCCACTGTGCCAAAGGACTTTAGGAAAGAATAAGGTAGTGACTCTTTCTCTTATACCATATGTGATGCATTGTATATGTGTTATATCATTGATTTGAGATAAATTCGAATGCTGCAATATTTGTGGAATTATGTAAGCACTGCTATACCAATAGTTCCTGAGTCGCTAACAACGATTCGGGTAAGAGCTGTGAGCCTTCCCAGAGGTAAAAGGGGATGAGGTTAGGGTGTGATATTGTGATTATGTGAGCTGTAAGGCTATTCATATGCACTGCCATACCAACAGTCCCTGAGTCGCTAATAATGGTTTGGGTTTGGACAGTGTGCCTTCCCGGCGGTAAAAGGGGATGAGGGTGGAGTGTAATTTATGCTGCTGTTCCTGTGTAATGATTTGCTTGCATGCTATGTAATTATGTATGGTATGAATGATTGTTACTACTGGGATTCTCTTGAATCTCTTTCTTTCAGATGACTGACATTTCAGACAGGGCAAGTGGCTCCAAGGAGAAGCGGACTACTAGAAGCGGTTAGAACCCTGTAGGGACGTTTGTTTTAGATATGTTGGTTACTCATTTTGGGCAGGGTTTCTGTAAATTATTTTTGGGTTGTAAATATTAGTTGGATACAGTTGTGTAATCCCCTAAATGGGAATTATAACCCTTTAGTGAATGAATGGAACACGGGGGTTGCCGGAATTTTTGTTATATACTCTGATATATATGAATGTGAATTAACTGCACAGGTAATTATATTCGAATATTCGAAATTGAGACCAAGATGGGGAAAAGTTTTGAAGGATTTTGTGAAAAACCCTACGGTAAAGTAGGAAGTTGAAAAGAGTTTAAATTATCCAACGGTCTCTAAACCATCTTATTTATGTGTTATCGAATTATAGTTACGTGTTTAAAGGTAGGGGGTTACATTAGAGGTGTGGCAAACAATAGTGCAAAGAGCATAATGATACTCTCAGGGGGGAGGGATTCATTCATAAAAATATACTTGTTCCTATTATCCTGTAGTTTCTAAGTAAGAGTCCCAAAAGACAAACACCAATGAGTCCACATGCATTATTGGTTGAGGTTCCAGAGTAGCCATTCATGAAATAGCTTGTTGAAAAAATTAGTAACTCACCACTATGGAAGGATCTTTGTCCAACAGTGGAAAGCCACCTAACAGTGTCTTAATATGTGGTCAAGATCTTCCAAGTCTTCCTGACATTGTTCGCATATCCACCTATTGTTTGCATTCCCCTTTTGAGATGCTCAGAGTTGGTTAGCAATTTGCTCTTGACAGCAAGCCATAAGAATGACCTAACTCTTTGTAGTCTTGGCCATTTCCATATCCAATCCCTATGTCTGATTGATTTGTTCCTTACTGGGCTTTGGTAAGCTTCATAAGCCAAAGCTATAGTCAATTTCCTATTTAGGGATAGTGTCCAATAGCATGTGTCTTTTGTTCCATTTTGTTGTGGGGGAGTTTGGTGGGCAATCTGCAGAAGTGTATCATGTGGCAATAAGTGCTGGAAAAGGTCCCAATACCAACTCCCTTTATCATCAACATAATGATCTAATGTGTGCTCTTAAGTATGCGATCGGAATGTCAACAAAGGTTAGCAACTTTAGTGCTCCCAAGTCACCTAGCTATAAATCGGACCAAAAGCGGATCTTTTTGCCATCTCTTGACTTCTAGGAAATACGTAACTCAATGTCCTCGCATACTCTAGCTAAGCTTTACCAAACATTTGAGGCAACATTTGTCTTCAACTCATATTTATTAGTAGTTTCCCAATTGGGTTTTACACATAAGACTTGCACCCATAATTGATTTGGCCTGCTTAAGAGGTGAAAAGTTAGTTTGGATAAGAAGGCGTGATTTTGGCCTACCATTGATTTGAGTCTGCACCCTCCATGTTCAGTAGGTTGACACAATTCGCTTTACTTGACAAGACTAGGCTTCCCGATTGAGGCCATTGATCTCTACACAAATCTTCTTATGAGCTTCTCTATTTCATTACAATATGCCATAGGCAAATGAGATGTTTGCATTGTGTAAATAAGGATCGCCAATAGAACAAACTTGGCTAATGTGATTAGTCCGGCTAAGGATAAGGATTTGGCCTTCCAATTGGATAGCTTGTTTTGCACCTTCTCTACTAAGTAGTGATACATATCCTTGGTAACTCTTGAGTGTAAGAAGGGAACCCCCAAGTACTTCCCTAACTGCTTAGTCTTCTAGAAGTTTAGGATTTACCACATTCTATTAGCTTCATGCTTGAGTATATTCTAAGAAAAGTGAACACATATTTTACTTGACTTGTAACCTTTTCTGAGGTAAAGCAAAATTCATCTATTCGCTAAATCATATTTAGTTGCCTAAGTGAAGTGCCACTAAACAAGATAGGATCATCAACGAAGAAAATGAGTGATAATGGGGGACTTCTTCTGCCAAGCTTGATAGTTTCCCATTGACCACACTAAACCTCTTTATGTTTGGTTTGAGATAGCCTCTCTATACTAAAACGAATAGATAAAGTGATAGAGGTTATCTTGTCTGATGCCTCTAGTAGGTTCAAAGGAGCTAGTTAGGTAGCCATTACATAGGAGTTGCATGCTCGGTGTAGTGATACAACGAAGGATGAGATTCATGATTCAGAGTGGGAATTATGTATCCTCCATTGTGTCATAAACAAAAACCAGTTAAGTTTGTCAAAAGCTTTTTCTAAATCCACTTTGATTGACATCTACCCTTTCTTCCTCGTTTTCCTTTTCTTTGAGTGAATAACCTCTTGGGTTATAATTATGTTTTTTGTAATGTTTTGCCCTTTAAGAAAGCTAGATTGGAAAGGGAGGATGAGGTCAGGCATGAGATGCTTGATTCTATTAGCCGCCACCTTGGTTACAACCTTATAAACAACCAGACAAAGACTTATAGGCCTGAACTCCTTTACTAAAGTAGGATGGGGCACCTTTAGTATGAGGGCAATAAAGGTATTATTCACTCTACTATCCAGATTGCTGCCACTAAATACATCTTTGACATTATTAAATAAAGAAATACCCACAACATCCTATTGACTTTGGAAGAATAATGCATGTAGTCCATCAAGTCCATGGGCTTTAAGGGGTTTCATCTCAAACAAGGCATCCTTTACTTCTTCGATAGTAACATTTACATCCAAGGAAGATAGAGACAAGGTAGCAATTGGGGGAAACATACCTCGAATACTATATTGGGAGGTTGATGCTACATTGGAATAGTAAAGAATGGAAAAATAGCCTTTAACCATGGGTACAAGTAGTTGCTCTTTAAAAGCCTAGTTGTCATTATCATGTTTGAGAGTTGAGATTTTGTTTCTTGATCCACAAATTCTTGCTTTGGTGTGATATTAGGTATTGTTTCTATCACCTAAGTTGATCTATTATGCTCGTGACTTTTGGAGCCATAGAAACTGTAACAGCCTCCATATTTACCATATAATTAACTATTTCATACAACTTATTAAAACATTGAGTACTACTATGGTAGAAAAAAAGAAGAAAATAATTATAAATGACTACTATAGTAGAAAGAATTTGACCAAAATAGTTAAAAATATTGATGGAAGAAAAAGAAAGACGTTAATTTATCATAGTTAAAAAAGTATTGAATATCTAGTTCAAAATCACATATTAGTCATTTCCATAATAATTGGGCCTTGGGTAGATGAAGCCCGCTAACACAGTTTACTAATAGGTCTAATATGATCTCACAAATATAATCTCAATAATTTCATTTCATACCTTTCTTGGATAATCCCATTTCATATAGAACCATAATGCTCTCAAAAGTTCACGAAAAATAGATCTACAATAAGAATCACAATTTAAGATCCATAGCCTCAAACCTCCTCCATCAATACTTTGCCAGAGTGCAGAAAAGTAAACCAATCATGAAAGTTTGAAAACGGTTTTATAATTCATAGACTAGCCTAGTCTCACATCAAGATTCATAACCTCTTACATGTAAATCCCACTGATAACTAATATGATAATAATAATTTTTTTAGCTGATAAACCATAGTTCAGAAATCTTTTCTTTTATAATCATACAATAAGCCATCTATTTTTTTTCCAAACAAGATTTTGAATACTTCATGAAAAAGTTTCTAACTTGATCGAATTATCAAATAAATTCCTAACAACACCTAGAGTTCAGAGAATTCGTGAAAATCTCAATATGATAAAAAGGTAATTGCCAGTAATATATTGCTTAAGAATATAATTTGTAAGAACTCTTCACTTATAAAAAGTATATTTAAGATACAATGAGACGACCTTATATAATTTAATATTTCTAATTTATGATAAAGTGCATAACTCAACACAATTTTTGTCTTTATATTTCCCAGTCATCCTAACGAGGATCATTTTAATGTTCAACCTATTTCAGTTCTTAAAAATCTCACACCTACTATAACAATAAACCCATTTATATATATTCCTGTAATAGTCGTCATACTTGTTGGCCACCATAATTCTTCATCTAAGGATTTTCCTCTTATATAAACAACATTAATAAACAATCCACTTACTATCACAACTAACTATGCCCATTAGAGTTTCACCATAAGTTTATCATGCCAATTGCAAATTCCTTTTGCTAAAATTCATCGTGTACTTATAGATAAAATCTCAACTTACACACTATAGTTGCTAACAACAACTCTATTATATCCTTAATTCAACATCAATCTTATAATTTGGTGTTTGTAGCACTCATTATTGTTATTATTATCAACTATATTCTAAGATGCAACTTCCAAAAGCATTTCTTTCCAATCAACTTCCCAAATCAATTCCATCTCTCTATTGAATACTTATATGTCAATTTGAATAATATCATTAACTAACTACTTTAATGACTACCTCTTATTAAAATGACTCAAAAAGTATTTAACGCCTAAACATTACTATTCATATCAAAACCTTCCTCAACAATTGACCTTCGTCTTTTTTTTCCATTCCTTTTAATTTCTAATTGCAAACATAATCACGCGGTAATCCAACAGCATCCTCAAATTCAAGTTTACAAATCAAACAATCAAGAAAACCCTCACAAGACGTTACTAGCCTGAGGCACATACACAAACTTACAATTCATCCTCTTATAGTTCTCAATTTAGAAAATAATCAAGAAAAATACTAATTGATCAAATTTATGTACAAGTTTTGTGTAATTCCCAAGATAAGGTAAAAGAATTATTGGCTTTGTGCCTTTATATAATCCCTTTATTAATTAATAGAACCTGAGTGTGTCTAGAATTTATGTTGTATTCTGATATGTATAAATGGAATCAACCTGTACAGGCCAATTGTGTATTTGTAATGTGAATATGAGACCTTTGTGAACAGGTTATGGAAAAGTTTTTATAGGTCCTGATTTTGAGAAGTTTGATTTTGGTTAAGTCCCAAATCATCTAAGGTCTCTAATTTCACTTAATTATGTTTTTATAAACTTAATCTCGGCCTTGATCGTGAAGGGGATTACATTAGTGGTATTAGAGCTGTTGTTCCTGGCAAGGTGAGGATTTGCTAGGATAGCTCCCTAGTTGGCCTTAGTTCTTTGGCTTAAGGTAGCTTGATAATTGGTGATTGATGGTTGTATACACATGGATATTTCTGCTAGTTGTGGATATATCTAAGCCTTGTGGATTATGTGTATACATTTGCTTTGAAACTGATATGGTGAATTATTGTAGAGTTAAAGGACAACATGGTTCACCCTAGAGTCAGGCAAGAGGATCCAAAGGTGGAGGAATTAAATGACAATCCACTTGACCTAATGCGAGAGATGATGGATCTTATAAGGGAACCGAGAGACATGATAGCTGAGCAAAGAAAAGAAAGAGCCAAGCAAAATGCTGAGAGGGGTTTATCCACTCAAGAGGAAACCCAGGGAGAGACTCGTCATGAAGAGACGGCTGAGGGGTCTATTCGGTCTCATGGGTCCCCACCTCACACAGTGCCCAATCAAGAATCCCAAGGGGTGCCGGCTCGTGAGGAAAGAGACTTACAATACTGAGTCTCTAAGTTTTGCAAGCATTTACCTCCTGCGTTTGAGGGGAGGTTTGAGCCCCAAGTTGCTGAGGACTGGTTAAATCTTCTAGAGAAGATCTTTGAAGTCCTCGAGTACCCAACGGAGGTGAAGGCGAAGCTGGTTGTGTATAGGCTAGAGGGGGATGTAGACCGGTGGTGGCGGAATATCGCTATGTCATTAAAGAACTGGAATGTACCTTTGAATTGGGAGGTGTTTCAAGAAAAATTCAATGAGAAGTACTTCCCCAAATCAATGAGGCTTGAAAAAGAATCTAAATTCCTCGCCATCAAATAGGGAGATACGAAGAGTTTTGATGAGTATTTGTCCCATTTTATCTAGTTTTCCTGGTATTCTTCGTATCTTCAGAGGATGGATGACAAAGAGTTGAGTGCGGACATACTTATCCGTGGTCTGAGACGAGAGCTAAGAAAGAGATTGGCTACACACTTGTTCACCAACTTCAACAAGGTGGTGGAGCAGTGTAGAATTGTTGACAACAACTTAAAAGAATTGTACCCGGCCAAGGGTAGTGGCAACCGTAATGAGCCTAGTAAGGCAAATGCTTCCCAGAAGCGGAAGGGGCAAGGGTTCTCGCCTGAGGGAAGTGGCAAGAGGCCCTACCAACCAAGGGGTCGTGATGATCAAAAACCTCCAGTGGGAATAATGTGCACTCAATGTAAAGGTTATCATCCTGGCAGAACTTGCTTGGGGCAAGCGATTTGCTATAAGTGCCAACAACCTTGACATATTGCTAGAGAATGCAACCAACTGATGTTGAGCAAAGGCCTAGAAATCAGGGTTGAGTGTTCGTGATGACACATGAAAAGGCCCAGAAGTCACCAGAATTGATCCAAGATAAAATCCTTCTCGGTGATAATGAGTTAAATGCTTTGTTTGATTCGGGTGCAATCCAATTTTGCATTATAATGATTGTGTGAAGCATCTGAGATTGTGTGCATGTGTAATTAGCTATTTGATTTGGTTGTGGCAATGTTGATGATTGTGAAACCTAGAAGTCCTATGGGATTTTAATTGGTTGACAGCGAGAAATGCATTTACTATGTATGTGAACTTGATGAATCATATCCTCCGACTGTGTTTAGATCGGTTCATAGTAGTGTTGTGGGCGATATTGTGACATAGTGTATGAGTATGATCGAGGATACTGATTGGAAAGGGCTACCTATGGAGAGGTATGATAGGAGAGGGCTACCTACGGTGAGATCGGATAAGAAAGGGCTACTTATGGAGAGTTCTGATCGGAGGGGCTGACCAGTCAGTGGACTGAGTGAAGCACCAAGTATAGTACCGTAGTGTGGAGCCACCATGACGATGAACCCTAGTGTGGAGCCATCGTGACGATGAACCTTAGTATGGAGGCACCATGACGACGAGCCTTAGCATGCAGCTACCTTGACAACGAACCGTGGAGTACAGCCACCATGATGTTGAATCGTAGAGTAGAGAGGATCATGAGCTCAAGGCAGTAAGTGCAGAGTGTGTATAGGACCTCAGAAGGTAAAACTTAGGGGCCGAATTATATGGTGAGAAGGGGTTTTGGAGGATCCCTGTTTCATGAAAAGAGTTATGGTATGGAAGTCATAGTGCTTAAAACCATCAGTGATGAATATACCCAGTTGTAGCTTGATGTGATTGTGTATAGTAAGTCTTTCACCTGCAGCTGCATGGGGGTTCCTATGGTGGAGGACCATCCCGCTGGGGCAGTAATTTACGAGGGATTAACTATGTGAAAGCCGGGAAGGCTATATGAACCAGCTGGGATTGAGGTGTGAATGGAAGCTGAGAGGCTATTTGTGAGCTATAAGGCACAGTGACTTACAGCGCATGCATGTCAGCGGGGGCCGTTGTAGGGTTTGATGTTGGTAATCTCTACCATCAGCCGTTGATATACAGCTGTGAATGTAAATGTCATAAGGTAATGTGTATATGTGATCATACTAAGGGCACCGCCATTGGCTGCCCCTGTTGAGGGATATGGGTAGGCTGTGACAATAGTTCTTCGAGTAAGCAATTCGGGTGGGGGACTGGGTCCCCGTAAGCCCAATAAACTAGATGAGGATGGTATTAGGGAGGTTGAGCTTCCAACTGGCCACCTAAATAGAAGAGACTAAGACTCCAGGTGGGATGTTACAGTAGGTTACTTCAGATAAAAGAGATTGAGATTCTGAAGTGACCCGATATTATTGATGATGCCTAAAAGTCCCAGTTAACACTAGCGGAGTCACTGATAGGTGTCGGGTGAGGAAAATATTGCAAAAGTGGTTATAGCGTAAGCTGAAATATTGTTGAAAGCAACAAAAGCTGAGAAGTGTAAATACAGTGGAAGTTGTCTGTTGTGCGCAGGGTATCTGTGGTTAAAGAGGCTTAAAATCAGGGTAACCAAGTGAAGTTTACCTAAACAAGTGATTGAGTGAGGTGAAGACCTTTAGAGTTAAAGTCAGAGGATATGGGTTCTTGGGAACGTCTCCAGTTATGAGGAGCGATAAAGTGATTAAGAGAAAGAAATTGAGCCACAATACATGATCCATCGAGATTCTTGTAAGAATTGGGCTAATAGCGCACTGTTGATACGAGTAGTATTGAAAGGATTATCCTAATGAAAACCAAATTGAGGATCGAAAGCCGTCATGAAGAGGCATCCGAGGTTTATGTCCCCAGTGGTGTAACAAATTTCGAGGGTGAAATTTATTGAACGGGGGGAGAATTGTAATGCCCCAAATTTTAGATTAAGGGCTAATAATAATTATCGAGGATAATTATTGAATTAAAGTAGAATAATTATAGGTTTAATGGCAATTTTAATTAATATGCCATGATTAGTGGAAAAATTGAAAGAATGGAATTATTGGGCAAATAGTTAGTAATTAATAGAGAAATTAATTACTAGCTAAGAGAAAATGTGTAGTGTAACTAGATGGTTAATAGAGTGGTTAGAGTAACTAATTGGTTACTTAACTTATTGAAAACCAATGAGAAGTGGATATGTGGCAAATGGGCATGATGAGAGAGGAAGAGAAAGTCAAATTTCCCTTATTTTAATATTTCTCTCTCCTCTCTTCCCTCATTTTTATTAGACATGGAGGGAGTAGTATCATCATCATTTTTCCATCTCTCACACTCTATCTCTCCTTTTCTCTCTCTCTTGCGCCATTGGGGACCAAAGAAGGAAGAAGAAAAGCTTGTGATTTGGGGTAGGTAAAAGACCTCTATTGCTCAAACTCACTTCATTAATGTTGATCCTTGGAGTGAGAGCTTCAATTTGATAGTTGTAGTTTCTCCATTAGTGGTGATTTAAGGAATCACGAAAATCTTGTAGTTGGAGAATTAAGAAGTGTCTTTGAAAAAGTCGAAGAGGTGAGTGAAACAAGCCTTTCCATCCATATTTCATGTCATTTGGTGAAGTTTGGAATTTTTGGTATTTATGGCCTTGAATTTGAAAATGGGTGTCATTGGGTATTTGGTATGCTTTTGGCATGAAATTGGTATCTTGAGAGGTATTTTGGATAGATAGAATTGATTGGTGGTTAAATTGTGAAGTTTGGATGATTTTGAAATTTTGATGTTTGTGTTGCCCAAAACCAAAGCATGATAATGGAGTAGGATTTTGGTAATTCTGATGATTCCATTGAATTCCTTGGGTGTTTATGTGTGGGAGTAGCTTTAGTAGAAGTTTTAGACCTATTGGAATCATTTGGGTAAGGGTTAGGACATGTGGTCTATTTTTCAACATTTTCTGGTTTATGATAAAATCACTTGAGTGAGAGTGAGTTCACTCGAGTAAGGGATGAACATCACTCGGGTGGAGGTGAGTCCACGCAAGTGCAATATTGTGTTCTTCCTTTCTGCTCTCTGTGTTCTTGTTGCAATTCCGTGGTCAAAGGCAAGTGTTGCCTCACTTGCAAGTGAAGGATGAACATCACTCGAGTGCAGGTAAATTTGACATCATTCGAAATGTCTCTATTTGGAACTACAGCTCTGATACCAAAAATGTAACCCCCTCTGTAATCATATCCGAAATACAACATTAGAGTGAAATAGATACCAATAATAATCAAAATTCATTTATATTCCCCATCCTTAAGATAGGGTTTTCACAAATTTCTTTAACAAACACTTTAACCTGGTCTCACATTCACATTTCGAATACAATTACATTGCGAAGATAATTAACATTCATAATATATCAGAGTGTACAATAACAATCCCGGCAATTCCGGGTTCATATCTTCACAAAGGTTCATGGGCACATACGCCCTTTACAATTTCTCAAATGGGGATTACACAATACTTAATCCAAGTACACCTCCACAACATATACAACCATATACCCATCCTAACATATACAACTCTAAATACATCTAAATCCACTACCATTATCCCAAATAGCAATGATAACCACTACCAAGTCCAAATGCCCATAAGGGATTCTCGCCGCCCCTAGTCGCTTGCTCCTTCCTCGAGCCACTTGTCATGTCTAAAATGTTGGTAGGGGAGGGTGAGATTCTAGAGAATCCTAGTAGGAAACAGATACCAATATGCATGCAAGATAAGTGTTTAATGCATGACATGCTTGCATCACAATAACTCATGCTCATATAATGATATATCCGCATGCTCAATGTTTCAACAACATACTCAACAAAATACTGATTTTAACTGATGCACTCGAGTGATGAGATAACTTGCACTTGAGTGAGGATGACTCACTCGTGCGAGTACTTGACAGAAAGCAATGATAGAGATAGAAAATGATCACTGCACTCGAGTCCTGAACTCAACACTTGAGTGTTAGCCTCATACTTACCTGAGTCCTACAAAGTGAGGCACAGAAAGTGACTACCCGAGAGCAAAGGAAACCTTAAAATAGCAAGTGCACTCGAGCAACAACTCTAGCACTTGAGTGATGGCATAACACTTGCGAGTGCTAACACACTCTTGAAAAATTGGCTACGAGTGTTACCCCGAGACGCGGGCTCATAGTTCAAAATACACACACACTTGAGTGATACAAGGCACACTCGAGTGAGGTCCCATATTACTCGCAAGTGAGGAAATGCACTCTTGATTTTTAGTAGGGAAATGCAACTAAAAACTAAAAGAAAAAGAGAAAATATGATGTTGCACTCCAGTGAAACCTCAGTGCACTCGAGTGAGGCTCTATCAGAAGGCAAAACACAACAGATGACAGAATTTTTCAAATCTTAACCAATGTATCCAATGACCCCTAAAATCAACAACCAAAACTTTTCCCACACAAACTTTCATAAGAAACCTATTGGAAACACCAAAACAACTAAACTCACATTCTAACTATAAGTTCTATTTTGGAAACCACATTTCCACACATTACCCAATTTCACCAAGCTTTACTTTCAATGTTCCAAACCAATTCTATTATCTCAATAACCTAACAAAAGACTCATTCCTTCTCTAAGCAACATGCAATCCATTCATTCCAAAATCACACTAAAATCAGGGTAAAATTCACAAATTCCAAAACTTAACCAATGATCACAAAACTTAAGTCAAGATGCAACAATTTTTTACCTCTTCCCCTTTCTAAAGCTAGTTCTTAAATTCTTCCACTTTCTAATTTCTTCAAGCCCTCAAATACCTTCTTTCAAAAATCTAAAACCATAGAGATGAAGCACTCATCACCATTAATAATATTAAAGAAGATTATTTGAGCCAAAGAGGTCATCATACAAGCCAAAATGTCACCTTTTTTCTCTTTCTTGCTTGGTTGAGAAAGGAAATGGAGAATGGAGAGATAGAATGAGATTATGATGAAGATGATCAATTTTTCCCCTTGTTCACATGCCACTAGCCGACTTAGAAAGAGAGAGGAGAGAGGAAAATGTGTTGAAATGTTGACTTTGATCCCATGGCCAATATGGTGACACTTGTCAGGATCTTATTTCTTCTCCATAGATGCACACATAAGCACACATGCATATGATTCCACCCTCTAGATCTCTTGACAATTAATCCTAACCATTGATCTTTGAGTTACTAATGAGTTTCCTCTTCAATAACTGACCAATTAGTCGATAACTTTCCTTTTTCCCATTTTGCCCCTGATTATGGCAATTCCTGTCGAATCACCACCAATCACATTTTATCATTCCATTTCACCATACCATGCGCCCACCTTCTATTTTAACTCAATTTAGATGTTAATCCACAATTAAACTTAAATACAAAGTTTAGGCACTAATTACAACACATTTGGATCACAATTCGCATCATATTCTCCAAAAGTGTTTATTTAACAATAATTACATCACTTTTGAAGTCATTAGCCCTTAACCACATTTTAGGACATTACACCTCCTCCATATGTAACTTCTTCTTCAATGTTGTTCACATTGCTAGCTCAATATATTCAGTCAACTAACAGTCAAACTTAACCTAGATAACTATCAAGGTTGCGATTTGAAAATTTCTGGGGCAACATTGTAACCCCCTACCGTAATCATATCCAAAATACATCATTAGAGTGAAATAGAGATCAATAATAATCAAAATTCATTTACATTCCCCATCCTTAAGATAGGGTTTTCACAAATAAATTTCACAAATACTTTAACCTGGTCTCACATTCATATTTCGAATACAATTACTTTGTGAAGAAAAATCACATTTATATAAATATCAGAGTGCACAATAATAATACCGGCAATCCCGGGTTCATATCTTCACTAAAAGTTCATAGGGCAATACGCCCATTACAATTCCTCAACGGGGATTACACAAATTTCAATCCAAATACATATTCTAATCTATCATCCGAACATATACAATTATCCCAGCATATAACGATAACCAACTACCAAATACAAATGCCCATAAGGGATTCTCGCCGTCCCTAGTCGCTTGCTCCTTCCTTGAGCCACTTGTCATGTCTAAAATGTTGGTAGGGGAGGGTGAGATTCTAGAGAATCCCAGTAGGAAATAGATACCGATATGCATGCAAGATAAGTGTTTAATGCATGACATGCTTGCATCACAATAACTCGTGTTCATATAATGATATATCCGCATGCTCAATGTTTCAACAACATACTCATGGTCATAGCATAAATAGAAACAGAGCTTCAATCATTCATATATGTTTCACATAATCAAGCAAAGCAATAATATGCATCAATACACAAACACAAATATCCATACATGCAGGAGAGGTAAGTTCCCTACCCTTATTCTTTCCACGTATGCTCCAGCGTCGGCTACTCGCGATCCAAGCGGATATCGAACCATAATCAGGGTGAATATCTGAACCTATAACCAAATCAAGGACATAGGATCATTCTCTTTTTCAAATTCTCATTTTCATAACACTTAAAGTTGGTTATCATAATTGACCCTTAAGAGGCCACAAATGCCTCTAATAAAAGCCCTAAAAGGTCAGGAAACAATAGGTTAGAGATCTCCTTTCGAAAACTCAAAGTGGTGGAACACAGGGGTTGGCCGCGGCCAGCCCTTCCTTGGGCCGCAGCCAGAATATGGTTAGCAGGTCACTGGCCGCGGCCAGAATCAGGTCAGAAAGGTTTGGGCCGCGGCCAAGCAATTTCCTGATTCTTGGCTGAACTTCAAAAAATCATATCTAATTGTAGAAAAATAGAAACAGAGTGATTACAAAGCCAAATGAAAGGTATTTAAGTCCTCTTTCAAGGAAAAATATGGCTCATAACTTCAAATCATCACAAAAATACAGAATCACCCAAAACCCAACACTACTTCAGAACAGAGTTCTGTTTCCATCCCCAAACTTTGGACAACCATATCTCACAGAATACTAAACGAAATGACATAAAATATATGTCCATTTTGAAGCTTGGGATGTGAACTTTAAGACTGGAAAGTTTCACAATTTTTTAACACCATTTGTTCATTCAAAACGTTCATTCAAACTGACTGCCCAGACATAGTTCCAAGGGACAGATTTTCCAATTTTCTACCAAAGTGTCCCATGGCTCCAAAATTAACAATCAAGCCTATTCCCACATAAATTTTCACAAGGAACACAATGGTAACCTCAAAATGACCAAAATCACAACCTATCAATATGCCCTGTTTTGACCAAAGCACAAAACCAACACAAAAGGTGACAAACTTCACATTTAGACTTCAATGCAATTCTATCAATTCAAAACACCAAACAAGGTATCATTTCCATAACAACAACATATCATACTCCCCAAGACCCTAAATCATGAAAATTAGGGCTAAAATTCCAGAAATTCAAGGCCAAACAAATGGCCACAAAACTTATATGAAAATGAAGCTTTCACTCACCTCAACAACTTTCCCAAAGGCACTTCATGATTCTCCAACTTGTAGATTTTCGTGATTCCTCAAATCACCACCAATGGAGAATCTAAAATCATAGGATGAAAGCTCTCACTCCAAGGAACAACTTTATAGAAGGAAGTTTTGACATTAGAGGTCAAGATCTTACCTTTTGTACAAGCTTTTCCTTCTTCCTCTTTGTTCTCCAATGGCGAAAATGGAGAGAGAAGAGAGAGATGAGTGTGTGATGATGAAGATGAGAGTGAGGTGCAGAATTTCTGCCCCCTCTAACTATTTCATGCGCATGAGAGAGACAAAAGAGAGGGAGAGGGAGAAAAAAATAATAAACAATGGCCATTTGACTTTTCCACCAACTCCCATCATCATATAAGCTTGCCAGGTGTCTCAAATCTATTGGCTCTCATAAAATAAGTAACCAAATTAGCTACTCTAATCCCACCATTAGCCATTTAATTACATATCTCATTTCCTCTTAGTTAGTAATTAATTTCTCCCATTAATCACTAATTTATGGCTATGCTTTCAGTTTTCCCAACAATTATGGCATATTAATTAATATTGCCACATAATACATAATCAAATTCTTTTCCTTCTTTCATTTGCCATTTACCCCTATATTTAGCCCAATAATTATTTCATCACATAATTATGCTAAAATACAAGGTGTTAGCCATTCCCAATACTTAATTCGGATCTCAAATCCACATTAATCAACATAATCATTCACAATAATTGTAATTAGCCCTTAATCGAAAATTGGGGTGTTACAAACATTGCTCCTAAGCGAAAACTTTCAGGGTAAATTGGCACCTTAATAAAAATTACATAGACGACATGTGGACTACTAGCTCAGCATATTGGGTCAATTGATGGTCAAACTTAATTGAGATAATAATCAGGGAAAAATTGCTCTAAATTTGACACTTCCAAGAAAAATTAGCTCCAAAAAAACTTTCAGGGAAAATTTGCTCTTCCATGACAATTTTCAAGGTAAAATAGTCTTTTAACCCTTCTAAAAACATGCTCCTTGGACAAATTTTAACGAGTTAACTTGTACAATTGCAAAGTTAGTGATAAAGCTTGTCATCCGAAAGGGTCTTGACTCGACTCAAATTCGAATTATTTTGGATTCCTATTAAGAGGCATGTGTTTAACATTTTAAATAGCTTTTATAAAGGGCATGATGGATCATGCATGCATGCGCATATATATATATAGAGAGAGAGAGAGAGATCCATAGGCCATAGCGGATATCTTTCTATTTGTAGGAAGGGTATCAACTCATGTTTATATTCTATTGGGTGGAATAATGATAAAATAGAAATCGTGTTTTGGAAAGAAAATACAAAATAAAAACAAATAAACTCAACAAGTAAAGTAGTGACGACTTTGTTTGAATCTCGGGAACTACAGTTTTTTTGATAAAGATAAAAACTTTTTACGCTTTAAGCCTAAAAAAAAAATTAATTTCAAGTCCAAAATAGTTTGAAGGTACCCTAAATCAAATCAATTAAAAAAATAGTAATTGTTTCCTGGTATATATTTTTTAAAGATTATATTGGGGTTTTGTTAGTTTGCTTTATTGGGCTTGTCTGGCCCGACTATGCATTCGAAGAATTTTTCAAAAAGTAGTGAATCCACAAATTTATGTATTGATTAGACCCATTTTGTAAGGCGAATTATTGGAGCTGATTAAAGCCCAACATTTATTTGTCCCCTTGTTGTTATCTGAAATCTAAGGCCTAAGCCCTTTCTAGAAATAATATCTAAATTCTTTTTGGCCAACGGAAAAAATATCTAAATTAAATAATAATCAATTTTATTTTAAAATTAGTTTTTCAAGAAATTGAAAAAATTAAGCGGGCCTTCCTAAAGGGGAGCTATGAATGATACAGATGTTATAGATATAAGTATTGAAAATGTATTAGAAACTTGAATGGTTGAAAAATTGATCAATTTTTAATCTTATACTAAATTAAATTATATATTGGTATATTTAGGTTAGTGGATATATGTCATGCTAGACCTGAAATGAAAACAAACTAAATTGTATGGTTTATAAGATCGAAAGGAAGTATACACCATAATATTGGTCTAATAATGTAAGTACCCATTAAATTCTTCTAAATCTCCATAGAAGACATATGCAGTGGGAGAGGGTAGGCACGAACCCAGAAATTAGAATAGTTGGTTACTCAGATACCTGGTAATATGATTAAAAAAGATGCCGGATACCGGTTGATAATATAAGAAAATTGAAATATTTTATTGAGCAGTACAGTAAAAAAGATTACAAGTTAAACATATATTGAGGAATAAGAAAGTACTCCCTCTAGTTCTTAATATAAGATCAAGTTGATTTTTTTTTTGAGAGGTTAAAAAATCTAAATAAGTTAATTAATCATGACATATGTTGTATATTATTTAATTATATATTAGTTTATAAGTCATAAAAATTAATTTAATATAAAAAAGATAAATATAAATGCTCTAAAGTATTTTATTTAGCTTTTTTTACCTCTCTAAAAAAATCAACTGGATTTTATATTAAAGATTAGATGTGGTACTTTACCCAAAAATTAATTATGAAAGGCGCTTTAGGTTTGCTAATTAAGTTTTGGAATGTAATTTGTCAGAATCAAAGAAAACAACCTGTCCATATAAATTGGAATTATTTTGAAGAAGCTACATACACGACTTCATTTCTTATGTAATGAAAAAGGTAGACATTCTGTATGGGGCCACAACATCGATTATCAATGAGTTATATTTTTTTAAAAGAAGCAAAATGTATCGAAAAAATCATTACGATTGAGGATCTCAACTATAAAACATATTTACACTGAAATTTTTTTTAAATTAAAATGCTTTTTTGAGCCATAAACTTATCGTGCAATTTAATTTTTTTATTTTCGAATACTTCAACATAATTTAAAAATGTAAAGCTGTGTTGTCAGAACCAGACTGAGCATTAAATTAGTTAAGGCACTGGTTCACTAAACAGTAGCCGGTCTAAATTAAAATAATATGTCTTAGATAATACATATGAAAAAAATTAACTCAGTACAATATTTGTTTACAAATCACTAAACAATCAAATATGCTAGCTTAATCGTCAAACAAAACTATCACGCACACACATATAATATTAAAGAAAAACCAACCAAAAGACAAATAGAAATACAAAATAATTTAGGTTATTGAATTTTTTTTAAAAAGGAACCATTGTTCTACCAGGTTATTACAAATTTTGACGGGTTCTTAATTGGTTCACTTTTCTCTTGTTTCTGGTATATAATCCTGATTTGATCATGGAGCAATTCTCAACCGGACTAGTCAAATTAACAAATGAAATATAATCAATTACAGGGCAAAAAAAGAAAAAAGAAAAAAGAAATATAATCAATTAAAACCGTTTAATTAATTTTTTATACCTCAATATGGTGCACCTGCGCTTGAAGCGGTTGATGATGTAAAAGCAAGACCATGTGATGTGGATTCTATTATTGAACCAACAATCAGAATTTATGGAGAAAATCAACAAAGCTTTATAGTGTAAACAAAACAAATCGTATCCAGATCTTAGATCATCCTAATATTCCCTTACAATATTATATATATATATATATATCTGTATAATGCCTTCAGACTGGACCCCAATGATAGTTTGTGCTTAAAGTTGAGCATTCATTATTTGATATACAGATACAAAGAACCAAACCCTAATAATGGTGATCCCACTCATTCACGCAACAAGCCTCGTTATTTTATTCTTACAACTTAGGAAACGATGTGATCTTTTCAATCTTCTTAATACATATTCCCAATTTTTTTTATTAAATAAAAAGGATCCTAGAAACTAAAGGGCATCGAACTAACTTGATTTTATATATATGCCCAATTTGTTTTTAGGAAGGAATCTCAAACTTTTTAATCATATGGAATTAGATTCTTCCATGCTTTGGTGTTTGATGTCCCATCGTGGAGAGAATATATGGTCCATTTTGAGATTTGTTTGCCTTTTTTTTTTTCTTTTTTAGTTTTTTATTGGAAATCGGTGTGTAACTCACCTAACAGAATGACCAAATGATTATATGATTATTGTCAAATTCGTGAATTAGCTCTCTGAGTGTATCATTTTTACGTTTTTAGCTTATAAAATTATGTTGAGCGTGATAAACTTGTACTAGTTATATACTTAGTTAAACTCACGAATTTATCATTTTTATATTTCTATCTAACAAAATCGTGTTAACTCACTTTTAAATTTGTGCTAGCTTTTTCAATTTGATTATATTCAATGGCTTTATATATGAATTTTATAGAAATTTCCTTGTTAAGTATGATAAATCATGAATATTGATGGATTTAATTTCAATTATTTGAATTTAAAACATATTCAACTCAAGTTGTTGTTATTTTTTATATTTTAATTATTTAATTATACACTATTAATACATTTTTAAAGATAAAAACAAACTTTTATGAGTTTACTATACGAGTTTACGCCAATATCACTAGTTTACTTAAATTCTCGAGTTTGACAACCTTAATCACATCTATGTATGAGTATGTCCACAAGGTTTGATGTGTTCATATTTGTCAGTGTGTTTGCAACATCTTTCAACATTATGCCTACATTAATTCTAACTTTGATTTTTATTCTTTTAGGAGCAATATTTAATAGTGGAAAAAATATGCAAGTTAACCTAACATTGTCATATAGGTTTGAACAACATTGGGTTATGGAATATGTCACCTAAGAAATTAGGGAGAATCATAAAGTGTAACATCCCAAATTTTATTCACCAAGAATATATTGTAATTATTATATATATTCAATGAAATGGTGAATATTTAAGGCCAAAAGAATTAAATATTGAAAATTGAAGGTTGAATAGTGTTTTCAGTGAAATCGCCTGCGAGGCAGTGAGATTGTCATATAGTTTTGGAAGACCAAATGATGACCAAAAATTATGAAATTTTATAGGGTGAAAGTATACATCCTAAGCTTTAATTTGATAGGTCATATGACTCAATTGAAGCTATGTACAAAAAGATATGAATTTTTGAAGTTGATCCAGAAAATCTGGAAAGTTTCTGGAGCAGCGATCAAAGATTGAAAATCTGGGAATAATATGATCCTATTAAGTAAAATCCCATATTTTTCCTTGGAACTAGACTCAATAAGGGTTCCATAGGCTTTGGAATCACATTAAAATGATGTCTACAAAATTAGTTATGATTTTTCAAAGTTAAGGCAGAAAATCTGCCAGAATTGGCATTATTCCGAAAATTTAAGAAATAAAGTAATCTTCCTTTTTCTCTTAATTATTTTAGAAATTAAGGGATGAAGGAGGAGAAGACAAGTGTCAAAATCCAATGAGACCAAGTGTCAACACCACATGAAAGATGATGGAGATAATTGTTGTATCATAAGTCCTTACTTATGTCATAAGGTTAGGTAGCCAACTTTTGCACCAATTGACTTGAGTAATTGGAAGGAACACTTGATTTAGTTGAAGCATAAGAGGGAGCACGTTTTTGGACAACCAAGGGAGAAGGAAATGATAATTAAGGTTGAGTGTACACAAAAGGGAAGCATGGCAAGGTTGAGTGCACACAAAAGGGAAGTATGGTGCAAGCATGGAGGCAAGTATGGTGGTTGACATGTGTCACCATAACAACCTTAGATGAGATCAATGGTTGGGAATAAAGGGAGCATTTTTATGAAGGCTTTCTCTTCCCTTCCCTTCATGCATTTTCGTCCAACATAGAGAGGGAGAGAGTTTGGAGGAACTTTGAAGAGTTAGAGGGAAGAGGAAGAAGAAATCTTAAGGTAAGAGTTGATTCTTAAGCTTTCCTTGTAACATTTCCCCTAGATCCTTCTCTAAACCATGTTTCTTCATGAATCTATGATCTTGAAGACTCATTCTTAGCTCAAGGAGAAGAGAGAGAAGACATCTTAGAGAGAGAAACACCAAGGATCAAAAGGTAATCTCCAAAACCTCAACTTCTTAGTGTATTGAAGTTGTTGTTGGTGATTGTTGTTTGGTTTATGTGATTTTTGGTTAAGTTGTAAATTGGAAAAGCCATAATCCTAAGGGGTTATGCTGTCCAAAATCCTTTAAATCATGATTATGAAATGTTTAAATGAATTAATCTAGGATTAGAAGTGGAAAAGTACAAGTTTTAGAAGCTAAAACATAAAACTCCATTTTTCCAATTTTTGACCAATATTTCGGCCAGCACAGATCTGAGGGAAGGAGTTGGATTTTCATAAAATAAATGGTTCCATTGGATTCAGTGGGTAAAAATAGGTGGGGTTACAGTTGGTCACTTTTTCAGTAGAGGCCGAAAAAGTATAATTACGAAAACGCTATTGAAATCACTAAATAGGGGCTGTCAAGGTTATTTTTGTAATTTTACCGTGAATTTGGCGATTTCGAGCCCGAAAATGGATTCCTTGGGCGAAAATAAGTCAGAATAGCCTTAGTCAAAATTTTGGGAAAACATGCCATCGGGCTGGGTACGGCGGGGCCGGGCCTGGTTCCCGGGGGCATTTTTGTAAATATTCACCATAGACTAATATAACCACAATAAACACTATGGAATAGTCTAAAATGATACTTGGATAGGTTATGACCTATTTCTAGTACATTTAATATTTTAGAACCAAGTCGGACGCCGGGACAGCATGCTTTACGAGACACTATTAAATAGGGGATATCAAAGCTTTGAGGTAGGGACATTATCCTTCATACACTATGCCATGAGTTATGTGATTGTGTGGATGCCATTGTTTTGTAAATGCACTTTATTAATAACATGATTTGCCTAGAGAGAGGCTATTAGTGCCAGAGGTGCACTTACACTGGGAGTTGGCAGAAGTCCAACCGGTGTAGATTGTGGGGCTGGGCCCTACTCATGTATACATGACGATGATGTGTTTATATTGTTCATTAATTTGTGCATACCTTGGCGCATGTCATATTTACTTTTCGCATTTTCTATGAACAATATTATGTCTCTATGGAGATTCTTCGGAATCTCACCCTATTTTTAAATAAACACCTCAGCGGGTACCAGTGAGCCAAAGGGCAAAGACGTTGACGCCGAAAAGTGAGTGGCACGTGTCTCGAGGCAAGGATATGAACGTGGTTATGCTTTAGTCTATGCCTTAATATTTTGGATAACTTGTAAATATTAAAACTTCCGTTGTATCTTCTGTTTCCGTCGACGAACAATATCGGAATTGTAAACAAACGACGTTAGGATTGTAAACGAATATTTTTATCAGTATAATTGTATTTTTCTGTATGTCCATTGAATTTTGTCTTTATTACTCTTCAATTATCAAAATGGAAATGGGTGTTGACATAAAGTATACCTAAAGTACTTAATCAACAAAATTTTCTAATCCATTGCCCAAAAAAGAAAAACAAATTTTTCTAATAATGTGTTTAATGGGGCACATTACAAACTATTAAAAAAGATCCAGATCTCATAATGAATGGCATCTATAAAGCACCCTTGAGTATTCTGACAAAAGAAAAATCTTTTATTTTTCTTCTTTCAAATTTTATATTATTCTTATCATCTGGATTATAATTTTAATTAGTATGAACACCACATTTTATATGCATCCAAGATAAGACATTGTTGAGGCTGATTGAGAACATCAAGTTTAGAAATATTAACTAATCATTATTATTAGGGATATCGTTTAGTATTTATTAGGATTAAATATGAATATTATATTTTAGAAATATATCTTTAAGATATTATTATTTGATTTTATTTTATTAGATTAGATTATGATATATTTTAGGGTTAGAGTTAGTCTATTCTTGCAGTTGCCTATATAAAGGCCTCCTTATACTCTCATTTATCTTAAGGATTAATAATATTCAAAGTATTTCTCTTGTACTTCAATGTGATCCTTCGATCTTAACATGATATTAGAGCCTTAGGGTTCCTTATGCATAAGAGCCTTAGGCCCTATTTGGTACGCGGGTAGGGTCAAGGATTGAGCCAAGTTATATTATTAACTAGGAATTAGGAGTACCACGAAAGTGAGGTTGCTGCAAAACCACCTCCCCCTGGTACTGCGTTTTCAATCTCAGGATTGCAAATGTTAGAGACAAAAATATTCCCGTTTATACTATTTTTCGGACAAAAATACCCACTATCAATTTTAATAATAAGGATATTTTAGTCTTTTCATAATTTATGAAGGATTATAAAATAAAACTAATTCAAGTATTCCATCTAAATATTACCGCATACCAAACATAATTTTAAACCTTCAACCCAAGCCCCAATACTTGTCCCTATCCCAATACCAATACCAATACCAATCCATCAAAATCAGTGCCTTGTACCAAACAAGGCCTTAGGGTTTCTTGTGAGTTTCGCATTCTTTTGGTTGCATTCTTTTGTTTGGTCCCTGGTGAGACCTTTGGTGTTTATCCCTCGTGAGACGTTTGAAGTGTTGTTTGGTCCCTGGTGAGACCTTTAGTGTTCGTCCTTGGTGAGATGTTTTGGTCCTTGATGAGACCGTTTGATGTTTGTCCCTGGTGAGACGTTCGTTGTTGCTTTGATCTCTTGTGAGACTGTTCATTGTTGGTTTGGTCCCTTGTGAGATCATTTGTTGCGGCTTCTACCGTTTGATGTTTGTCCCTGTGAGACGTTCGTTGTTGCTTTGATCTCTTGTGAGACTGTTCATTGTTGGTTTCGTCCCTTGTGAGATCATTTGTTGCGGCTTCTACTCTGGTTTGGTATTTTTTGTTGTTCGAGCTCTTATTGAAGTTTGTGGATTATTACCTCAGCCTTTGTTGTTCGAGTTCTAGGCTATGGAACATTATTTTCTTGAAAATTAGTTGTAGCACGTTCAAGCTGCTTCCAGCTTGAGGGAGAGTGTTGAGAATATCAAGTTTAAAAATATTAATTAATTATTATAATTAGGGATATCGGTAAGTATTTATTAAGATTAGATATAAATATTATATTTTAGGAACATATCTTTAAGATATTATGATTTAATTTTATTTGATTATATTAGATTATGATAGATTTTAGGGTTAGAGTTAGTTTATTCTTGCAGTTGTCTATATAAAGGCCTTATTATACTCTCATTTATCTTAAAGATCAATAATATTCAGAAAATTTCTCTTATGTTTCAATATGATCCTTCAATATCCACAAAACTCAAAAAGAAAACATTGTTAAATAAGTGCACAGCCTTTAATGGCTATTTGTAATAATTAATTGATCGTTGCTTTTTTGAAAACGTGGTTATTAATTAAGTATACATATTCCTTAATGACCACGCTACCCCACTTGCAAGTTCCTTGCTTTTATGTCCAGTACACAATTGGCGTTCAAGTCAACGTTGAGGGACAAATTTACTCCGTCCAGTCCACGGTATTTTAACTAATTTATAAAAAATAGAAAGTGATAATTAACTCATTAAAAATATCCGAAATTATAAATTTTTTCCATCTTTACCCCTATTAAAAATATAATGTGTGGGTAAAATTGGAAATGAGTATTAATCATAGAAACAAATATAAAAAATGAGTATAAACTATCTTATAAGTGATGACTTATATATATTTTAGACTAAATTATTCTTCTAGAAGTACCCTATATTGTGGACTAGAGAGTATATATATTGCCTTTGATACTACTCCCTTCGGTTTTAATATAAGACATATTTGGAGAGTTGAACTTAATTTTAAATATAAGACACAATCTTCATTTTTATCAATATTTTCTTAATTTACCTTTATGTATGCTTTCTCAACAATAATCAAAGAAGAGACGGAATGAGATAAGTAAGTGCCCGTTTGGATTAGCAGTAGAGAAGTGATTTTTTTTACCATCTGACTTTTAGAAAAGTAAGGTAGGATTAACAGTGAAAATGTAAATGTGATTTGTGTTTGGATTAGCGGTGGCAAAAGTGACTTTTTTTCTAACCTTAAACCTGTTTAGATTAGAGTTTGAAAAGCCCATTTAGATGGGAAATGACTGAAAAGGGTATGAATCTTATTAAATACTACACACACACACACATATATATATATTAGTTATATATATTGTGATAATTGAAGTAAAAAAATATTAAAAAATTTTAATAAAATAAAAAAGGTGAAATTATTGTTGGAAAAAAATACACAATTTCAAGCCATGTGAACTATTAAAATCAACAAGTAAATGATGTTTTTGTAATAAATTGATAAAAATTGGCCTTTGGATCAAGTAAGAGAAGATGGGCACTTGAGTGGATCCCACAGGCCACAACATCGCACACAGATATTTCATTTCTATTATGATATACCGTGATAAAGAGGGATAAGAAGCTACAAAAGTGGGCTTCTAAAAAACGTGGCTTTTTTCATTGAAGCGCAGTAGCTACAGCCGCTCTACCAAACGGTTATAAACACACCCACTGAGCTTTTTTCTGGAAAACGTATGGTTGCCCCTCCAAGATGCTATGCAAAACATGTTAGTGCCAGCGTTTCACCCAAGAGGGGGGAATTGGGTGATACCAGAAATTTAGTTGCGTATACGAAAATTGACAGAATATTTAAAGTAGTTAAAAGTAAGGAGAAATATCACCGAAGTGTACACCAGGAGTTATACTGGTTCGGCCACAACCACTTTGACCTACGTCCAATCTTTAGAGCATCTCTGAGAGTTTCACTATACTCTCCAAGATTGAGTGGGTTCTTGGCACCTCAGTACACAGCAAGTTCCTTCACTTGGATACTCGCTCCCCCTTACACGTTGCAATCAAATCCCCAACTCAAGGTTTCACAACCTTAAGTTGTCTCAATAACAAATATTGAGTTTGTAATTAAAAAAACTCTCTCACAGAGCAAATATATAATCACTGAAGTACAATGAATGAGTATGAGAGAACAAAGCACTAAGTGTATTGATCAATGTGTGTTCTTAGTTCTTGTGTCTTGTTTTCTTCTCTTTGAATGCTCCATATATATAGATGATTGATAATGTCCGTTGGAAGTAATTCAAACATGTCCGTTAGAGTTGCGCAACAACGGTTGACTGTTCTTCGAATTTAAAAACTATCCGTTTGCGGTAGGTAGCGGTAGGTGAACGTTCGGACACTTTATTTGACTTTGCTCTTCTTACATGATCTCTTCATCGTTTCTCTGCAAATGTACTTAGGATACTAATGCAATGAAGGGTTAATCAAATAGATAAAAATTTAATAAATATTCAATCAAAAATAATTTCTGGACTAGCTTACTCGAGTGGCTACTTGAGTGATCAAGTTTGTTACTCGAATGGTCCCTCGAGTAAACTTGTCTAAAATATGGCAGTGAGCAGATCAACATTTTAAATCAGATATCACTCGGGTAAGACCTGGAGTGATATATTACAAACCTTGAGAATACCTGATTACTCGAGTCGCTATGTTTTTACCTTCACAGATTACTCGAGTGATCACTGTGGTAAACTTTTTACTCGAGTGGCTACTCGAGTGGCCTTCATGTTTCTTCACACCTTACCTGAGTGGTCCCTCGAGTGGCTTTCAAATAACCCGGCAGATTACTCAATTACACCCTCGAGTAATGGTATCAAATTCTTGGCCAAGAGTTTACTGTCTGGTTACTCGAGTGACTACTCGAGTGGTACTTCAAATAACTCTGCAGATTATTCGGGTGGTCCCTCGAGTAATGCTATTTTCTCACTGGTTACTCGAGTGGCTACTTGAGTGATATGCTGTATTTCTTGGCCGAGAGTCACTAGAAGATTTTTGACCTGGTTACTTGAGTGGCTACTTGAGTGATGCCTGTGAAAATCTTGTTACTCAAGTGGCTACTCGAGTAATGGTCTATATAACTTTGCAGATTACTCGAGTGGTCCCTTGAGTAACTTCGTCCAAATTTTGGCAGTGCCTCATTGGATGAAATTCTCTTTGCTTACTCGAGTGGCTACTCGAGTAATGGCTTCTCTTACCCGAGTGGCTACTCGAGTAAGCCTTTACAAAATTTGTTGATTACTTCCAGTGCTTACTCCAAGTGATGCTTTGCCACTTTGTTCAAATCTATTTGTTTGTTATCAAATCCTTTCATATTATTGATCCAATCTTTGTTATCATCAAAACATATGGGATCTAACAAAACAGACCCTAAGAAAAATGATTAGGATGCTTTAGAAAATACATGTCATACTAACTAACTTTCTTAATTTAATCAGATTAGGTAAATATATCTTATATTAAGTACCGGAGAAGTCTTACAATATATAATATACTCCTTTTTTTCCACAATATAAATCACATTTAGAAAAAAAAAATTTGGTCAAAATATTAGTCATTTGGAGGCTAATTAGTACTTATTATTTTGCCCTTACAATGAATGCTCAAATGCTCCTTTTTTTTTCTCCTTCAAAATCTCATTTAATATGGGTAAATTTGATTTTTTTTTTCAATTTAACATAGATGTGATGCATTATTTTTTATTTCTATAGTTATACCCCTAATAAATACCATAAATTTTTTAAAAATACTCCTCAGACGCTAAATATAAAGTAGGGAGAGGAACTTTTTTATCATATTTATATAAGTCACATCATTTTCATATGAATGTACAATGTTATCATTCATTTATTATTGTGTAAACATTGTTCTTTTGAAATATATTGTATATTAAATATGAATAAGATTGGAAAGTGTCAACACATGTTTCCATTTCGATAATCGAAGAGTAATAAAGACAGAATTCAATGGGCATACAGAAAAGTATAATTATACTGATAAAAATATTCATTTACAATTCCGATATCATTCGTCGGCGGAAATAGAAAATACAGCGGAAACTTAATATTTACAATTTCCTCAAAATGACAAAACATAGGCTAAATTATAACCACGTTCTTGACCTCGCCTTGAGACACGTGCCGCTCACTTTCCGACGTCAACGTCTTTGCCCTTTGCTCCACTGGTACCCGCTGAGGTATTTGTTTAAAAATAGGGTGAGATTTTGAAGAATCCCCGTAGAAACATGTTATCGTTTATAGAGAATGCAAAAAGTAAATATGATAGATGCCATGTATGCACCAATTAATGAACATTATAAACATATCATCTGCATGTATACATGAGTAGGGTCCAACCCCATTATTCTGCACCAGTTGGGTTTTCACCAACTCCAATGTAAGTGCCTCTGACACTTCTGGCCCCTCTCTGGGCAAATCGTGTTGATTAATAAAGCGCATTTACAAACATTGGCATTCACACAATCATATAACTATGACATAATATATGAAGGATAATGTTCCTACCTCAAAACTTTATAAACCCCTATTTAGATGTGTCCCGAAATACGTGTCGTTTCGGCTTTCGACTCGATTCTAAAATATTAAATGCATAAGAAATAGGTGATAACCTATCCAAGTATCATTTTAGACTCTTCCATAGTATTTCTTATGGTTATATTAGTCTATGGTGAAAATTTATTAAAATGCCCCTAGGACCTCGGCCTGGCCCCGCCGTACCTGGCCTGATGGCACGTTTTTCTAAAATTTTGACTAAGAATATTCTGACTTATTTTTGCCCAAGGAATACATTTCCGAGCTCAAAATCACCAAATTTACTTTCAAATTATGAAAATACCCTTGACATCCCCTATTTAGGGATTTCAGTGCTGTTTTCGTAATTATGTTTTTGCGGCCTCTATCGAAAAAGTATCCAACTATAACCTCTCCTATATTTGCCCACTGATTTCAATGAAACAATTTATTTCATGAAAATCCAACTCCTACTATCAGTTATGGTGCTGGCCGAAAATATTAGGGAAAATGGAAAAAAATAAGGTTTTGTGTTCTAGCTCCAAAAACTTGTACTTTTCTACTTCTAATCCTTGATTAACTCACTTAAACACTTATTAATCATGATTTAAAGGATTTTGGGCAGCATAACCCCTTAGGATTATGACTTTTCTAATTTTACAACTCAACCCAAAAATCATAAAAACCAAAGAACAATTACTAACAACAACTCAAGAAGACAAGTTCATGAAGTTACCTTCTTTGGCTTCTTGGTTTCCTCTTACTCTAGGCTCCTCCTCCCTCTCTTCTTGATCTCAAAGTATGTCTTCACCACCATAGATTCATGAGAAACAAGAGTTTAGAGAAGGATTCTAAAGAAATGTCATAAGAATAATCAAAGAAACCATACTTACATTAGTTTCTTGCTTCCTCTTGCTCTCTAACTCTCCCAAGAACTCACAAACTCACTCCCTCTCTTTTTGCTTGTGGTTGGCCAAAATGATGCTTGGAAGAGGGGGGAGTAAGTGTTTTATTATTTTGTCTCTTGTTACCTCTTAGCCCTTGATTTAATCAATGGCTCCTAATGTGACACTTGTCACAATTCCCTTCTTCCTTATAATTTCTTCATTGACTTGCACTAATTGAATCATTGGTCTTTCCCTCTCTTGCTCTTCAAATTTCCATCCCTCCCCCTTTCTTTTCTCCCACTAGCCCATACTTCTTTCTCTATGTCCATACTCTTCCATGCAATCATGTATTTCATCTTCCAAGCACTCAAGTGTTTCACTCCTTCACTCAAGCTTCTCCTCCTATTCTTACACTCAACATTTAATCTACCAACTCACTCAACCATAGTCATCATTTCCTTCTTCTTGTGGCATGTGATCATGTATTTAATATTTTTCCCTTTTTCTTTCATGCATGGACGAAATTAGAAGAGAAGAAGAGGAGGAAAATGTTGCATTTCATTAGTCCCATAATTCACATAATTGGTTTATGTATAATCCCCCTTAATTTCACAATTCTCGATTTATTCCACCAAGGATAATCTCATTATGCATTTTCCTTTATTTTCCTTGATTAAGTTAAATTAACTCCAATTAATTGGAAAATAATTAATCTTGGGCTAAATTGGCAAAATTATGATTTTGCTATCACCTTTATAATTTAATTCAATTCTTGAATTAATTTACCCATTTCCTTATGAATATGAATATTTCAAAATTCAGAAGATCCAAATTCATGAATATTCACCATTTTATTGAATTACTCAAAATAATTACAATATATTTTTTGTGAATAAAATTTGAGGTGTTACAGAAAGTGGTTAAATTTTAAAACAAAATTAATAATTTTTATTTTATTTTTTATTCTGTAGAATGTTTGGGGTGCCTTATAAATAGGACAAAAAAAGCACTACTACTTTCTAGCTATCACCTCATTAGAAATTGAGATGGCTACACAAACTCTTGTAAATGATTAATATTGGGGACCGCAATGCTCTTCTAGAAAATGAAAGAATAATGAATAATATCCAAGTATATTGTCTCCTGCTTGGACTGAAAAATCTAAAAGAGATTACTATAGCTTCTATTCAAAGAGGAGAACTAAGTGTAGATATTATGAAAATTAAGAATTAGAAGGAGATGACTTATATTATGAATTGGGAGTAAATATAGCACATATAAAAATCTTCAATACAAAAACATAGTAGTTAGTTATGGGGTTTACTTTGATTCCAAGTATAAGATATCAATCTGTGTTTTGTTATCCAAATTTATAATTTTTTCCAAACTATTCCTATTGATTATTGCATACAGATTTCATGAGTTTCTAACTTAACTAATTTTCTTATTCTCTATGAATTACTTATCTAGCTCTTATATTAAAGATAAGAGGGCGTTATAATGGAATGAACAAATGCAGAACGTTGGAGATGAATGTTAATTTATTATTATTTTTTAGTTAAAAAAGGTTTTTTATTAATTAAAAAAATGATAGTAAAGAGATTAATTAAATCAGGAAGCCTACCAGACGTGACGTAGATTAGCACTACCCTGCGTATTCACACTAAATACGAACCCTCATTGGCTAGACGCTTCTCTAACATAAATCTTCAATCCTCATCATCTTCATAAATCATTACTAACTTATGTTTATCTTCTATTGATGATATATATATATATATATATAAACATGCATGCATGTGTGCATATGTTTTTGGATATGATCAATACAATTTGCCATATATTTGGTGAACATTGAATTAATCACACTTCTGGTAAAAAAAAAAATCACACGTTCATATATTTGACCGGAAAATCTAAGATGGATTTTAATAGCATATGAACTTGCATATTAATTTTTTCTTATTAAGAAGAAAAAGCAAGTTTATATCTTTCTACCAATAAAGCTTTTAAATAAGGAATTTTCTTTAAAGATTAATCATATTGTAAGGTGCATTAGTATAATATTATTTCCATAAATTCATGTGTTGGTTATTTTTGTTGGTAGGAAAAAAAAAAGATATATGGAAATCATGCTTGAGAAGATGCGTGTATGAGACTAGAATATAAATTTGAATTGAATTGACTAGTCAATAAGAGGAAGTGTGATAAAGAGATGGCGATAATAATTGGAAAGACGAGTCCTTACACACTCACACTTGCATGGCCTCTACGTGGACTCCTTTGTTTTCTTCCTCTTTTACCCAAGCTTGCGTGGACTACTTTTTCTCTATGTAGCATATCCGTGTACTCCTCTCATGATTGGTGTCGGATCTAATTAAGAAGTTAGTCATGATTTGAAATGTATCCCATAATAACGGTCCGTTTGATACACTGGAATTGATTTTGATGGAAATGGATATGGATATGGAAATGGATATGGAAATGGAAATGGAAATGGGGACTAAAAGTATGTTTGGTATGTCATGGAAATGAGATCTAATTTTTGTATAAAAATACCAAAATGTCCTTCAATTTTTTATTTTTTATTTTTTTTAAAGGTAGTGGAGGGTAATAGATGGAAATGATCATATGAAATTATAAATCTTAAGGGTAAAATGAGAATTCCATGGAATTTGTTACAATTCCATGAGATATATGATGGAAGCTTAATTCCATCAATTTGATGGAATTGGCTCTTCCATGAAGGCCAATTCCATCATACCAAACATACTTCAGCATGGAAATAAATTCCATTTCCATTTCCACCCACCTCAATTCAAGCGTACCAAACAGGCCCTAAGTTGTTACGATACAGAAATCCATTAACGCTCCGCAGAGAAAATTCTCCTACTTAAATAATTGTAATAAATTTATAATTAACCAACTTAATTAACTATTTTATAAACTGAAGGGACCTTTTCTACTTACTGAATATGGAGTAGATAAAAAAAAACATATTTTGCATACTTTTAACTTTTCTTGTTTAATGAATCTCAATCAATTACTTATCTTTTTCAACCCATCACGCCTCCTATTCCTCCAAATTGCACTCCTCTCCTTTTAACTTTTTCATATTTTTCACCTTTTTTTCTTATCTCTACTTTTTATACATTGGGTACGGCTTAAATATGTAAATTTAATATTGGAAATATTTCAAATTTGAAAAAATTGACTTATTAGTTGACCAACAACATGAAGTTATAAAAACAAATTTTATGTTCTTTTTTTTTTTTGCCAAAAATTTTATGTTCCATTATTCAAATTTTTAACATGCATAAACAAAGCCGAGTATATTATTCACATGTTATGTAAATAAATGATTTTGTGCACGGCAAAAAAAAAAAAAAAAAGATTTTGTGAAGTTTATTAAAACAGGATTTGATGTATGTTCAAATTCTTGAATTTGAAAGCACATCAATGGTTTCAGCCGACCTGTCAAAATAGCTGTGATGTAACAAGAGACATTTTTGCTTTTTTATCCAAATAGTTAGCAAAAATGGATATTATCATTTTTAAAAAGTTTAGGGAAAAGCAAAATTAAATATAAATAAAATTCATGCCGACTGGAATCAAATTTGCAGAACAAAATGGGATCTTTGAGCTAATAAAAAATATCGGACACTAATTAACTGTATAAGAAATGAGAAATATTTTTATTTCATGAATTAATTCATTAACTAATAGCATGAATACACGTGTCTTCTGGTGGGGCACTGCCCGTAAATAACACGAAAAATCCAGGGGCCATAGACACAATACCCGAAAGTAGATACCCCAAACTGAAAATATCTCGCTGTTTAGTCTCAGCCCAGTCACTCCCCACTCGCTTCAAAATGCCTATAAATACATACCTCAAGTGGATCTAGGTTTGCCAAACCAGATAGCCGAACCGGCTTTTTCAAAATAAAAAACCCAAACCTCTCTCTCTGCTTCCCTTCTACCTCAACTTTCTCTGTCTACTGTAACCGAATACGAAAATGGCGGCATCTTCTAGAAAATCTAGCGGACCCGTGCTTCGCTCTCTCTCCCCTTCGGGTAGATTGTACAATCCTCGCTGTTCTCCGTCTTCGTCTTCGTCTTCTTCCGCTTTCGCATCTTCCACCTCCAGTTTATTCAGTCGTTCCATCTCCCCCACTCGTCTCAACCTCTGCGGTCGGTCTTCCTCGGTTCCCTCCGTCCGATTCTCTCTCGACCGTTCTACCTCCCCGAACCGCTCCATCTCAGTCACGCCTCGCGCCGGTGCCTCCAGTTCCGGCCAGGTGGTGAAGAGGCAGAGCCAGCGGAAGCGAACCTGTATGTGCTCCCCGACTACGCACCCTGGTTCCTTCCGATGCAGCCTTCACAAGAATTTCGGCTCTAATTCGGTGGTTCCGTATTCGCCAAACAGGCTCAACGCGCGCAGATCGGCGATGACGAACTCGGTGGTGAGAATCGGCGGCGTGGAAGGGGATTTGGTGAAGAGAGCCTTGGCTGCGTTGATTAGGCCGTCGTCGCATCAGCAGAGAAGGCGTGCCGATTTCCGGCCGAGACCGAGTAGGCTTTCCGTCATGTCCAAAGCTGAAGATTCTTGAGCAGCGGCACGGGTAGCCACTCGTTGATCCTTTGGATTTCCTCAATATTCTCGGAGACTTTCCGGTCGAGAAAGTTGGCGTTAGATTCTGGAAAAATCGTTTGAGATCTGAAATATGCAAGGAAGAGATTCGGCACGGACCTTTTTTGTTTACCGGAAACCGAATTCCGTTAGAGGACTGAATATATATATACATTATGTCTATATATAGAACAAATAGTAGTCAGAGACTGCCATTAATTGCAATTCTTGGAGTTTTTGGACCAATTTCCATGGAACTAATTGTACATAACTACGATTTTTCTCGAAAAATCAACTTATTCTAACGTAGATTTACTTTAATCACTCTTAATTCGATTCCTCTGTTACCTTTTTGTTCTGATCACCTTTGGCTTCCATTTTCATTGTTCCAAATGCTCAGTAACGTTTTTCTATCTTTACTCGGTGTTTTTTTTCCCCAATAATTCGTTGGATATATTTCACTCATCAATCTTGACCGTTGGTGGTCTATTTTGTTCCCTAGTGCATTGTATTTGGGGATCTAATCGAATACTAATATCATCCATATCTCTGTGTGAATTGATCTGTATAATAACTGTTCTTTTTTATTTGTCGAGATTAAAGAAAATTAATTATTATTGTATTTGACATGTATAACTATTGATTTAAGATGAGCGGTTTTTATTTTGCAGGAGATTATTATTTGCTGACAGAGAAAATTCATCTTTAAGAGGAGAAAACAGAAGGGTGTGATCAAGAAAGAAGGTAGGCCCCCGGCTCATAGGTATCCCATCAGATATGCTAACCAGCTAGCTGGAAGTTTGCATGGCGGTGGACTGATCTGAAAATTACAATTTATAATTGAGTTAGATGGAGCAGACATGACTCAAGATAGAAAATGATGGAACCTACCAAAAGAGAAGAAAAGAATAAAAAAAAAAACATTTCAAAATATAAAAGAGTTGCTCATAAATTGTAAAACATATAACAAAGAAAACAAGAACACATACAGATATTCTAGCTAAAATCATGTCCATGCAACTTTAAATCTTTAATCACATCTCTTGAACTAGAATATGTTATTCTTACAAGTTTTATGGTATATTTATCTTAGTTGGAAGGTCAAAATTCATGTTCAAATGAACCATATCTTTATAAGAGGACATGTGTGTGTTGTGTGAGGGCCCCCAATTTATCCAGTTTTTATATGTGTTGGGTAGTGCGGTACAGTTACAGAGTAACAGTGGAGGCCAAATTGGTTCCAGCAGTGTCCTGAGACTTTTGAAGACTAGTAGTTGTGTGAGTGGGTCATTGGGGAAGAAGAGGACAAGTATGTAGATAAGATGGATGAGCTCATGAAAACGACCTGGGGGTATTGTTCAATTCAATTCTTATCCAATCTGCCCAAACCTTCTTAATTTTCATGAATTCCATTATTCCTCTAGAACACTTCACACCATAATAATGAAGTAAACCAAGAAGACAGAAATATGAATAAAATGACAGATTCCATGTTCTTACACACACAAGTGACAGTCTTACTGTTTTTCCCCGTTATTTTCACTTCACCTGATGAAATATTCCCCACGTCCAAATCAAAAATAGAATTATTACTGTTTTTGTCAGGGGCATGCACTTGCTATACACACACTGTTTTCTGTATGCCACCATATGAGATGTTTATTATACTTTTCTATAATACCCTTAATTAATATTGGTTAATGTTTTTCAAAGGGTGAGTTTATGTAACGAGTCTCATGTTGAATGGGTTACCTTAAAAAAAGAGGTCTTATAAGATTTTGGATTCCCCAACTTCAAGAGCTAATTTTTAGGGATATGGTTTTTATTAGGACTTGTTCGGGTTATCCTTTAAAAGGGCAAAATTGAACAACTTGTGCCGGTTATCCTTTAAAAGGGCAAAGTTGAACACGCAGTTATTTTTCAAGTTATTGAGTTTAGGCCTCTTCAAAGTTTTAGTGCTCATTTGGCAGCACTAAGAAAGTGGTTTTTTAAGCCTTTTTTTTTTTTTTTAAGTTGAGATAAAATTCTTCTCACATGCTTATTTTAAAAACAGTAAAAACACTTCTAAAAAATTAAAACAAACGTACATCGAGAAAATACTGAAAATATTTCCTAAAAAGATTAGGAAGGATTATGTACTGCAGGTTCTTCCATAGCTGATGGGTCTTGGCTAATATACATGTAGAGTGGACCGCTTCTTGCTCTTTAAATTATTCTACCATATTTTGTCTGCTCTTCACAGATTTATAGAGTGAGTACCTAGGTTTACTTTTATCAGGCATAAACACATACATGGGCCATATTTAGTCAATTTATTACCAGAAAAAGGGAAGACCGCTTCTTATAGTTTTTTAGAACAGATATCGATCATCATCACTGGCGTAACTAGGTTGTTCAGAACACAGGTCCACCTCCCAGCTGTTGCCTTTGGTTTCAAGTAATTATATTATAATCGGACGACATCATTGCAACGACACCCTTCTTGTCAAGAGATGTTCCTTGTTAATTACAACCTTCTAGCGAAGGAAATGATTTGTTGGGATAATACTATCTTTCAGTGACGTCGTGTTTTAGTTTTTTAGAAGTCTTTTTTTTTTTTTTTTCCTTCATTTTTAGAAGTCTTTTTACTATGAAATAAATATATGAGATGGGTTTTATTTCAACTTATAGAAAAAGATTTTTGAAACCATGATTTGGATATTTCCTAAACAAGCACTTAGTGTTTGTTTGAAGTTGCTTATCATAAGTACATTTACTCAAATTAGGACAAAACTTTTCTTACATATTTATCTCGTATACTATAAATCATTATTGAAAAGTTATTTTAAAATGTTTTAATTGTCATTCCAAACAAGTCCTTAATCATATGGATTTTGATTTGATTACCATAGTGGACAAATGTAAAGATTCAAGATTTTTTTGTTAAAGTTTTGTGAATAAAAATGTTATGTAAATTACCAATGTGAGTTGGCGCAAGTGGTAAGGAGCTTATGTTCCCTTAAGCCCTCTAGTCTCGCGTTCGATCCTTGGAGCGGCATGTATGGAAAATATCTGATTGGGAGGGTCGCCCCTATCTTTTGGACCTAACGGTAGCCGAAGAATTAGTCATCGGATTCGCTCCGGTGGATACCTTAGTCTCACAAAAAAAAAGTTCCGTAAATTTTTGTTAAACTCTCTCCAATAAAAGAGAGAAAAAAATTATAGCGCCCTATAGATGACATGATTTTCTTCATGAAGGGAGTGCAGTTTCGTGAAGAGAAAAGCAAAATCTATTGAAGCTTTGACTGGGAAAATTGCCACTCGAAAGAACACTATCATCTTTAACCAAAGCACTTTCAACCTTCTCACGTTTGAATCCCATATTTCAGTTCGAGGCATTATTTTTGTACAGAGTTTGCTTTCTTAAAGATGTCTCTTGGTCATGAGGGATGTGGGGCCTCGGTCAAACACAGTCTACCAAACCCAAGGTGTTTCGTCCCAAAAGAACAAATCTTCATTTAATTTGAATCAGTGATTAGAGTAAATTGGAGTTTCCTTTACTAGAAAATGAGCCTCAAATATAATGCATAAAAGGATCATGTTTTCTTGTTGTGATTGTTTGGCAAGTTTTTATAATCCAAAGGGAAAAGAAAATGAGGTGGGCCCCTCTTGGTTCCTCCTTGTAAATGGATATGGATGATAGTTGAGAGGCCAACTCTAGACATGACCATGTGCAAGGGTCTCAACAATGATTAAATGTTTTTTCCTTCTGAAAATAAAAAGAATCTAATTATAAGTTGTTAATTTAACTCTTAGATTAATAATGCTAAATTGTATATTAATTTTTCATATAGGGATAAGAGCACTCTTATATTAGCAACACACACACGCATATTGAATCTGTGACCTATAAAGAGTAATAGATGCCATGTGAGTCAAGGCTCATTATTAACTATAAGTCACACACACACACACACACACACACACACATATATATATATATAACCATTAAATTTGTATTAATTGTCTCTTTAGTTAGCATGCTGATGACAATTGTTATTTATATGGCTTGGAGTTTGAAGAAATTAAATCTAAAAAGGTATAAAGGTTCAATGATATATATCTCACTAACACTGAAGAAGTATTTGTTTACAAATTTACATATTGATGTTGTTGAACGGCTACATTTAGAGGCAAGAAATTTCTTTTGACATGACTATTTGATCAAAGCCAGATCCAAGCATTTTCATGTTAGGGGTAAGAAATTACTTAGACATGCTTTCAAGTGCGAGAATTTTCAATTTTACGTATTTTACACATACTAAATAAATATAAATGGAGACACACACTTTAATTAATTTGTTGACATTTTATATACTGAAATTCATATTTTTAAAAAAAAAAAAAAAAGCAGAGAGAGATGAGGATGAGGAAAAGTGGCACAGTAGGTGCAAGCAACCGTGAGATTGAAGTAGGTACAATGCCTCTATATATATATATATATATAGGGGTGGAAATAAGCTAGGTTAGGTTAGGTTAGGTTTTGCCTGAATAGGCCTGGGCCTGTAACAAATATTCAAAGCCTGAGCCTGGGCCTGTGCCTGTATGTAAGCTATTTTTTAGGCCTAAGCCTGGGCCTTCAGAAGGCCTGATAAGGCCTGAAGCTTGTTTAAAAGCCTACTTAAAATGTAGAACTTTAAATAGCCTTTAAAGCCTATGCTGCAAAATTCATATCTAACCATTCATGCTTATATACAATCCTACATTATGTCTTAAAAGCCTAACACCTATTCTTATCGTAATATCAAGGCTTAGTAAGGAAAAGAAAATAATGTCTAGTGACAACACTTGTCCTAGCAAATATGAATAAGAAAAACTAATCTTCTGTTGACTAATGAGATATATTTTTAAAAATCGACTAAGCATAACAAATAACATGTAAAACTAGACTTTTACTTATTTTACTCTTTGCACATAAATTGAGACAAACTCCCCTTGTTAAGATTATAATATTTCATTTGACATTAAAATAAACTCATAACAATTTTTATGCTTTAGTAGAGGGCACAAATTAGGGGAGAGAAAGTGAGTTAGTATTACCATCTCGAGCGATCGAAGAGAAAAGATGTAGAGGTGAATGATTTATGCGAAAACAAGGGTTGAGTATAATGATGATGAAATATGAAACTTAAAATTAATATTAAATTGGTAAATTTATAAAATTATTTAGATGATATTATATATACTTATATAATAGTATAATTTTAAAAAAAAATTAACTAGGCCAGGCCTGTAGGCTTATAGGCTAGGCCTTATAAAAATAGGCCTGACCTGTTTATCTAAATAGGCCTAGCAATATCCCTGAGCCTGACCTATTTATTAAATAGGCTAGGCTAGGCCGTAGGCCCCTGTTAGAGGCCTGACCTATTTCCATCCCTATCTATATAATTAACGGAAGATGACGTGCAGGTCTCAAGGACCCAAGATAATTACAATAAAATCTCAAAAATCCAAAATAATAACCTGTTAAATTGTTTTTACCATATATTCAGTTATTTTTTCATGTTGTGGGATTTTTTTGTAATTATCTTTAATTTTTGGGATCTATGTGTCATTTTCTCTATAATTTAATGACATGAGATCGCTTTTTTGTCGGTATGAGTCGGCAGAGATTTTTTTTTTTTCCGGACAAAGTTGGCAGAGATTTTTGAAACGAGTCATTTCCTCTGTTGGCTAGCGAAAGAGGCCCTGTATTTGGACTCTTTGTGGTTTTGTTTTGTTTCGAAATCACACTCATTTCTGACTCATAAATTCCATTCTTCTTTTCTATGTATTTCATTTATATGGCAGTGTTGTTTCAACTTTCAAGACATTTCTTCTTTTTTTATTTTTTGCCAATAACTTTCAAGACATTTCTAATTATACACTTTGAGTTTCAGAGAGATTCACCTTGCCTCACCATGACTGAATGATTGGGATCCAAAGGGGAAAAAACAATATAACTATTCTAATGGTACCCTTTAATATAAATAATGTATTAAGACAGTTTAAAAAAATTAGAGTTCAGAATCAAATTATATTGAGGTTCCATATTTATAAAGTAAAACAATGACAAGGAGTTGTTCAATTGGACAAGGCCTATATCTAACACTCTTGTTAATGCTTTCATGCATGATAAAATTAGAGCTGGGAATAAGGGCTGGCCTTTCACGAGCTCAGGACTAAATGGGCTGGCTCATTTAACTTCGATTTCTGTAAAACTCCTAATTTATGAAGCCTAGCCCTTATATTATTGGGTCAGAGCCGGGTTCGCAAGCTTTAAGCTCATTTAATTAAAAACATTATTTTTTTTAAAGAAATAAAGTTGAAACAATAAATTCTTAATTTAAAACATAAATATCATTGAAATTAAATTACAAAGAAATAAAATTAAAATAACAAGGTACGGTGGATGAAAATTTCAACACTTTCCACATACATGATTACACTATCTCACGTGAAAACTATTACTAGTAGCCACATGGCAATATACTAATTTTTTTTTACAGGGAAAAATAATCTTTATAGGTATCTACACCTAAGAATTTATCCTAGGTGATGAGTGAAGTCACAACATAATAATTGGAGCAAAATTTAACTCTTTTTTTTAGGGGACTTGTATTTATACTATATACTTATTTATGTTTGCAAATTACAATCTTCATTTTAATTTAAATAAAATTCATTTTCAAGTTTTACAATCTAGTTATTATTTTACTTAAAATTGAGATACATTGTTATTAAAACTCATAAATTTTTAGTTAAAATCATTATCTAATATCTAAATTAACCTATTTTTTTAAAGTTTAAATGAATAAATCGTTCTGGAAAATCAAATAAATCAAACCATTTTATAAAATTTAATTTTTAAAAAAAGATAATAAAAACTAAATATTTGCAACAATATTAATAATATAAAAATTTTAGTATTACATAAACAATTTTTAAAAAATTAAAAATAAAAGGGCTTAAACTGATTGACCTTTTTAGGCTCGATTGCAATTTAGGGGAAAATTTTAAATCTAACCTTTGTGATAAAAGTGTCTAAATGGGCTAGCCCAACGGGTTTGACTTGTTTTCCCAACTCTAGATAAAATTGAAACAGAAGAAGATCTATTTAAATTTTATAAAGGAAAAATAGTCAATTTATAACCAAATAATATATCATAAAAAATCCTCCCTATCCCCTGCCATTTCCAAATCAATCCAAACAAAGGATAATTAAAATCCCCTCCCCTCCATTTAGCCAAAAAAATGTTATTGGCTGTGTTCTGTTTGTTTTCAATAAGATAAGAATGTTTTTACCTTGTTATGTTTGGTAGAAAAAAATTATAAAAGGAAAGATTAGATATATCAATTGACCAAACTATCCTCATAAGCAATTTTTTAATAGGAAAATAGGGGCAAAACTGGTTTTTCGTCTTTTATTCCTTTGTGTTCAGCATTTTCTATCAGATTAGCTAAAAAGTGGTCAACACATGTTCCATAAAAAAATGAATGGCAGAGGTAATGATTTTTTTTTTTTTTGACAACTAAACATTAAATTTCAAGGTCAGGCCCAATTCTTCAACTGTACGTAGGGGTGGAAATAGGCTAAGCTAAATTAGGTTTTGCCTAAATAGGCTTGGGCCTGTAACAAAGATTCAAAGCCTGAGCCTGGGCCCGTGCTTGTATGTAGGCTATTTTTTAGGCCTGAGTCTGGGCCTTCAGAAGGCCTGACAAGGCCTGAAGCCTGTTTAAAAGCCTACTTAAAATGTAGGACTTTAAATAGCCTTTAAAGCCTATGCCGCCAAATTCATATCTAACTATTCATGCTTATATACAATCCTACATTATGTCTTAAAAGCCTAACATCTATTCTTATCGTAATATCAAGGCTTAGTAAGGAAAAGAAAATAATGTCTAGTGACAACACTTGTCCGAGCAAATAGGAATAAGAAAAACTAATCTTCTGTTGACTAATGGGATATATTTTTAAAAATCGACTAAGCATAACAAATAACATGTAAAACTAGACTTTTACCTATTTTACTCTTTGCACATAAATTGGGACAAACTCCCCTTGTTAAGATTATAATATTTCATTTGACATTAAAATAAACTCATAACAATTTTTATGCTTTAGTAGAGGGCACAAATTAGGGGAAAGAAAGTGAGTTATTATTGCCATCTCGAGCGATCGAAGAGAAGAGATGTAGAGGTGAATGATTTATGCGAAAACAAGGGTTGAGTATAATGACGATGAAATATGAAACTTAGAATTAAGATTAAGTTGGTAAATTTATAAAATTATTTAGATGATATTATATATACTTATATAATAGTATAATTTTTTTTAAAAAAAATTTAAATAGGACTGACCTGTTTATCTAAATAGGCCTAGCAATATGCCTGAGCCTGAGCCTGACCTATTTATTAGATAGACTAGGCTAGGCTTTATGTAGGCTAGACCGTAGGCCCCTGTTAGGGGCCTGGCATATTTCCATCTCTGTACGAAAACTAAACAAAAACATGAGTGCCAGTTTTTTTGGGATACTAGGCCCACTTGATTCCAATGTAAAATAAATTTGGGCTTTTATTTTTAAGTTTGGGAGCCCAATTAAGAAATGGTTGGCGCTTTTAATAATTTGTAAAAGCGTAATTTATCATAAATTTTATAGTTGGAACATTTTTTTGGGACCTGAATAGCGGGAGCATTTCAATCCATATAACATGAAAAATGTTACCAATAGCACTTCATTTAACCCACTAATCCACTTAATTTACACAAAATTATGTCAAATAAAAACGATTATTACTTAATTAATTAATAAATAAAATTAGTTCATTCACTCTTGGGAAAATCCCTGATCAAGAATTTTAAAAATCCTAAAAAACAAAAAGATGTTTCGAATATTCATAATCTCATATCGATGTTAGACTCAAATTGTCTTTTTTGAAATTACAAGGAAATGACCCAATTGCCCTTTGGTCACACCACCCACCACCTAATTTTCCAAATCCTCTTCTTCCCCAAACACAAACTTACTCACTTTCTCCATCATTAGAGTCGGGAAATCGGGCCGAGCCCGTTGGGTAATCCCGTTTAAGCCTGAGCCAGTCAAGAGTCGAGCTTATGATTAAGAGCCCCTGAAGGAGTCGGGCCTATAGTAGGCTAACCCTTTTAGACTCGTTTAATTTTTTTTAAGTGTTTAGTTTAAAACTCATATTGTTTAGTGTTTAGTTTTTTATTATGACTTTACTTGCTTATTTGATTGTGGCTTGCAAACTTTGTGTGATTGTGGTTGTGAACTTCTGGTTGACTGGTGGTTGTGTTTGGATATTAGTTTTGGTTTAGACTTAAGTTTTAGTGTTTGGGTTTTGCTAAACATCGATAATGTTTGATGTTTTAACTTAGTTTTGATAATATTTATGTTTAAAATTAGGTATTTTAATCTTTGAGCATATAGGAGGAATATAAAAGGTGTTAAATAGACCGGCCCGCGGGCTTCAACTAAACGGGCTGGGCCTAACAATTTTGTACTTTTTCAAGCTTCCCTTTTTTAATTTTCTTTTTGTCTATCTATATTTTTAGTTGGCAGACTTCAAGTTTAAATTTGTCCTTAAACATTTATTGGATTTGTGTTTCGGTGCGTTATTTTCCTGTTTCATGAAGTCTGCTTGGATTGGACTTAGGTCTTAGTATTTGTGTTTCGTTAAATATGGATCATATTTGATATTTTAACTTAGTTTTGATGATATTTATGTTTTAAATTAGATATTTTAGTCTTCAGGCGCATAAGAAGCAAAAAACTTTTAAATGGTCTGAAGCTCGCGGGCTAGCCAGTCACGCCATCACCTCGATCGGGTGTAACATCCTTATTTTTGTTAGCATTTAGAGAAAGTTGTAGTTAAAGTTTTATTTAGTCAAAGAGTATAAATACTAAATTCATAATTTAAAATAAGTATCAAATTCTAAATATTTATCCCATGCAAAGGAAGAAATACAAATGAAATCCCTCCTTAAAATAATTATTTTAAATATATGAGCATGTGTGTCATGTAAAATCCTTTTTTTAGCACTTATAATTAGTTACAACCTATGATTTATATATTGAAGGAGTATATAATTAAGAAATAATTAGTAAATATTTTAAGAAAAATACCAAATTCCTAATATTCATTCTATACATTAAGAAAAAGAGTATGAATGGAATACCTCTTTAAACAAATTATTTTAAATATATAAGCATGTATGTGGGAATATATCTTATTATTGAAATAAGTAAAGAGAAATGTTTTAGGCGTCTGAATATTACTATTATTATTTTATTATTTTTTTAAAAAAAAATTATTTTAATGAGAGAAACAAACCCTAGATCTACTCTATATAAGATCTTGTTCACTTCACTCTAGACCTAACTCACGGCATGCGACATAGAGCCTCTACAGGTGCTCTTCTATTTTTTCTCTCATTCATTTTCTTGTTTGAATATATCTGCCTCACACTGATAATAGTCTTGTCAAACCTCATTTTCTTACTATCCTCTTATTTCCTATCGTCCAGTCTTGTCATAGCTCTCCTCCCCTCACTGTGCGTGATGTACATGATTTTAAAAAAAATTATTTGTGCCTCACACCCCTTTTCTTCATTCCAAACTATGTGTGTGTTAGTACATCATATACAAGTATTTCTTTTCATATAACCCTGTCTTCCTCCCTCTATGTTTGTGTGAAGTATGCAAGACCGTATCTCTATATACTTATTAATTGGTCTCTTTATAAGTGTGTGTTCGAGAGATGACAAAAAAAGCGATTATTTGCTCAAATCAAGGTTTTGTGACAAAATTATCCGAACACACGAAAAAAAGCTAAGAATCTCGTTTTTGGTCGAAACCGAGGTTTTGAGGGAAAAAAGCTATTCTTCAAAGAAGCTATTTTCCTTCACTTTTGAGCCAGATTTATTACTGTTGGGAGTAATTATTATCCTGCTACCCCTGTCCTTTTCTCTTTCCCTTTCTCGTCTTCCTCATTCTCGTCTTCTCCAATTTCTCGAGTGAAGCCGTCTTCCCTTTCCTTCTCCATTTCCCTTTCCAGTCGGCATTCTCGTCTTCGACCCTTAACAGATCCCATCTTCCCCTTGTTATTCCTATTCTCTTGCAGATCGGAAAAGTTTGGCTTCACGGCTTTGATCTTTCCTTTGTCCCTTTTCTTGAGGTGAACGGAAGCGGTGAACGGCCCAGTGGTGCTATTTTCGGTGGCTATATCTTTGTTGACGGAAAATCGCTTGTGAAATCGACGGAAAATCGCTAGCGAAATCTTGCCAGCGACTTTGTGAGGTTTGGCGACCCAGATCTTGTCGGCGACTTCGGTGGCTACTCATCTGTCTGTGGTGGTTGTGAGGTTCGGTGACTTCCTCCAGGTAAACATGTGTGGTGTCTGGTTTGTGGTGGTAGCTCATAGTTCCGTTTGTGTGTCATTTTCCTCTACGTCTGTTGTAACCCCCTTCACGATTAAGGCTGAGATTTGGTTCATAAACACGTAATTGATGTATAATTAGAGACCTTAGATGATTTTGGGACTTAAACAAAATCAAACTTCCCAAAATCATGGCTTACAAAAACTTTTACAAAACATATTCATGACGGTCTCATATTCACATCTCAATACTAAATGGCCTGTACAGGTTGATTTCATTCACAAATATCAGAGTATAAAGCAAATTTCCGACACACTCGGGTTCCATTCATTAATAAGGATTTTATAAAGGCACAAAGCCCACAATTCATTACCTTTAACTTGGGGATTACTTGGTGGATGCCGGCTACCCTACCCCAACTGGATATCTGGAGCCATACAGATGCAAGCGTTACCATCTCTCTTACTTTCGGAGGTCATCTAGGCTTGAAAATGACAATGAGACATTCAATTACTTGCATTCAAGTCTTAGGTGCACAATAGAAAGAACATTTGGGGTTTGGAAGAACAAGTTTGAAATCTTACAGAAAATGTGTAGCTATAGCTTTCCCACACAGGTTAGAATTGTTTGTGCGACGATGGCTATACACAATTTCATCAGAAGAACATTTATTTCTGATCCTGACTTCCGGCACCATGAATGAGAGGATACTTTGGTTGATGTCGATGCCCATGACACTATATACTCTTCAACAATACCTTCATCTGTTGCATCATCATCTGACATGGCTTCTCTTCGTGATTCGATAAGAGATCAAATCATTTATTATACGCAAGAGTAGTAGTCATGTATTGTTTTCGTATTTTTACGTACTCTTTTATTGACAATATTTTAAATGTGATTGTATCCATATCTTGACTTACTCTATTATTGACAATTAGGCTGAATTTGTACTTTGGTGTTTTGCAATAGATTAATTTCACTCCTTACTATGTAGAAAAGATTGCTTATTTTAACAACTTTTTTAATATACTTGTGTGTGTGTGTGTGTGTGTATTTGAGAGACTGGGCAGGAGTGGTAAACAAAAAACAAAACAGAATTTAAATACACGGACACACTTGCAAAAATAAAAAATATTCACAAGAATTTAATGAAGAATATTACAGTGGGTTTGACAAAACATAACCCGAGTAATGAAAGGACATGCAAATTAGTATAGTATCGCCTTCAGTATGTATGTTTGAGTTAATTTTGTAATTTACTATATAATTGACTAATGTTATAATTTTAAAATTTTTTCATTTTTTTATTTCATAATTGACAAATGTTATAATTTTAATTTTTTTTACAAATTAATTTCATTTTTTGTATTTATTATGCAATTTAATGTTAAATAATACTTGAAATATAATATTATCCTTTATATGTAATTATCACAAAAGTTAATGTCCTTTTTAGTCATTTGACAATGAAAAAAGCTATTTTAATCAAAACATCCAAACACTCTTATTTTATCAAAATCACTTTTTTCTCATAATCTATTCTCCAAAATCTATTCTTCACTTTTTCTCTAGAAGCTATTCTCTAAAAGCTAATCCGAACACACCTTAAATCTACCCATTGTTGATTGATGAATCATATTGACTTTTACTACTATTTTTTTCCTTCTTTCATTATTTGGGTTCAGTCTCTAATGCACTAGGACGGAACTGGCTACCATCCTTTTCTTCAAAAGAAAAGGATGTTCATTTTCTTCATCGGGGCCGTCAAATTAAGATCTCAACGTTGCAGATTTAATATATTATTAAAATATTATTTTTATAAATAATATTTTAATAATATATTAAATCTGGACTGTTGAGATCTTAATCCGACAGCCCCGAAAAGAAAAGGACCATCCTTTTTTAAAAATAATATTTTAATAATATATTAAATCTGGACTGTTGAGATCTTAATCCGACAGCCTCGAAAAGAAAAGGACCTTCCTTTTCTTTTAAAGAAAAGGATGGAACTAAGACGCGTGTCTTGTGAGATGAAATGAAATTTTCAGTCTCAAGATGAACCCATTTTGGTCATTCTAATAAGTATGAGATATATATATATATATATATGTATATATATGCATAAGATCCCATTTTAAATATTTTCTGCTTTTAAAAAAATAGGTATATATACATATATTTTTTATGAATAGCTTCTTTAGATTTGTTAAACCCATTTCACTATTTATTTTATGTATGTAGCTTGGCCTTCTTTCCTTCTTTTAAGTTTCTACCTTCAGTATAAATTTTTCCGAACATCAGGTTATTCATATCCTTAATTTCTCTACTACTTTCTTTATGCCAAGTCTTTATTTTTGTCTTTGTCATCAAATCATTTCTCATGTCATGTCTTGGGTCTTTCACTTTTAATCCAATCAAACATTTTATCCCTCATCTTTTTTTATTAACACACACACACACACACACACACACACACACACACATCAGATTTCACATGCCTCATGGCCTTCTTCACTTTGTAGCCCCGCACACGTGTGTGGGTGTGCGTGTGAAGACAATACGTGGGCTTGTTGGAGGGTAGCTTTAATATTTAGAATAGTTTTAGAGTAATTTTAGAATAGGAATGAATTGCATATTAATAGATATATTTGTGATTTCATAGACTCTTATTGAGAACCTTGGAGTAACTTTTTATAGTTATCTATAAGTTATGGAGTAACAGGTAACTCTGAATATTCTTTCATATGCTTGTGAATTGTGTATGATTGTGAATAACTATCTTTTATAAAAAAATGGACCGAATTACATGTATATATGTATGTATTATAAATTCCCAAGTAAGTAATGTTACATGTAAATTTCTTTATAACTCACTTTATCCACATAGTTAATAATTTAGTTATAATTAATATATTGTTGGATTATTATTTCCTTGTAGACATGTTTGAATATGTGATAATATTTTATACAACTGGAAGCATGATTTATTGTACCTTATCTTTTAATTATATTATTGGTGATTGAAAATAACTGTCATGGTGGTTACATTTGTGATGGGTTGGAGTAAGGAGGAATTTGTATGTTGAGATCTTTTACCACGTGGTATGCCATCACCCGGTGCATAGTGGATGGCACTTGTCAGGGCCCCTTCTTCCATGTGTTCCTTTGGCCGGGATTGCAATGGAGCTGTGGGACATGTGACACCTCCTTAGCTTTGTTCTTTTAAGGAGGGGAGCCTTAGTCCAGATTTAAGCTCTACACCTTTGGCCGGGTGTATTTTAAGAACTGGTGAGCTTGGGACAATCCAGTCAAATGGATGAGCTTCTGTTAGACTATGTGTTAGCCTATGGCTCTAGTCAGCAGAATAAGGATGGACGGTGATATAAGGGAGGGTGCATATTGCATACCGCATAATTGTATATTACTTGTTTTGATGAAAATAGAAGTTGGCATAATGATGATTAAATGTGACACATTTTGTATGAGGATTATGATATATATGCAATATACATGTAATCAGTTCCTTCTTTTAAATCATATGTAATTTGCTTGTATACAGTAAAAACTTTTAGTAGTTATTGAGACGTGGAATCTCATCCCTATATATTAACATTTTTCAGGTGTTTGTTCAAGTAGGAAACAAAGGAAGGCACCTATGGAGTGAGCCTTGAAGGCTCCTTTGTGCTTCTTGAGGACATGTTATATCGTTTTATTTTTCATGACCCTAAGACTTCTGCATTTTATTTTATTTACTGAAATAGTTTGAGGATTTGATTTAACATTGAGATATGGGCTTTATTTGAACTGATTTTGATCATTAGGATGTTAAACATCCTTATCGGCGATATTGAAATACTTTGGTTAAGTACTTGGTTGTTTAGTTTAAGGTGTTACATTGAGCATTCTAACACTTCAAAAATCTTCTTTAGATGGATTAGCTAATCTCTCGCTGCTTGGGGGGGTCAAATCTTACCCTAAATGCCGGAGGCAGATGCTTACAAAACTTGGAGACCCAGAACTGTAGATCTCTTTCATTTTGAGTTGGTACCCCATGCGATTCATGGTTCGGCTCAGTATGTTGTTGTGACTCCTCAGGTCGAGTCGACCCCTCTTCTGTTTCCCCCCAGTTTATTTCTTCTTGTGTCGATGGTTCCTTCTCTTCATTTTGTTTTGGTTTCACCTCTCGAAGCTCTTCCCTTAATTCATAGATCATATCTCGCTGTTCCATTAGTATGCCCATCATTTGTTGTATGGGATGAGGTGGGTTGTGATTTATCTCTTCTACCTCCGATTCCACACGTCTAATCTTTGGTCGAACCATTGTTCTTTTTCACTATCACAAATGATTTGTAACATCAACATCACATTGAATGTATACACCTATTCCTTAAAACTCATATACCAGCAAATAACATGAACATATATGTGTATACTACAAACAATCATGGGTCAACAACCATCACTAAGACAAAGAACTCTTGCAACTACCCTAGCAACAACCTACCCTTGTCAGGAACTTTAGGTCTGATACTAAAAATGTAACCCCCTTCCTTGAAAGTTGTGAATATAGTTTGAAAAAGTGTCATAAAGTACATGGGAGACCAACAGATAATTTAAACCTCAGTACACGGATGACAAGTTATTACTTAATCCAATTCTTCTTAATTTAAACACTCAAGTTGGTTATTATTAGAAACATTTAATCAAATCAACTAAGAAGTTAAAGTGGTCAACAACCTTAAAGACCAATTTCTAACCTCAGAGTTCAACAATATTACGTTATGCTATTACATCTTCAATTTTCGCACAAGAGGTTAAATCTGCCTGAATTTTTCATCAACTTTGAAAAATCATATCTTTATGTACAAAAATTGAATTATAGTGATTCCAAAGGTTATGTGACCTTTATTTAGTCTATTTTTGAGGAAAAATACCACCCATAGCCAGTTGGATGCACAATATTCCCAGAATTGTCATTTATTGCACACTGCTATAATTCAACCCAGTTTTCATGACCTAACTTCAAAAATTCATAACTCCCAGTGTACAAATTGAAATGATGCAAATGACCTATCAAGTTAAAGCTTGATAAGTCTAATTTTATTCTGGAAAGTTTCACCTTCATTGAACATCATTTGGTTATACAAAAATATCACATAATCAGGGTACATCACTGGAATCTTGTTCGGGCAGAAAATCTAGTTTTACATTGAGTTTTAATGACCAAAAATTCACAACTGGGGTTATTCTCATACCCTTTTTTTGTGCAGAACATAATGGTCACATCAAAATGACCAAATTTTACTCTTTCTACATGTCCTATTTTGGGCAGAAAAATCAACAAAATTCCAGAAATTACCAAACTTCTAATTTGAGCATTAAACTTGTGTCATATAGTTTCTAATCATCATAAAACACCAAATACATAATCAAAACATTATGATTTCTCCAAACCCTAATTTGGACAAAATCAAGGCAGAATTACATATGTCAAAATACTCATTCAACCTACACAACCCATAGCTTAAATTGAAGCTGATACTCACCTCTTGCTTCTCCTTAGGTTCTTTCTTTGATTCTACAACTTTTATTCCTGGAAGATGACTTAAAGCACCTCCTTTTGAAATTCTAAAATCATAGAAATGAAGCTCTCATCAAGAGGAACAATGTTTATGAAGGACACTTGAGCCATAGATGAGGTTAAGAAGGTGAAAATCAAGAAGCTCACCTTCACCTTACTTCTTATTTCTCTTTCCTCTTCCTTGAGCATAGCTGACTTGAGAGTTTGAAGAGAGAGTGTAAAGTAATGAAATGAGATATCTTCAGCCCCCCCTTATGCCTTAGGCGAAACTTGAGAGGAGAGAGGGAGTATTAATTGTTTGACTTATCAATTTACCATGGTTCCTTGAAAAAGCACTTGTAGGTGGGTTAGGTTGTAACCCCCTGACTTTAACCACGTAATTATAATTCAATAACACATAATTAAATCGGATTAGAGACCATCGGATGATTTAAACTCATTTTTAATTGCTGTCTCATAACGTGATTTTCGCAAAGTCTTTAAAATTTTCTTTCCTGTCCTGGTCTCAATTTCCAATGTTCGAATATAATTACCTGTGCAGTTAATATACATTCAATCATATCAGAGTGTATAATCAAATCCCCGGCAACTCCCGCGTTCTATACATATATAAAATGAGGGTTTATAAGTATCCATTAGGGGATTACACAACCAAAATCGAATATATTATTCCTAATTCAAAATATACAGTAATCCCAAGTTCAAAATACATAACCAACGTCTCCAATTCAACTATATACCCCTAAGGGTCCTAATTGCTTCAGGTTGGCCTCTTCTCTTTTGAGCCACACGCCCTGTCTGAAATGTTAGTCATAGGAAAGAATGAGATTCGAGAGAATCCCAGTAGTAACAAACCACTCACACAATGCATAAATACAAAGCATGTATATAAATCACAACCAGCAACAGCAGCAGCAATCTTAAAGGTATATGGTTTTCACCACAAACGACAGCACTCACGGCTGTATGCACAATACGATAGCTCTCGCTGTAATCATAATCATGACAGCTTACGCGTAATCACAATAACGACAGCTTGCGCTGTAAACGACAGCTATCACCAGCTGTAACCGCAGCAGCATCAAAGATTCATCACAGAACAGTGATAACACACACATACAGAGCATTACACATAGTATAAGAGAGAGAGAGTCACTACCTGATCCTTTCCTGACGCTCTTCGGTACTGCGGGCTCACGAGGATAGCAAATGTCAAATCCTGTAACCAAGTTAGGGACAACCCGTCAATCTCTTTTCCAAGTTCTTATCTCTATAATACTTTAAGTTGGTTATCATTTGAACTCTTTAGGTGACTATTATGGGTCTAAATGTATGCCTAAAGGGTTAGAAGAAACTACCTCGAAGACCCTCATTCTTAGAAGAATTTCTGAATTTTGGGCTGGCTCACTTGAGTGAAAGAAGTCTCACTCGAGTGACACCCCCCGGCAGCACTAGAGCACAAGCGAGTGAACCTCAGAAAGTGTTTGCCCGAGAGCAAACCCTGATATATCACACACTCTCACTCGAGCACAAGAGGCTCCACTCGAGCAGCTACCTCAGGAGCACTCGAGCCCCAAGGAAGTGAGACCCCGCAAGTGACTACCCGAGAGTGACCCATCCTTCCAACCACAAGTGCACTCGAGCACAACCCTAGTGCTCGAGTGATCTCTCAATGTTCACGAGTGCCCACGCTTACTCTTAACAATCCACCCACGAGTGATAACCTGAGACGCTTACCCATAACACCAGATGCACTCACACTCGAGCATGCCCTTGCTCACTCGAGCATGTTCATACCTCACTCGAGCATGTTCATATTTCACTCGCAAGTCAGGAAGCATGCTCGCGATTTCTGCCTGAAGACCTTCCCAACTACCCAGAATTTCACATCATGCTCGAGTGAGTTCTTCCCTCACTCGAGTGATGTGTATCAGATGCCAAAACGCAGAACTGATATGGTTTTTCCCAGAATTAACCAATTGAACTCCAATGGTTCTATAACTCATACCACAACTCCTTCTTACTTGTTTTAACACCAAGGACCCATTGGTAAACCCAAAACAACCAATTCCTACTCAAACAACAAAACCTCATCTCTAGACCACAAATTCACCAAAACCACAATTTAGCAACCTTCCTCTTTTCAAATCCAAACCAAAACCATCAACATTCATACACTATTTAACATCTATTCTACCATCAAACTCTACCCAATTCATTTCTTCTAACATCACAAGAAATCAGGGCATAAATCCAGAATTTGCAAAACTAAACCAAAAGTCATAGCATTTGCACCAAACTTCATCAAAAACTCACCTCTTAAACTTGCTGAAATCAGAACTTTGATTCCTCAACTTTCAAATTCCCTCAATTTGCCACACACCACAAATCAAAAGTCTGAAAACATGGAAATAAAGCTCTTGACCTCTTGTACAACATTAATGAAAGACACTTGAGCATATGAAGGCATTAACTTACCAAAACTCAAGCTTTTCTCTTTCTCTTTCCTTAGCTTGTTCAGCGAAAATGGAGGAGGATGAGAGAGAAAATGAGATATTGATGAAGATGATCACATTTCCCTCACATATACACACATAAACCGACTAGGGAGAGAGAGAGGGAAGAGAAAATAGTTTGAAAGTTTGACTTTAATCCAAGGGTCCTTATTTTGACACTTGGCACCATCTTGTTTTCCCCTACTATGATTTCACATACATTGGCATGCACAAGATTCCACCTCTTGGTCTTTCAATCTTAGCCATTAATCTTGATTACCAAGGAGTGTTCTCAATGGTATCTAACCAGTCAGTCGGTAAATTTACAGTTTTGCCCCTGATTATCATAATGCACAATATATACTTCAAAAGTGCTCAATTAATATTAATTACATCACTTTGAAGTTGCTAATCCTTGGTCACAATCCAGGATATTACATAGGTTAAGTGTTTGAATTTTTCCTCTTTCGCTTTTCTCTTTGAAATCTGACCGTGGTACATCATGTGAAAAGGTAAGGTTTGCAATTAATTCAGCTCTCTCTATTTCCCTTGGTGTCTTGATCAACACTGGTGACTAAAGGTGAAAAATATTTTAATTGTAAAAAATATGTGACACATACTTGAGATCATCATCTTTTTGTTTCTTTATTTCCTTGGCAATGAAATTTCCACCTAAATATGGTTCTTGAATGAGCTAAAAATTGTTTCTTAAATTCTCATGGTTTTTACCTCCTCTTATAGTACTTTTAGCATGGTATATTTGACGAAAGTCAAAATGCCTCCATATGCTTTGATTGTGAGCCAAATATCATTTCCTCTTACCTTTCCTTTATGTTGGACGAAATATTACTCAAGAAGGGACGAAAATGTTGACCAATTTACTCTTCTTGCTTTCTTTATGTCTAGCCATAATTTTGACTTTTCAACCTCTCTTTTTGAACTTGTCTCTAATAACTTCCAAAAGACACATTTTTTTAAAATCAATTATTCATCTTCTCTTTCCTTCTCATGTCATACGAAATCAAGGGCCTTTGGGAGAGAATAATGATCTCCCAAAATATTCCCATTAGACTTTGTTATCACAATTAAATTTTAGATAATGGGTTTTAGTATTTTTCACTGTTAATTCACATCATAATGCACACTTTATTCTTTAAAAGTGTTTTTTAACATTAGTTATATTCTTTTCTGGAGTCATTGAGCTCTTATACATGTTTTGGGACATTACAGCCATCATGACATTGAACTTTGAAGAACCAAGAAATCTTCAGGCAAAAAGAACAAGAACCCAGCGATCTTAACTTGCTTTCCTCTGCCCCAAAATTGCAGAAGCATAGTATTGAACTACCCAGATTTCTTCAGTTAAAAAGACAAGAATCCAGCAATCTTATTTACAGCCCGAATGAAATAACCAGAAGGATGGAGTAATCCAAAGAAAATTTTCCAGAGTCTCATCGCCGCCATTCTTTCTTCAAGACCTGCAAGCAAAAAATGATAGAGCTCGAGCATGCGTCCTCATCAAGGTCTCACCACTGCTTGTACACCCCTGACTGTGTCTCTGTCTCATAAACACTCTTCCCCCAATCAGTGTTCCTCCAGACATCGCAATACAAGAACAATCTCCAAAACTTAACAATAGTTGCATATTAGTTGAAATTTAAATGCACATCCGTTGTAGATTGAGTTCACCGATGAACATACTAATTCATCGACTAGAATAAGCAAAGACCCACTTCGAGGCAATTGCAAGAAAAACCCATTTTGTGCTTCCAGAAGTTGAATACCCACAAAATTAAGCATAAGAAAAACCTCACACTTGAGTTTGTTGTGGAAAGCATCCTAGAAATTTCCTTTGATTTCTCAAATTTAATTAATCAACGAAACTCAGTGGCTTGGTGTGCATGCAAATGACATTATTCCAGAAAACCATTCTTACGAAGAAAAAGAATCTAACAAACCAGGGTTGTTCGAATTTGTCGAACAATGAAATTAAGGGGACATTACTTGATCTGTTTGCCAAAACTATCTCAACCCTGTGGCAGTTTGAAGCAAACGTGAACGGCGAAGGAATAAAAGGTGGATTGGCACGAATTGAAGCAGGATTGCGATGAACCCTTAAAGATTGAAGGGTGTCGATGAATAGATTGAAGGACCACCATTAGAGGAGTTCGTTCGATTAGAGCACTTGGAACTAGTAATACGCTCGCTAGAGACGTGATCGGCATCATCACCGGTGCCGAGGGTGTTGGGGACGGCGACGTTGCGGATTTTGATGAATCGGCGTCTCATCCTCCGGCCTTCTCTCCCCTTCCCTCCCCATAAATTTTGCAATATTCTCATCACTGCCCTTATCTTCGTTTATTTTTAAAATAATTTCTTCACGGAAATATCTCGTTCAGAAAGCCTTGGTCGCCTCCGTTGTACGATTTCACTCTAAATCTTTTCTCCACCATATCATCGAACATGCACTCGGACTGTGCGATTACAATCAACCCAGAATTGAACAGTGAGAAATCATTTGGCGAGGCTGAGAGTTAAGGGCAAAAAGAGATCAAAATCAATGAATATGACTTTGTCATATTCTGTAAGCGTCCATAGTTGCAGCTTATTGTAATTCCATCTGTTATATGAGTTTTTTCTGGCGAAGGGGTCAAGGATGCGTTCGATGCGCTTGATCTTCCAGCCAGCAGCTTCAGGGCCTCTTCCAACCAAGGCTTTCTAGTCGGAGTGTGAGAATATGGTCTTTTAGGCGACTGCTACTCTCATTTAAGCACTGACAAGTGATAACATTTGAGCGTCTATTTTGGAGAAAGAATTATATGATTTTTTACATTTAAATTTAGATTTTAAATTTAACAATCTAACCACAAAGTGATTGCAACGTGCCCTGTTCATCTTGTTGAGCAAAGCTTGTGTGATGGTATTAATACCGAGAATAACTAGCTATTATTCGAAAACTTAACACGAGAGCGAAAACCAGAATAACTAAGGAAAACTTTCCTTTAGAGAGAGAAAAAACTTTCCTTCTCCCATCTGGAGAAGAGATATTATCCTGTGAGTTTAGTGTTCATACTTCTTGCCGTTAATCCTTATCTAGAGTCTCCGGTGTCTTCAACAGCTACTGGGGCGGTGAATCATCATGATTAAAACACCTTAGCCGCCCTACCTATATCCTTCTTCCTTGTGCATCCGTCATTTAGTTTATTGGGGATGGTTTTACTGATTTGATTAAGGAGATTATTTTGCTTCTCATTTGGATGAAGAGAAACATGATTATTCACAAAGGAAAATTCTCCAAGCCAGAAGACGCTGTTAAGGAAGTTAAGGATTCCAGATCCTTTTCTAATATTATGTTCTCTAACTCTTAAGTCTCCAGAGCTAGCTTATATCAAGGAATTTTTTACAGAGGAGCGTAAGGATTGGAGCATTTTGGTTAGGAAAATCAAGGGAAAAAATTTACTGAATGCCATGGAACAATGAGTAAAAAACCGGATCGGACCGGCCGGTCGGACCGGAAAACTGGTGAACCGATCTCCAGGCCGGTCCGGTCCACTGCTGGAGAGGGGGGAGGGGTCGAACCGGGTTGGATCGGCGAAACCGGCGGGCTGAGCGGGTCGGCCGGGCGGGAAATTTTTTTTTTTAAAACGGGCAAAACGTCGCCGTTTTGGGTCATTCTGGAGCAGGCAAAGAGGGCGACCCGACCCGACCCGACCCGAAATACCAACCCGACCCGACGTTTTTGCCTTAATCGAATTGGGGTGCATTCTGCTTCTTCGAATCTTCATCTCCACCACTGCCAGGCGCAAACTGAGAATGAGAAAGTGAGAATCTGAACGAACTTCGACCTTCGGCTGATCTGAACTCTACTGCCAGGCGCGAACCGAGAATGAGAAAGTGAGAATCTGAACGAACTTTGACCTTCGGCTGATCTGAATGACCTTCGACCTTCGTCTCCACTGCCAGGCGCGAACCGAACCGAGAATGAGTGCGTGAGCGGCGGTTGGCGACCTTCGACCTTCGGCTGATCTGAACGAACTTCGGCGAGTTGCGAGCTGCGACCTGTTTAGGTTTTTTTTTTTTTTAATTTTGACTTTTGATTCATTTCTTGTTGGCCTTACGTCTGTTGTCACTGTTCTCAGTGTTCTGAATCCGATGAGCTGCGATTTTAGGTTCATTGGATTTCTATCTGTGCTTTGAAGTTGTATAAAAAAATTGTTGTTGTAATGTCTCTGTACATGTGATGTATAAAAAAATTGTTGTTGTAATGTCTCTGTACGTGTGATAAAATAATAATAAATTGCTGTTGTATAAAAAAACATTCAACAGATATTCTGGGACTTTGTATCTCGCATAATGGCTTATGCTTGGACATTAGTGAATATGCAATCAAGTGTAATTGCAGTAGAGGTGATGTTGCTGTTTTATTTTGGGACATTAGTGAATATGCAATCAAGTGTAATCGCATAATGGCTTATTCTGGGACTTTAAGTCATACTTACGTGGAAGTGATGTTGCTGTTTTATTTTGTTATCAACTCTTGAACACGCCTTGTTTGTTATTTTCTGCTAGCTGTTATTTTGTTCTTGAACACGCCTTGTTATTTTGTTTGCTATTTGTGTTCATGCTTGTCTATTTTGTTTTCTTGTCTATTTGCCTTATTTGTTGTTCCATATGACTTGTTTGCTTTTATTACACCTCCCTTTACTGCTTATTTGCTTCAAGGACTTCATTCTAAAGCATGTACGTTTGGAATCACAGTTTCCATATGTGCCAAATTTAATGCCAATATAGTGATATAGAACTCGTAACTACCTTAACTTTTTTTTAATTAACTTGTTATTGAAACTTTAAGTTTGTTTCTTTGTTGTTGCAAGGATGGATATATCTAGTTCAGGAAATGAAAATGTCACTCCTAGTGCTAATACTGAACCTGATACTCCTAATACCGAACCTCACACTTCCAATTCCAACACTAATCCTACTTCTACTCCCAATACCACAATTCGTGGTAAAATTGATCCAGCATGGGCACATGTTGCCTTAAAAAAAGAGGGGACACAAAATGTATACACATGCCTCTTTTGTGGTAATAGCTATAGAGGAGGAGGCATAAACAGAATGAAGCAACATCTTGCTAGTGTGTCTGGTCAAATTGCTTCTTGTAAAAAGGTTACTTCTGATGTGCATTATAGGATTGCAGAGTCTTTGAAAGAAAGTTCAAAGAAAAAGTCCGTTGAAGATATAAGAGAGGAGGAAGTTCAAGAAGAAGAGGTTGATAGTGTATCTAAGAAGAGGAAACATCCTGGGACGATGGATAAATATTTCGCTCCTAGGACAACTCCTGGAGCTCAGCCAACCATCAAGAGTGCCTTAGCATCAAAAGAAGCACAACACAATATGAAAATGCTTATTGCTGAATGGGCTATAGTCAACTGTATTCCATTTAAAGCATTGGAGTGCCCTTTATTTCAAAGAGCTGTATATGGAATGTGCTCTATAGGGCCTGGGTTTAAAGGCCCTAGTGCTTATGATTTAAAAACCAATTTGTTAAGAGATTGGAAGAAGGAATGCCAGTTACTCATTCATGGTCATAAAGCTAAATGGAAGCAAAACGGCTGCACACTTATGGCGGATGGATGGACTGATGTGAGACAACGGACTTTGATAAACTTCTTAGTTTATTCTACCCACGGAATGGTGTTTGTTAAGTCTGTTGATGCATCAGACTTAGTCAAAGATGCTAAAACTCTATTCTCGCTGTTTTCTGAAGTGATTGAGTGGGTTGGTTCGAAGAATATTGTCCATGTGGTGACTGACAATGCTGCCAACTATGTGGCATGTGGAAGATTGATCAAGGAGAAATATAAAAATATTTATTGGACTCCTTGTGCTGCTCATTGTTTAAATCTTGTATTGAAAGACATTGCAAGCATGCCTCATGTGTCGGACATTGCAGCAAAGGCATCAAAGATAACGGTATTTGCTTACAATCACATGATATTCTTGTCTTGGTTGAGGAAGAGGACGGGTTGGAAAGAAATTGTACGTCCTTGTGCTACAAGGTTTGCCACTACCTTCATTACATTGCACAACATTTACATGCATAAACATGACTTGCAAGCCCTTGTTGTCGATAAGCATTTTGTGGACCATAGGCTATCTAAGACTACTCCGGGAAAAATTTTTAGTGCAATCATATTAGATAGCCGGTTTTGGAATGAGTGCTACCAAATTGTGAAGATTGTAACTGCTCTGATAAAATTGTTGAGAATTGTTGACTTCGATGAGAAGCCCTCACTTCCATATGTTTATGAAGGCATGCAAAGGGCAAAAAGTGGAATTAAGGAGATGTTCAAGAGGAATAAGGATCATTACAAGCCCTACACAAGTATCATTCAAGCGAGATGGGATAAACATCTGAAGACCAATCTCCATGTAGCTGCTTATTTATTGAACCTGGCATTCGTATATGGTCCAGCCTTTGTTCACAAGGGAGGGTTAATGCAAGCTTTGATTGACGTGGTGGAGGCTAACTCAGATGAAAATGTTGATTGTTATAAGGTAATGAAGCAAGTGACGTTATATCTTGATGGCAACGAATCTTTCAGTAAAGAGACATGCAAAAAAGGGGTTGAAAAACTAGATCCTTGTAAGTAATTAAGTATTTATCTTTATTGTTTAATATTCAATTAACAACATATTCATTGATTGTAACTAATATTATGTATATGTTTTATTTTGTAGATGAATGGTGGATGTACTACGGCTATTCAGTTCCAGAATTGCAACGTGTTGTAACACGTATTCTTAGGCAAACATCTGCTTCTTCTGGTTGTGAGCGAAACTGGAGCTTATTTGAGCGCATCCATACAAAAAGGAGAAATAGATTGCAGCATCAAAGGCTGAATGATTTGGTTTACACTAACTATAACTTGCGATTAAAGCATAGGTAATTTTAGATATTATGAAAAATGCTTTTAATTAATATGGATTAAGTTTTAAATTTTAACTGAAATCATTTGTCATTGGAAAATTGAAGGAGTGTATTGAATAAAAAGAAGCCAAGTTATGATCCCATTGACTATGAGTCCATTGATGAGGTGGACTTTTGGGTGACGGAAGAAGATCCCATTCCAGAATTTAATGATGAAGATGCAGAAAATCTTGAAAGTGTTCTTAATAATGAAGGCGTTGCACTTTCATCAACTTTGGATAGGATTAATGAAGGTTTATATAATTATATGTCCTATTAATATCCTGATATCCTGTTACTAATTTATTATCCATCCATATAATTATTTGTTATACGTAATCATTGATATTAATTATTGTTGTCCATTTGGATAGGTGACGAAGATAGGGACATTCCCGAACCCCCGGCTTTGAATGATGATGTCACTACTATTTACCCTTTTCCCAAATCCAGTACCTATTGACTCATCTCCAATAGATCAGCTTGATGAGTTGTAGAGTTTGTTGAGTGATGATTTACTCATTTGGCTATGGTTGATGGATGATGTTATTGGCTATTTTTGTGACTATTTTGATGCTATTGGCTTGTTTGATGAATGATGATTGATATTGTTATGTTTTGACTATATTTTGATGTTAGTTATGGTTTTGCTTTAAAGAACTAACTAGGTATTTTAACTATTTTGATGTTGGTGATGACTTATGACTCATGAATGTTGATTATTTTGTTATTGTCAATTAAATTATAATATTTTAATATGACCAGTTCGACCACCGGTCCGACCCCGGTTGACCCATTAACCCTTGAACCTGTGCCGTGACTGGTTCATTGACTGGTCCGGTTTTTCGTTCCTTGCCATGGAATTATCTTCCTAGATGGGGCTGCTATTCATCATTTTGTTTGGAGAAGGAAATTTGCAGATCCTTGCTTATTTTATCTATTATGCTGCAGATTAGGTTTAACTTGGATAGTAAATTCAGGTTTCTCTCTTTTTAACAATCAAGGAGATTATAGGTTCTTTGTGTGGAGAAGATGTTTTTCAAGGAGTGTGTTTGGATTAGCTTTTAGAGAATAGATTATAAGGATAATAGATTTTGGAGAATAGATTCTGGAGAAAAAATAGAGAATAGTTTCTGAAGAATAGATTTTGAGCAGAATAGCTTTTGGAGAATAGATTATGAGTAGAATAATGATTTAGGAAAATTGTGAAAAAATCCCTCATTGCCAACTTATTTACCAAATGGGACCTTCGTATGCAGATTAACTAATTTTTCTAATATAATCAAATTAGATAAATAGGTTTTATAAAATAAAAGGGAGTATTAAAATTTTAAAATTCTTAAAAAAAAGGGGGATTAAAGAAAAATTGGTGAAATTCAAAAAAAGAAAAAGAAAAAGAAGAGAGAGTGTGTGGTGTGGGGCCCACATTAATAAAAAGGACCAATTAGAGTGAGATGTGGGGTCCACATATGGAAAAAAGCAAAAAAAATTAGATTTTCTCAAAATCATGGTTTTGAGATCCAAACCATGGTTTGAGAAAATTTGAGGTGTTTGAATGATTCTTGCAAAACTATGGTTTGAGCTCAAAACTATGGTTTGGGAAAATTTTTGAGTGTTTGGATGATTTTTTCCCAAACCATGGTTTGGACTCAAAATAGCTTTTTTTTAAGTGTATCCAAACACACTCAAGATCTAGGACTCTTTCACCATTTCAAATAGGGTTATGGAAAAAGATATTTTACTCTTCCTTCATCACTTTTCTTCATGCAGTGTGTTAGTTCTGTCCATTTCTTCTTTTAATTCCTTTCCAAATACCTATTGTAGTATTTCTTTTTGTGATTTGTAGGATTAGAGTATTGTAAACATTATCATTTTATTTTTAATATATATAATTTTGACCCTTCATCATAAAAAAAAAACTAGTTATTATTCATATTCAAAATCCTATTTTAAATGGGGAAAATCCCATTAAAAGACAACTGAATTATTCAAATTCTAATTTAGGTTGTTGAATTCAACAAGCTCTAAATCAAGTTATATGACCTAAAATATGATTTTAGAATTTAATAATTTAACTTTATTACCCCACATTTAATTCCAACTGAATTAAAAAATAATCCTATATGTAAGCTATATGTCACTTATCCATCTCTATCATTTTAATTTTTTACAAAAATATGGGCATATTAATTATGGTCTCCTATGAGCTCTCCTTAAGCTTTACACTAAAAGCTTCAAAACAAGAGCACGGGGGAGAAGAAGAAGATGATGCTGAAGAATAGTGATTTTGATTGTTATTGTTATTATTATTTGCCACCACTAGGAAGTTGTTTTTAGCGTTTCTACCGCTCATCAAAATGGTTGCTTCATCGTATGCTTGTGCTGCTGCTTCTGCAGTATCAAATGTCTCCTGCCACAAGTACCTTTCTTTTCTTGTATTTTTTTATCAACTTTTTTTCCAATATTCACATACCACAGATGAATTATAATTAATGAGTTTGTATTTTTTTCTAAAAATTTAAAATAATTGAGATGGATGAGAGACACCTACGTTACACATCAGATTATTTTTTTGATTGAGTTGGAATCAAATGATGGGTAATAAAGTAAAGTTATCGAATTCTAAAATCCTATTTTAGGTTATATGACCTAATTTAGAATTTGTTAAATTTAACAACCCAAATTAAAATTTGAATAATTCAGCTTTCTTTTAGAAGGATTTCCCCTTTTGAATGTCCAGAATTTAGGGGGAAAATTAGAAATAAAAAAACTGAATAATTTTACTAATGCCACTAAAAAAAAATATATATCGATTGACAAAATTAAGCTTTGTGGTTCAAACATAAAATTTGTTAATTTGACTTTTGAAAGTATATTATCATATCAATAAGAGATAAGAATATCATTCTATAAGTTTTTATATACATATTAACAATATGTTGAGATGAGAGTGAATTTTCATAAATTATATAATTTATATTGAGGTGTAAACTAATTTAAATAATTTATATAAGTAAAAATATATAAACTAACATATAAGGGTAAAATGATAAATTAGATATTATCTCCCCTCCCATCTCCTTTTGAACCAAACAAATTATCATTAAAACACCTTCCCCTTTATTTCCCTTTAACCAAATCAAACAAGGTAACCTCCTGTCATTTCCTTCCATCCTCTCCCTTCGAACCAAATAGGCCTTTAGGGTTGAGGTAAGGATATGTTTGGCATTTCCCACATGATTGAGCCACCTCAACATAACATGGGGCATAATATTTGACAAGTTCAAAAATAATATCACCAACTCAATGTAATTTGGTCAACTAATGGTTGACCGTTTAAGTGTTTGTTTGGCTCAGCAGTAGAAACTACTTTTCCAACGTGATTTACGGTGTACGAAGTAAGTATGTGAGAGGAGTTTTATCTCGACTTACGTGAGCATGCTTCTTGAACGCTGTTGAGAATATCAACTTTAGAAATATTAATTAATTATTATTATTTGGGATATCGTTAGTATTTATTAGGGTTAACTATGAATATTATATTTTAGGAATATATCTTTAAGATATTATGATTTAATTTGATTTGATTATATTATGATTTGAGTTTGTCTATTCTTGCATATATAAAGGCCTTCTTGTACTCTCTTTTATCTTAAATATCAATAATATTAGTATTTTTTTTCTTGTGCTTCAATGTGATTATTCAATCTCAACACCTATTGCTATGTTTTTACAACTTCTGGGGTAACATTACTCGGATAAAAGGTTCTAAGGCAAAAATGTCATTTAACCCAAACTTTTTTATTCACAAGGGTTTTTTTTTACCTGGAATTCACAAGGTTTCTCAAACCTTTGTTTAATAGGAGGATAAAGTTCTCCCTGACTTACGCAATAAGTTAATTGTTGTCGCCACCCTACAATCTCCCAAAATCATGGAATCACAGGGGTGACGTTGGCATGATGAGATGCTACTTGTGACTCCATTAAATCACCCGATAAATAAGGGATATTAAGAAAACTGTGAAGCAAAATGAATATAAAAGTAAAATATTTATACATATCTTTAATATTTGTGATGAGAGATTTTAAAATAATAGTATCATATTGTAAGAAACTTTGGAAAAATAGATTCAGGGTAGAAGAAACCAAACCAATTATCAAAGCAGACATAAGGGTACAAATACTAGAGAGCACAGAACAGATTCGAAAGATTTGTGTGAGGCCACCAAATCAAATCCATTTTATTTATAAATTCAACTTAAAGACTCAATTTTTTTGGTTAGATATTACTTTAAATATCACTTTCTATGTCAAAAGATACAAATCCTGATGATATCTAGACAAAATCAAAAGGAAAATTTCACTATACCACCTTTGTAGTCATTTAATATCAAAGAGCCCAAAACTTTCTAAGATTTCATTGCACCCATGTGATTAAATTGAAATTAAAATTTGTGTGAAAAAACAATCATGCCCTTACTCTACTAATCAAATATGATTATTTACGAGACATATGTGGGAATGTAAAAGTCAAATATGCTTATTTAAAAGACAAATAAGTGAAACTATAATATGGCCATGTACAAGACAAGGAGCATATTCACAAGAATACATGCTATTTACAAGACATGTGTGGGAATTTCTAAGTCAAATATGCATATGTAAAAGACACATGTGGGAATTTATAAGACCATCTTGGCCATGTACAAGATAAGGACATAAATGTCTTTTCAGCCAAAAAAATTAATTTCAGTTTAGTCGTAAGGACTAAAATGAAGTTTCAAAATTTTTCAGAGGTTATTAAATATTAAATGGCTACATAATAGGGAATCCACATTCCCTGCTCATCCAAAAGATGAGCAGGGAGACAAAAGAATCCCTCTCGTTGTCAACACGTGGGTCCTATGCATGCTACTCTATTGCTCTGCTAGGGCTCATTTTCAACTTTGCTTGGCTTCACCACCGAGTAGTGGATGGAGTTTTCTTCTGTGCTCTCTGTCGCCCACTGCGACAGAGATTAAAGAGTGGGTCTTTGGCTCGTTAATTGTGATAGGGGATGTGAGGTATTGGGAGGCTTATGGAAACAGGAAGGTCATTAGAAGGCGGGGCTTCGGCGACAGAGGATCTGGAGATGTTGTAACGTGGGAAGAGAAGGATTGGGTGTGACAAGTGTGAATTTACGAGGAAGGTGTCAAATCCTCCCAGATTTGAGTAGTGGATGCACAATACGGAGGGGAACAAGGCAGAAGGAAGCATGCCGAAATCATACAAGGACTTGTTGATGGCTAAAGCGAAGTGGAGCGACAGCTGGTTTGTGATGAGGGATGAGGACGGTGATTGATGAAATAATGTTAGGGGCTGGGAGTGGTTCTGATGTAGGTGTTGGCTTTGAGGATATGCTGGATTTGCACTTAAGTATTTCCGTTGATGTTTCTGATCCTATGTGTCTTAAGTTTGTGATTGATGAAAAGGAAAGGGAGCATTTCTATAAGCCATTTACGAAAGCTCTGATTGTTAAGTTGCTTGGGGTCTTGTCGAGTCTGTATTTTTGGAATCTAAGCTTAACCAAATATGGGCTAGAAAGGGGGCAACTAAATTAAGGGATTTGGAGAATAAGTTTTTTATAGTTTTATATTAGGAATGGAATGAATATGAGAGAGCTCTTACGAGTGGCCCATGGGTGATTTTAGATAAATACTTGAGTGTCATGCTTTGGAGACTGGGGTTTAATCTTAGAAAGGAGAGGATTGATAAGATAGCGGCATGGGTCCGTTTCCTTGAAATTGAAACTGAGCTATTCGATCAGAAATGACTATATAATTTAGCCAGTTCAATAGGGAAGGTGTTGAAATTAGATGTACATACTGCTAGTAAGGGGCGTAACAAATTTGCCTGGGTATGCATAGAACTGGATCTTACTAAGCCGCTAGTTCTACATTATATGGTGGATGGAATTCTTAAGCAAGTGGAGTATGAGAGGTTGCACGCTCTATGTTTAAATTACGGGTTATTTGGTTACTTTAATGAGAGTTGTGAGCACACTAAGAAAGGATAAAGTGAGGTAGACAAGATGGTAATGGAGGGATCATAAGTGATGATGGAAGGAGAAATTGGGGGGAGTTTTAAGGAGGTTGTTGGCCCATGAAGGGTTGTTTAAAGGTTTCGTAGGCAGAAGAGGGGAATGCTAGGGAATGAGGGTGTCAGAATCTCCTCTAGGAATGATGTTTTGAATGAAGAGGTTGAACAAATGCAGGGAGAGGAACCTTCTAGTAAAGGGATTGTGATGGAAGAAAGTAATGTGAGGCTCTTTACAAAAAGAAGGGACAAGGGGCCAAGACATCCTGGGAGTAAAATTAAAGAGACTGAACCATTTACTGATATGACGAACATTCCCAAAGGATCACAACAGGGGTTGGTAAAAGGGGAGAGGAGTAAAGCAGGGGGAGAGTGGGGTCTTTTAAAGGAAATCAAATTGTTCCTGTTAAGGAGTGTAGGGAAGAAGGGAATGGTCAAGTTCCTTTGAATATCAAAGGAGAGGCTGCTTGCAACAAAGGAACTGGATTGGTTTCGATAGAGGATGTAGGGTAATACTATGGTGACGATATGGAAGATAATGGATGTGATAGGGGTACTCTGGTTACGACTATTGCAGGACAAGCTCATGCAGGAGGGGCAATGGATGTGTGTATGAGGAGAAGAAGGTAACACCATTTAATTATTTATAATATTTAAGATTATTGTCTGAAATTGTAAAGGGGTAGCTAACAAAGGATTTACTGCATCCTTAAAAAATCTAATCTTAGTAAATAAAGTGAATATGGTGGTTTTGTTTGAAACTCGTATTAGTGGTCATAAGGCTAGGAAAGTTATTTGGTCTTTTGGCTTTAAGTTTTTGAAGATAATCCAAGCTGTGGGTATTATGGGGGCTATATGGTTAATGTGAAATGACCCGAATTTGGTTGTAAATGTAGTGGAGAGACATTTGCAATTTTACATTGCCAATTGCTGATTGGGGGCCAAGTACCCTAGTTTTTTTCTTTTGTTTATGCTAGCCCGTATGAGAATGTAAGGGGGGACCTTTAGGGGAAGTTGGATGAGATAGCTACTGCCATAACATATCCATGGTTACTAGCAGGGGATTGGGATGAAATAAGCACATGTTTGGAGCAAAAAGGAGGAGGTAGGATTAATGAAGGAAGGTATTGGAGGTTTCATGATTGGTTTGAAGGTATCAGACTCATTGATTTGGGTGCTTATGGTCCTTTTTTCACTTGGAGGGAACCTGAATGAAGTGGACATGAATGAGTTTTCAAAATGCTTGATTATAGCTTATGCAATATGAGATGGAAAAAATTGTTTCTGGATGCTATGGTTAGGGTAGGTGTAAGGGTGAGCTCAGATCACCACCCGTTAATTATCAACACTTGTCTCTATATTGATGTGGGAAAAGATAGACCTTTCTGTTTTGAGGCTGCATGGCTAAAACATAGTGATTTCAGGAGTTTCCTTTCAGATGAATGGGTGAAAGGAGGAAATGTATGTGGGAATTTAAGGGTATTGAAGGAGAAATTGAAGGTGTGGAGTAACGAGGTGTTTGGTCACACTCGGCATAGGATCAGAGGCTTATGTAAGAGATTGGAAGGCATTCAACGATGTAAAGACCATTTTAGTAACCCTTTCTTGATGAATCTCGAGAAGGAGATAAAGGAAGAATTGGCGAATGTGTTAAAGTAGGAGGAGTTACTGTGGTTCCAAAAACCAAGGGGGTTATGGATTAGTCAAGGAGACAGGAATACCCGATACTATCATAATAAGACCATGATATGCAGAAGGAGAAACAAGATGAAAAGTCTTAAAAATAATGAGGGTGCAATACCCCAAATTTTGAGACTTGAGGCTGGAGATTAAGCCTGGATTAAGTGGATTGCTAAGCCTTGATTTAGCAGGATCCCAAATTTGATTAAGGGATTATGACTTCAAAAGTGGGTGTGATTATTTATAAATGACCACTTTTGGAGGATGTGATATGCTTTGATATTCGAATGTGTTATGAGCAGTGCTGAAACCCTATATTTAAGTTCAATTATGAATTAACATCTAAATTGACTTCAAATATAGGGAGGGTGCATATTATGGCTAGAAGAATGAGAAAATGTGTTTGGTGATGATTCAGTGTGAATTACCATAATCAGGGGCAAAACGGTAAAGTTGCAGGCCTATTGATCAGTTGCCGAAGAGGAAACTCATTGGTAACTTGAAGATCAATGGTTGCGATTGATTTGTGAAGAGATCAAAGGGTAGAATCCCATGTGCATGTGTGTATGTGAGCTCATGGGAGGTGTGTTGAGATGGTAACAAGTGGCATGATGTGAGCCCTTGGATCAAGTCAAAGTTTCAAATCTCTTTTCCTCTCTCCTCTCTTCTCTAAGTTGGTGGTATGTGCTTGGGAGAGCCAAAAATCTGGTCCTTCTTCATCCTTTTTTCTCTCTCTCTTCTTCCTCCATTTTTGTTAAAGCTTGGGAGGAAAGAGAAATGGAAAATGTGAGATTTAGCTTGGTTAATGTCCTCTTTTGCTTAAATCATCTTCTATAAAATTGTTCATAGTGATGAGACTTCATTGCTATGCTTTTAGATTTGTGAAAGAAGGCGTTTTAAAGCTTGAGGAAATTTGAAAGATGAAGAATCAAGGATTTGGCTTGGGAAAGAGGAAGATGTGAGTATTTGTACCCTTTTGATATAAGTTTTATGATATTTGGTTAAGTTTTATGAATTGTGGAGTTTGCCCTGATTTTGTGTAATATGTAATTGGGAGAATTACATGTTGTATTGTGGTCAAAATGGTGTCATAGTGTGATTTAATGCCATTAAGATTGGTTTGGACAATTGGAAGTAAAAGTGGTTGAATTGGATAGTGTGTGTAAAGAGTGTGACCAAAAAGGGGGAAATGTCTTTGTGGTGTGATTTTGGTTGTTTTGAAGTTTCCAATGTGTTCCTTGTGTAAAATTGTGTGGGAATAGTCTTGTGTTAGAAGTTGAGGACCATTGGAAACATATTGGTTAAGTTTGGGAGAATTCTGGTATCTGCTGCGTTCTGGCTTCTGATAAAGCCTCACTCTAGTGAATAAGGGTCTCACTCGAGTGCAGCGTCATATTTTCCCTTTCCCCTTCGGCTTTGGTTGCACTTGTTCATGGAAGAAGCAAGAGTGCACTTCCTCATCTGTGAGTGATGTGGGTTATCACTCGAGTAAAGGTGGTCTTACTTGAGTGATCATGTGCTTCTCTACTAAGAGCCGCTTCTCGGGTTGTCACTCGCAGTTGGTTTGTCAAAAGTGTGAGCTAGCACTCACAAGTGTTATGGCCTCACTCGAGTGCCAGAGCTAGTGCTCGAGTGCACTTCTAGCTCTAGGTTCTTTGTTGCTCTCAGGTAGTCACTTTCTGTACCATACTTTGGAGTACTCGGGTGAGCTTGGGATATCACTCGAGTGTTGAGGGCCATGCTCAATGGAACGAGCAATTCTGGTTTTTGTCTGTGCTTTTGGGTCAAGCACTCACACGAGTGAGCCGTCCTCACTCAGGTATGAATTGTCCATCACTCAAGCGAGTCATCCATCACTCGAGTGACGAAGCCAAAAATGGGGTTTCAAGGGTTTGAAAGATGGTCTTTGGTCAAGTTTCTCCCAACCCTTTAGGCTTGTCATTAGGCTTTGAGTAGCCACCTAAAGGTCGTAAATGATAACCAACTTAAGTGTTTGAAAGTTAAGAAATTGGAAAAGGGATTAACCCTATGTCCTTGTTTTGGTTATAGGGATTGATAAATGCCCTGATCGTGAGTAGCCGGAGCTGGAGCTTACGTGGAAAAACCAGTGTAGGGAATATATCTCTCCTGCATGTATTTGATATTTGTGTTAGTGTGTTGGTGCATGTCTTCGCTTTGCATGATTATGTGTAATTTGAAGCTATGTTTCAATTTATGCTATGGCCATTAGTATGTTGTTTGAAGCATTGAGCTTACAAATTTGTCATTGTGTTAGCATGAGTTATGTGATACAAACATGTCATGTATTAAACGTTTATCGTACATGCATATTGGTATTGTTTCCTACTGAGATTCTCTTGAATCTCACCCTCCCCTACTAACCTTTCAAACAGGGTAGTGGATCGAGGATGGAGCAAGCAGCCAAGGGCGACGAGTGTAACCCCCTTCGTAATTATGATTCGAAATACGTATTTTAAAATGAAATAGAGACCAATAATAATCAAACTCATTTACAATCCTTTCCTTATAGAAGGGTTTTCACAAATATTTTTAAAGTTTCTGCCTTACCCTGGTCTCAAATTCCACAACTCGAATATAATTACCCTATGCAGTTACATCACATTTACATATCAGAGTGTAGAACAAAATCCTGACAACCCCCGGATTTCATACATAAACTAAAGGTTTATAAATTCCCATTAGGGGATTACACCACTGTCTCCAAAACAACATTTATAAGATATACGGTGATCTCCCAACAAAACATAAAATCCAACACCAAAATATAAATCTCCCTAAGAAGCCCTATCCGCCCTTAGTCGTCTCCTTTTCCTTGGAGCCACTTACTCTATCTGAAGGTTTGTCAATGGAAAGAATGAGATTCAAAAGAATCCCAGTAGTAACAAATCACTCATACCACATGTAATCACAAAGCATACAAGAAAATCATCAAGCAGCATCACAGCATAAAACACAGCACTCTAGCTGCCACATATGCACATAATCACATAATCTCATCCCCCGTATTCCACCACCCCGAAGGCACGGTCCTCCTACTATCAACACCAATGGGCCGCGGGTGAAGGTTTCACAAATAGCCTTTCGGCTTTCACATATAGCCTTACAGCTTTCACATAGTCTCATCCCCCGGATTCCACAGCCCTGAAGGTACGATCCTCCTACCGTCAAAACCGATGGGCCGCAGGTGATAGACTCACAAACAATGATCAAACAAACATACCATGTATCACATATAGTATAAGGGAAAAGAGTCACTACCTTGGTCTTTTCGATTGTGCTCTAGCGCATGTGGATCACAAACAGGGCAAATATCAAATCCTACAATTCTAAATGCACCATTTAGAAACTTCTATAGTATTTCTTGGGGTTATATGAGTCTATAATGAAACTTTACAAAAATGCCCCCGGGAACCCGGCTCGGGCCCGCTGTACCCGGTCCTGTTGCACTTTTCTCGAAATTCTAATATGGGCTATCCTAACATATTTCCACCCAAGGAATCCATTTCTGGACTCGGAATTATCAAATTCAATGTCAAATTACAAATTTACCCTTGGCAGCCCTACTGTAAGGGTTTCAGGGGCGTTTTCGTAATTATGCTTTTTCGGCCTTTTCTGAAAAAGTGACTAACTGTAACCCCACCTAATTTTTGCTCCTGCTCTCAATAGAACCATAAAATCATTGAAAATCCAACTCTAACCCCTCCAAACTAGCCTTGGCTGAAATTCTCAGTTCCTCAGGAAAAATTAGGGTTTTTTGGGTTTGGCTTCGCAGACGTATTTCTTTCTACTCCTAATCACTTTATTAACCATTACATTATGTTACAACTAACATTAAAACCCAATTTGGGCAGCATAATCCCTAGGCCATATCATTTCCAAACTTTAAAATCAATGGCAATCCGGTGAAATTTCACCGATTAAATTGCCCACAGCAGCCAGAATAAGCAATATACGAAAGTTTGGAAGTTACCTCAAGCTCCCTTTAGCTTTTCCTCAAGGTGAATGAAAACCCTAGCTTTAGAACACCCAAATTTGTGCTCCATAAACCTTGAAGAACATAGAAGAATAGCTTAGGAGCGGAGTTATACGCGTTAGGTAAGGATTTATCGAAGAAATCGACTTACCGTACAAGTTCTCTTCTCCTTCTCTCTCTAGAATTTCTCATACCTTCTCTCTCTTGTTACGGCTGAATGTCATGGTTTTGGACTGATGGAAAAGGTGGATGATGATTTAATATGATATAATATTATTTTCTAATTATTTACTAAATTTCCATCAATTTCGGATTTTTACAAAATTCTGGCAGATTTTTGCCTAAATTTTGAAAAATCATAACTAATTCTATAAAAATCAAAATATGGTGATCCTAAAGCTAATGGAAAGCTATTTAAGTCCTATTTATTGGAAAAATATGGATCACTACATTTAATAACGTCAAAAATACAGAATTGCACAAAAGTCCATACTGCTCCAAAACAGATTCCAGTTTCCATCCCAAAATTTGGAAAATCATAACTCTTAGCTCAAAAATTGAAATGACACAAATTATATATCCATTTTGAATCTTGGCATGTTAAATTTAAGACTGGAAAATTTCAGAATTTTTAGACACCATTTGCCTATTTAAAAAGTCCATACAAATCGGCTGCCCTGTACAGAGTTTCAATGGATAGAGTTTCCAACTTTTGCATAATTGTTCCCAATGGTTCCAATTTCTCAATAAATACTCTCCCCACATGAATTTTCACAAGGAAGCCATTGGAATCATTAAAACATCCAAATTCCTATCATCCATTCTCCAAAAGTGTTTATTCAACAATAATTACATTCACTTTTGAAGTCTTTAGCCCTTAATCGCTTTTTGGGATATTACAACGAGGACTCCTTCGGGTTGTCGTTTTGATAGTTGGTTATCATTGTAGTTGGGATATTTGTACTTGGATTTGGTTGTGTATATGTTGATGAGGATTTGATTATGTATATAAGATAGATCGAGTAATCCCCTATTTGGGTAATTGTATACGAGCGAATGTGCCCTGTAAGGCTTTGATTAATGTAAGGAACTCGGGATTGGCCGGGAATTACATTGCATACTTTGATATATTTAAATGTGATTTATCTTCGTGTAGTAATTGTATTCAGAATGTGAATGTGAGATCAGATTAATTAGATTTCGAAATGTATTTATGAAAACCCCGTCTGGTAGATGGGTTAGTAAATATTATTTGATTGTTATTGGTCTCTATTTCACTTTAATTGGTAAATCTGAATATTAATTACGGTAGGGGGTTACAAAGGGGGTTTGGGTGGAGAATGAGAAGCTTATTTGTAGCATGTTTCAAAATTTTTATGATTCACTGTTTCTGGAAGAGATGCTAGATAGAGGATGGCATTGTACTAGGCAAGGTTGGGGAGAGGTGAGAAGGGAAGATATGAGAAGAATATGAAGGGGACTAGAGAATGAGGAATTAGGCGAGCTTTCTTTGATATTGGAGGCTTTAAGGCTCCTAGTGAGGATGGGTTTCCAACTGTATTTTATCAGAGGAATTGCGATGTGGTAGGAAAGGAAGTCTCTAAGTTGATTAGAAGATTATGGGATAGACCAGAAGAGATTTCTGAGCTCAACAAAACTCTCTTAGTCTTGGTCCAAAGGTTGATAACCCAGAGTTAGTTACCTAATTCAGGCCAATTGCTCTCTGTAATCTTCTTTATAAAGGTTTGACAAAGATATTAGTTCATAGACTAAAGGATATTATGGATAGTCTTGTGTTACCCTTTCAGGCTAGCTTTGTGCCGGGACGTAACATCCAAGATAATATCATCATTGCCAAGGAGGCTGCATACATGATGCAAAGGATGAGTGGTAGGAAAGGCTATATGGTAATCAAGATTGACCTTGAGAAAGCCTATAATAGACTAAATTTGGGTTTCTTAATGAAAGTGTTGGAAGAGATTGAGTTACCAGAGAATATTGTTAATATTATCAAACATTGTCTGTATTCGGTTAGAATGTGCTTATTGTGGAATGGGAACAGGAAAGAGGAATTTAAGCCATCTAGAGGGATTAGACAAGGAGATCCCCTTTCTCCTTATTTGTTTGTCCTAGCTATGGAAAAATTGTCACATATTATTGCAGACTCAGTTGAGAGTAGAACATGGAAACCGAAAAGGGTAGGAAGATCTAATATTTGTATATCGCATCTCTTGTTTGCGGATGACCTATTATTATTTTTTGAAGCTAGTGAAGAGCAGATGGGGAATGCACTTGATTGCTTTGATTTTTTTGGGGAGGTGTCAGGACAAAAGATTAATTCGAGTAAGACTAAAATCTTATTCTCAAAGAATGTTGCTAGAGAAAAGTAGAATATCATTTGTAGTATGAGTGGATTTCAGCGAAAGGAGGAATTGGGAAGGTACTTGGGGGGCACATATTACTCAAGGTCGCAACTCCAATGCTAAGTTTCAATTTCTGATTGATAAGGTGTAAAGGAAACTTAGTGGGTGGAAAAATCAATCTTTGACACTAGCAGGGAGGCTCACTTTAGTCCAATTGGTTACATCCCATATTATGAATTTCCAAATGCAACATGAGAACATACTAGTTGGTGTTTGTAATGAAATTGAGAAACTCCAACAGAATTTTGTTTTGGGCTCAGAGGTGGACAAGAGGAAATTACATGCGGTTAGTTGGGAAGGAGTGTGTAGGCCTAAGGAGGAAAGGGGTATGGGTATAAGGAGATTGAAGGGGATTAATGATGTTTTACTAGGGAAAATTGGCTGGAATCTACTAGCTAACCGAAAGGGTTATGTTCTAAGGTCCTAAAAGCTAAGTATAGAAGGGGAGCTAATTGGCTAGATGAGTGCACGGTAAAGCAACATGATTCACTTCTTTGGAAAAATATTGGTAGGTTATATCCTTATGTTACTAAGGGCCTGCTTGGTACAAGGAAAATTTGAGGAAGGAAAGGAATTTAGAGAAGGGAAAGGAAGATTGTAAGGGGTGATGGAAGATCTGATGCTTGGTATGAAGAAAACTGAGGGTGAAACTTGGGAAAATAAAAAAGAGAAATACCCATTTTACCCTCAACATAAATTAATAATTATATATTAATTAAATTTATATTTCAATTCATACATTAAATAATTAGTAGTACAATAATTTAAAAATTAAATAAAATGAATAAAATATAAATTATAATTTAAATAAATAAATAATTAGTTTATTCATTAATGAAATTGAAATTATTTTTCTATAGAATGAAATTCAAATTTATTTAAAAAATTCGAATTTATTGATGAAATTTGAATTTGCAAGGCAGGAATCCAGAAAAATTCAAATTAAAAGGCAAGAATTCTAAAATTTGGTTATCACATTGGAAGCAAATTTGAATATGATAAGCAAATTCTGTAGCAAATTCGAATTTACCGCCTTTTAATTTAAATTTTTCATGGGTATATTTGTCTTTTTGATTTTCCTCCAACGAAGGAACTTAGGATCCCAACAATTTTGGTGGGATCTCATCTTCCCACCTTTAAAGAAACATTGGTGGGCCCGGGATCTTGAGTTCTTGGGAAGATTGAGTCAAAATTGTGTACCAAACGAGGGAACTTACTCATGTTCCCTTCCATTCCTACATCTTCTGTGTACCAAATGGGTCGTAAGGGTATTGGATGGGAAGTTAGGGATGGAAAAAGTGTCAAGTTCTGGGAGGATAGGTGGCTAAATGGGGTTGATAAGTTGGCTAACTGTTATGTCAGAGAGATGAGGTTGTTTAATCCAAATCTTACTGTGAATCAAGCCTTAAACAGTGAAGGGAATTAGAACTGGGCATGGCTTGAGGGGTGTTTGTAATACCCCGAATTTTGAGATTTGAGGCTAGAGAATAAGCCTGAAATAAGTGGACTGCTAAGCCCCGGTTTAGCAGAAGCCCAAATTTATTCCCTAATAATTATTATATCTTTAGGGTATTAAAGAAAGTAAAATGGTAAATTTTGGAGAATATGATATAAATTGTTATTAGAATGTGTTACAATCAGTGCCCAAACTTTACAGTTAAGCTTAATTGTGTGTCAAAGCTTAAAATTCATAAAAGGAGAAGGGGAGGGCGCAGGATTGGTGAAATGGAATGGTATGATGTGTTTGGTGGTGATTCAGTAAGAATTGCCATAATCAGGGGCAAAACGGGAAAGTTATCACCAGTTGATCAGTTGCTGAAGAGGAAATTCATTGGTAACTGAAAGATCAATGGTTGTGATTGATTGTTATGTGATTAAAAGGGTGGAATCCC